>JAWHQI010000086.1:8132500-8732500 GCA_033032865.1 Dactylorhiza incarnata
GCACTCGTATACATATATATATATATATATAAAGTATATATATATATACATATATATATACATATATACATATAAATATACATATATATATATACTTATATATACTTAATATATATACTTATATATATATAAATATATTTATACATATATATATACATATATATATGTATATATACCTATATACTAATATATATATAGTATAAGTATATATATAAGTATATATATATATATATATGTATATATATGTATATATATACTTAATATATATATAGATATATACATATATATACAGATATATATATACATATATATATTTATATATAGATATATTTATATATATATACATATATATATACTTAATATATATACATATATACACATATATATATATATACTTAATATATATATACATATATATACTTATATATATACTTATATATATATGTATATATAAATATATATATATATATATATGTATATATATGTATATATATACATATATATATACTTATATATATATTTATATATATATATATATATACATATATATATATATATATTTATACATATATATATACATAAATATGTATATATACCTATATACTTATATATATAGTATAAGTATAAATATATAAGTATCTATATATATGTATATATATACATATATACATATATATACATATATACATCTATATATACATATATATAAGTATATATATATAAGTATATTATAAGCATATATATATATTTATACATATATATATACATATATACATGTATATATATACATATATATATACATATACATATATATATAAGTATATATATATACAAATATATATTTATATATATATAAATATATATAAGTATATATATATGTATATATATATATTAAGTATGTATATACATATATATATATGTATATATTTATATATATATATACATATATATATACTTAATATATATATACATATATATATACGTATATACATATATATATACTTATATATATGTATATATATGTATATATATAAACTTAATATATATACATACATATATATATGTATATATATATGTATATATATATACTTATATATATATATTTATATATATACTTATATATATAAACCTACATACTTATATATATAGTATAAGTATATATATAAGTAGGTTAATCAAAAGTAAAGAGATAGAAATTAGAAATGAAATCAATTTTACTAAACAAGAAAAGACATGATTATCATTTATAAATTTGATTATCAAATCTGATTTCTATGACGCTAGAAATCATGGCGATTATGACATACTCTTTTCGTTTTCTATACCGACTCTTCTCACTAAGAACCTGTTAGCTTTAGCCGATCTCTCCCCAAATACGGCCTCAAGCCGCTCTAGCCCTTCTATCCCCAGAATGGCCTCGAGCACCCCCCAGATCTACTCCCTAGACCTAGTTGCCAATACGATGCGAGTTTCTCCCTAAGTCTTACCCAGGCCTAGTCGCCAACACGAGGCAAATTTACGAACCGATTACAAAGATAAATATAAAATACAAATGACAAATATAAAAACTCCCTATGAGGTAATCTGAAGGAGACAACGAAGAATCGCTGAAGATCATTGAAGTTCAAGCGTGCGTTCTTCGCGTTGAGTTAGCGTGTTGATCCAAGCCTCCTTTGATTCCTCCTTTTGAAATATAGTGGGAGATCCTTTGTGGTCTGGAAATACGTCCCTTATAAATAATTCAAAGTGCTAGAATATGGCTCTTTGGCTTTGGTTGTTGAAGAAGACAAAATCCACCTATTTATAGGACTGGAAGCTAACGTCGGCGTTAAGGCTAACGCCTGGCGTTGAAGCAGTATAGAAATGTTTTAATGGCTCAGATCTTCAAAACAGGAAGGAGATTTTATATCTTTGGAAACATTCATTTTAGGCAACCTTACGCTGACGTTGAGTCTAACGCCTAGCGTTAAGTGAAATCATTCCCAAAATGCTCCTGCAATCACGGCAGCTTCCCTCCATGCTATTTTCATCTTGGTGGAAACAAAAGTCAACGACGATGTTAAGAGTTAATGCCGGGCGTTAGCTCTCTTCCATTCTTTTCAGCTTGTGAGCAAATCCAGACCAACCACAACAACCTAGTGTTATCTTTGTTCAAATCTGCATGCTAAAAACACAATGGCAAATAAGATCAAATACTAGTAGTATTTGTTATTCTGAAATCAAAGGGATGCAGAAAACCATGTTCCAACAATCTCCCCTTTTGATAATAACAAATCCAATAGAGATAAATCAGATTCATATATAAAAGAGATGTGTTTTTAGAAGGATATATGACACTAAGCAATATTGAGATAATAATAAGAATTATAGATTATTAGATTATGCTCCCCCTACATAAGTGCTCCCCCTTAGTGTATGCCCTCATAGACTAGATTCATGCTCCCCCTTAATCTAGTGAATCCTACTCCTTTAATCATTACGATTTATCATTTTATTCTCACCCTTTTGTTATTAGCAAAAGTGGGTGGAGTGAAGCAAAACTAAAGTAAAGAAGACAAAAATTGGGATATAACTAAGAGAGGATTAAAAGTTTTGTTTAAATATAAAGTAAGTCATGATCGAGCTAAGGGAGAGAGTACAATAATGGAAAAAAGATATGATAAGCGTGAACGAACAACATTCCATTTATTTATTTTACCAAAGGAATTCTACCACTTGCTTTTCGAAGTAAAATTTTTAAGAAACTTGTTGGAAGAAATGCAATATAGTTTGACAAGAACAAGTGAAAAAAGAAAACCTTAGAAGTAAGCATGATAACCCATGGTAAACACAACATATGATCAAATTAGGAATGCGAAAAAACAAAACAAAATTATTTGATATGTTTGAAAACAATTTTTTTTGTTGATTTTGTTTTGACACTAGACTTTGCAAATTTTGAGCATTAGTTTTGTAAATTCTCATTGTACAAAAATGTATTCACCGAGTGGGCCCCCGAGACCCAAGGGGTCTTTTAAGACATTGTTTTCTAGCAAGGTACAGGCCAGGAAGAGAGGGGAATGAGCGAAGGAGGCGGAGGCCTCCCACTCGCTCAGCTCGTGTAGGAGGCGAGCGGTGGAGGGGGGAGTCTCCCGCTTGCCCAACCAGCAAGGGGGGAGAGGAGGAGGGGAGCCATCCCCGTCTCTCGCCCCCGTCCCCATGAGGGGGGCGACCTCCCGGCTCACCCCGCCCCAACAAGGGGTGAGCTAGGGAGGCGGGCGACTTCCCGGCTCGCCCCGCCCCAGCAGGGGGCGAGCTAGGGAGGTGGGCGAACTCCCGGCTCGCCCCGCCCCAGCAGGGGGCGAGCCAGGGAGGTGGACGACCTCCCAGCTCGCCCCGCCCCAGCAGGGGGCGATCTAGGGAGGTGGGCGACATCTTGGCTCGCCCCGCCCCAGCAGGGGGCGAGCCAGGGAGGTGGGCGACCTCTCGGCTGGCCCCTCCCCAGCAGGGGGCGAGCCAAGGAGGTGGGCGACCTCCCGGCTGGCCCCGCCCTAGCAGGGGGCGAGCTAGGGAGGTGGGCGACCTCTCGGCTCGCCCCGCCCCAGCATGAGGCGAGCCAAAGAGGTGGGCGACCTCCCGGGCTCGCCCAGCCCAGTGAGGGGGGGGGAGCGAGGTAGGAGGTCAGCCTCCTCTCGCCCGGCCCCGGGAAGGTGTTCTGGACTGCGTTTAGCACCTCAGAACAACGGGATTTGGTTGTTCGCAGGCCAAATCCGGCGGTATTTTCGTAATCTCGTAGGCCTGATTGTGGCTATTGGCAGACCAAGTCCAAAAAACTATAAATAGGGCCAAGGGGGAACCATTTGGAGGGACCTCTCTTTTGGCCTCCTCTCCCCCTAAGTTCCTTTGTTGGGTGGAGAGAGCCTCCAAAGGTGCCCAAGCTTACCATTGGCTTGGGAGGGGAAGCGCTCTAAGATCTTCCGGGTGTGTGGTGGGACCTCCTCGCTAAGCCCTTGGCATTGTTCCTAGTTCCTTAACCTCTTAGCCTAGAGCTCTCCCTTGGGAGGAGTAAGTGTGAGGTCACCCCTCAACTTGTTGAGGGCCCGAACTCCTCGAGAAACCAATTTATTGGTTTCAACATTTTGGTGCGGTGAGCGTGGAGAGTGACCAGCACAAGAAAATCTTAAGATGAGATCCATGGCTGGAGGTGGAGGAGGATCCAACCTAGGCCACTCGCAGCCCCCAGTGGCTGGAGTGACGTTGGAGATGTTTGAAAATTTCAAATGGGAGGTCCTGCAGACCTTGCTGGTAGCTTTAGCCACGATAGGCGAAGGTAGGAGAGGAGGTGGTCCGGAGGTCCCGCCTCAGCAGGTGGGCGAGGGCACTCCTGACCAGCAACCCAGGAAGGTGGTACCAGTGGGGAGGAGTGGGGAGGCATTCGTCCCCCACTCGCCCGGCCCCAAGGAGGGGGCGAGTGGGGAGGTGCCATGCCCCCACTCGCCCAGCCCCAAGGAGGGGGCGAGTGGGGAGGTGCCATGCCCCCACTCGCCCGTCCCCAAGGAGGGGGCGAGTGGGGAGGTGCCATGCCCCCACTAGCCCGGCCCCATGGAGGGGGCGAGTAGGGAGGTGCCATGCCACCACTCGCCCGGCCCCAAGGAGGGGCGAGTGGGGAGGTGCCATGCCCCCACTCTCCCGACCCCAAGGAGGGGGCGAGTGGGGAGGCGATCTACTCCCACTCACCCAGCGCCAATGTGGGGCGAGCGGGGAGGCCTTCGACCCCCACTCGCCCTGCCCCAAAAGGGGTCGAGCAGAGGCACTTTGGGGAGACCTCCTCGGGCGTCAGTTGTTCAGAAGTCCGGCAAGTGCAGAGGTCAACCCGGAGTTCGCAAAAAGGTTGGACAAGCTGAGCGAACCGGAGGCAAGGCAGCAGGAGGGAGTGTGGAAGATCCAAGAAGGAAGTTTGACAAAGGAAAGGGTAACTTCCAGGGGAGAGGTCTGACCCCCTAGGGTGGAGGCAGGGACCGAAGGCACCCCCTCCACCACCTCAGCGAACCGTGGCGATCGGCCACAGAAGTAGAAGAAATCGTGCGGGAGGAAGAGGGGGCGTCCGAGTGGAGTTACCTTACGGTGACTTCCACGAGGAGGAAGATCACGCGACGGACGCCTGCCCTGAGTTTTTGAGAGTGATGGAGGCAAGAGATCAGATGCAGCAATATCAGCAACCAGAGGGGGTCGAGGAAGACCATGCCTGGGAGTAGTAGTCCGAGATTCGGTCTCCATACTTAGTTTTTATTCTTTAAGTCCCTATAGTATGATGGTTTATTTCCATACTTAATTTTTCTTGCATGTAATAGGATGACCAATATAATGAAAATTTTCCAAAGTACTTAGCCCCGATGTTGTCCCGATGACCAGGCTCCCACCAAGCTGGCAGGGTCGGGAACCGCTCGGTGGCCGGAAGCTTTTCATATTGGATTGCCCCGGATGATTCAGCTGCCGGGCTCTCGCTAGCCGGTGGGTCAGGTTGATCTCACAAAGAGGCTGTCAAGATAACAAGGTTTGGTGTTGGATTGCCCCAGATGATTCTGCTGCCGGGCTCTCGCTAGCCGGTGGGTCAGGTTGATCTCACGGAGAGGCTAGCAAGTTGTTGGGAAAATGATTTCTCTTAACCCCTGAAAATGAGTTAAATATGAATTCCAAGAAAGGAAAATCAAGGTAAGTAAATATGCGTCGAATAGTATTCGACGCAACGTCGAAGTTGTATCGACGTTCCTTTCAGAATGAGTCGAAGTACCTTTAAGAAGAATTCGACGTATCCTATGTCGACGTAGCTCTGACTTCTAGTCGACGCGTCTTGAGAAGTTGACGCACCGTAGTCGACGCACCTTCCTTATTCTCCTCTCGACGTCCAGCCAGGATGAATTCGACGCTTACGTCGAATAGTAATCGACGCACGTCGATTATTATGATTAATTTAAAAATCGCCAGATCTCTTTCCTTCTTTTATAGATCTGATTTATATGGAATCAATTTATTCTTTATAGCCGTTCTGAATTATTCTTTCCTCTAATAGATTCTTGGCTAAATTGATTAAATCCTTTATGGACATTATTTGAAATCAGATTGAATACTTTCCTTCTATGGATATAACTATTATGGAAATTTCTCTTTCTTTCTAATACTCTGTCTGCTAATTGATTACTCTCCTATAGTGTTATTTTAATGAACAGAGCTATAAATAACAAGGTGGTCGGCAGAGAGCAATAAGAAGTGATCCACCATATACACATTGAAAAGGAGGAAAAGCTCCCAAAAGTGAAAAAGAGAGAGAATAGAGGAATTGTTCTGCAGCAACCATCAAGCATTCTTCTTCTTCTGCTTCTAAAGCCATACTGCTGCAAAATTCTGAAAAGCTTACAATCTCCTTCTCACTATAGAAGGGAGATTTAATTCACTACTTCTTGTGCTTCCAATCTTCTTGCTAGGAAGAAGATTCATTCTTGTCTTAAATACTTCTTTTCCTTTTTCTTATTTTCATTCTCACATATTGTAAAAGAGTTTTTAGAATCACTCTTCAAAAAATTCAGTTGTACTGGTTCTAAGAGTCTCCTTTTCAAAAGACTCAGTTGGTTCTAAGAGTCTCCTTGTCAAAAGACTCAGGGTGGTTCTAAGAGTCTCCTTATCAAAAGACTCAGCGCAAGATAGTGAATTTCCTACCAAGGGGGTAGAAGAGTGGACTCCCCAAAGTTTGGGGAACCACTATATTTCTTTGTGTTGTGCTGTGATTTTTCTTATTGCATTTATTTTTCTTTACTTGTTTAATTCTTGTTGGTGTGTGGGAAGCTCTAATCTGTGATCACTACACCTATATATATAATTATTAACTTTGCACAAAAATATTTTAAATCTCTATTCACCCCCCCCCCCCCCTCTAGAGAATTCTAGTGAGGTTAACTGTGCACTTTCACAAGGTAACAAGGTTTGGTGCTGGAATGCCCCGGATGATTCCGCTGCCGGGCTCTCGCTAGCCTGTGGGTCAGGTTGATCTCACGGAGAGGTTGTAAAGGTAACAAAGGTTGGTGCTGGATTGCCCCGGATGATTCTGCTGCCGGGCTATCGCTAGCCGGTGGGTCAGGTCAATCTCACGGAGAGGCTGGCAAGGTAACAAAGGTTTGGTGCTGGAATTCCCCGGATGATTCCGCTGTCGGGCCCTCGCTAGCTGTTGTGTTAGGTTGATCTCACGGAGAGGCTGGCAAGGTAGCAAAGGTTGGTGCTGGATTGCCCCAGATGATTCTGCTGTCGGGCTCTCGCTAGCCGGTGGGTCAGGTCGGTCTCACGAAGAGACTGGCAAGGTAACAAAGGTTGGTGCTGGATTGCCCCAGATGATTCCGCTGTCGGGCTCTCACTAGCCGGTGGGTTAGGTTGATCTCACGAAGAGGCTGGCAAGGTAACAAGGTTTGGTGATGGATTGCCCTGGATGATTCCGCTGCCGGGCTCTCGCTAGCCGGTGTGTAAGGTTGATCTCACGGAGAGGCTGGCAAGGTAATAAGGTTTGGTGCTGGAATGCCCCAGATGATTTTGCTGTCGGGCTCTCGCTAGCCTGTTGATGAGTCCTGATCATATACACATTTATGGACTCATCCGGGCCGTTATTTAGTCATTTCTCCGCACTTTAGCCTTGTTTTAGTTTATATTTGATAATCCATGCTAGGTGCACATCTTGGCCCACTTTGGTGTAATTTTCGTGCTTTTTGTCTTTAGTAGTATTCTTGTGCTGTTAGGTGCCATTTTCAGTGGCTAGATCTGTGGTTATGCTGGAATAGGAGTCGTGCAAGTGTTCCCGGTGCAATTCTGCACAGGAACACTGCGCACGATCACCGGTTCTATTGTGCACGACCACTGGTCGTGCGTCACTGATCGTGTGCACTTAACCCTTTTTCACGAGTTCTGTTTGGTGCAGTGCGCACGACCATCAACGACAGTGCGCACGACCACCGGTCGTGCGCCCCTGCTCGTGCGCACTTACCATTTAATTTCCGAGTTCTGTTTGCTCCAGCGCGCACGACCATCAACGATAGTGCGCACGACCATCGGTCATGCGCCACTGGTCGTGCGAACATTTTATTTTATAATTTCGTATCTTGCAGGTTCCACCCAGGCAGTGTGCACGATCGCAGAATTCCAGTGCGCACGACCACTGGTCGTGCGCCAATGATCGTGCGCAGTATTTAATCCAGCGCCTATTTAAACGCCTGTTGCGATTTTAGGGCGAATGGTTCATACCGGGAGCGGGATTCCTGTTCCGTACGCCGCCGATTTCCACCTTGGGACGCCTCCACTTCATCTCCTACGCAAAGGGAAGCCTCCTCCATCCATTCTAAGACTTCCTCCATTGTCCGTGAGAGTTCTCCATCGTCCGCAAGCCTCCAAGCAAGCATTCTTTCATTCCGCTCGGTGAGAAGAAGAAGAAACCTAAAGTCGAAGACGACGGAGCACGTAGGGAGATCGTGACAGCTCTCTACGCCAGAAGCATTGTCCGTCCGAGTCCGGAGGTAGCCCGACAACCTACCATTCCGGCCGTGAACGGCCGCTAGTCTTCAACATCGGTTATTTCTTTCCTCTTTCCTCGTTGTACTCTTTGAACCGTGTAAAACTCGAATATGGAGATGTTATTTGTTTAAATGAATGTCTCTTTGTTATTCTTCATGGTTTGGTTGTGATTCACTCCGTTCTCATTCACTCACTCGCGCCCGCACGCAAGGTGTTTGACCCGCGTTAGCAAGAGCTAACGACGGTTGTGAAGAGGTGTTTGCGACCCTCACCCTCTCGCACTTGAGTTCACTTCATCCGCCTCACGAAGCACGGCATCGCGGCGGTTGCATCCACCTCACTTTGCGAAGCGGTGTTTTCGACCCGCATTTCTTTTGTTATTGCTAAGATTAGGAAAACCAACCAAAAACCCCTCTTTGTGTTTGTTGAACGCTTGTGTAACAATCATCACTGCGCGATTCGTTCACCCATCCAGCATTCCTCAAGAGACCGACATCCGGGGAATTTATTCTCCACAATTATTACTTGACAGCGACCAGTGCACTTGCCGACACGCATCAAGTTTTTGGCGCCGTTGCCGGGGAATGCAGGCGTGTTTCGTCTTGTGTTGTGACTTTCGTTATACGAGCAGTTGTTTTTTATTTTCTTTGTTTTTCTTTTTGTTTTTGACAGTTCATGCAGAGGCAGGTCGCAGGTGAACTCGCACCTTTTGATCCAGAAATCGAACGAACTGCTCGCGCGCGAAGGCGCGCTGCGGCTGTACAAGCGGCCATGGGTGATCAGGTAGACCCAAATGATGTTGATCCGAGAATGCCCGGCGTGGGGGAACATCAGCCTGGGATTGAGCAGGAGGCAGCTAGGCCTCGACCCCGCACAATGAGGGACTACACTACTCCAAGTGCTGGGAGTGTGTATCCGGGGTTCGGGCCCAATATTTTGAATAATCAGTTTGAGATCAAGCCAGCGATCTTAAACATCATCCGGAACAACGCTCAGTTCTCGGGGTTGGCCAGCGATGATCCGCATCTGCATCTGGCGGAGTTTTCTGATATTTGCGGAACCTTCCGCTATGCAGGGATTGCTGACGACACGGTCAAGCTTAGACTGTTTCCCTTTTCACTCCGCGACAAAGCAAAGGTGTGGCTCCACTCCATTCCGCCCGGGACTGCTGCAACTTTGGATGCCCTCGCATACAAGTTCCTTGCTAAATTCCACCCTGTGGATAAGATTGTAAGCTTGCGGCGGGAGATCGCCACATTTCGCCAACTTGACCAAGAGACCCTTGCTGAAGCATGGGAGCGCCTCAACGATCTCCTTCGCCGTTGCCCTGGCCACGAGCTCCAACCATGGAATGTGGTTGAATTTTTCTACTTCGCAATCGAGCCCAACTACAGGGCAATGATCGATGCTGCGGCGGGTGGTACCTTGATGAACCACACTCCTGAAGAAGCCCTTCGAATTCTGAGCGACACTGCCTCCCACAGTACATTCTAGACTGCAGGGAGAAATGCTCCAAGAAGCGGCCGAGGTCTTTTCATGGTCGACTCTCTCCCCTCACCATCCGCGACTGCTGCTGTCATTACCTGCGAGGGATGTGGAGGCGGAGGCCACCACGCGTATGAGTGTTCGGGGAACAACGTGGCAGGTGACTTCGCACACTTGAACTTGAACGAATCTGTTAGTTATGTAGGAAATCAGCCTAGGGGGGCGCCTTTCAATAATGCTTATAATCCGGGAGCGAGAAGTCACCCGAACTTCTCGTGGAATCCAAACACACCTGGCCAACGATGGGCACCGAGGCAGCATCAAAACGATGCTTACGCCTCCGGGAGCCAACCGAGGCCGCCGCACCCGGATTATAACCAAGCACCCCCTACCCAAAAGAAGAGTAATTTAGAAGAGATGATGGAGAAATTCATGCTAGCAGCTAATTCAAATATGGTAAATCAAACTGCATCTATGCGAAACTTGGAGACGCAGTTGGGCCAATTGGCCCAAGTGCTAACCGAGCGATCGCAGGGGACCCTTCCCAGCAACACGGAGAAGAACCCAATTGATCAAGGGAAGAGTCTTAGGGATGTGGTAGAGGTTGAACCGAGTGAGCTGGTAATTTCTTGTTCCATCAATAAGGTTGAAACAAAAGCTTTATGCGATTCCGGTTCCTCCCGCAACGTTATTGCGTTGCAAGATGTAGCCAAATTACAACTGGATTTGAACACGGAAGAAGGGAAATCCCTTGTGCTTGCCAATGGTACTGTTATTCAATCCGAGGGGGAAGTAAAGAATGTGGAGGTGACGGTTGAGGGGACAACTGTAGTTGCTGATTTTCAGGTTTTGGGCCCGCGGGAAAACCAGTCCATTCCTATCTTGGGCGTACCGTTCTTGAAAGAGAGCGGTGCTACCCTTGATTTTGCTACGGGGTGCATTTCCCTAACCAATATGTTGCAGCAGCCCACTTGTCCCGAAGCCACAACTGAAACATTCACTCCGCCCCCTCTCGTTATTTCTGATGAATTTCTAAGCTGTGCAGGAAAGATACATGTTCAAGAAACAGGTGAAGGAGGAATGGAGGAGCTCCAATCGGAAGAGGAAGAAGAGGTCGACCTCCGGAAAGAATTCGACTCCGAGAAGGAGGAAGACGGCAGTTCGGGAAACGTTGACGTGAATGTAGTTAGGGTTGCTGATTATTTATCTTCTTATGGTGAATCATGTAATAAACTATCTAAGCGCTCCATCTCCTGGGCCGATCCGGTAGTCACCACGATGCCGGAAGTGACGCCACCTGATTCTAAGGAGGAAAAATCTGAGAACTCTCAACGGTGGCAGTCTCCGACTGTCACCAAACTTAAAAAGGAAAAACTTCTGCGCGACGCTCGTGCTGCCGCTCTCCGTGGCAAGGTGGCGGAGGTTAGGGGAGCATTGGGTAATACCAGTGCTGGCCCTAAAGCCTTCACCTCCCGCCTACGTGCTACGGGAGAAGCACACCATAAGAGCGCTTTTAGTTGATGTGTGTTTTATTTGCTGTGGTGAACTATTTTTGAGATTTCTTTTTAATTCCTGCACTTTATAAACACTGCTAATACAGGTATTTGGTCCAGCTTAAGGACGTTAAATGAAAGCGCTCCTGGGAGACAACCCAGATTTCCTGTTTTCGTACTTCCTTTTTTTTCTAACTTCTTTCAGTTCAGCTTTTGTATTTGCTTTTGTTGCTTTGAGTTTGTGCTTGCAGGTTTTGTGTTCGATGGTGCGGATGCTGCGGACTATTCGTGATCATAAACGCCAATCGTCTGGTATGCTCATTTCTGAGCATGGGGTAACGCTTCCTCCTTTCTTTTAGCTTCAAATTTCTAGATATATCGTTTAGCTTAAGTCTGGGGGAGTGGTTGTTGTTATCCACTGTGCACGAGTTGCACCGCATACTAGAAGGTTGTATCTTTATTTATCCTAGTCATTATTTTTGTTGTTCATGCTTCACACACCACTTCACCCACTTGAGTGCGTATTTATCTTTTTGTCGTTGTTCCGTTTAAACTATTTTGGTCGGAATGTGAAATAGATTGTTAACGTAGGAATTATTATTTGGAGTGCGATGTTGACTCATGTAGTGTTCTAGTCACTTCGCATGCTATGGTAGAATGTGAGTAGAACTAGATTTTCTTTATGCATCTAATTTATGTTTAGTATTTCTGCGTAAATTTAGATTTAATATACTCAAGTGGTGAATTTGTATGGAATTGACGATAACCCGGTGTTGTGTGTGTGCGATTGCTAGTCGTGTGTTGCTCGAGTCGGGAGGAAGGTTTATCTTTCTCGTGGGCTAAGAACTTGCCCCAAGCGACTCTCGAAGCATGGGTGAGAGCTACTCGTTGAGTCAAGCATGATGTAGGCCACCCTTTGGCTAGTTTGAGCTTTGTTATTCCATGTCCATTTCATTCACCTTTGCAAGCCTATTTTGTGCCTACCAATCCTTTGTTCAGCTCCTCTTCATCCACCAAAGCCTGAAGCCTATCCCACGCCCGCAACCAAATTGTTTTTAACTGCGCTCATAATTCTAAACTTGTGTGGAGTGTGGAATCGTTGTGTTATGATGGGAAAATAACGTCCATCTGCTGATTTTGAACCAACCGGGGGCTACATAAAAGAAGTAAAATTTGTAAAAGAAAAAAAAAGAGTATTTTGAAAAAAAAAAATCCGCCCGAGCTAAAAACAGAAAATCTGTTGGTTTTTGTGAAGTAGGCCGTGTGCACTCCTGGTTTTCATGATAAGTCTGGGGGTGTGTCACACGAGCATTGTTGTTGGTCTTGCGTGGTGCAGCGTTCCGTTAGCTCACTTGGGTTGCATAGCCGCCGTGTTTAACTTTGAAATATCATACCGTAACCTAAGCCCCGTTCTACTCCTAAAAGCCCTACTGATTTGACTTGCGAGAGTGCTAGCGCTGTGGAGAGAGTGTGACCGGGCAAGCGTATGGTTCACGACGTTGATGGATTTCAGTGGAGTTATTCCTAAGCCCCGATCTTTTGCAACACCCGCCTCAGTGTCTCGTCACTTTCATACCGGGCATGATCGTCAAATTCTTCATAACTCACGAATTGAGTACATCTAAATCTGTAATTACGCTTTAATACTCTTGTAAATTAGTTAGCATAGTTAGAATCTCCTTCTACTAAATTCTCTACTTGCATGCGTATGTTACTTCGCACCGTACTCCTGTGTGTAATTCTCTATGTTAATTATCGTTTTCACGCTCCGCCGGATTCGTTTGCTCGGGAGGCGCAAACAGTTAAGTCTGGGGGTGTGATGAGTCCTGATCATATACACAGTTATGGACTCATCCGGGCCGTTATTTAGTCATTTCTCCGCACTTTAGCCTTGTTTTAGTTTATATTTGATAATCCATGCTAGGTGCACATCTTGGCCCACTTTGGTGTAATTTTCGTGCTTTTTGTCTTTAGTAGTATTCTTGTGCTGTTAGGTGCCATTTTCAGTGGCTAGATCTGTGGTTATGCTGGAATAGGAGTCGTGCAAGTGTTTCCGGTGCAATTCTGCACAGGAACACTGCGCACGATCACCGGTTCTATTGCGCACGACCACTGGTCGTGCGCCACTGATCGTGTGCACTTAACCCTTTTTCACGAGTTCTGTTTGGTGCAGTGCGCACGACCATCAACGACAGTGCGCATGACCACCGGTCGTGCGCCCCTGCTCGTGCGCACTTACCATTTAATTTCCGAGTTCTGTTTGCTCCAGCGCGCACGACCATCAACGATAGTGCGCACGACCATCGGTCGTGCGCCACTGGTCGTGCGAACATTTTATTTTATAATTTCGTATCTTGCAGGTTCCACCCAAGCAGTGCGCACGATCGCAGAATTCCAGTGCGCACGACCACTGGTCGTGCGCCAATGATCGTGCGCAGTATTTAATCCAGCGCCTATTTAAACGCCTGTTGCGATTTTAGGGCGAATGGTTCATACCGGGAGCGGGATTCCTGTTCCGTACGCCGCCGATTTCCACCTTGGGATGCCTCCACTTCATCTCCTACGCAAAGGGAAGCCTCCTCCATCCATTCTAAGACTTCCTCCATTGTCCGTGAGAGTTCTCCATCGTCCGCAAGCGTCCAAGCAAGCATTCTTTCATTCCGCTCGGTGAGAAGAAGAAGAAACCTAAAGTCGAAGACGACGGAGCACGTAGGGAGATCGTGACAGCTCTCTACGCCGGAAGCATTGTCCGTCCGAGTCCAGAGGTAGCCCGACAACCTACCATTCCGGCCGTGAACGGCCGCTAGTCTTCAACATCGGTTATTTCTTTCCTCTTTCCTCGTTGTACTCTTTGAACCGTGTAAAACTCGAATATGGAGATGTTATTTGTTTAAATGAATGTCTCTTTGTTATTCTTCATGGTTTGGTTGTGATTCACTCCGTTCTCATTCACTCACTCGCGCCCGCACGCAAGGTGTTTGACCCGCGTTAGCAAGAGTTAACGGCGGTTGTGAAGAGGTGTTTGCGACCCTCACCCTCTCGCACTTGAGTTCACTTCATCCGCCTCACGAAGCACGGCATCGCGGCCGTTGCATCCACCTCACTTTGCGAAGCGGTGTTTTCGACCCGCATTTCTTTTGTTATTGCTAAGATTAGGAAAACCAACCAAAAACCCCTCTTTGTGTTTGTTGAACGCTTGTGTAACAATCATCACTGCGCGATTCGTTCACCCATCCTGCATTCCTCAAGAGACCGACATCCGGGGAATTTATTCTCCACAATTATTACTTGACAGCGACCGGTGCACTTGCCGACACGCATCACCTGTGGGTCAGGTTGATCTCACGGAGAGGCTAACAAGGTTACAAAGGTTGGTGTTGGATTGCCCCGGATGATTCCGCTGTCGGGCTCTCGCTAGCCGGTGGGTCAGGTCGATCTCACGGAGAGGCTGGCATGGTAACAAAGGTTTGGTGCTGGAATGCCCTGGATGATTCCGCTGCCGGGCTCTCGCTAGCCGGTGGGTCGGGTTGATCTCACGGAGAGGCTGGCAAGGTAACAAAGGTTGGTGCTGGATTGCCCCGGATGATTCCGCTGCCGGGCTCTCGCTAGCCGGTGGGTCGGGTTGATCTCACGAAGAGGTTGGCAAGATAACAAAGGTTGGTGCTGGATTGCCCCGGATGGTTCCACTGCCGGGCTCTCGCTAGCCGGTGGGTCAGGTTGATCTCACGGAGAGGCTGATAGGGTAACAAGGTTTGGTGCTGGATTGCCCCGGATGATTCCACTGTCGGGCTCTCGCTAGCCGGTGGGTCAGGTTGATCTCACAGAGAGGCCATCAAGGTAATAAGGTTTGGTGCTGGAATGCCCCGGATGATTCCGCAGTCGTGCTCTCGCTAGTCGACGAGGTCGGAAGGCCTCTCGGGGAGGCTAAGTGTTTTTCCCCCGAGGTGGCTCCGCTAGCCTGGCTCTCGCTAGCCGGCATGGTCGGAAGGCCCCTCGGGGAGGCTGCGTTTTTCCCTCGAGGTGGCTCCGCTAGCCGGGCCCTCAGGAAGGCACTCGCCGAATAGGCAGGGTTGAACTTTTCTTTTCGAGCGTGTACCTCTCTCGAAAAGAACGGGGATTATGTACAACCCTATATTCGCTGAGTGGGCCCCCGAGACCCAAGGGGTCTTTTAAGATATTATTTTCTAGCAAGGTCCAGGCTAGGAAGAGAGGGGAACGAGCGATGGAGGCGGAGTCCTCCCGCTCGCCTAGCTCGTGTAGTAGGCGAGCGGTGGCGGCCGGAGCCTCCCGCTCGCCCAACCAGCACGGGGGGAAAGAGGAGGAGGGGGAGCCAGCCCCCTCACTCGCCCCCGCCCCCATGAGGGGGGCGACCTCCTGACTCGCCCCGCCCCAATAGAGGGCGAGCCAGGGAGGTGGGCGACCTCCCAGCTCACCCCGCCCCAGCAGGGGGCGAGCCAGGGAGGTGGGCGACCTCCCGGCTCGCCCCTCCCCAGCAGGGGGCGAGCCAGGGAGGCAGGCGACCTCCCGGCTTGCCCCGCCCGAGCAGGGGCGAGCCAGGGAGGCGGGCGACCTCCCGGCTCGCCCCTCCCCAGCAGGGGCGAGCCAGTGAGGTGGGTGACCTCCCGGCTCGCCCCGCCCCAGCAGGGGGCGAGCCAGGGTGGAGGGTGACCTCTCGGCTCGCCCCGCCCTAGTAGGCGGCGAGCCAGAGAGGTGGGCGACCTCCCGGGCTCGCCCAGCACAGTGAGGGGGTGGGGGCGAGCAAGGGAGGAGGTCAGCCCCCTCTAGCCCGGCCCCGGGAAGGTGTTCTGGACTACGTTTAACGCCTCGAAACAACGGGATTTGGCTGTTCGCAGGCCAAATCCGGGTTATTTTCGTAATCTCGTAGGCCAGATTGTGGCTATTGGCAGACCAAGTCCAAAAATCTATAATTAGGGCTAAGGGGGCACCATTTGGAGGGACCTCTCTTTTGGCCTCCTCTCCCTCTAAGTTCCTTTGTTGGGTGGAGAGAGCCTCCAAAGGTGCCCAAGTTTAACATTGGTTATGGAGAGGAAGCGCTCTAAGATCTTCCTAGTGTGTGGTGGGACCTCCTCGCTAAGCCCTTGGCCTTGTTCCTAGTTCCTTAGCCTCTTAGCCTAGAGCTCTCCCTTGGGAGGAGTAAGTGTGAGGTCACCCCTCAACTTGTTGAGGGCCCGAACTTCTCGAGAGACTAATTTATTGGTTTCAACACTCATAATAAGTAGGCAAGAATGATTTTAACATATTCAAAAGGATAATAGCTACAATGTTACCAATTCATATTTCAAGTAAAAAAATATTGTAGAAGTCATGCATTGCAATCTAGTGCTTTTACTTGAGTTATTAGAGAATTATGTAATGTTGCATTAGGATCGAATTCTCATGAGTAGAATTTTTATGACAAACAATGATGTGTGCATAAAGTATTTTGATAAAAGTATACAAGTGAAATAATCAAAACACATGACATATGTAATGAAATAGTAACAACACTATTAAGATTATAATCTTATAATTACTTTCACACATCAATGTTAGAATAAAATTTCAGAGCACGTAAAAGGAGTACAACTACCAAGGTGCTTCGCCCACACAATGTTCATTAAGACTTATCAGGGTGCGAAGTATTGCTTGGGGGATCATATAAGCATTTTTATAAAATTTTATTTTTAGTGATCCGTTGTACGAATAGAAGTGATAACAAGAATATGTTTGCACAAGACACTTTACAATTCTTTCCAAGGTGCTCAACCTCACAATGCTCATTAAGACTTACAGGAGGGTGAGTAGTGTTTGGTGGATATATATATATATATATATTAAATTTTGGGCCAAAGGTCTCCGAATTCACTTGTTGTTGCAAACATTAACAATATTGAAATATCACTTCAATCTGTGCAAGAAATTTATTTTTTGAAAGACAGTGTAGGTAATTTAGACATACAACTTAATATCTTAAAAACTATTACACTACAAATCATGCAAGACTAATATTATTGGCACATGTAGATTATCAAAATAGTGAGTGTATGAATCATTGATTAACATAAAACATTACTCATACTTAGAGGCATGCCAGACAATCATACATAATTTTCTATAGACTATTCCATTGCATATAATCAGATTAAGGTCAAGGCATGAAGATAAAACAATGATTAGGAAATTTGAAATCAGATTGAATACTTTTCCTTCTATGGACATTATTTGAAATCAGATTGAATACTTTTCCTTCTATTAGGAATAATTTTCCTCTAATAGATTCTTGGCTAAATTGATTAAATCCTTTATGGACATTATTTGAAATCAGATTGAATACTTTCCTTCTATGGATATAACTGTTATGGAAATTTCTCTTTCTTTCTAATACTCTGCCTGCTAATTGATTACTCTCCTATAGTGTTATTTTAATGAACAGAGCTATAAATAACAAGGTGGTCGGCAGAGAGCAATAAGAAGTGATCCACCATATACACATTGAAAAAGAGGAAAAGCTCCCAAAAGTGAAAAAGAGAGAGAATAGAGGAATTGTTCTGCAGCAACCATCAAGCATTCTTCTTCTTCTGCTTCTAAAGCCATACTGCTGCAAAATTCTGAAAAGCTTACAATCTCCTTCTCATTATAGAAGGGAGATTTAATTCACTACTTCTTGTGTTTCCAATCTTCTTGCTAGGAAGAAGATTCATTCTTGTCTTAAATACTTCTTTTCCTTTTTCTTATTTTCATTCTCATATATTGTAAAAGAGTTTTTAGAATCACTCTTCAAAAAATTCAGTTGTACTGGTTCTAAGAGTCTCCTTTTCAAAAGACTCAGTTGGTTCTAAGAGTCTCCTTGTCAAAAGACTCAGGGTGGTTCTAAGAGTCTCCTTATCAAAAGACTCAGCGCAAGATAGTGAATTTCCTACCAAGGGGGTAGAAGAGTGGACTACCCAAAGTTTGGGGAACCACTATATTTCTTTGTGTTGTGCTGTGATTTTTCTTATTGCATTTATTTTTCTTTACTTGTTTAATTCTTGTTGGTGTGTGGGAAGCTCTAATCTGTGATCACTACACCTATATATATATAATTATTAACTTTGCACAAAAATATTTTAAATCTCTATTCACCCCCCCCCCCTCTAGAGAATTCTAGTGAGGTTAACTGTGCACTTTCACAAGGTAACAAGGTTTGGTGCTGGAATGCCCTGGATGATTCCGCTGCCGGGCTCTCGCTAGCCTGTGGGTCAGGTTGATCTCACGGAGAGGTTGTCAAGGTAACAAAGGTTGGTGCTGGATTGCCCCGGATGATTCTGCTGCCGGGCTATCGCTAGCCGGTGGGTCAGGTCAATCTCACGGAGAGGCTGGCAAGGTAACAAAGGTTTGGTGCTGGAATTCCCCGGATGATTCCGCTGTCGGGCCCTCGCTAGCTATTGTGTTAGGTTGATCTCACGGAGAGGCTGGCAAGGTAGCAAAGGTTGGTGCTGGATTGCCCCAGATGATTCTGCTGTCGGGCTCTCGCTAGCCGGTGGGTCAGGTCGGTCTCACGAAGAGACTGGCAAGGTAACAAAGGTTGGTGCTGGATTGCCCCAGATGATTCCGCTGTCGGGCTCTCACTAGCCGGTGGGTTAGGTTGATCTCACGAAGAGGCTGGCAAGGTAACAAGGTTTGGTGATGGATTGCCCTGGATGATTCCGCTGCCGGGCTCTCGCTAGCCGGTGTGTAAGGTTTATCTCACGGAGAGGCTGGCAAGGTAATAAGGTTTGGTGCTGGAATGCCCCAGATGATTCTGCTGCCGGGCTCTCGCTAGCCTGTGGGTCAGGTTGATCTCACGGAGAGGCTAACAAGGTTACAAAGGTTGGTGTTGGATTGCCCCGGATAATTCCGCTGTCGGGCTCTCGCTAGCCGGTGGGTCAGGTCGATCTCACGGAGAGGCTGGCATGGTAACAAAGGTTTGGTGCTGGAATGCCCCAGATGATTCCGCTGCCGGGCTCTCGCTAGGCGGTGGGTCAGGTTGATCTCACGAAGAGGCTGGCAAGGTAACAAAGGTTGGTGCTGGATTGCCCCGGATGATTCTGTTGTCGGGCTCTCGCTAGCCGGTGGGTCAGGTCGATCTCACGAAGAGGCTGGCAAGATAACAAAGGTTGGTGCTGGATTGCCCCAGATGGTTCCGCTGTCGGGCTCTCGCTAGCCGGTGGGTCAGGTTGATCTCACGGAGAGGTTGACAGGGTAACAAGGTTTGGTGCTGGATTGCCCCGGATGATTCCACTGTCAGGCTCTCGCTAGCCGGTGGGTCAGGTTGATCTCACAGAGAGGCTATCAAGGTAATAAGGTTTGGTGCTAGAATGCCCCGGATGATTCCGCAGTCGTGCTCTCGCTAGTCGACGAGGTCGGAAGGCCTCTCGGGGAGGCTAAGTGTTTTTTCCCTGAGGTGGCTCCGCTAGCCTGGCTCTGGCTAGCCGGCAAGGTCGGAAGGCCCCTCTGGGAGGCTGCATTTTTCCCTCGAGGTAGCTCCGCTAGCCGGTCCCTCGGGAAGGCACTCGCCGAATAGGCAGGGTTGGACTTTTCTTTCCGAACGTGTACCTCTCTCGAAAATAACGGGGATTGTGTACAACCCTATATTCGCTGAGTGGGCCCCCGAGATCCAAGGGGTCTTTTAAGACATTGTTTTCTAGCAAGGTCCAGGCTAGGAAGAGAGGGGAACGAGCGATGGAGGCGGAGGCCTCCCGCTCGCCCAACTCGTGTAGGAGGCGAGCGGTGGCGGAGGGAGCCTCCCGCTCGCCCAACCAGCAAGGGGGGAAAGAGGAGGAGGGGGAGCCAGCCCCCTCACTCGCCCCCGCCCCCATGAGGGGGGCGACCTCCCGACTCGCCCCGCCCCAATAGAGGGCGAGCCAGGGAGGTGGGCGACCTCCCAGCTCACCCTGCCCCAGCAGGGGGGCGAGCCAGGGAGGTGGGCGACCTCCCGGCTCGCCCCTCCCCAGCAGGGGGCGAGCCAGGGAGGCGGGCGACCTCCCGGCTTGCCCCGCCCGAGCAGGGGCGAGCCAGGGAGGCGGGCGACCTCCCGGCTCGCCCCTCCCCAGCAGGGGCGAGCCAGTGAGGTGGGTGACCTCCCGGCTTGCCCCGCCCCAGCACGGGGCGAGCTAGGGTGGTGTGTGACCTCTCGGCTCGCCCCGCCCTAGTAGGCGGTGAGCCAGAGAGGTGGGCGACCTCCCGGGCTCGCCCAGCACAGTGAGGGGGTGGGGGCGAGCAAGGGAGGAGGTCAGCCCCCTCTAGCCCGGCCCCGGGAAGGTGTTCTGGACTGCGTTTAACGCCTCGAAACAACGGGATTTGGCTGTTCGCAGGCCAAATCCGGGGTTATTTTCGTAATCTCGTAGGCCAGATTGTGGCTATTGGCAGACCAAGTCCAAAAATCTATAATTAGGGCTAAGGGGGCACCATTTGGAGGGACCTCTCTTTTGGCCTCCTCTCCCTCTAAGTTCCTTTGTTGGGTGGAGAGAGCCTCCAAAGGTGCCCAAGTTTAACATTGGTTATGGAGAGGAAGCGCTCTAAGATCTTCCTAGTGTGTGGTGGGACCTCCTCGCTAAGCCCTTGGCCTTGTTCCTAGTTCCTTAGCCTCTTAGCCTAGAGCTCTCCCTTGGGAGGAGTAAGTGTGAGGTCACCCCTCAACTTGTTGAGGGCCCGAACTTCTCGAGAGACTAATTTATTGGTTTCAACACTCATAATAAGTAGGCAAGAATGATTTTAACATATTCAAAAGGATAATAGCTACAATGTTACCAATTCATATTTCAAGTAAAAAAAATATTGTAGAAGTCATGCATTGCAATCTAGTGCTTTTACTTGAGTTATTAGAGAATTATGTAATGTTGCATTAGGATCGAATTCTCATGAGTAGAATTTTTATGACAAACAATGATGTGTGCATAAAGTATTTTGATAAAAGTATACAAGTGAAATAATCAAAACACATGACATATGTAATGAAATAGTAACAACACTATTAAGATTATAATCTTATAATTACTTTCACACATCAATGTTAGAATAAAATTTCAGAGCACGTAAAAGGAGTACAACTACCAAGGTGCTTCGCCCACACAATGTTCATTAAGACTTATCAGGGTGCGAAGTATTGCTTGGGGGATCACATAAGCATTTTTATAAAATTTTATTTTTAGTGATCTGTTGTACGAATAGAAGTGATAACAAGAATATGTTTGCACAAGACACTTTACAATTCTTTCCAAGGTGCTCAACCTCACAATGCTCATTAAGACTTATCAGGAGGGTGAGTAGTGTTTGGTGGATATATATATATATATATATATTAAAGTTTGGGCCAAAGGTCTTCGAATTCACTTGTTGTTGCAAACATTAACAATATTGAAATATCACTTCAATCTGTGCAAGAAATTTATTTTTTGAAAGACAGTGTAGGTAATTTAGACATACAACTTAATATGTTAAAAACTATTACACTACAAATCATGCAAGACTAATATTATTGGCACATGTAGATTATCAAAATAGTGAGTGTATGAATCATTGATTAACATAAAACATTACTCATACTTAGAGGCATGCCAGACAATCATACATAATTTTCTATAGACTATTCCATTGCATATAATCAGATTAAGGTCAAGGCATGAAGATAAAACAATGTTTAGGAAATTTGAAATTAAAATTAGACATTGAAGACAATCTTTTAAGTGTATGCCTAATCAATTTTGATCATTTGAAACAAAATAACTAAAATGTTTGCTCTTGTGAAGTCATATAGTCAAACCATAATTTTGTATATATTTAAAACAAAATAAATAACAAAAACATATTTTCGATCATTTTGAATTATTTGAATTTTTTGTAATTTGGAATAAAATAACCAAATTAATAACAAAATAATTTCATAACTGTGAAAAGAAACAGAGAACAATCATTATAAAAATACCAGAAATAGTATAGAGAAATCAAAATTTCAATTTGGCCAAAAGAGATTAGAGGGGGGGGGGGGGGGGGGGGGGTGAATAAGGGTTTTAGAAAACTTTAATCTTTTATAGAAAACTATAGATATTTTATTAGAAGTAAGTTAATCAAAAGTAATGAGATAGAAATTAGAAATGAAATCAATTTTATTAAACAAGAAAAGACATGATTATCATTTATAAAATTGATTACAAAATCTGATTTCTATGACGCTAAAAATTAAGGCGACTATGAAATACTCTTTTCATTTTCTATACAGACTCTTCTCACTAAGAACCGGTTGGCTTTAGCCGATCTCTCCCCAGATACGACCTCAAGCCGCTCTAGCCCTTCTATCCCCAAAAAGGCATCGAGTACCACCTAGGTCTACTCCCTAGACCTAGTCGCCAACACAAGGTGATTTTCTCCCTAAGTCGTACCCAGACCTAGTCGCCAACACGATGCGAATTTACGAACCGATTACAATGATAAATATAAAATACAAACGATAAATATAAAAACTCCCTATGAGATAATCTAAAGGTGATGACGAAGAATCGTTGAAGATCGTTGAAGTCCAAACGTGCATTCTCGCGTGGAGTTAGCCTGTTGATTCAAGCCTCCTTTGATTCCTCCTTTTGAAATTGAGTGGGAGATCCTTTGTGGTCTGGAAATATGGCCCTCACAAATAATTCAGAGTGCTGGAATAGGGCTCCTTGGCATTGGTTGTTGAAGAAGATGAAATCCACCTATTTATAGGACTGGAAGCTAACGCCAGCGTTAAGGCTAACGCCTGACGTTGACCTAGTATAGAAATGTTTTAATGGCTCGGATCTTCAAAACAGGAAGGAGATTCTGCATCTTTGGAAACATTCATTTTAGGCAACCTTAACCCTGACGTTGAGTCTAACGCCTAGCGTTGAGTCAAATCATTCCTAAAATGCTCCTGCAATCACGGTAGCTTCCCTCCATGTTATTTTCATCTTGGTGGGAACGAAAGTCAACGCCGGCGTTAAGTGTTAACGTCGGGCGTTAGCTCTCTTCCATTCTTTTTAGCTTGTGAGCAAATCCAGACCAACATCAACAACCTAGGAAACTTCTATAAATCTATAAAAATATGTTAGTTTATATGTACTACTTAGTTTACATGAAAAATCAGCTACAAAACTTCAAAATTCAAAAATAGAAAAATATGTTTTTGTGGTTTTTTGTTTTTCTTTCATTACAAACATTTCAAAACTACAACAAAAAAATTTGTATGATCTTTATTGTTAATATCAAGCATGTATGAATTCTATTATTTAGAATTATCTACAATGTTAAAACTTATTTCTTCATATTACTATGAACATTGTTTTGTTTATCATGCTTTGATATATCTATTTTAAGTGCATCAATCGTATTTAAAAATATGTGTAAAACCAAGCTTAGCATGCCTCTAAGTATGAGTAAATGTATTGTGATTGATAATGATACTTTTACACTCACTTATGTTTGGTAATGTACATGTGTGTTTAAATCTAAAAATGCTTGCTTGTGTATTGTAATTGTACAATGAATTAAAATTTGCATAAGTTTATTATCTACAATACATTTGAATTGCACTTACAAATTAAGAAAAGTGGTTTAAAAAATTTTATTATGTTGGGTTTGCAAAACAAGTGTATTCAGAGAATGTTGTCTCACAAAAGTGAACAAAAAATAGACAAATATAATTCCACCAAACACTACTTGAACCTCCTGATATGTCTTCATAAGCACTGCGAGGTTGAGCACCTTGGAAAAAATAGTAAAGTGTCTTGTGCAAACCTTGGTTATTACACCACTTTGTTGAAAATTATGTGCATTAAAAGTGTGTGAATGTAATATACTTGTGTTTTATTGTGCACTTTACTCTGCATATGTCTTGTATTTTGTGATTTAAATCAATAGATAACATTGCTCAAAATACACTTATGTGTACATCATTATCTTTCATAACACTTCTTCTCATGAGTATTGGATTCTAATGCCTTATCTATACTACTCTTTATATAAGAAATGCACTAGATAACCTAACATGATCTCTATAATGTTTTGGTATCTCTTACACTTAAAAATTAAGTAACATTGTAGTATATTTTCTTTTTAATATGTTCATTTCATGCTTGGTAACTTTATGTAAAATTATGAGATTTCAAAAAGGTTAAAACATCTTTATATTTTGAACTTAAACTAAGATTTATACATATGTTTTTCATGCTTGCAAAAAGATGTTTCTTATAATCATCTGCTTGCTTACAACTCTTATCTTTTTATTTGAAATATCTTATATATATACTATGCTTAAACTCTTTATCATTATCTATATTTATTAAGTATTTTATCCACTATAACCTTGATTTGTAGGAAGTCATCCTTGAACCAAGATTGAATTGCTTGTGTATTTGATATGCTTCTCTAGTATTGTTCTTGCAGGTTCACTTTGCTAAGTGTAGACCAATGTCAGGTCACAATGGGTCAATAAGCCCAGTCTCATACAATGTAATTCCTCATTGTGTGGGATATGGGGTTGACTCATGTGTGATCTCTCAATTGGGATACACTTTATGTTCAAGACAATTGAAGCTCAAAGCTTGGAGGTTAAGCTGTTGTGCAAGAGGAAAAGAAAGAATTTTTCTCAAGTCCATTTTCCGAGAACTTAAGGTATTTCTCGAAAAGTCATGAAGAGCTTCGAGAAATCCTTATGTTATCTGGAAAAGTCCTCTCAGCGTTCAAGTGAGCTTCTCAGCGGTTGTTCTCGGGAAGTTTATCTCAGCAGCAGCTTTCGAGAAGTCCTTTCTCTCGAGAAGTTTGTTTGATCTCTCGAAAAGTCTTTGTTTCTCTCGAAAAGTTCTAGTAAGGCTTTTCTCTAAGGGAATTTCTCAAAGATGTCAAGGAGTTCACGAGAAGTGTTTTGTTCTCTCGAGAAGTCAGTTCTCCTGAGAACTCAGACCTTTTATTTCGAAGAGTTTATCGTTATCATTTTTCGAGAAGTTCATTGTTTCTCGAGAAGTCTTTTCAAAGCCTTTGAAATTCTCTTCCAAGTTATTTTCCGAGATCAAGCAGTCATCTCTCGCAAAGCCTTGCATTTCTCAAGAAATTTGATTCTCATATTTCTCGTGATCGTTAATTCTTTTTGACGACAAGTCTTTTTCGTCTGTTTGACGTGACGTCCTTCTTCGTTTAAGGTTAATCCTTTTCATTAAGCCTTCATCTATATAAGGCTCTCTCTCTCTTAAGAAGGACATAAGATTACATCATAACATTAAGAAGATCAGAGTTCTTATTTCTCCTGAAACCTATTCTAATTCAAGAAAGTCGTCAAGTGTCGCGCACATCGCCATTGTTGGAGATCGATCTGAAGTTCTGAGTTATTGTCTCCAAGTGGAAGGAAAAGGTTCGATCGATCATTGCCTCATCCGCTCTGTATCTATTGGATTGATCCGAATCTTAGAAGATCAGATTTGAGTCATTTTAATTCTTCCTCTTCAACATCAAGTCAAAGTCGTTCCTATCTCAAGAAGGAAGAAGATCCCTAAAGAGTTTTCAGATCTGATCGTGATTTGATAAGTATTGTATCATTCTCTATTTTCATTTGATTTGTAGGAGAGGTTATTCTCCGAGTTGTAGGAGAGGTGTTCTCCGAGTTGTAAGAGAGGTATTCTCTGAGATTGTAGGAGATTTGTCTCCGAGTTGTAGGAGTTTTGTCTCCGAGATTGTAGGATCTTTCTTGATCCGAGATTTAGTGAAGTAGTCATTTCTAGCTGTGGTGCTAGATTGGCGAGGCCGGCAAGTGGAGTACCCAAGAACGGGGAACCACCATAAATTTCTTGCATCATCTGTGATTGTGATTTGCATTCTTTGTGTTCTTTATTTTCAAGATTTTCAATTCCGCAAAAGACGCAGTTATCACCTATTCACCCCCCTCTAGGTGATTTTGGTTAGCTACTAGATATTACAATTGG
Source organism: Dactylorhiza incarnata (assembly GCA_033032865.1). Taxonomy (NCBI): domain Eukaryota; kingdom Viridiplantae; phylum Streptophyta; class Magnoliopsida; order Asparagales; family Orchidaceae; genus Dactylorhiza; species Dactylorhiza incarnata. The sequence continues at coordinate 8,158,947 of JAWHQI010000086.1, forward strand.
TATCAGAGGGTCGCTGTTCTTAAAAGGTTAACACCTTGAATAGGATCTTTCCATTCTAGTTGCCAGCAAATCATGGAAAAGTGCAAGGAATCGTCTTCGTTGAAATTGCTAATATGCACTAAGGCTAATTTTCCTATGTGGAAAGAAAGAGTCAGATTTTATATGGAAGCTGCAGACCCAAGAATCTTCCAAGTCGTGGAAGAAGGCCCTCATGTGCCTATGACTGATTCTACTATTGACCCAACTCTAAGAGTACCTAAAAAGATGATGGATTTAACCAAGGATGAGATCGCTCTCGTTGTCTTGGACAAAAAGGCGAAGAACATAATTGCCAGTGCAGTGGATGATTCGATGTTGCAAAACTTAATTCACTGCCAATCTGCCAAAGAAATGTGGACTTCCTTAATAGTTCTTATGGAAGGTACTGAAGAAGTAAGAGATGACATAAGATTTCTTCTAAATCAAGAGTACGAGGCTTTCAAGCAGAGTAGAAAGGAGTGCATTGACGATACATATGAAAGATTCTTTAAAATAGTAAACGGCCTAAGGAATTATGGTCGGGAGTTTACTAATGGTGAACTAAATGACAAATTCCTGCGATCCATGATGAAAGACTGGGATAGCAAGATAGTTGCAATCAGGGAGTTTGGAAAGTTACCAAACCTTGACCCTCAGAATCTGTTTGGGAAGCTATTATCCCATGTGCTGCAAATGAATATTTGCAAAACAGAAGAAGATGGGAATAGAATTTCTAGCAAGGAAAGGACCTTGGCTATGAAGCTCGAAAGTTCCAGAAAAAGCAGAGCCTTGTCTCCAATTAGAGCACAAGAATCTGATGATGAAAAAGAATCTGAAGCCGGCTACTCCCGTTTTGAAATGTCTGATGGGGAGTTTTCTCTAATCTCTCGTCAGTTCAAGAAACTGCTCAGCAAAAGAAGGCACATGAAGAATAAGTCTTCCTCTGAATATAGACATTCTCGACGTGATGGTGATCATCACAAAAAGGGTTCTAGCAATCATGACAGGTATAAAACTAAAACTAGTAAATATATTTCTTCTGACACAGTTTGCTATTGTTGTAATAAGTCAGGGCACATGATCGTTGAATGCCCTTACAAAAAGAAAGAGGGTGGAAGAAAAGAAGAAAAGAAATCCACCCATGGGAAAAAGAAGACTGAAAGAAGTCTAGTCGCTAAAAAGTCCAAAACTTTAAGCGACAGTGACTCGGAGAAATTAAGTAGTGAAGAAGCAGCCTACTTCGGGCTGATGGCTATGACTGATGAAGAAGAAGAACCCCCATATACCGGGAAGGTAAATTCTCACACCATCTTATATGATTCTGATTATGCCTCAACTGAACAAAAGGATTATCTTTCAGATGATGACTCAAACCTCATGACCCAATATACTGAAATGCTTAAAAGCTTTGACAGATGCCGAAAGGTAGTCAAAATTCAGGCCAAGGAGATAATATCTCTCAAAGAAGTGGAATCCAATTTGAGAAAGGAAGTTGAACAACTTTCTTCCTTCAATGAGGAAAACCAATTCTTGAAAGACAAGATCAAAAGCTCAGATGAGCTCCTTGATCGGAGAGAGAACTCCATCAAAGTTCTGGAAGAACAGCTAGCCGCTGAGAAGAAGCTAGTTGAGAAGTTTTCACAACCGAAAACCATTCTTCCAATCATTGATACTTTCTCTACTAAAGCAAGTAGCAGTGGTTTAGGTCATGTGGCTGGGCCAAGTAATTCTTCTTAGGGCATGCTTGCCAAGAAGAAAAATAAGAATGCTAAGAAAGCTACCATCGAAGAGAAAGGGAAAGCCCATCAAGAACAAGTGGAATTTAAGAAAGTTCTCTTTCCTACAAATGTTTATGATATGGAAAGCTCTTATGGTCACTTAACACGTCCAATTAATTTTGCGCCTGTCAATGACTATAAGGGGTGGGCTCGTCCTCAAAACCTCGGTCAAAGTGCTTTCAAAGCACCTTATGAAGAAGTAAACCTGAGAGATTATGGTCCTTATGTTCATGGTCCGAGTGCTAGGAGAGCACCAATAGTAAAGACTGTTGCGCTCAAGCCAAAGGAGAAAGCACTACCATGTGTGTGTTGTACTCATGAGGCATCCTCATCTAGAAGGATTGCTCCTGCCAAAACTAATTAACGTTCAAAGAGTTAAGCAGGAGAATATTAAGAGAAGGTACAATAGGTTTAACTGTTGGTGTTGCGACAAAATAGGTCACTTCGGAGTAGATTGTTGGTTCAATTCCACCTATTCCAAGAGACCACAAGTTAACAATGCAAGAAAGACCGCTTGCAATGTTAATGTTCATCGTGGTGCTCAACTAACAAGGGACCAAGGACCCAAATTTGTTTGGGCTCCTAAGGCAAAATAATTTGTTTTTGCAGGTATGTCCAAAGGCCAACAAAAATCCTATCTGGTATTTGGACAGTGGTTGTTCTCGGCATATGACCGGAACAAGAAGCCTTTTGCAAAATTTTATTCAAGTTGAGAACGGTCCAAAAGTTATTTTTGGAGGATCTGACAGAGGAATAACAAAAGGCTACGGTATGATTTCTAACGGTAATGTATCCTTTTCAGATGTAGCTTATGTGGAAGGATTAGAACATAATCTGATAAGCATAAGTCAACTTTGTGATAAAGGATACATAGTTGATTTTCGTAGAGATAAGTGTTTGATAAGATCGGCTGATAATCTAGAAACGATTTTATCAGGCACTCGTTGTAGAAATATGTTCTGTTTGAATTTTCTTTGTTTATCATCTTCTACACCAGTGTGTCTTTTAGCAAAAGATAGTGCATCTCTTGCTGACCAATGACATAAGAGATTAGCACATATAAATTTCAAAACTATAAATAAATTATTTTCACAAAACTTAGTGCGTTATGCGCCAAATATTAAGTGCATTAAAGATAGACTTGTCATGTAAGACCCCTTTTTTTTTTGCAAAAACCACCGGGTCTTAGGCCCAGAACCGCCGTTTTGCAGTGACACCCTCGCTCGGGAAGGTCGCCACTACAAAACGCCGATCCTGCCGGCCAATTCGATCAAAAGAAAAGTAAGGTTTAAATGAAATAACAAACTAAGTCCACATCACATGTAATTAAACCATCAAGAGATGTCCACATACATAACTGAATAGAAAGATACGATAACAAGGGCTTCTGCCCGATTACAAAATAGCCTCACTACAAAGGTCACTCGTGGAAGCAAATCAACTAAAACAAACACTCACGGATCCTGTCATCTGTGCTCCTGAGCTAGACTGCCCCGCCTCCATTTGCACCGGCCTCTGGTGCTGCCCCGTCGCCGCGGTTTCCTAAAATGATAAGGTCCACCGACCGTCAGTCAAAATGACTCAGCCAATTCCCCACCCCTCCCCCCAAGGCTCCTAGGCACCGTATGGGGAGGAGGAAGCGGAGGACAAACAAGGGGTAATACAAAAGCAGATGACAAGGTGAATTCTACACTATACAGGTATATATATATATAAATGAAGCAGGAAATAGAAAGCAGCATAGTAAAAGAATATAATGAACAGTAAGCAGTAAGTGTAGTGGCAAGTAAATATCATAAGATTAACCTTTGATTTATAGGAATGCCCTTACAAACCTATAGACCAAGGGGTCGTTTAGCAGGGCCTATCATATAAAAAGTCTCATACCAATTTATACGATAGGTGACAGGGGTTGAATGATATGTTTATGCCATGACATGCAGAGTATGTTATTATGCAATGGTCATACAGGTGCAACTCACTCACTATGACTCTATGCGCATAGACCTTTAGTTCCCCCTTTTTGGAGCTAGCAAGACTCCCAGGATACCCCCGTAGTGGCAAACGGAAGCGGTGGGTTGGGCCTCGCCCACCTCTAGGTTGGTATATGCACTACCTAACCTAGACCTATCGTACGCCTCCGCAAAACCCGCGGAGCGCCTGCGTACTCTTACTGACTGGACCGCCAGACTTTTATGGCTAAGTGTAAAGACCACACTTGCCGAGCCCAAGTATCAACGTCGGTGCAACGATCGCCAACACAAAGGACCCACCACCTTATGCACATGCAACTTAACTTCCAACAACTCCGAGCTACAAGCTCCCCGGGCTAACCCGCCCGTCACCAATAAACATTTCAGAATCACAAGTTCACCGGACTAAACCGGCTAGAATCCTATAAGTAAACCTTCATAATACCTTACCCAAATTAAACCTAGGTGCTCTAGGACGCTAACGGGAAAAGACGATCTTTCGTCAATTCAGGACGGCCTACCGCAAGGGTGGCTCCCCAACACTATAAGACTCACCAAACCCTAATTACACCAGGGATCCTCACATAATTACATGACTACCAATTAAGCCTCACATCTCCAACCAAGACCACCAGTTTGACCCTTAATCCCCAAAGTTGCCAAAATGCTAAACGCAGTCCACCCTCAACGTTTTGATGCTCATGAAGGGAGGTACACTAAATAATCAACTCTATGACCCAATGGATTTATTGGGGGTCCATGCTACTTATTTAAGATCAAATCCAGAGTTTCATAATTTTTCCCATAATATTAATATTTAAAACAATTTTTCCAAAGGGCAATTTCCTAAGGTTTGAGCTACAAGTGTACTTTTCTGACTTCCAATGCCTACCCCAATTTTTACATAAATCAAGAGTACCTAATAATCAGTGGATATGAAATGTTTAGGAAAAACCCGCAAGATTTACTATTTTTAAAAATTCCAAAATTCATTTATTTCCAATAAATTCCAAAGGAGGTACCCTCATATGATCTCCAAACCCTATGCAAATTAATACAGAAGTGATGCATACAAAAATATTTAGTCCTACAAAGTTTGACCATGTTCCACAGAGGGTACATTTGTAATTTCTACAGAGGATATATTTGCAATTAATTCCAAATTGAACTAGAGGTACAAAAAATCTTAATCCATAAATTATGAGGAAAATACTGTGGGTTGATGTTGGTATTAAATGTCCTCCAGCAAGGTTTCATGCAATTACAGAAAACTAACACCCTAAAATTAATCATTCCAAAAATTGCCAACAATATGAATAATTACAACTTGAACCTCCAAAAGTTTTCTAATGGTTCTAACAGAATCTTCCAGGGATTAATAATACTAAAACTAAGTTGGTGACAGAAGATGGTTAATCACTAAGTATTATTTCTCCCTAAATCCCAAAACACTAAATATTTACAAATCTACCCAAGGATTTATTACCTAGGTTTGGCAACTCCAAACCCCACCAATTTCTCACAGTAGCATTCTCTGGTTACCAAGATCATCTCCCCAAAATTTCAAGTCAAAACATTAAGGTTTGACCCCTCTTCCTTCATTGGCATCTAATTGCACCCCTTTAGGGTTTAACCTAGGGTTTAACCACCAATGCCATTAATGGCCCCTTCGAATTCCTCCCAAGGCCGGCCCCCATTCATTCCCCCTGCCTTAATCCCCCTTGGAAACTGCTGGAAACTCCTTGTAATCGGCAGAGGAGATGAATGGAAGAGTTAATGGGGGAGGCCAAGGGGTGAATCTTCTTAATGGCCATGAATGGCCTCTTTCTCTCACCTCAAAAATGGGGAAACCTCCATTTTCTATCTCCTAAACATCATGGACGGTTTCTATACTCTCTCCTGAGTTTAATGGTAATCTACTTGGGCTGGTTGATCAACCAAATGAGATAGCCCAATAGGATTGGGTTAGGTTTGAGAGATTTGACCTAAATTGGGCAATTTTGACTTTTGGTCAAATTGGCCAATTGGGTGACTCTAGGATGGGGCTTTTGGGTCCATTGGGTTCCAAATTAAGTTTAGAAACTATTGGTGGGGTCAATTTGGTCAAGTTGAGGCCCTAAAGTCCAACCCTAAGCTTGGTAAATGGAAATTGCTATTAGCAGACCAAGGTGGTTTCCTCCTTCTTTCCTAAGCTCTCAAGGTCAAATGGCTCTCCCTATGGTTTTGTCATGACCTAGTCATGACAAAACCAACTTAGGGGTCTAGCAGTTTGAGGGATGTTACAAATCCCAATACATAAAAAAAAATTTCGTCCTCGAAATTCAGACAAGCCTGTGGGGTTTCTACTAGAAGAAAAAGTAACATCCTGGAAAAAGTAAATTGTACCTGTCGTAAGAAGCTGCGGAAATTTTTGCTGCATCAAGTCCAGTGGCTCCCAAGTGTGCTCTTCCTGTCCATGATTCCTCCACAGGACCTTGACCAGCGGAACCTTCTTGCGCCGCAAGACACGTAGCTCTGTGTCGTCTATCCGAACCGGCTCTAGGTGAATCGATCGATCTGTAGCTACTGGCCCCTCTGAAGTAGACACCTGCTGCTCAGGCCGAAGTAAAGCCTTCCTAAGTGAGGAGACGTGGAATACGTCATGCAGTCCCTCCAAATCCGGTGGTAGCTCCAGTCTGTAAGCCAAGGGGCCGATCCGCTCCAGGATCCTATAGGTTCCCATAAACCTCGTACTGAGCTTCTTCCGCCCGCGAACCCTCGAGACTCCGTGCATCAGACGTATCTTCAAGAAAACCCGATCTCCCACCTGGAACTCCACCATACGATGACGCGCATCGTAATACTTGGCCTGCCTGCTCTGGGCCTCCAGCATCCTATCTCGAATCAACCTCACCTGGGCCTCCGTGTCCTCCATGAACTCTGAGCCAAGAGCCTTGGGATCCTCATCCTGAATCCAAGACAATGGTGTCCTGCACCTCCGTCCATATAATGCCTCGTATGGTGCTCTGCCTATACTAGCCTGGTGACTGTTGTTGTACAAGAACTCGACTAACGGCAACAGTCTCTCCCATGGTTCCCCGCGGTCTAGAATGCAAAGGCGTAAAAGATCCTCCAGGGTCCGATTGGTGCGCTCCGTTTGCCCGTCTGTCTGGGGGTGAAAAGCTGTACTGAAGGTCAACCGGGTGCCTAGGTAGGCCTGCACCGCTCTCCACTCCCTCGACGTAAAACGTCCATCTCGGTCAGACACGATCGTCCTTGGCACACCATGATATCGGACAAACTGCTCCACAAACTTCCGTACCAAAACCCTAACCGAATCATCCTTCCTGATCGGAATGAACCTGGCCACCTTCGTCAATCTATCGACGATCACCCAAATCGAGTCATTTCCCGCACGAGATCGGGGAAGACCGTGAATAAAATCCATCGCTATATCGTCGAACTTCCATTCCGGCACCGGAAGTGGTTGCAACAATCCTGCTGGGTTCCGGCACTCCGCCTTCACAAGCTGGCAAGTCTCGCAGTGGGTCACAAAGTAAACGATGTCTCTCTTCATACCTGGCCAGTACATGGTCTTCTTCAAGTCCGCCGTCATCTTGGTAATACCCGGGTGCACTGAATACCTACTGCAGTGAGCCTCTGTCATAATATCCTCCCGAATCTGATCTCCTGCCGGTATATACACTCGACCCCTAAAACTCAACAGGTCGTCCTTCAGCGAATAATCTCCGGCTGAGCCTGCCTCCAAGGCTCTGAATATCGGCTCCAGCTTGGCATCCTGCCTCTGCCCTTCCCTGATGCGGTCTCGAATGTCGTAAGTAGCACCAGTCGCCGCTAAATATTCCTCGTACAGCTCCGGATCATCCTCAGATACTAGGGAGATCTGCATATTCTCGAACATCTGCACTAACTCCATGGCCATCAACTTAGGCTCCGCTCCTGACATAGTAGCTCTCCTGCTCAACGCGTCTGCTACTACGTTCGCCTTTCCTGGGTGGTAATGTATCGTGTACTGGTAGTCTGATAAGAATTCCACCCACCGCCTCTGCCGGATATTCAGCTCCTTCTGCGTATCTACATATTTCAGATTTTTGTGATCTGAGAATATGTCGCAGTGGATACCATAAAGGTAGTGCCGCCAGATCTTGAGAGCGAATACGACCGCTCCCATCTCCAAGTCATGCACTGGGTAATTCCGCTCGTGATTCTTCAACTGACGGGAGGCGTAAGCTATCACATGCCCGTTCTGCATCAGAACGGCACCCATCCCCTGATACGATGCATCCGTATACACTTGAAATCCTTCCTTCCCCGACGGAAGGGCAAGGATGGGAGCCGAAGTAAGCCGACCTTTCAGCTCCTGGAAAGCTGTCTCACACTGCGGCGTCCAAGTAAAAACAACATCCTTCCTTGTCAGGGAAGTAAGCGGGAGGGCTATCTGAGAAAACCCCTGAATGAACTTCCGGTAGTAGCCGGCAAGTCCCAAGAAACTCCTCACGTCGGTGGCCGTCTTCAGCGGCGGCCAATCCCGTACTGCCTGAATCTTTGCTGGATCCACTGCTAAGCCCGCTCCACTGATGATATGACCCAGGAAGGCCACCTCCTTCAACCAGAACTGACATTTGCTGAACTTCGCATAAAACTGATGCTCCCGAAGCTTCTCCAAGGTTAGTGCCCAATGTCGTGCATGCTCCTCCTCCGTCCTTGAGTAGATGAGGATGTCGTCGATGAATACAATGACAAAGATGTCAAGGTAAGGCTCGAACACCCGGTTCATCAGGCTCATAAATGTTGATGGTGCATTTGTGAGTCCGAACGGCATCACAGTGAACTCGTACAATCCGTATCGGCTGCTGAAAGCCGTCTTCGGGATGTCCTCCTCCTGGATCCTCAGCTGATAATACCCCGGCCTCAAATCCAGCTTCGAGAAGCAGTGGGATCCCTCTAGATGGTCGAAGAGCTCGTCTATCCTTGGCAGAGAGTACGTGTTCCGCACCATCAGCCTATTCAGTGCTCTGTAGTCGATGCATAATCTGAGCGTCCCGTCCTTCTTCTTCACGAATAACACCGGAGCTCCCCAAGGTGAGGAACTCGGCCTAACGAACCCAGCTTCCACCAGCTCCTGCAGCTAGCTCCGAAACTCTACCAACTCCTTTGGGGCCATCCGATAAGGAGCTTTGGACACCGGCTTTGCCCCTGGCACCAGCTGAATCTGAAAATCCTTCTCGCGGTGCGGTGGCAGCCCAGGAAGCTTCTCCGGAAATACATCAGCGAAATCTCGTACCACCGGGATACTTGACACTGAGTCCTTGACTTCAGTCGCCTCAAAGAGCACCTGATAAACCTCGTCTCCCTACAGGTGGGCCTTGACGGCCTGAATAGATGATAAGAAGAGACGGGGGTGGGTTGAGTACCTTCGAATGTCACATCACCGTCTCTATGCTCTAGCACGATCCGCCTTGACGGGCAGTCAATCCTTGCCTGGTTCTCATACAACCAACTCATGCCCAGGATCAGGTCGTAGTCTCTCATCTTCAGCACAGTTGTCGGGGCCTCGAACAGTCTTCCTCCAATCTCCAGACTCATAATGCACGTTGCGTTTGTTAGAACCTCCGATCCGTCCGGAAACCGCACCCTCCTATAGTCGCTTTTGGAGTGCTGGACTTGGTCCAGGTCCTCGATAAACTTAGCCGAGACGAACGAGTGCGAGGCACCCGTATCGAACAAGGTAAAAGCAGGTTTGCCAAAAACGGATACTAAACCTGAAGGTTTTGATGTTTGATTCAATGCTAAGGTAAGGCTAAAACTTAAAAAGGCATTAACATTTAAATGAAAATACAACAAAGTACCTGCGATGACCCTTGCTGGGTCCCGGGGCCTGGCCAAGTCTAGGGCATAAGCCTGCTCCCTATACTGTCTCCGATCGTCGCCCTGAAATCCACGACCTCAACCACGTCCTCGGCCCCCGAGATGTTGACCCCGTGGTGCTGCCTGAAATGCTGGTGGAGCATTCCTTTGGGGGTAGTTCCTCTTGATGTGGCCGACCTGGTGGCAGTGAAAGCACTCCGGAGGTGGCCCACCTCCTCCAATCCTTGGCATCTCCCTCATCTGCAGAGGCTGAGGAGCCAGCACTACTGGCTCCCTTTGCACCTGCCTCACCTCCTGACGGGGTCGGACCTCCGTCCTTCCTTCTCCAGTGTCTCGGCCTCTCGGCTGATCCCTTCTGCTACTTCTTCCCTGATCCTCCATTGGTCTCTTCCCACGAACAACTTGCTGGTCTCCCTCCAGCTTCTTGGCCATCTCCAGGATCTTCGTCATGCTGCCATCGGAGACGAAGAGGAGGGCCTGCCTCATCTCATCACGAAGGCCCTTATAGAACCTCTTTGCATATCCCGCATCATCCAGTTGTTAAGATACCGCAAACCGGGACAGGTGGGTAGACTCCTGGTGGTACTCCAGCACTGACCTACTCCCCTGCCGCAACTGCAGAAACCTATCCTCCAGATCATCTCTTGCCGACTGCGGCACAAAATGCTCTAGCAGCGCCGCCTTGAAATCCTCCCATGCAACATCTGCTGCCTCCAGTCCCGGATAAGCTGTAGCCAGAAACCTCTTCCACCACCTCTTGGCATGGGATTCCAAGCATGAAACCACCAGTGGCACCTCCATATTTACCGGGCACTGGATTCCCGTCAGCATCTCTTGCATAATATCCACCCACTCCTCAGTTCTTACGGCAGTCTCCGTCCCGATGTATGCTGGTGGGGAGACACCCCGAAAGATGCTCAGTCAGTTGGACCCGGGGTTTTGCTGGGGAGCCGGTGCCTGCTGTGCCCTGAACGTCTCCAAAATGGCAGTCAGTGTCTGCCCCAACTCCGTCTGCTGAAACGGGGTAGGAGCAGGTGGTGGGACGACGTCCGGAGTCGGTGGAACTCCATGCTGCGGTGTAGGTTCCGCCGCCTGCTACATAAGAAAGATTGCACTCGAAAGGGACTTAGCTAAGGAAAATCCAGTTATAAGTGGATCTTTTCATGTGATTTCCCTTATGGGCACACCATTGCTTCCGCTGCTAGTTTGTCCTCAAACTAAGCTCGCGCGGGGTGGCCCAGGGTTTGTGGACTTCTTTTCTTTGGATCGAGGTTTTCTCTGATACCACTTGTAAGACCCCTTTTTTTTGCAAAAACCACCGGGTCTTAGGCCCAGAACCGCCGTTTTGCGGTGACACCCTCGCTCGGGAAGGTCGCCACTACAAAACGCCGATCCCGCCGGCCAATTCGATCGCAAGAAAAGTAAGGTTTAAATGAAATAACAAACTAAGTCCACATCACATGTAATTAAACCATCAAGAGATGTCCACATACATAACTGAATAGAAAGATACGATAACAAGGGCTTCTGCCCGATTACAAAATAGCCTCACTACAAAGGTCACTCGTGGAAGCAAATCAACTAAAACAAACACTCACGGATCCTGTCATATGTGCTCCTGAGCTAGACTGTCCCGCCTCCATTTGCACCGGCCTCTGGTGCTGCCCCGTCGCCGCGGTCTCCTAAAATGATAAGGTCCACCGACCGTCAGTCAAAATGAATCAGCCAATTCCCCACCCCTCCCCCCAAGGCTCCTAGGCACCGTATGGGGAGGAGGAAGCGGAGGACAAATAAGGGGTAATACAAAAGCAGATGACAAGGTGAATTCTACACTACACAGGTATATATATAAATGAAGCAGGAAATAGAAAGCAGCATAGTAAAAGAATATAATAAACAGTAAGCAGTAAGTGTAGTGGCAAGTAAATATCATAAGATTAACCTTTGATTTATAGGAATGTCAATACAAACCTATAGACCAAGGGGTCGTTTAGCAGGGCCTATCGTATAAAAAGTCCTATACCAATTTATACGATAGGTGACATGGGTTGAATGATATGTTTATGCCATGACATGCAGAGTATGTTATTATGCAATGGTCATACAGGTGCAACTCACTCACTACGACTCTATGAGCATAGACCTTTAGTTCCCCTTTTTGGAGCTAGCAAGACTCACAGGATACCCCCCGTAGTGGCAAACGGAAGCGGTGGGTTGGGCCTCGCCCACCTCTAGGTTGGTATATGCACTACCTAACCTAGACCTATCGTACGCCTCCGCAAAACCCGCGGAGCGCCTGCGTACTCTTACTGACTGGACCGCCAGACTTTTATGGCTAAGTGTAAGTACCACACTTGCCGAGCCCAAGTATCAACGTCGGTGCAATGATCGCCAACACAAAGGACCCACCACCTTCTGCACATGCAACTTAACTTCCAACAACTCCGAGCTACAAGCTCCCCGGGCTAACCCGCCCGTCACCAATAAACATTTCAGAATCACAAGTTCACCGGACTAAACCGGCTAGACTCCTATAAGTAAACCTTCATAATACCTTACCCAAATTAAACCTTGGTGCTCTAGGACGCTAACGGGAAAAGACGATCTTTCGTCAATTCAGGACGGCCTACCGCAAGGGTGGCTCCCCACCACCCTAGGACTCACCAAACCCTAATTACACCAGGGATCCTCACATAATTACATGACTACCAATTAAGCCTCACATCTCCAACCAAGACCACCAGTTTGACCCTTAATCCCCAAAGTTGCCAAAATGCTAAACGCAGTCCACCCTCAACGTTTTGATGCTCATGAAGGGAGGTACACTAAATAATAACCTCTATGACCCAATGGATTTATTGGGGGTCGATGCTACTTATTTAAGATCAAATCCAGAGTTTCATATTTTTTCCATAATATTAATATTTAAAACATTTTTTCCAAAGGGCGATTTCCTAAGGTTTGAGCTACAAGTGTACTTTTCTGACTTCCAATGCCTACCCAGATTTTTACATAAATCAACAGTACCTAATAATCAGTGGATATGAATTGTTTAGGAAAAACCAGCAAGATTTACTATTTTTAAAAATTCCAAAATTCATTTATTTCCAATAAATTCCAAAGGAGGTACCCTCATATGATCTCCAAACCCTATGCAAATTAATACAGAAATGATGCATACCAAAATATTCAGTCCTACAAAGTTTGACCATGTTCCACAGAGGGTACATTTGTAATTTCCACAGAGGATATATTTGCAATTAATTCCAAATTGAACTAGAGGTACCAAAAAACATAATCCATAAATTATGAGGAAAATACTGTGGGTTCATGTTGGTATTAAATGTCATCCAGCAAGGTTTTATGCAATTACAGAAATCTAACACCCTAAAATTAATCATTCCAAAAATTGCCAACAATATGAATAATTACAACTTGAACCTCCAAACGTTTTCTAATGGTTCTAACAGAATCTTGCAGGGATTAATAACACTAAAACTAAGTTGGTGACAGAAGATGGTTAATCACTAAGTAATATTTCTCCCTAAATCCCAAAACCCTAAATATTTACAAATCTACCCAAGGATTTATTACCTAGGTTTGGCAACTCCAAACCCCACCAATTTCTCACAGTAGCATTCTATGGTTACCAAGATCATCTCCCCAAAATTTCAAATCAAACCATTAAGGTTTGACCCATCTTCCTTCATTGGCCTCTAATTGCACCCCTTTAGGGTTTAACCTAGGGTTAAGGTCCAAACTTCTCCAAATCCACCCAAACTTCTTGTGAGGGTTTTATAACACTCTTAGAACTCAGAGAAGGCTATTACACTTCTCTCCATGGGCAAACATTCCTATGTCCTTCACAAATCCTAAAGGGCCTCCTAAGGTTAGCCACTAGGGTTTAAGGGCACACTAAGCCTTAACTCAACCAAAATTGCTCCTTGGGGTGTCCCATACATCCCAAGTCAGTGACCAAGGTCACCCCTTCCAATTAGTGGGAGGAAACCCCTGCATACTCAAAAATTAGCTTAAGTACACTTTTGCCCTAATCATAACCCTTAAGCAAACAAATGGCCAAGGGAACTCCCTACTTTGCCCAAGTCCAAGTTATTTACTACACTGGTCAGAGGTCAGTGAAATGACCACCCATGATTCTACCAACATTTGGTGAGGTGTGGGGTTCTATTGGGTACCTAATTGGGGTGCTAATAGCATTTAGCCCCTTTTTGATTTACTAGGGTAAACCTCCTCCAATGGCCACCAAATTTGGACCAAAGGTTGGCATGTGGGAGGGTGATGTGTACCCCAAATATGAAGCCATTTGGCTTTGTGGAAGAGTGGGGACACTCACCCAAAGTTTTGCCTAAACCTAGGGAGCCTAAGGTTGTCTTGGTGAATTACCCCACCAAATCATCTCCATAAATTATGAGATTTTAACCAGGGACCCTATTTACTCTCTAGGACCACTCATCCAAGTTTGGAAGGGTTTTGAGGTGTTTAGGGCACCTAATTAGGTTACACAAGGATTATTGAACTTTTCCAAAAATTATAGGGAAAAGTTCTCCAATCAATCTGATTTTTGGACATGACCTACATATTTATAAGAGTAGCCTACCCCCCAAATTTCAAGTCATTTGGAGTTCTGGATTGGTGTGGGCATCAAAAATAAACTCTGGTTAGCCTTATGGACAGACCTCACCAAAATGAGTGTTGTGCCCTAACCAGGGCTCCAAATCGAGTGATCTCAATTTTGGATTAAACTAGACATCAGGGGCTTTAACTTTGATGTTGGACAATTTTTCCCTAGGAGCATCTAAGTATTTTTAAAAGAATTTACTAATCACTGCATTTTAATCACAGAAAAATAGGAATTATAACTATGGGGCGCACGAATCTTGGAGCAGATCCAACCGCGCCCGGTCATCATCCCCGATAGCCAACGGCTAGGATCTGTCGCGCCTGGGCCGCCTTGATTGATGATTTCCCGGCCACCTGAGCGCCGCCCCGGCCGACCAACGCCACCAGCACCTCCGTTGAGGTGGTGGCCGACGATGAGCGGTGTTTGCTCGGCCAGAGGTGGCCGGAATCACGATTTGGAAGAGGAAGCCCAACCCGATCGACGGGAGGCTTGGCTGGCTTGATTCCCGGCCAATTGGCCACGAAACGAGCCGTCGGCGATTGGGATCTAATCCTCAGGAGTCAGGGAAGGGAATCGGACCTGCTGATGAGCTTGCCGTCGCGTTGTCCTTGAGTACACCATGGGAGCTCGGGGTGGTTGCGACGCCATGCCGATTTAGGCCTACAGCACACGATTTCCTCTGGAAGCTTGGGGGTTTCTCTCCTCTCCAGCTTCTGAAGGTGATGGGGGGGTCGAATGAAGGCAATGGTGGCCTCTTTCCTAAAAAATGGGGAAACCTCCATTTTCTCTCTCCTAAACATCATAGCCGGTTTCTATACTCTCTCCTGAGTTTAATGGTAATCTACTTGGGCTGGTTGATCAACCAAATGAGTTAGCCCAATAGGATTGGGTTAGGTTTGAGAGATTTGACCTAAATTGGGCAATTTTGACTTTTGGTCAAATTGGCCAATTGGGTGACTCTAGGATGGGGCTTTTGGGTCCATTGGGTTCCAAATTAAGTTTAGAAACTATTGGTGGGGTCAATTTGGTCAAGTTGAGGCCCTAAAGTCCAACCCTAAGCTTGGTAAATGGAAATTGCTATTAGCAGACCAAGGTGGTTTCCTCCTTCTTTCCTAAGCTCTCAAGGTCAAATGGCTCTCCCTATGGTTTTGTCATGACCTAGTCATGACAAAACCAACTTAGGGGTCTAGCAGTTTGAGGGATGTTACATGTCATGCTTGTGTAAAAGGCAAGCAAACAAGAGCTACCTTTAAGAGCATAATTGGCAAAGGTTCAACTAGGTGTTTATACCTACTTCATATGGACTTGTTTGGTCTTTTGCAAATTAGAAGTTTAGGAGGTAAGTCTTACACATTAGTTATTGTAGATGATTACTCACGTTTTGCATGGGTATTCTTTCTAAAACACAAGTCAGATACATTTGACATTTTCATTAAGTTTGTCAAGCAGATCCAGAATGAATTTGAATGTTCAGTGGTCAAAATCAGAAGTGACAATGGAACAGAATTTGAATCTGGGGCCATGACAGATTTTTGTGAAAGTCTTGATATCTTTCATGAGTTTTCCTCTCCTCGAACTCCACAACAAAATGGGGTAGCTGAGAGAAGGAATAGAACACTCATTGAGGCTTGCAGAATAATGTTGAGTGACACTTCATTACCCGAATACCTTTGGGCCGAAGCCGTCAACACTGCATGTCACGTGCAAAATTGAGCACTCATAAATAAAAACCATGAAAAGACTCCTTATGAACTACTAAAGGGCAAGAGACCAACCATCTCTTATTTTAGAATCTTTGGTTGCAAATGCTTTGTCCTTAATGATGGAAAGCATTACAAAACCAAGTTTAGCGAAAAGAGTTTTGAAGGTATTTTTGTAGGCTATAACAGCCATAGTAGAGCTTATAGAGTATTTAATAAGAAAACCCTGGTGGTAGAAGAGTCTATCAATGTTATATTTGATGAAACGAGCATGCTATATAGCAACTCTTCTAGTGCTTCTATTGAAGTTGCAGGTTCAAAGATACAAGATACAAGCTTTGATGAGCCAGTCAAAGATGATGCTCAAACCTTCGTCAAGATCACTCCTCCAACCTCAAATGAAGAAGAAGATCATATTGATGAAGAACCAATACAAGTGGAAGAAGACTTTCCAGTAGTAGAAAATGTTCCAGATGTCCAAACTGATGCTAGGAACCTTGAGTTCAGACATATGAGGGACCATCCTATTGATCAAATCATAGGAGATCCTCAAGTCGGCATTAGAACGAGAAGAGGTACTACTAACGAAAACATGCATTTAAGTTTTCTTTCACAGGTTGAACCGAAGAAGTTTCAAGAAGCAAATGAAGACCCCCACTGGATAATTGCAATGGAAGAAGAGTTGAATCAATTCAAGCGTTGCAAGGTGTGGACACTAGTTCCAAAACCCAAGGATAAAAATATAATTGGAACGAAGTGAGTCTAAAGAAACAAGTTGGATGAAGACGGGACAATTATAAAGAACAAAGCCAGACTTGTAGCAAAAGGTTACAGACAGGAAGAAGGGATCGACTTCGATCAAACTTATGCTCCAGTAGCAAGACTCGAAGCGATCAGACTGTTTTTAGCCTATGCACCATTCAAAGGATTCACCGTATACCAAATGGACGTCAAGTCAGCTTTTCTGAATTGTAATATAAAAGAAGAAGTATACGTTGAACAACCTCCAGGTTTCGTAGATTCTGAACATCCTAATTATGTATATTTACTGCAAAAAGCTTTGTATGGACTGAAACAAGCTCCTAGAGCTTGGTATGAGACGGTGTCTAACTTTCTTCTTGACAACAAGTTCACAAGAGGAAAGATAGATAAAACATTATTTCTTAGGGAAGTAAAAGGCAAGATTTTGCTAGTGCAAATCTATGTCGATGACATTATTTTTGGCTCAACGGACGACAATCTTTGCAAAAAAATTTCAAAACTTATGCAAGGAAAGTTTAAAATGAGCAGTATGGGTGAGCTGAAATATTTCTTAGGACTTCAAGTGAAACAATCTGAAGATGGAATTTTCATCTCACTGACGAAATTCACCAAGGAGTTGATTAAGAAATTTGGAATGGAGAGTGCAACCTCTATGAGGACTCCAATGAGCTCAGCTATGTCTCTGGACAAGGATGAGAAAGAGAAACCTTTCGATGAAACCAAGTACAAAAGCATAATTGGCTCTCTGCTCTACCTTACTGCTAGTAGGCCTGATATAATGTTTTCTACATGTGTATGTGCTAGATATCAGGTGAACTCTAAGGAATCTCACTATACTGCTGCAAAGCGAATTTTGAGATATCTTAAGGGTACACCAAATCTTGGCTTATGGTACCCAAGAAGTAATGGTAGCGAGCTAATAGGTTATTCAGATGCATATTTTGCAGGTAGTAGAGACGACAGGAAAAGCACTTCCGGAACATGCCAATATCTCGGAAGAAGACTTATTTCCTGGAGCAGCAAGAAGCGGAATTGTGTTGCAATTTCAACCGCCGAGTCAGAATATATTTCTGCAGGAAGTTGTTGCGCACAACTTCTATGGATAAGGAATCAACTTCAAGATTATAATATGAAGATAAAGAATATTCCGATGTTTTGCGACTCCTCCAGTGCAATTGCTATAGCAAACAATCCAGTCTCCCACAGTCAGACAAAGCATATCGAACTAAGGTATCATTTCATCCGGGAACATGTGGAGAATGGGGACATCAACCTAAGCTATGTCCCAACTGATAAGCAAGTTGCAGGTATATTCACAAAGCCGCTGGATGAGACCGAGTTTTCCTTCTTCAAGACAGAACTTGGAATGCTCAACATGGAATAATGATCAAAGCATAGAAGAAGACAAGAAGATAGATTATTTGTCAAAATTTCTAAGGGAAGCAGAGGTCTGTCATTGGTGAAGTAGAAAAATCTAAGTCTTCATTGGATTTCTCGAGAAATGAAGTTGACCTCTCGAGAAATGATTTGCCTCTGGTAAATATGAATAAAGATGAAATTTTTTGAAAAATGACTTTACTTCTCGCGAAATGAATTTGCACTTCTCGAGAAATGGGTTATCCCTCGAGAAATGCACTTTCGAAGATAGATCGGCAGAATTCTGGGATTTCTCGAAAAATCAGATTACCTCTCGAGAAATATATTATACATTTCGGAATTCTATATTTTAATTTCGAGAATTCGAAAAGTCAGGTACGCGCTTATTAAATTTCTTTATATAAATCATTTAAAATTTGTCCAATAAAATCAAACTATAAATAGACAAACGAAAGGAATTAATGTTCACGCGAGGTCACTTTTCGTTCATCTCGGAACGCCACCGACTCTTCGTCTTCCCCTCTCGCAAAATCGGATTTCAGGTTCGCCTCTAGACGGATTTTCTCACATTTCATCTCTCATTCTGCATTCTCCTCTCGATCTATGGCCCCTTCAACAAAACCTAAGGTCAGTGTCGGCAGTGAACTGGTGCGAGAAGGTCTCAGGTCGATTTCAGATGAGTTTCAAAACTTATTTTATCTTCTAGATGCAGCGGGTTTATCCTTCATTCTTGAACATCCATGTCGGATCTTGTTTAAAGAGGTAGAGGATCTATTTATCAACATCAAGGTTCATAAAGACGGCAATAGGATGAAATATACTGTCGGAAATTACAAAATCAAGATCAGTCCAAAGTCTCTTTCCAAATTTTTGAGGCTTCAAATGGTTGAAACTGAGGATACCCTAGATGATGATGATTGGATTCATGCAATAACCTTCTGTGGTTTAGATAAAGGAGCTACAACCATTCGCAGACAGAAAATGAATGATGTCGGAAAACTATTGGTGGACATTATTTCAAAAGTATTGCTGTGCAATACTGGAAGCCTGGGTTATATTTCAGCAGAAGTTTTCAGCTTGGTAACAACTGTGATTTGTGGAAAGAAGTGCAATTGGGCAAATCTTCTCTTCACTAAGATTAAAGATAGTATTATGAGTCCCAATTTTGCAAGAATATTATCACTTTATCTGAATCAGCTTAACCAAGAAGTATTTGACATGTCCAGAGGATCTATAATTCACCATCTGAAGAAGGTAGATGTCACCACAATAAAAAGGTGGAACATTAGAATTATTAAGCCAACTGCAGGTGCAAGTCCCCAGGGGGAGCCTAGTCATTTAGAACCTCAGAATGAGACTCCAGCTACTCCCTCAGATTCTCCTCTTCCAGATGTCTCCACAACCCCAGCTCCACCACCAGCTCAGCAACTCATTCCAGATACACCAGCACAGTATCAAGCCCCAGATCCACCTCAATCTTCAGCTCCACAAGACCTCATTTCTTCAGTAGAAACAATTCTTCCTCCTCCATCAGATCAACTACTAGCAGATCAAGTTCCTTCTGAAACAGTCATTTCTGATACTCCAGCTACTCATGAAGAAGAAACTCCACTTTTACAAGAAGATGTAGTTCTTCCTTCTCCTCCTCCAGTCAATGATGCAGAATTTGTTGATTCAACCATAGCAGATGTTGTTAATGACATTCAAAAAGATGCTGATAATGAGCATAGCACTAGTGATCACATGGCTGGATTAGGTGCTGACTTTGAATTTAATCAGGAACAGATGATGTTTCAGTGCATAGTATTTCTTCTCCCCCAGTACATGCTAAGGGGGAGCAAGAGTCCAATTTGGAAACCAACATAAATGCTCAAGGAGATCATGTTGATGATAAAGGTGAGAAGATCAACATTTCTTCTCCTAAGGTACTAAGTTTTGTTCTTCTTGAAGAACTTCCAGTAGATTTTCTGCCTGCCCCTATCCCCCCATCTTTATTTGATGAAAATTCTTTGATTGGTAAAATAGAATTGTTGCTTCAAAGGCAAAGTGCTAAAATTGATTATTCTTTCAAAGAAGTCCATGCTAGATTAACTGATATTGAAAAAGAGATGGATAAGAAGCTAAAAGAATTCAAAGCAAGTTCAGATCAACTGAAGGATGTGGTTATTCTGGGTGGCAAGGCTATTGATCACACCATTCAAGGTGTAGGCAAAGTTCTTGAAGAGGTTATTCAGGTCAGGAGGACACAAGAATTCATGGCTTCAAAGGCTGAAGAGCACAGTTTCAAGATCATCGATGAGGTTGGTCAGTTTAAGGAATCTGTTATCCAAACCCTAACTGTAGAAGTCAGAAAGGGGGAGGACAAGTTGACAGAGTTGATATATCAAACTTTATTTGATTTTCACAAGCACTTAAGTAACAAGTTTGAGTAGTTGTCCCAAGGTGTCCAAAAGCAGGTAGCAGATATAACTGAGTTCACCTCTAACACCGTTGTTTGGCTCCACCATGAGATATTTCCTTATTTGGGTATTGACCCTGCTCAGCCCCCTCCTCAGTTTGTTCCTTCACAGTCTATTGCTCCTCAGTTCCCTCCAAGGCCAGCAGGTCTGTCAGATGATAATCCTTCTATAGAGGCTCATTCCTCTATGCCTAGCTCTAAGAAAAGAAAATATGGCGAAGGACCTTCTGCCAGTAGGTCTGTTCCTGGTTCTAGTTCTGCAGGTTCTGGAGAAAGAAGTTGCTAATGAATCTGAAATTTATCCAGAGGTTTGGAGCCCAGTTTCTAAGATTATTATTCTTGACTCTCTCATGCTTGTAGAGGAAGGTAATGTAAAAGTCTCTGAACTTTTCAGCTCAACTGAATGGAAGAAATATGAGACAAGCAAAACTTAGAGAAGAATTAATTTCAAGAATTATGGTTACAAAAATCCCTCAGCTCCAGCAGCTCCTCCAAAGTACCATCCTAAGCCTTATGCCTATTTTGATAGACAAGAACTAAAGAGAAAGAGAAGTGCCAAGATCTGAAGACAAGTCTATGAAGATCATCAGAACCTTCTTTTTATGTGATTGTGTGAACATTAATTCATAAGACAATCTTAAATCTATATATAGTTTTGATTTTGATGAGACAATCCTTTATATATATAGATATTGTTTTTGATGCTCTTTCTACTTGTTTCTACTTTATCAGTAGTATATCTTTTTGTGTTGTATATTGATACAATTCATCTTGGTAAGTAGGGTTCTGACTTCTACAAATAGGGGGGATTATTGGGTATTGTATCCACAATAACCTTGATTTGTAGGAATTCATCCTTGAACCAAGATTGAATTGCTTGTGTATTTGATATGCTTCTCTAGTATTGTTCTTGCAGGTTCACTTTGTTAAGTGTAGACCAATGTCTGGTCACAATGGGTCAATAAGCACAGTCTCATACAATGTAATTCCTCATTGTGTGGGATATGGGGTTGATTCATGTGTGATCTCTCAATTGGGATACACTTTATGTTCAAGACAATTGAAGCTCAAAGCTTGGAGGTGCAGCTGTTGTGCAAGAGGAAAAGAAAGAATTTTTCTCAAGTCCATTTTCTGAGAACTTAAGGTATTTCTCGAAAAGTCATGAAGAGCTTTCGAGAAATCCTTGTGTTATCTCGAAAAGTCCTCTCTGCATTTAAGTGAGCTTCTCAACGGTTGTTCTCAGGAAGTTTATCTCAGCAGCAGCTTTCGAGAAGTCCTTTCTCTCGAGAAGTTAGTTTGATCTCTCGAAAAGTCTTTGTATCTCTCGAAAAGCTTCTAGTAAGGCTTTTCTCTAAGGGCATTTCTCGAAGATGTCAAGGAGTTCACGAGAAGTGTTTTGTTCTCTCGAGAAGTCAGTTCTCCCGAGAACTCAGTCCTTTTATTTCGAAGAGTTTATCGTTATCATTTTTCGAGAAGTTCATTGTTTCTCGAGAAGTCTTTTCAAAGCCTTTGAAATTCTCTTCCAAGTTATTTTCCGAGATCAAGCAGTCATCTCTCGCGAAGTCTTGCATTTCTCGAGAAATTTGATTCTCGTATTTCTCGTGATCGTTAATTCTTTTTGACGACAAGTCTTTTTCGTCTGTTTGACGTGATGTCCTTCTTCGTTTAAGGTTAATCATTTTCATTAAGCCTTCATCTATATAAGGCTCTCTCTCTTAAGAAGGACATAAGATTACATCATAACATTAAGAAGATCAGAGTTCATATTTCTCCCGAAACCTATTCTGATTCAAGAAAGTCGTCAAGTGTCGCGCACATCGCCATTGTTGGAGATCGATCCGAAGTTCTGAGTTATCGTCTCCAAGTGGAAGGAAAAGGTTCGATCGATCGTTGCCTCATCCGCTCTGTATATATTAGATCGATCCGAATCTTAGAAGATCAGATTTGAGTCATTTTAATTCTTCCTCTTCAACATCAAGTCAAAGTCGTTCCTATCTCAAGAAGGAAGAAGAACCCTAAAGAGTTTTCAGATCTGATCGTGATTTGATAAGTATTGTATCATTCTCTATTTTCATTTGATTTGTAGGAGAGGTTATTCTCCGAATTGTAGGAGAGGTGTTCTCCGAGTTGTAAGAGAGGTATTCTCTGAGATTGTAGGAGATTTGTCTCCGAGTAGTAGGAGTTTTGTCTCCGAGATTGTAGGATCTTTCTTGATCCGAGATTTAGTGAAGTAGTCATTTCTAGTCGTGGTGCTAGATTGACGAGGCCGGCGAGTGGAGTACCCAAGAACGAGGAACCACTATAAATTCTCTTGCGTCATCTGTGATTGTGATTTGCATTCTGTGTTCTTTATTTTCAAGATTTTCAATTCCGCAAAAGACGCAGTTATCACATATTCACCTAATTTTACATTTTTCAATTTAAAAAATGGAAAAACATTAAACATAACTGGGAGCACACTGGGGGTGGGCGGAGAACGCCTGGGGAGGGCGGAGAACTATCGTGCGGGGCACGGGGGCCCCCCATGCACTGTCGCGTGGGGCACGGGAGGGGGGGGGGGCAAAGCCCGTCGTTGCCGGTCGGGTACTGTCGCACTTGGCAGTAGGAGCGGATCCCGTCGTCGGAGAGGTAGATATGGCATGGGGTACGCTTGCGCCGATAGTACTGTCACGACGGGTGCAACGCCCGACGGGTCGTGCCGTTCGACTCATATATATATATATTTATTATATAAGGGAATATAGCATTCTCCGTGCCCTTACCGTGCTTTTAGTTTCCACCGTTGGATCTTTCACATGTTTTATCCGAAACATCATTAATATAAAAAAATAAAAATAAACTTCCCGTGAGAGAGAGAAAGAGAGGAGAGAGGGAGAGAGAGTGCGGCGGAGAGGAAAAGAGAGAGGGAAATTATAATTTTTGTAAGTATATACGTTTTTTTTACAAAATAAATATTGTAATATGGATGTATATTTTTTATGGTCATTTCGAGTACTCATATGTATATGTTGCGAGCGCAACCCATAGACGCATCGAGCACGGGCGAAGCCCGTGCTGAGGCGGGCGAAGCCTGCTCGACAGCATCGCGCCGAGGGTGGGCGAAGTCCGCCGTCGCCGACCCGGTAATGTCACGCTTGGTCGTAGGGGTGGAGCCCCGTGTCGGGCACTCGTATACACACACACACACACGAGTGCCAGATACGGGGCTCCGCCCCTACGGCCAAGCGCGACAGTACCCGACCGGCGATGGCGGGCTTCGCCCTCCGCCGACATGATGATGTCGGGCGGCCTTCGGACGCATCCAGGCAGGCTTCGGTCGCATCCAGGCGGGCTTCGCCCGCCTTAGCACGGGCTTCGGCCGCCTTAGCAATGCGTCTGTGGGCTGCACACACAACATATATATATATGAGTACACGAAATGACCGTAAAAAAATATACATCAGTATTACAATATTTATTTTGTAAAAAAAGTGCATATACTTCAAAAGACTATTTTTCCCCCTCTTTCCCTCTCCGCCGCACTCTCTCCCTCTCTCCTCTCTTTCTCTCTCTCTCTCTTCCACACTCTCTCCCGGGAAGTATTTTTATTTTTTTATATTAAAGATGTTTCGGATAAAACATGTGAAAGATCCAACGGTGGAAAATGAAAGCACTATAAGAGCATGAAAAATGTTGTATTCACTTATATATCTTTAACTATTGTATACAAGAAGTTGTCTTTGGTGCAACATTCAAAAGTGCCAAAAATAGCCTCATTCTTTTACTCCAATGACTTATCATATATTATGAAAAAAATGAAAATTTATAAAATGTAATGGTATTTGTGTAATGGAAATTTATAACATGTAATGGAAATTTATAAAATGTAATCCTATTAATAAAAATAATGATGGAAATTCTTAAAATCCAAAAACTTTTTAGGTAATCGTTATGTCTCCAAAAATTAATTTCGAAATATATTGGCTTACTTTAAAATGATTTTTTGTTAAAATATAAATATTTTTTTAAAAAATAAATATAAAATATTGATGTACATTTTTTTACGGTTATTTTGAGTATTCATATATATAAGTTGCGGGGGAAGCCCACCGTCGCAGATCGGGTACTGTCGTATGCAGACACAACCCGCTCGAATGCGGGCGCAGCCCGCTAAGAGTCAGCGAGCACGGGCGAAGCCCGTGCGGAGCTGCTCATATATATATATATATATATATATATATATATATATATATATGTATATATATGTGTAAACATCTCTCTCTCTCTCTCTCTCTCTCTCTCTCTCTCTCTCTCTCTCTCTCTCTCTCTATATATATATATATATATATATATATATATATATATATAGTGACAGACAATCGCCTCTACGGCCAATCGCGGTATACGTGGCTCCGTCCTATCAATTAATTAATACACCTTAAAATAAGCTTACTATCAATTATTTTAACTTAATGCATATATTATCGTGCATGTTAAATCAATTTTAATAAAATGGTGAGTTTAATTGTAGCTCCTCGAAAATATCGCTGACATGCCTAATGACAGCCTTTCTCAAAAAGACGGTTGATATGTGTAATGATAACCTACTATAGTAGGTCTAGGAGCTCTACTAATTTTTTTTCTATTTTAGGAATTTTCATCATTATTTTTAAATTGGGATACGACGTAACTACATAAATGAGCATTTTATTTTATTTTCTTGAAATATATTATAATATACTTTTTTTTCTTGTAATAGTGAAATATATATAGAGAGAGAGAATGAAAGTGTTTGCTTGGAACAGCGTTAAATTAGTTATTAGGGGGGTGAGGGGATGCTGGGTTTTGGGTGGCTGGATGGGAAGTGTTATCCTGTCCGTGGGGGCAGCTTTCATGGAATCATCTTTCCACCGCTAATCTCTACAGTTGTTGTGGTCCATCGCTTTGCTTGTCCTTGTTTTAGGGTCCGGATTGAACGGCTGAGCTTCACCCTCTCTTTTGCCTTTTCTTATGGCATGGGTTCCTATTATTACCATTATTACATTTAATTTTTATATAGTGTTAGGAAAAGCTTCTGCAAAAGTGATTTTTTTCCCATAGAATTACATACAATATTGCTTAATCACAAAAATATAACCTGCATTCGTGAAAATGTACTTTTTTTTGAGAAATCGAACTTACAAACTAGCAACAAAAATTTAACCTATAGTGTTTGGGAAATTTCAGTACATTTCACTGGTATATTTAATGTATATATATTTTTTGTTTTAAAATATCAGTAGATAATAAAATAATAATAGTTCTTGAATAAACAAAGATGTGAGAAATAAATGTAATCAGAATATTATATAGTTTAGAATCGAGTCTGGGTAAGACGTGTGATCGTTGCTCTAAAGAAGTTGCACCACCCTCCTGCATGGGTTTTAACTGATGCTCACTCCTCCAATGTACAACACCCATCTACATCCCGAAAACTCTGATGTGCGCAGACACCGAAGAAGCACTGAGTACCCGAACTCTCACTTGATGAAGCAAATGTAAAGAAAGCAGAATCACAGTAAAAATCGTAAAACGAGAGAGAGAGAGAGAGAGAGAGAGAGAGAGAGAGCAAACAGTTTTCCGAAAAACGTGCATAAAACGTTTCAAAAAATCTCCTATATAGGAGTCTTGTAGAACGGTAAGAAGTTAACACGTAATAAATTACAACGGTTATAATTGGTAATTGTTAATCGTGCAGAGAAACGTTGGAGATTTCCAACGTAAAAGAATAGCGGACACCGAAGAAAATTACAACGGTTATTATCATTATTACATTTATTTTGGACGTTATTAATAGCAAACTGAGATTTGCTATTAGCAAACCGAAAAAAACCGGGTTCAAGTCTTTGTAGTTGATAGGGGCTCGTATTATAGGCTCTCATTTATAAGAAAACCGGACCCGTCATTTTCACCGCCAACACGTAAGCACGCGCGAAGCGCGCGTCGCGCCCCGCAACGACCGAACCTCGCTAGTAGGGTGCGGTTAGCCCGCACCCCGCTAGTGGGGTGCGAACAACCGCACCCCCCATAGTGGGGGGTGCGGCCAAACCGCACCCCATGTGGGGTGCGGCCAAGCCGCACCCCCCTTTTGGGGTGCGGCCAAGCCGCACCCCCTTTTTGGGGTACGGCCAAACCACACCCCATGGGGGGTGTGGCCAAGCCGCACCCCCTTGGGGTGCGGCCGGGAGGAATCGCCTCCCTCCCGCGGGCACGGCCGCGCCGCGCCCGCCTTTAGGGGCGGTCGAACCGCCCTCCCCTGTAGTCAGGTTGGGGTGAGTCCTCCCTCTTCTGGCTCGCCGCCCGCTTTCCGAGCTCCGGACTCCGTTCGTAGCACTTCCGTGTTCGTTGCGCGCTCAGAACTCTTCTGAGCGCGCTCAGCTCACTTTTTGTCTTTCTGACTTCTCACATTTTGTCTTTCTGACTTCTCACATTTTGTCTTTCTGGCATGCTCACTTTTTGTCTTTTCAGTTTCTCATATTTTAGGAACAACCTGTCGCCTTTTTCGCCTCCAGCAAAATTGCCCAAACTGCCCGAAGGGCAAGATGATCATTTATGAAAAATGGCGATCCGTGTGCCCCGAACCAGAAAATATGATTCGTCCGCCAGATATTTATGGAAGTTACGACGGCGAAATTACCGGACTGCCCCCGACCAAAGCTATAAAAGGAGCCCCAGGGCTTCATTTGAAAAGACCTTGCCTTCTGCACCCGGGAGAGCTCCTTGCAGACTTTTGCGGAATTCTCCTTCGGCGCTTGAAGATCTCCTTCGCGGACTTGAAGATTTCCTTCGTCCCGAAAGGCGACACAGCTTCTCATTTTTGTTCTCCGGAGCTTTCTCACTTTCGTTCTCCACCTTTCTCAGAAGGAGAAATGACTTAGTTTTTTCGGAGGTGGTCTGTCGCCTTCGGAATTCTCTCTCTCTCTCTCTCTTTCTCTCTATTATTGTAACGAGCAGCGGCCTGTCGCGCTCGACTTCTAAGTCTCTAATTGTAACCCCCCTGAAGATAGTGGAAGTTTGGTCGGTACAGCTCCGGCCACGTGGTTTTTTACCCTTTCCGGGTTTTCCACGCTAAAAAGTCCAAGTGTAATCAACGAATCTCAAATTGACTGTTTGCGCGCTTGGTTCGCTCCCGAGCTAAGGTGGTTCAAATAAACCGGTCTACCAAGAGCCCTAAGTGACCCACAACAGTTTGGCGTCATCTGTGGGAATGGATTCCCAACTACCGAACAAAGGATTTTCGAACGCAGTGCCCGCTTCGCCCGAGTTCACGGAACCAGCAAGGGTGGACACCTCCCCCGAACTATCCGACGCATGCAGTTCCTCAATCCCTGAAGGCCCGACGAAAAGAACGCTCATCGCTGCACCAATCCAGCCCCAGTGGGATGGACCGACTAGCAAGCCGGTCCCTCTCATAGCGGGGCAGGATCCGAACGATATCGCGCACCAGCAAAGGCGATCCCCCCTGTCAGAGTCAATTTTGGCATACCCAGTCCCGTCATGGCTAAAGCTCCCGCACGTCAAGGAGTTCCACGGAGCAGAAGACTCGTACGTGCACGTTAATCATTTCTTGATAACGCTGCGGACGTTCGGACTTCCCGACCAAATCAGCTGTAAAATCTTCACCAAGACACTGCGCGGAGACGCCCTCCGCTGGTATCAATCCCTGTCAAACGGAGCGATTCACAACTTCACCGAGTTGTCCCAGCTGTTCGTTGAATGGCACGAAGCGCGCGCGCCGAGGATCCAAGAAGAGGAGCAAGAAAAAGCCTGAGACGAACGAGTTGCCACACCTAGGGGAAGCGGGACGAGGCAAGCAGTAAGAAAAGATCTACACGAGCTTTCACCAGGAGCGTCCCCGTGGATGGT
Source organism: Dactylorhiza incarnata (assembly GCA_033032865.1). Taxonomy (NCBI): domain Eukaryota; kingdom Viridiplantae; phylum Streptophyta; class Magnoliopsida; order Asparagales; family Orchidaceae; genus Dactylorhiza; species Dactylorhiza incarnata. The sequence continues at coordinate 8,187,407 of JAWHQI010000086.1, forward strand.
CGGACTTCGCCTTAGACGCAAGCATAGGAAATCCAGCCTATGAGCTAAGGAGGGCGTTGATAACCCATCGAATATCATTCAATATCCTGTTCGTGGCAGCCATGGTGCGACTCAAACTCCTAAACGGGAACCTCAAGCTCAGGGCCAGCGACGCAGAGCTCCCAGATGGAACTATGGTACCCACCATAGGAGTCGTCACTCTCCCCGTCCAAGTAGGGATGCACTCGGAACCAGTTCAGTACGACGTTCAGTTCGTTATCGCAGAGGCCGACTCCCCCTACGACACAATATTTGGGAGCCTCCTACTCGACGTCCTGGACCACGACGTTTCCATGCCTGGGCGCATGACCAACAAAGGGAGAATCCTCAGGGATGCAATTCGTGGTTTCGACACGGCCGTAGCCGAGCTCACTTGGATCAACTACGACCCGTCGCCAAGACCAAAGTCTGAGAAGCAAAACGTGCGAGAGTGCCGCGTGTAAGACCCCCCCTCCCCAGACCTGAACCGGGTTCAGGGAGAGGGGATCTTACGGCCCAAAGATGGCCACTAGTGCTTCCCGGATGGCAACGACCCACCCTCTCAAGCACTGAGTGGTCTCCTTATCAGGCACGAGAATCACAACATCACATCAGAATGCACAGCGGAAGCAATCGAAATAAACAAAACCAAGCATACTGCTTATATTTACATATTTAAATAGGGCCGAAGCCTAATGTTTACAACCACTGCCTCGGGGCTATATAGATCATAACAAAGACCCTAGGCTAGTCCTATACTCTAGGACTCACGTCTCGGAAGATAGGGGGAGAGGGCTGGAGTGTCCGATCGAGCCATCTCTAAGGCTGGTAGCTCATCCTGCGGTGCGGGGGCTACGCGCTGTCCCATCTCCTGTGATTGGTTATAAGAAATAACAGTTAGTCACAGAGCTAAGTAGAAAATACATCCCCTCCCCGGATCCATATCCGGGGGCGGGCTAAAGGACAGAAATAAATAGCCGAAGCAAAGAAGGGGGTTAGCAGCAGGTAATCATATATATATACACCTATATATATCTATAAATAGGGCCTTCCGCCCTACTATCCATAATCGCGCAGTATAGTAAATACACAACACTATCTCGCGCGCACTCGGACCCAGGTATTCAAACCTGCACACACACAAAAAACCCTGTGTCGACACAGTTTAGACCGCTTTATTTCAAGCAGGGGAGCTAACCCCGCGGGCCTCACCGATGTGGTCGTCGGTGACAGTGGCCAGTCTTGCCACTTCTGAATGTAGTCGTACCGTATCACTCAGGCCCTCCTGTACAACTTGGTGTACTAACTGGATGTGAGCGACATCCGGCGAACCAATTTTTAGGCCGACCAGCGGAGGCAAAACTGCAGGTTCAGAGTGGTGACAATCTGCTGTGCACATCTCCCTGTCGCCATGAGTCGTCAACCCACCCGCACCGGTACGAACGGTCTGCGGGCGTGACCGACCCGCCACTTCCAAACAATCTTCAACTGCTTAAATACAGAAAAAGCGCTTTAAGACGCGCATCATCTTACTCAACCGGTCATACGACCTCTGACCGGGAGGCTCAGCGGTATGAGGGCTCCTTGCTTGGGGCTAACCTGGGAGGAGCGGCTCAACTCCGGGTTTTCCCCAACTAAGGCCTCGCAGAAGGGAGGATAAGCACCGCTTGCTAGCGCAGGACCGAAGTTAGCGCTGAATTAGAAAGTGCATTATAAGCTGTAAAATAGGCCGGAAGCAGGGGGCCATAATATCAAGCAGTAAAATAGGTCGGAAGCAGGGGGCCATAATATCAAGCAGTAAAATAGGCCGAAAGCAGGGGGCCATAATATTAAGCAGTAAAATAGGCCGGAAGCAGGGGGCCATAATATTAGGACCAGTGCGAGACTGGAGAAATGAAAGTACTCAAAGCAGTAAATAAGTACCAGTGCGAGACTGGAGAAATGAAAGTACTGAAAGCAGTAAATTAGGACCAGTGCGAGACTGGAGAAATGAAAATACTGAAAGCAGTAAATCAGGACCAGTGCAAGACTGGAGGAATGAAAATACTGAAAGCAGTAAATAAATAAAGGGTTAGTAGTCCAATCACACTCCATAACAGGAGGCTTCAACGTCGACTCCGTTCGTAGGAGGAGGTTCTGCTTTCTCCCCGTTCATAGGGGTTCTACTTCGTTCCCAGGAGTTTATTTACGTTCCATGAGATTTAATATTTTCCCTTTGCCGTGGATTCATTTTTATTATTATCTCGGCGCTACTGTATTGCGGCGTCGGCCGCGATCTCGTCCCAATTTTCGCGTCGATATTTTAAACCCAATCGATTCCACAGATCGATACGCGTAATTTTATTATACCGCTAAAATGTGCGTCGTGCGGACGCCGATTTGTTCCGATGAATTTCGCTCCCTTTCGGACGTTTATTTTTGCTTGTAAAAGCTTTTAGAGGACCAAAATAATATGTCAAACTCCCCAACTTTAATAGTAGTTGTAAAATACCCTTAATTAGAGCCTATGATTTTTGGTTATTTTTCCCAACTCATTTGGCCTTTAATTTTCTCAAAATAAACCTTTGGTAGGGTTTTAAAAATAGCAAATGACTTCCTAAAAATCCCAAAAAATTACAGGAGGTGCCCCTTAGGGTGGGGAACATTTTTCATTCAGGAAGTTTTTGTCAAAACTGCCCCATGAGGAAAAATGGGGAAAGAGGAAAGGTTGTTGGGGTGCGGTTAGAAGCAGGGAGAAGGCGCAGGGGTCTTGCACCGTGCGCCTTCCCGCGGCCCCCACAGCGGATCTGCGGTGGATCCGCTGTGGGGGGCACATATGCTGAGGCGGGAGGTGGGAAAATAGGTTAGGAGAGCCGTCCGATCTCCTGGGGGAGATCGGACGGCTCCCGATGGTCCAGCGGGAAGTGGCCGCTGCCGCCGCCGGGCAGCGGCCGGCTGGGGCCGGCGCTGCCCCCGGTCGGTGCGCCGGGGGCCGGCGACTCCTCCGGTGGTGGTCCGACGGCCTGGCGCCGTCGGCTACCACCGAGAAATAGAACGGAGAGGGGGCGGGAGATAGTGGCGTGGCCTGCATGCGCCATGCATGCTCGCCGCGCCGCCGCCTCCACGGGGAGAGCTGCCGGTGTCGCCCCCGGTTGGTGCTCCGGGGGCCGGCGACCACTCTGGTGGTGGTCTGGTGGCCTGGCGCCGCCGGCCGCCGCCGGGGGTGGGGTATTTCCTGTACAGAAATCGGGAGCAGGGGGGCTGGGCCACGGGCGCCGCCGGGGCTGGTCCAAGGCCCCCGAGTGGGGACCTACTCCCCCCCAGCGCCACCTCCGGCGCTGGGGGCTTGGCTTCCACGGCCAGCCTCCATCCGAGCCTTACAAGGCTCGGGGTAGTGCTCGCGGGGCTCCCGCGATGGGGAAGGGGTCGGCCTGGCTCACGGGAGTAGGAAGGAGGGGGAGATGTCTACCTTGGGTGGAGGTGCTCGGGAGGTTGAGGGGTGGCCGGCCATGGTGGGGAAGGAGGTGGCGGTGGTTTGAGGTTGGGCAGGGCTCCGGCCGGGGGCTGGCTGGGCTAGCCGGCAGGGAAGAAGGAGGAGGAGCTGGGGGGGGGGGGGGGGGGGGGTTGGCACTCAGGGAGGGGGCTGAGCCCCTCCTTATATAGAGGAGGGGGGTGGCCTCCCCTCTCCTTCCTTTTAGCCCACGTGGCTAAAAGGAAGGGATGGGTGGGGGGAGATATTTTCTCCCCCCCCCCCTTCTCTCTCCCGCCCCCTTGCCCCAATAGGGGGCTGCCTATCCATGGGGAGCCCCCTCCCTTGGGGGAGGGGCTTCTCTCTCCTCCCCCTTCTTTTCCTTTCCCAGTGGGTTTTAAGCTGGGGGGGGGGGGGGTAACCGAGGTCATCCTAGGACGGGGTCCTCCATGGTCCCGGGGTCCATCAAGATCTGCCGGGGCTGATGCCGGGTTCGTGTGCTTCATATTTCGGGTGTTGCACCGAGGTGGTCTGCATAGTCCTAAAATGACATACTCTCCATACGACCTCGGATCGAGGCGCAACGAATTCCGTTGCTCTTGTATCGTTCATACGAGTCTAATGGAACTGACAGAAGTCATTTCAGAGTATGTTTGGCCATTATCCCACTTTAGTGGGGTAGCGGCGCACAACGATACTCAAAATGGTCGTTTTCTCTAAACGGCCTCGGATTGAGGTGCAACGAATTCTGTTGCACTCGTATAGGTCACACGAGTCTAACGGGACTGACGGAAGTCAGATCAGAGTATGTTTGGCCACTATCCCACTATAGTGGGGTAGCGGCGCACAACGATACTCAAAATGGTTGTTTTCTCTAAACGAGCTCAGATCGAGGCGCAACGAATTCCATTGCACTCGTATAGGTCACACGAGTCTAACGGGACTGACGGACGTTAGATCGGAGTATGCTTGGCCACTATCCCACTATAATGGGGTAGCGGTGCACAACGATACTCAAAATGGTCGTTTTCTCTAAACGACCTCAGATCGAGGCGTAACGAATTCCGTTGCACTCTTATTGGTCATACGAGTCTAGCGGATCTGATAGAAGTCAATTCAAGATTCGTAGCACATAAACCCTCATCGGGTTATGTCTACCGTTCGGGCCTACTTTTATTGGGCTCACTAGGGCCTAGTGACCCAATAAAAGTCGGGATGTTACAATCTAATAAAAATAAAGGGATTTTCGTCCCCGAAAATTGATTAAAGTATGGGTTAAAAAAAGGCATACCTGGGGAAATAGTGCCGGATATCTTTCTCGGACGAGAGCGTCTGGTTCCCAGGTGAATTCCTCGCGTCCCCCGTTTGACCATAATATCTTGACCATCGTGATGATTTTGTTCCGTAATTCCTTGAGCTTGGAATCTACTATCCTTACTGGTTCAAGTTGAACAGATCGGTCAGATTGCACTAACGCTAGCGGCACGGGAAGATGTTGCTCTGGTTGGCGAAGTACATGTCTTAGTGAAGAGACGTGAAATACGTCGTGGACGTTGCCCAGTTCAACTGGCAGAGCTAGCCTATAAGCTACCGGGCCAACTCTTTCTATGACTTGATATGGGCCCAGATAGCGGGGATCTAACTTTTTCTGCTTCTTTATTCGGGATATCCCATGCATAGGCTTAATTTTTAAGAAAACCATGTCTCCTACTTTGAACTCCACGAGGCGATGACGCGCATCGTAATATTTGGCTTGTCGGCTCTGTGCCTCCAGCATACGTTCTCGAATTAATCTTATTGCGGCGGTGGTATCATCTATGTAGGTGACTCCCAAAGCTTCGGGGTCCTCATCCTGTGCCCATGATATTGGTGTTCGACAGCGTCTTCCATAAAGGGCTTCGTACGGTGCCATCTTGATGCTCGCCTGGAAGCTGTTATTGTATGAGAAATCTACTAAGGGCAGTAACTGCTCCCAAGGTTCGCTGTGCTCCACTATGCATAATCGGAGGAGGTCTTCCATTGTCCGGTTCGTCCTTTCTGTTTTCCCGTCGGTCTGGGGGTGGAAGGTAGTGCTAAATGCTAATCTGGTCCCCAGATAAGCTTGCACTCTCCTTCATTCCTTCGATGTAAAGCGCCTGTCGCGGTCAGACACGATCGATTTGGGTACCCCATGAAATCGGACCACTTGCTCTATAAATAGCCGGGCTAATATGTCGATACGGTCGCCTTGCCGATTTGGGATGAAATGAGCCACCTTGGTGAGGCGATCTACTACGACCCATATGGAGTCGTTCCCTGTACGAGATCGGGGTAAGCCATGAACAAAGTCCATGGAAATATCTTCGAACTTCCATTCTGTTATGGGCAGGGGTGTAGTAAACCTCCTGGGCTACGACATTCTGCCTTGACCATTTGACAGGTCTCGCAGTGCGCTACATAGTTGGTGACGTCCTTCTTCATTCCTGGCCAATATAATGTCCTTCGCAGGTCTGTATACATCTTTACTACTCCCGGATGTATTGAATACCTTGTCTGGTGTGCCTCGTGAAGTATTTATTCCCGGATTCTCTTTGCAGCGGGGATGAATACGCGGTGTCTGTACTGCAGGACGCCATCGTACAAATTGTAGTCTTCTTGCGCACCGTGTTGCAAGGCCTGTATTATCGGGGCTGCTTCTACGTCGATCTTCTGTGCCTCGCGTATTCTGTCCCTGATGTCGCACTGTATCTCCATCCAGTAAAGCTGGGCCTGGTATTCCATCAGGTTTCTTCGGGCGATGAGGATAACATCCAATTCTGCCAAGGATCTGACTAATTCCTCCGGTATCAACTCTAGCCAATTCCCGGTCCTCGGAGGTTGCCGGCTTAGGGCATCTGCAACCTTATTGGCTTTGCCGGGGTGGTACTGAAGGGCAAAGTCGTAATCGCACAGAAACTCCAACCATCGGCGCTGTCGGAGATTTAGCTCTTTCTGGGTGAATACGTATTTGAGGCTTTTATGATCGGAGAAGATCTCGCATCGCACTCCGTAGAGGTAGTGCCTCCAAACCTTTAGTGCGAAGACTACCACACCCAGTTCTAGATCATGGGTGGCGTAGTTTAGTTCGTGAGGCTTTAGCTGACGTGAGGCGTAGACGATTACCTTACCGTGTTGCATTAGCACGGCTCCCAATCCCTTTAGTGAGGCATCAGCGTAGATCTAGAAGCCCTCAGTACCTGAGGGGAGTGTCAGAATCGGGTCCGATATCAGTCGGTTCTTCAGCTCTATGAATGCTGCTTCGCATTCGGGAGACCACTGGAACGTCACGTCCTTTTTGGTGAGGGAGGTAAGTGGTAACGCAATCTTAGAGAATCCTTCTACGAACTTACGGTATTAGCCGGCGAGGCCAAGGAAACTCCGGATGTCTGCTGCCGATTTAAGTGGCGGCCAGTCTCGTACTGCTTGTACCTTGGCTTGGTCCACCGCTACCCCGTTTTTGTTAACTGTGTGTCCAAGAAAGCCGACTTTTTTCCATCCAGAACTCACATTTGCTGATCTTTGCGAAGAGCGAGTGCTCCCTTAGCTTGAGCAGAACCATGTGTAGGTGCCTAGTATGATCAGTTTTGTTCTTCGAGTAGATGAGTATGTCATCTATAAAAACTATCACAAAGTGATCTAGGAAGGGTTTAAACACCGTATTCATTAAAGCCATGAAGGCGGACGGGGCATTGGTCAATCCAAACGACATTACCATGAATTCGTAAAGTCCGTAGCGGGAGCTGAAAGCGGTCTTGGGAATGTCTTCTTCTCGTACTCTGAGCTGATAATAGCCAGATCTTAAATCCATCTTTGAAAAGACGGGCGCGTCTTGTAGTTGATCAAACAATTCATCTATTCGAGGCAGGGGATAGGTATTCCGAACAGTGAGCTTATTCAGTTCCCTGTAGTCAATACAGAGACGTAGTGATCCATCTTTCTTTTTAACGAATAGTACTGGGCTCCCCAGGGCGAGGTACTTAGGCGGACGAATCCTGCGTCAACTAGCTCTTGTAGTTGGATCTTGAGCTCGGCTAGTTACCTCGGGGCCATTCTGTATGGAGCTCGGGATACGGGTCGGGCTCCATTAGTAAGTTCAATTTGGAAGTCCACTTCCCATTGCGGTGGCAACCCAGGAAGGGATTCTGGAAAGATGTCTGGGAAGTCCTTAATTACGGGCACTCTAGCGAGTACTTGCGTCTTGTCCTCCATCTCGAAGTAGATTAGGTACACCTCATCCTTTCGTCGGACTGCTTTGACTGTTTGTGCGGACGTTAAGATAATGCGGGTGACAGAGGGTATACCTGCTAGTGTAATAAATTGCCCATTCGGGTTCCGGAGGTGGATTTATCGAGTCGAACAATTGATTTGGGCGCTGTGTCCGGCCAACCAATCCATCCCTAAAATGATGTCGAATCCGGTTATCGCCAAAATGGTTGCGTTGACTTCGAATTCTATGCCTCCTAGCATTGCTTGGAAGGAACACTTTTCTGTGGACGTCATATCTGATCCATCCGGAAGTCGTATTCGAATTGACATCCCAGATGATCGTACAGTGTTTCCCTTATCAGCGATGAAGTTCTGTGCGACGAAGGAATGCGTGGCGCCGGTATCGAATAGCGTTTTAGCGGGATGGCCTTCTACCAAAAGTAAACCTGATAATAACATGCTCCTAGGATATCGTAACTACTGGAAGTAGATACCTATCACTACATCTGGTGCAGGACCGTGCTGGAGATCTAATGCGTATGCCTCGAGCGGTGCTGCTCAGCCCTGCCTAGTTGGCTCCCTCCTGCCTACGGGACGTCCTCTGTGTCCACCTCGTCCTCTCTCCGCAACTCTCTATACTGCTCCTAAACCGGGTCTCCCTGTAGCTTGAGGGCAGAAAGCTCCTATGTTCCCGGGCTGCTGACATAGGTAGCAGTTCCCTGCAAAGGGGATATCTCGTCGTGCGGCTGGGATGGCCTGAGGTGCTGGGGCTGGGGGTGTTGGTCGAGGCTGGGCTGCCTGCCCATATGGCTGGTAGCACTGACGCTGTCTCCTACCCCGGTCCTGTCTGCGAGAACCTACTCCTCTCTCTCGGCCCTGAGCCCGGGGAACCTCCGCATGTCCCCTACGCTGCTGGGCCACCATCCTCTGATCTAACTCTAAAGCTGCGGCGTGCGAGGCAATCGTGTGGAAGGATGCCTGAGAAATCATGATCAGAGCCTGACGGAGATCTTCTCGTAGTCCTCGGTAAAATCTAGTCGCTCTATCCCTGTCCGTAACTGCTAGAGTCCCGGCGAAGCGGGCCAAATGAATGAACTCTCGTTGGTACTCGGGTACCGTCCTCTCCCCTTGTCGGATCGGTAAGAAACGCTCCTGAAGTGCGATCCTGTCTGCGTCCGAGATGAAGTGCTCTAGGAAGGCCTCTGAGAATTCCCCCCAGAGGATTGTGCTGAGTGGTCGCCCTCTAAACGTGGAGCGGCTGGCTGCTCTCCACCAATCTCGGGCATAGCCCTCTAGCATAGTCACCACCAAGGACACTGCGGCTATGGAGGGGCACATCATCCCGACTAAGAGCTCCTCTACCCTCTCCACCCACTCTTCGGCCTGAATGGCTGACTCGGTACCTCGGAAGGTGGGGGGCCTTAGCCCCCGGAATGTCGTCAGAAGATCGGTGGGTACGGTGGCCTGCTGGGGTGGCAGTAGGGTGGCCATCTGGAAAGCGACTAACAAAGCTGTCAGGGTCCGTCCTAGCTCTGTATCCCCAAACGGAACAGCGGCTGGAGTGGCCGGGGCTGGTGGTGGAGTGGTAGGGTGGTACTGATCCCTAGAGGAGAACCTTTCGTTACTCGACTCCGGTATCTAGAGAAGTAACAACGAACATCAGTACTTGCAAAAATAAGGGGATTTTGCAAGACTGAAACGAAAAGAAAGCGGAAAGCGTGTGGGTGTATTACCGTGCAGTCTCGAATCCTTAACCTTAAACCTAAAGGGTCCACCAGGCTTCCGCTGCCTGGTTCATCCCGAACCAAGAAACGGAACCGTGGAAGAGAGGATCGAAGGACTGCCCCATGTGGTCGGATCGTGGTAGCTCTGATCCATTTGTAAGACCCCCCCTCCCCAGACCTGAACCGGGTTCAGGGAGGGGGGATCTTACGGCCCAAAGATGGCCACTAGTGCTTCCCGGATGGCAACGACCCACCCTCTCAAGCATTGAGTGGTCTCCTTGTCAGGAATGAGAATCACAACATCACATCAGAACGCACAACGGAAGCAATCGAAATAAACAAAACCAAGCATACTGCTAATATTTACATATTTAAATAGGGCCAAAGCCTAATGTTTACAACCACTGCCTCGGGGCTACATAGATCATAACAAAGACCCTAGGCTAGTCCTATACTCTAGGACTCACGTCTCGGAAGATAGGGGGAGAGGCTGGAGTGTCCGATCGAGCCATCTCTAAGGCTGGTAGCTCATCCTGTGGTGCGGGGCTACGCGTTGTCCCATCTCCTGTGATTGGTTATAAGAAATAACCGTTAGTCACAGAGCTAAGTAGAAAATACATCCCCTCCCCGGATCCATATCTGGGGGCGGGCTAAAGGGCAGAAATAAATAGCCGAAGCAAAGAAGGGGGTTAGCAGCAGGTAATCATATATATATACACACCTATATATATATCTATAAATAGGGCCTTCCGCCCTACTATCCATAATCGCGCAGTATAGTAAATACACAACACTATCTCGCACGTACTTGCACCCAGATATTCAAACCTGCAAACACACAAAAAACCCTGTGTCGACACAGTTTAGACCGCTTTATTTCAAGCAGGGGAGCTAACCCCGCGGGCCTCACCGATGTGGCCGTCGGTGATAGTGTTCAGTCTTGCCACTTCTGAATGTAGTTGTACCGTATCACTCAGGACCTCCTGTACAACTTGGTGTACTAACTGGATGTGAGCGACATCCGGCGAACCGATTTTTAGGCCGACCAGCGGAGGCAAAATTGCAGGTTCGGAGTGGTGACAATCTGCTGTGCACATCTCCCTGTCGCCATGAGTCGTAAACCCACCCGCACCAGTACGAACGGTCTGCGGGCGTGACCGACCCGCCACTTCCAAACAATCTTCAACTGCTTAAATACAGAAAAAGCGCTTTAAGACGCGCAACAACTTACTCAACCGGTCATACGACCTCTGACCGGGAGGCTCAGCGGTATGAGGGCTCCTTGCTTGGGGCCAACCTGGGAGGAGCGGCTCAACTCCGGGTTTTCCCCAACTAAGGCCTCGCAGAAGGGAGGATAAGCACCGCTTGCTAGCGCAGGACCGAAGTTAGCGCTGAATTAGAAAGTGCAATATAAGCAGTAAAATAGGCCAGAAGTAGGGGGCCATAATATCAAGCAGTAAAATAGGCCGGAAGCAGGGGGCCATAATATCAAGCAGTAAAATAGGCCGGAAGCAGGGGGCCATAATATCAAGCAGTAAAATAGGCTGGAAGCAGGGGGCCATAATATCAAGCAGTAAAATAGGCCGGAAGCAGGGGGCCATAATATCTGGACCAGTGTGAGACTAGAGAAATGAAAGTACTGAAAGCAGTAAATAAGGACCCGTGCGAGACTGGAGAAATGAAAGTACTGAAAGCAGTAAATCAGGACCAGTGCGAGACTGGAGAAATGAAAATACTGAAAGCAGTAAATCAGGACCAGTGCGAGACTAGAGGAATGAAAATACTGAAAGCAGTAAATAAATAAAGGGTTAGTAGTTCAATCACTCCATAACAGGAGGCTTCAACGTCGACTCCGTTCGTAGGAGGAGGTTCTGCTTTCTCCCCGTTCATAGGGGTTCTACTCCGTTCCCTGGAGTTTATTTACGTTCCATGAGATTTAATATTTTCCCTTTGCCGTGGATTCATTTTTTTTATTATCTCGGCGTTACTGTATTGCGGCGTCGGCCGCGATCTCGTCCCAATTTTCTCGTCGATATTTTAAACCCAATCGATTTCATTGATCGATACGCGTAATTTTATTATACCGCTAAAATGTGCGTCGTGCGGACGCCGATTTGTTCCGATGAATTTCGCTGCCTTTCGGGCGTTTATTTTTGCTTGTAAAAGCTTTTAGAGGACCAAAATAATATGTCACACTCCCCAACTTTAATAGTAGTTGTAAAATACCCTTAATTAGAGCCTATGATTTTTGGTGATTTTTCCCAACTCATTTGGCCTTTAATTTTCTCAAAATAAACCTTTGGTAGGGTTTTAAAAATAGCAAATGACTTCCTAAAAATCCCAAACAATTACAGGAGGTGCCCCTTAGGGTGGGGCACATTTTTCATTCAGGAAGTTTTTGTCAAGACTGCCCCATGAGGAAAAATGGGGAAAGAGGAAAGGCTGTTGGGGTGCGGTTATAGGCTGGGAGAAGGGGCAGGGGTCTTGCACCCTGCCCCCTCCCGCGGCCCCCACAGCGGATCCGCGGCGGATCCGCTGTGGGGGGCACATATGCTGAGGCGGAAGGCGGGAAAATAGGTTAGGAGAGCCGTCCGATCTCCTGGGGGAGATCGGACGGCTCCCGATGGTCCAGCGGGAAGTGGCCGCTGCCGCCGCCAGGCAGCGGCCGGCTGGGGCCGGCCCTGCCCCCGGTTGGTGCTCCGGGGGCCGGCAACTCCTCCGGTGGTGTTCCGGCGGCCTGACGCCGCCGGCTACCACCGAGAAACAGAACGGACAAGGGGCGGGAGACGGTGGCGTGGCCTGCATGCGCCATGCATGCTCGCCGCGCCGCCGCCTCCATGCGGAGAGCTGCCAGTGTCGCCCCCGGTCAGTGTGTTGGGGGCCCGCGACTACTCCGGTGGTGGTCCGGCGGCCTGGTGCTGCCGGCCGCCGCCGGGGGTGGGGTATTTCCTGTACAGGAAATCGGAGCAGAGGGGGGGGGGGGGGGGGGGGGGGGGCTGGGCCACGGGCGCCGCCGGGGCTGCGTCCTCCGGCGGTCAGGCCGCCTCCTTTCGTCGGCGCCAAGGCCCCCGAGTGGGGACCTACTCCCCCCCAGCGCCACCTCCGGCGCTGGGAACTTGGCTTCCACGGCCAGCCTCCACCCGATCCTTACAAGGCTTGGGTTGGTGCTGGCGGCGCTCCGGCGACCGGGAGGGGGTCAGCCTGGCTCAGGGGAGTAGGAAGGAGGAGGGGGAGATGTCTACCTTGGGTGGAGGTGCTCGGGAGGTTGAGGGGTGGCCAGCCGTGGTGGGGAAGGAGGTGGCAGCGGTTTGAGGTTGGGCAGGGCTCCGACAGGGGGTTGGCTGGGCTAGCCGGCAGGGAAGAAGGAGGAGGAGCTGGGGGGGGGGGGGTTGGCACTCAGGGAGGGGGCTGAGCCCCTCCTTATATAGAGGAGGGGGGGGGGGGGGGGGGGGTGGCCTCCCCTCTCCTTCCTTTTAGCCCACGTGGCTAAAAGGAAGGGATGGGTGGGGGGAGATATTTTCTCTCCCCCCTTCTCTCTCCTGCCCCCTTGCCCCAATAGGGGGCTGCCTATCCATGGGCAGCCCCGTCCCTTGGGGGAGGGGCTTCTCTCTCCTCCCACCTTCTTTTCCTTTCCCAGTGGGTTTTAAGCTTGGGGGGGGGGGGGGGGGGGTTTGGCCGAGGTCATCCTAGGACGGGGTCCTCCATGGTCCCGAGGTCCATCAAGATCTGCCTGGGCTGATGCCGGGTTCGTGTGCTTCATATTTCGGGTGTTGCACCGAGGTGGTCTGCATAGTCCTAAAATGACACTCTCCATAGGACCTCGGATTGAGGTGCAACGAATTCCGTTGCGCTTGTATCGTTCATACGAGTCTAATGGAACTGACAGAAGTCATTTCGGAGTATGTTTGGCCACTATCCTACTTTAGTGGGGTAGCGGCGCACAACGATACTCAAAATGGTCGTTTTCTCTAAACGACCTCGGATTGAGGTGCAACGAATTCTCTTGCACTCGTATAGGTCACATGAGTCTAACGGGACTGACGGAAGTCAGATCGGAGTATGTTTGGCCACTATCCCGCTATAGTGGGGTAGCGGCGCACAACGATACTCAAAATGGTCGTTTTCTCTAAACGACCTCAGGTCGAGCTATTCACCGGCCACTTTGGGGCCCTGCCCCGAGGACTTTGCACCGCCGTCGATTGAAGGTTCGCCCTTCTCCTCCGCCGTCAAGTCCCGGCGTCGTAGGGGTCTGCCCCCCTTACGTTCGCCCTCAGTTTGAATACACCAGCTATTCACCGGCCACTTTGGGGCCCTGCCCCGGGGACTTCGCACCGCCGTCGATTGAAGGTTCGCCCTTCTCCTCCGCCATCGAGTCTCGGCATCGTAGGGGCCTGCCCCCCTTACGTTCGCTCTCGGTTTGAATACACCAGCTATTCACCGGCCAAAAGTCGCGAGCTCAGACTCGTGCGAACTAATTTGCTATTATGTAAAAAGCCGCGAGCGCAGACTCGTGCGAACTAATTTATATTATATAAAAGCCACGAGCACAGACTCGCGCAAACTTATCCGTAATCTTGGGAATCCCATCAAGCTACGCAGGTATCAAAAGCCAGAGCAACAGGAGCACACAGGGGAATAAGAACGATAAACATAATGGGGGAATACAACCACGACAGCTCAGCGCTGCGCACAAATAAACAACAGCAAGGAAAGCAGGAAAAAGGAATACAACCACGACAGCTCAGCGCTGCACACAAACAAACAACAGCATGGAAAGCAGGAAAAAGTAATACGACCGCGCCAGCTCAGCGCTGCACACAAGCAAACAATAGTACGGAAAGCAGGAAAACAAAAGAAAGTCAACATCAGTCCTCGGCTACATCCGAGTAATCATCCTCTGAGAGATCACCAGCTCCAAGACCGGTGGTGTCACATCCAAACTTCTTTCCCATCATGCGGAGGGTCTTCTGAATGCCTCGCTGAAAGGCGACTTCGCGCTCGTCCTCTATCAAGGGCCCGACCTCCTTCGTCATGACCTCGACATGAATCTCCTCCGACATCTGGAACCGCTCCTCGACAAAAGCGAGAGAATCTTTGTACTCGACCACACCAGCCGCCTTGGCCTCCCCAAGGCTGCGCTCGATCGACGACAACCGGTCCACCTCATTCTTAAGGAAACCCAGTTCCCCCTCCATGCGGAACATCTCCCCCTGAGCTTCCGACAGCTGATGAAGCGCGTCCTGAGCAAGCGCCTTGTCACCCCCGTACTCCTCCCGCAGCTTCTCAATTTCAGATCGGGAAGCAGAGATATCAGCCTCCAACTGCTTGATATGAGACACGTCGCGATCCCTCTTCCTCTGCAGAACGGACATGTCGCTCCTCACCACGCGTAGCTCCTCCTGAAGAGCGAAGTAGCTATCCTTGAGGCCCACATAACAGTCGTTCCAAGTAAGAGCAATGCTAGTCAGGACATCCGCCTGCAAACAAAAGATAGACGGTCAACAAACATATGCAGTAGGGCCAGGACTAGGAAAGAAGAACTTCACTTACCGCGGAGGTCATTGCCTGAAGAGAAGAAGAAACTCGCCTCGTCGGCGGAAAGGGAGGAGGCGGTGGCAAGTCTCCCTGTTCATCCCGGTCGACAACAGGAGATGCCAGAATCTCAATCTCTGGGTCGGACGGAACCGGCTCTCCCCTGCGGCGGCTCGGGCCGGCCTCGTGATCGTGACTCCTAGGCTCCGGTGGAATAAGACACGATCCAGAAGCTCCGTTCTTGAGAACAATCCTCCTCTTTTTCCCGCGGTCTAAGGGAACAGCGGCCTCTCACTCGGCATCCCAAGAAAGCCCCACCGAAAGCAGTCGACTCTCCTCTACGCAACAATAAATACCGAACAAAGCCTTCGACAGCCCTTCCCGACCAGGAAAACCAGGAATAGGAAGGAACTCGTCTTCCCGCCCAGTCAGCCGGCGACAGCGTCCAGGGAGCGCTCTCCAAAGCTCTGGCAGCTCCCATCAATTCCGAACATACACATAGAGAGTATTCCCGTGGAGGTAATCAGTTTTCTCACCAAAGTGAAACCAGCTCTTGTTGCTCCGAACTTCAATACGACCACCCGAGTCAGTGGTGACCTCGCACCAGTCCTTAAAAAGCTCGAGTGAAAAGCGCGCGATGTGCTCTCGAAAAAACACCACCATCCCCAAGATGTTCGCCATCCCGACAGGCATGAACTGGGTAACTGGGACACCGCAGAACCGGAGTATCTCAACGACCTCCTCAGATGGGGGAATACGAAACCCGGATTTCAAGCAGCTCTCAGAAAGCATCATGAAACCGGTGGCCAGATTCTGAGCATGCTCCTCCACCCCTGGGATCCTCACCTCGACATTCGAAGGCAACCTGAACCGCTTACGCCATATCTCAATACGCGCACTGTCAAGAGAAGAGCGCAGGCGCATCAGCCTCGACTGGCCGCCCCGTTTCGAGGCCTGAAAGGAAAATAAACGTACATAAGCGCAAGCACTAAAAATAATATCAAAAAGTCCAAAATAGCACGAGACAAGCGCAAGCCGCGCGCGGCTCCCCTCGGCCAGCGCTAGTCGTGCGCACGACCGCGCCAGTTTCGGCCGTCCACTCCCTCGACCGGCCTTAGCCGCGTGCAAAGGCGCACGGGCTCCAGGCGCACGCGCGAACACGGGCACCGGACGCCCTGCGCATGCCGCCGGACTCGCCCGCGCACGAAGCACGGACGGGCATCAGCCGCACGCGCTCTCGGCCGACCGGGGGCGCGCGGGCACCAGACGCCCACGCCCACCGCCGTCCCCATCCGCATGGGCACGCACGGGCGACAAACACCCGCACCCTCGGTCGGACGGGGACACGCGCGCGGGCGCCGGCCGCCGAGCTGCGCGCGGTTGCCGGCCGCCCAGCCGCACGCGGGTGCCTGTCGCGCGCAGAGCGCGGAGGCACCGGCCCGCATGCGGAGGCGCGCGGGCGCCGACCGCGCACGGGGGTGCGCAGGCGCCGGTCGCCCGCGCCCTCCGCCGCCCTTGGCTGCGCACGGAGGCCCGCGCATGTCGCCCGTGCGCCCCTCCGCCGGCCCCGGCCACACGCGAAGGTGCGCGGGCGCCGACCGTGCGCAAGGGAGCCCGGGCTCCGGCCGCCCGAGCACCGGCCGCCCGAGCACAGGACGCCCGCTCTCCCGGCCGCCGCCAACCGTTTTCCCTCCTCTTCTTTTTTTTTCAAAAATAAACGACTTACCTCTGGCATCGTTCGGCGCACCGTGCAGAGATGACGGTCAGACCCTCCGCGGACTAGTCAAAACCCTCGCACTCCTTCATGAGATTTGGACTCCGAAGTTTGGCGGGCTTATGATAGGGGCTCGTATTATAGGCTCTCATTTATAAAAAAAATCGAACCCGTCATTTTCACCGCCAACACGCAAGCACGCGCGAAGCGCGCGTTGCGCCCCGCCACGACCGAACCCTGCTAGTATGGTGCGGTTAGCCCGCACCCCGCTAGTGGGGTGCAAACAACCGCACCCCCCATAGTGGGGGGTGTGGCCAAACCGCACCCCATCTGGGGTGCGGCCAAAGCCGCACCCCCTTGGGGTGCGGCCAAGCCGCACCCCCTTGGGGTGCCCCCAAGCCGCACCCCCCTTTTGGGGTGCGGCCAGGCCGCACCCCCCCTTAGGGTGCGGCCAGGCCGCACCCCCCCTTAGGGTGCGGCCAGGCCGCACCCCATGAGGGGTGCGGCCAAGCCGCACCCCCCTTTTTGGTGTGCGGCCAAACCACACCCCATGGGGGGTGCGGCCGGGAGGAATCGCCTCCCTCCCGCGGGCACGGCCGCGCAGCGCCCGCCTTTAGGGGCGGTCGAACCGCCCTTCACCATAGCCAGGTTGGGGTGAGTCCTCCCTCTTCCGGCTCGTCGCCCGCTTTCCGAGCTCCGGACTCCCTTCGGAGCACTTCCGTGTTCGTTGCGCGCTCAGAACGCTTCTGAGCGCGCTCAGCTCACTTTTTGTCTTTCTGACTTCTAACATTTTGTCTTTCTGACTTCTCACATTTTGTCTTTCTGGCATGCTCACTTTTTGTCTTTCCAGTTTCTCAGATTTCAGGAACAACCTGTCGCCTTTTTCGCCTCCAGCAAAACTGCCCAAACTGCCGAACTGCCCGAACTTCCCGAAGGGGTGCGGCCGGGAGGAATCGCCTCCCTCCCGCGGGCACGGCCGCGCCGCGCCCGCCTTTAGGGGCGGTCGAACCGCCCTTCCCCATAGCCAGGTTGGGGTGACTCCTCTCTCTTCCGGCTCGCCGCCCTCTTTCTGAGCTCCGGACTCCGTTCGGAGCACTTCCGTGTTCGTTGCGCGCTCAGAACGCTTCTGAGCGCGCTCAACTCACTTTTTGTCTTTCTGACTTCTCACATTTTGTCTTTCTGACTTCTCACATTTTGTCTTTCTGGCATGCTCACTTTTTGTCTTTCCAGTTTCTCAGATTTCAGGAACAACCTGTCGCCTTTTTCGCCTCCAGCAAAACTGCCCAAACTGCCCGAACTGCCCGAACTGCCCGAAGGGCAAGATGATCATTTACGAAAAATGGCGATCCGTGTGCCCCGAACCAGAAAATATGATTCGTTCACCAGATATTTATGGAAGTTACGGCGGCGAAATTACTGGACTGCCCCCGGCCAAAGCTATAAAAGGAGCCCCAGGGCTTCATTTGAAAAGACCTTGCCTTCTGCACCCGGGAGAGCCCCTTGCAGACTTTTGCGGAATTCTCCTTCGGCGCTTGAAGATCTCCTTCACGGACTTGAAGATTTCCTTCGTCCCGAAAGGCGACACATCTTCTCACTTTTGTTCTTCGGAGCTCTCACTTTCGTTCTCCACCTTTCTCAGAAGGAGAAAGGACTTAGTTTTTCCGGAGGTGGTCTGTCGCCTTCAGAATTCTCTCTCTCTCTCTATCTTTCTCTCTATTATTGTAACGAGCAGCGGCCTATCGCGCTCGACTTCTAAGTCTCTAATTGTAACCCCCCTGAAGATAGTGGAAGTTTGGTCGGCACAGCTCCGGCCACGTGATTTTTTACCCTTTCCGGGTTTTCCACGCTAAAAAGTCCAAGTGTAATCAACGAATCTCAAATTGACTGTTTGCGTGCTTGGTTCGCTCCCGAGCTAAGGTGGTTCAAATAAACCGGTCTACCAAGAGCCCTAAGCGACCCGCAACAGTAGTCTTTTTTTT
This sequence comes from Dactylorhiza incarnata, assembly GCA_033032865.1. Classification (NCBI taxonomy): domain Eukaryota; kingdom Viridiplantae; phylum Streptophyta; class Magnoliopsida; order Asparagales; family Orchidaceae; genus Dactylorhiza; species Dactylorhiza incarnata. The sequence continues at coordinate 8,206,046 of JAWHQI010000086.1, forward strand.
CACTTCTAAAAACCCTATATTAGCAAACCCTTCTTAAACCTTCCGCCTCTCCCGAAACCGCTCTGCCTTTTCTCTCTTTCGCGAAAACTCCCTCCGCTCCCATCGCGTTTTCTTCCTCATCTGCGCATGAAAGTCGCCCTAGACGACTCCCTTCTTCATCGTGGCCGACGTCGACGACGCCTCGCTTCTTCTTCGCCGACGACTACGACGCGCAGTTCAGGTAGCTGCTCCCTCATCCTTCTTATATTCCCTTCTTCTTCGCAAGGTTGTGCAATCTTAGGTCAAAAGGAATTCTACTTGGATCTGTGTAATGTTAGATCTGCGAAATATGTGCAATGGTTTGTAGATCTGCGAAATGTTAGGTCAAAATTATATCAACATTTAGGTATTCTATTTCTGTGCATCAAAATTTCTTGTGCAATGTTTGATCAAATTTTTGCATCTATATAAAGGGATTCATGCTGTTATTGCTTTGAGGGCTTCATGGACTGTACTTGTGTAGGAGTTAGTTGAAATGTTTGTGCAATGTTTGGTCATAGTTATTTCTGTGCAATGTTTGTGCATTGCCCTATTTCTGCATGATCATTTAGGTACTATAAATGTTGTCAATACAGAGAATGTTGGCACTACAAATGTTTCATTTGGTTCAACTACAGAGATTGTCTTGTGCCTAATTATTTACTAATCTGATTTTTGTTCAAACCTGCAGCGATCATTACTCTTGCATCATGTAGGTTGAGGCAGAATGCATAAATTTTACCGTGTTAAGGTATATTGTTATTGTTTTTTTATTTTTTGAAAATGTTGTAGATTAGTTGGTCCCTAAGTAGGTATTGCACGTGATAGTAGTTTACAGGTAAATTTCAGAGTTCACTTTCAAACAAAGACCATTTTTTCATCCCGTGACGAGTTAGTTGATTGGGTGCGGACTGTGGCCAAACGTCTTAGTTTTGCAATTACTATAAAAGGTTCTGATAAATTGTGCGGCACTACAGCTAGACCACGTGTAATGCTGAGTTGTGACAGAGCCGGATATTATCGTGATAATCAGTGTAAAAAAGGTTGGGTAAAAAAGAATTTAAGGAAGACCACCTCCAAACGATGTGGTTGCCCGTTCATACTTATTGGTCAAAAAGAAGCCTTCAGCGATGGGTGGAAATTAGCAGTAAATTGTGGAGCACACAATCATGACATGGTACACTTAGAGGCACATGCCTTTACCGGAAGATTAGATAGTGAAGAACAAAAAATAGTCCAAGATATGTATGCTTCTAACGTGAAACCACGGAAAATATTGTTTACTCTTAAAAAGAGAAATGTTGGAAACAAAACGGTCATGAGAACTATATACAACGAGAGGTTCAAAATTCACAAGAAGGAACTACAGCGTGGTACACCCATACAATTTCTATATAATTGTATAGCTGAAAGTGGATATGTTAGTTTCAGTAGGGTGAATGAAGGGAAGCACAATTTGGAGAGTTTGTCTTTTGCACATCCGACAACGATTAAATTATGCAAAATGATTTCCAATGTCTTCTTGCTTGATTGCACATACAAGTCAAACAGATATATAATGTCGTTAATATCCATTGTTGGTATGACATCGACTCTGCAATCATTTTTCTCAGCCTTTGTGTTCTTATCAAATGAAACTGAAGACAGTTATAAGTGGGCACTTGAACATTTCAAAACAATCTTAGATCAAAATTCATTACCACTTGTGCTTGTAACTGATAGAGAATTGACATTGTTGAATGCCATAAAGTACGTATTTCTTACTACTAAGCATATTTTATGTCAATTGCACGTGCATAGAAATATTTTGGCAAATTGTAAGAAGTATTTCAAAGAAGGCAAAGAATGTGAGAAGTTTCTTGGTGTATGGCAACGGTTAGTAGATACTAGAACAGAAAATGAATTTCATATGCGCTTCAATGTTATTATATCATCATATTCGACAAATTACCCCAAAGTTGTGACTTATGTTAGTGGCACATGGGTGGAATCTTATAAGGAGTACTTTGTGTCAGCATGGATTGACAAGTACCTTCATTTGGGCAACTCAACAACAAATCGTGTAGAGGGTGGACACAATCATTTGAAAAAAATTCTTGAAGTATCTATTGGCAGCTTGAGCACTGTTTGGAGGGCTTTTGATCAGATGATTACACTGCAACATACAAAAATTAGAAGGGCATTTGGTCATAGTTCAATACAGTTGAGTAATGAGTTCAAGAGTATATTATATTCAAATCTTGTTGGGCGTGTCTCACTAAATGCATTGTTTATTATGAAGCAAGAGGAAAAAAATTAACTAGCAATGAGTATCCGCGTGAAGAACAATGCATACACACAACCCGGAACACATTAGGATTACCTTGTGCTCATGAGTTAAGTGTTTATATCACTAAAAACAAGGCATATCCCTTATGGTTAATTCATAAACATTGGAGACAATTGAGTTTAGAAGACATGGAAGATGAGTTTAAACAAGCAAAGCAACATGAAAATAAAGAGAAACGTGACTTAGACATTGAGACTGAGGGTATCATAAGAAGGTATCAAAACACCTCTCAACATCAACAATTGGAGATGAAGAGAAAATTACGCGAAATTATGAATCCGGGCTCAAGTCTCACATTAGAGCCATACATGCCAAGCAAGTCAAAGGGAAGACCAAAAGGAAGTACAAAGAAATTTAAAGAAGATTTAAAGAGTACAAAACGTGAGCCTTCACCCTTTGAGCAGGTTTTGTTGGCTGCTCCATATATGTTGAAAAATTTGATGAAGTCATCTAGGTGTCAAACAACACAAACAAATAAATTCTATGACCGGGTACGACGCCAACTACCACCACAAATAGCAACTAATGTAGTAGATATTTTCAATGCGGCCTCCGATGGACATTGTAGATATCATGTTATTGCGAAAACTTTGAATATTTCAGAAGGATGGATTAAAGTAAGAAGAGAACTTTCTAATGAGATTAGTAAAAAAGAACCTCTTTATGGTCAGATTTTGGGCAACTCAAGGTGCAAAGAATTACTCTATTCCCTAGATTGTGTTACCGTACCCGCACTGTTAGAAAAGTGGATGTCCATTCCGGACATGGGTTTGATTATATCATCATGCTACAATGTTGGAGTTGCTCTAGTATCAAAGGCTCAACGTATAACTTTTTTCCCATTGGATTCACTGGTACCTCAAACGCATAAGGAAATTTTCATCAGATTTATTAATAACAATCACTTTGTGGGGTTAAACATGAAAGATGAATGTCTACTACCGCAAATCTACCATCCTTGGAGTATGTATTATCATCCAATTTCAAGTTCATGAGAGAGCATCTATGCTTCACGCTTCCAATGCTAAAGCACAAAGGTGAGTCATATGCTAATATTTGATTATTTTTCAATTTTCTACTTCATTTTGATAATATTTGGAATGATTTTTATGCAGGATATCCAAAACTTTTTTTGGAATGGAGAAGAGTTTTGATGTTTGCATTATGAAGAATGTATTTTTTGGACAATGAAAAGCAAGAAATATTGACTATTTTTTACACTTTTTTTGGAATGGACAAGGGTTTTGATGTTGGCTATTTTTTTTTAAATTTTTGATGATTTGCTAATAACAAAAATGTTTGCTTATAGCCATTTTCAAAATATATGGTTTGCTAATAACCACGATTTGCTAATAGCGTAACCAGATTTACTAATAACAATGTCCTTTATTTTTTATATAGCGTAAGGAAAAGCTTCATCAAAAGTGATTTTTTTCCCTAGAGTTACATACAATATTCTTAGCTTAATCACAAAAATATAACCTGCATTCGTGAAAATGTACTTTTTTTGAGAAATTCAACTTACAAACTAGCAGCATAAATTTAACTTGTAGTGTTTGGGAAATTTCAGCTTACATTCACTTCTATGTAAATCAGCGGCAAAAATTTAAGTATGTATAGTTAACTTATACTCACTTCTATGTAAAGTATTGATAGTGATGTGTGGTGTTCGAATATTTTTCATATATTTTTATTATATTTTTTTTGAAAAATCAGTAGATAATTAAATAATAATAGATTTTGAATAAGCAGAGAGATGAAAAATAAAAGAAATTAGAATAGTATATAGTTTAGAATCGAGCCTGGATAAGACGTGTGATCACTTCCATAAAGAAGTTGCACCACCCTCCGACAGAGCTTTCAATCGATGCTCACTTCAAGGTACAACACCCGGCTAGATCTCGAAAACTCTGATGTGCGAGAACACCGAAGAACTACAGAGCACCCAAACTCCCACTTGATGAAGCAAATGCGAAGAAAGCAGAATCACCGTAAAAGTCGTAAGAACGAGAGAGAGAGACCAATCAGTTTTTCGAAAAGCATGTATAAAACAATTCAGAAAATCTCATATATAGAAGTCTCGTAAAACGGTAAGAAGTTAACACGTAATAAATTACAACAATTATAATTGGTAAGTGTTAAACGTGCAAAGAAATGTTAGAGATTTCCAATGTAGAGGAATACTGGCGAGAAAATGTGTAAAAGAAATGGTTACACGCAAAAGCTGTGAAATGAGAGAAGTTGGCGCAAGTTGCGTTGAGATCTTCTCGACGTGCGTTGAGATCTTCTCGACGTGCGTCGAGTTCTTATTGACGCAGGTCAAGCCTACGGAGTGCTTGTCGGCGCAAGTGTCAAGAACTTATCGACTCTAGTGGTTGCTTCGTGTTCTTATCGACGCAACTCCACTTGACGCAAGTCGGGTGCGTCGAGTTTGATTTGACGCAAGTCGACTCTTCTTTTAAAAATAGGATTTACAAAAGTGTCAAAACTATTTTGTACAAAATATAATTCAATTCAATTATTCCCCAAATTCCACATCTGGTCTGGTCCAGTTCGGTTTGGTGCGTGCGCGCACGCGCGTGTGGTTCATAGTTTCTCCTTATGTTCCTTTGAACAAATAAGAAACAGTGAATTCATTTATATAATTACTAACCAGATTGAAAATTGACATGGCGGGACTAAATGATTCATCATTTCCTTCATGAAAGATTCCCTTCAAACATTTGGATTCCATCAATTTGATTTTGAAGCTTTTCATCAATTATGAGGAGTTAAACACTAAACACCATATTAGACTCTAATAAAACATTATAAATCAAATATTTTAATTACAAAATTTCTAACAGGGAGGAGATCCTCTTTATTTGGGATCAAAGGCAGATTTATTTCACAGTTTAGCTCGATTCTTATTTATCTAAGGGTTCAAAATATTTTATCTATACGAAAAATAAAATAAAAAACATATTTAAACCGTAGAATGAATTGTATCCTTTTGCTTTCAAAAGGATCCAATCCAAATTGGTAGTATTAGTATATATAGAGCATCTCATTTATTAAGTTTTTTTAATGACTTTCACTTTCAAATATTTCATTGTTATTTATTGTCTAATATAGAGATAAAATAATATGTTCTAATGTTACGCAAGAGAAACACTTCCCTTTTTATAATTATTAATAGATATTTTGTGCAAATTTGTGCTTTTTTACATTTGTGTTTTAGAAAATTTGATTATGTGCGCCAAGTGTTGTTGCGGGTCGTTCAACGCTCTGCTACATCAATCGAGTTGAACTGCCTTAGCTCGAGAGTGAGTTGAACGCGCAAACAGTCAAAAGGAGAACCAACAACAGACAGTTGGATTTTTGCGTGGAAAAACCACGTTTGAACGATTCACTAGCTTTGTGAATTACAAAGAGAATTGTTTTTTGAGGGTGACAGGTCACCGCTCGTTACAAAGATTTTATTAAGTCTTTCTGCACTTAGGAGTTGTTCCCGGTGAATCGTGTTCGTGGATCCCCTTCAGTGTAGAACTTGGCGACGTTATCCCGAACAGAGCGCTATGGAGCTGCTTTGGAGAAGAACCATGGGAGCAGCCTGGAGCTGAACGTTTTGGAGCAGTCTAGTTTCACGCCACAGAGGTCCTCCCCAAGTTCTTGAAGTAAAGCTGGAAAGCTGAGGGAGATCTCTAAGGAGAGCTTGAAGGACGATGAAGATCTTCCAAAAAATCATTGCCGGAAAACTCAAAAGCTCCTTCTTCTCCCAATGCCAAAAGCTGTCTTCGAATAGAGGCTTGACCCTCCTTTTATAGTTTTTGAGGAGGATATTCTGGTAACTACGCCATGCTGATTCTTGGACGAGAGAATGAGAATATTTGATTCAGAGCAGGTGGATTGTCAACTTTGTGATTATGATGAGTTTGACCCTCGGCCACGCTGGGTAGCTTGGGCAGCCTCCCTGGTGGTGGTGGTGGTCGGCGATCGTCGTCGATGATGGATGATAGCGGCGCGCTTCACGGAACAAGCATAAGCGAGAGCGCTTCTTGCGGACCATAAGAGAGCGGGAGCACTTCCTGTGGAGCTCGAGAGAGCGGGAGCGGGAGAGTGCTTTCCGTGGAGTAGGAGCGAGCAGAAGCATTCTTACAAAGCCAGATGGAGCAGGAGCGCGAGAGCCCCTTGAAAGCACGAGGGCGCCTCCCGCGGAGCAGGAATAAGCGGAAGCACGAGAGCGCCTCCAGCGGAGAAGGAGCGAGCGGAAGCACTCTTGCGGAGTAGGCGAGAGAGGAAGCACTCTCTGAGGAGCGGGAACGCTTTCTGCGGAGTAGGAGCGAGCGGGAGCGCGAGAGCGCCTACCGCGGAGTAGGAGCGAGCAGAAACACTCTTATGGAGTAGGCGAGAGCGGAATCGCTTTCTGCAGAGCGGGAGCGCTTTCTGCAGAGTAGGAGCGAGCGGGAGCACGAGAGTGCCTCCCGCGGAGCAGGAGCGAGCAGAAACACTCTTACCGATCAGGCGAGAGAGGAAGCACTCTCTGCGGAGCGGGAGCGCTTTCAACGGAGTAGGAGCGAGCGGGAGCGCCTGCGCGGAGTAGGAGCGATTAGAAGCACTCTTACGGAGCAGGCGAGAGCGGAAGCGCTCTCTGTGGAGCGGGAGCGCTCGCTGTGGAGTAGGAGCGAGCGGGATCGCTTTCTGCGGAGTAGGAGTGAGCGGGAGCGCGAGAGCGCCTCCCGCGGAGAATGAGCCAGAGTATGAGCGAGCAGAAGCACTCTTACAGAGTGGGTGAGAGCGGAAGCACTCTCTACGGAGCGGGAGCGCTTTCTGGGGAGTAGGAGCGAGCGGGAGCGCGAGAACGCCTCCCGCAGAGCAGGAGCGAGCAGAAGCACTCTTATGGAGCAGGCGAGAGAGGAAGCTCTTTCTGCGGAGCAGGAGCGAGCGGGAGCGCCTCCCGCGGAGCGGGAGCGGGCGGAAGCACTCTTACGGAGCAGGCGAGAGCGGAAGCGCTCTCGAGGCTGCTTAGCTGCAGGATGTAGACCGGGCATCAGAGATAGAGCCGCCTTACGAGTCCGGGCGAGGCTAGATGAGAAACATTCGGTCCGACTCAACCCGAGCCCTTTTGGGGGAACCCTATCAAGTGTACTTTTAATTTTGTGCTTTGGGCTATTATGTAGATTTATGTGATATTAATAAGCTTAAGATTTTTGAGTTAATGATATCTTGTATTGTTTGTAAATTATACGTGTATATATTTGCGGCATTTATTGTTTTTATGGTATGTATATGCTTAATGTGGATTAGGATTTCAATATATGGGTTATGGATCAAGAGTCAAATGTCATGTAAAAAATTGAAATTTGAATTGGGGTCTAATCATCATAGTCTAAGAGGGCCATCAAGAGCGAAAATTTTTGTGGTGCACGCCGAACAAAATGGCGAGTTTTCTTCTGGGGTTTTAGAATTTTTTTGTCTCTCCTCCTTCTCGCCATTAGCTCAGGAATAGCTGATCTTCTTCCTCATTTCTTCACTGCATCATCTCACCACTTGCGAACTGGACCATTGTCTTCTTCCCCATTTATTCACTGCAGCTTCCATTCTGACCTCAGAACGAAGAAGATGAGTAGTGTATTATGCAGCTCTCCTTCAAGAAATCTGTCGATAATTTTGGCAATATAAGTTGTTAACCTCTTGTAGTAGTGCAGACATTACATGTCTGTGTATTTCCACAGTCGGGACTCCAAAACATATAATCGTCATAGCTTTAGCATTAACAATAATATAAATCTACCCAACTCAAAACTCAGAACAAACACAATGAAAACACTAACCAAAACACAGAAGCTGTCTGCAATTACATAGGAGTACCATGGCCTTATGGCCTTACAATACTGAGGTTCAATTCATCATCCATACAACACAAAACATCCAACAGATAAAAGCATTCATAGGCTACTTCGCCATGCAAGCCGGAACAAAATAACGAAATCATAAACATGCAGAAATACAGGAGGTGGTACACTTCATGAGGCTTAGACCTTTTTGGCCGGCGAGCTGGCTCCAGATTGCGATCCTTGCCCTACAGCCATTACAGAAAAAGCGGTATAACGAGGGTGAGATATGGCTGACCACAAACAGTGTAACATCACCCCTCCTCCCGACAGTCCTAGCGGACCCCGGGGAGCTACATCACCCTGCAAGTCAGTACTTCGTATGCAAATGTAATTAAACAGAAGTAACATAAAAACACAGGTCTCACTCATAAACATCATCCACGTTTCTATGTTGAGCAAATAAAATAAGGGGCCTACCAATACAACATGTATGCAAACCTAAGCTTCACCCAAGGCACCCTATGTCGTGTATGATTCTAACATATCATCACACATCATCACTTCAGAACAAACATAGGGGTACTCATCATTCCCCCAAAGGCACGCAAGCACAAGGCCAAGAACTCCTGCTGAGGCCCCACCCGCACATGGCCCACAATGCCATCGGGCTTCTCCATCAGCTCAACCGTTCTCTCTAGAATCATCAAGCCAAGCACCACCGATGCTAAGAACTCTTGCCTAGAACCCACCCTCACATGACTCACAAGGCCATCGGGCTTGTCCATCAGCTCAGACATTCTCGTCAGTTATCACAAAAGGGGACTTATCTTGCCGGGACACTCTCCACACATAAATTTCAACATTCATGGGCTAGCCATCCGACCACAAAGACAAAGCCACGTCTTCGCACACAAACAAGCATCACAAGCCATTCAACACGTACAGATTTTCCCTCCCCAAGCCAACGTTCGTTCTAACACAAAAATATAAGGGCATCGCAACGACGTTTTCGCCGCAATCGAAATTCTAGCAAAATTCCTAAAATGCATGTTAAGCAACATCACTGAATCGGACCATCGGTCGCAAATTTGGCTTCACCCACAATGACTAATCCACTAACGAAACGGATCTCTAATGCAAAATAATGTCGGGGACGGACTCAATCAACCCGATGGTTCCTCTTGAACCAAGGCGACCAGAACCCCTCTCATTTGAGAGATCCGGTGTCAAAAATGCAGAAATAATTAAGGAAGGCAAGACAAGAAATGTCATGCACGCATCCTAAAACTAGGAGGAGATATGTCGTTACCCTTTGAAGTCTCTTCCTTGTCTTGGAAACTCGAATAGTACGGATGAAAACGTACACCTTCAAGCCCTCTCCGCGCTGCCGGTCTCAGATCGACAAAGAAGCTCCGAAGCTCCAACAATGAAGAATCTTGATCTTCTTCCTCCTCCAACCTCTCCCTCTCACCCTACCCCAAAGGCACAAATGACTTGAGAAATAAGAGGGGAGAGTTCCTCTGCTCTACTTAGGGCTTTCATATGCACTGATCTGAGCCCTTGGATCAAGATCTATGGAGATAAGATGCCCAGAAAATACTACTTACAGATCTAGTTTTGCAACCTACCGCCCGGCGGTAGCGCTACCGCACCATGGTAGTACTAGAGAAAACTACTCTATCTCGAGTCGTTGTGATCAGCACGTTGTCTCGACGATACAACACCCTTCTCGACGATACACCTACCGACAGTGGTAGCGCTAGCGCTAGCTCTCGACGATATCTACTCGATGAATCTTCTCGACGCACCTTCTCGACGCACTTTGCTACCCCCAGCGGTAGCACCTACCGCCCGACGCTAGTAACAGGGCTCCTGTTTTCACATCATTGTGAAAACTGGGGTGTTACAAAGATGTTCTCATAAGATGTCCAAACAGATGAAATGAACGAGCTTACCAATTTCTTTTGGATTGATGGGCACGGTAAAATTGATTATAATTGTTTCGGTGATGTTATCATCTTTGATACACCATATAAATTAAACAAGTATGATTTGGCTTGTGCGTCATTTATTGCAGTTAACCATCATTGTTAGAATATTTTTGTAGGTGGTCCTTTTATAGCACAATAAACTATTGAATCATTTTGTTGGGTATTTGATTATTTCTTTTGGTTTGTAGGTGGCAAACAACCAACTACACTATTTACAGACTAAGATCAGGCGATGGTCATTGCCAATGGGAGATTTTTTACTAACAATTGTCATTGTTTGTGTCAATGACATATTTCAAAGAAAGCACCTTCAAAAGTACCTATTTTCAACCATGATAAGAGTATAAGATCCTTATTCTGCCAATGAATGAGCAAATGTGATAGTGAGAATGAGTTTGGGAGTTGTTGGAGTGATATGATCATGAGAGGAAAGTTGGACGACAATAGATAACTGTGTGATTTATATAAAGTAAGAATAAAATTATCCACTACTTTCAATAAAGATACTTTAGATCTTGACATATTATTCACACAAAGAAGTGAATTAGTAAAATAATATTTTATATAGATGTTCTAAAGCAACAAGTTCACCTGTTGAATGTTTTACTGGATTGGAGAAAATGACTTCAACTTGGCGTTGATGCGAGCATAATGAATACTTTAGATGCAAACAAGGCAGTATAATCATAAAATTCAAAAATTGTTTATTACTTAACTAAATGTTAAAGATTTGCGCTAAGAAAATTTATTCTATTTTTGAGCAGTCATATATATATGGTCATATTGGTGTGAGTATCGTAAAGGAAACAAGATACAGTGACAATGATATCTTATATATCACACATAATTGTAACAGAGCTGAATATGATAAACAATGGTTCGTCAAAGTTAATTCAATGACTTATGATGCATAATGCTCTTGCAGAGTTTTCAGAAGTAAATGAATTTTATGCACACATATATTAAGAGTGTTAATTTGAAAATTGCTAAACAAATTCCAACTAAGTACATACTAAATAGATTCACTCTAAAGGAAAAGAAGGATTACTATCTTTCCAAAACTGCAAGCATAAATGATTTCGATTCCAATTTAGTCTTTAGAAATCATATTATGCGGTTCACCAATGACATAACCCATCGATTTGAGGACTACAAGTCATGAATGACATGAGAAAGAAAGCAGAAGAGATCGTAGATTATGATGAGAATATGAAAAAAAAAGATTCATTGACGAGAACCACAAGAATAAAGGAGTGATTAGGGATCCACCGACAATGTGTCCTAAAGATCCATCCAATGTCTGTTTGAAAAATCATTGGGAGAAGCCAACAAAGAAACCTAGTAATACTCTCATACGTTGTCTTTGGTTGAGATTTAATTTTATATATGTACTAATTCAGACTTTACACTGTCTTGTAGAGAAAAGATACGATTCTAAGGGAAAGTCGTCTGTAGTGGATGATGTTGCACAAGAACCTAAGGAGTTCTACTTCATGCAAAATTATGCTTTCGAGAGCAACTCAACTCCATTGGCCTCATGAACTCCTCCATATTTTGACCTAAATGATGATTTCATTTTTGATATGTTATTTAATTTTTCAAGTATTTTGGATATATTTAAATTTTAATATATAAAGACCACTAATGTAATTGGTTTACCTCTTTGTGTCCCTTTGCATGTGTGTGTGTGTGTGTTGTGTAACAATAGATCAATGATTTGATTATTATTTATGTATGTTTGTTTGTGTAAGCTAATTATATCTTGAACTCTTATATCTTTTTGAAATTATAAAAACATCTTCTAGTCTGCTGTAAAAGTACATTTCATTACATGCATGCACAAAAATTACTAAGCTGAAATCACAATCCATTGGTGAACATGAGCTAATCCTCATTTAAAATATAAGTAATACTTCAATAATCATAATCCTCTGTAAGTTTACATTTGATAACATGTTCTGCATCTTAGCTTGAGTCAAATTACGACTCAAAATACGAATGTAATTTTATATTACGATAGTATTTTTGAAGATTATGATTGTAATTTTGAAGATTCTGACTGTAATTTTATGTTTTGACTATAATTTTAAAGATTCTGACTGTAATTTTGAAGATTGCAGCTAATGTTACCACCACATCCTTCCTTGATGTTGGTTGGGCATCTGCCAATACATATTGTCTTGAGGTTGGTTAGGCTTCCACTTTTGGATCCCAAGATGCTTAAGATGGTATGATAGAGATGATTCCATAATAATTGATAGTAATAGTCCCTTGAAGAAGAATTTTCAGTTCCCTCTGTTGGATCTGTAGGCACCCTTAGAGGGGGGGGGGGGGGGGGTGAATAAGGGTTTTAAAAACTTAAGTTATATTTTTATATACTTGAAATAATAAGAGATCAAAAGAGTGATTTTGAATAAAGATCTAAATTATTTTATAATGAAAAGAGAGTATAATAAACAATTTAGAGAATTGAAAAACAAACCAATTTCATTACATAAAAATAGACATGCTTATTATTGATAAAGTTGATTACAAAACCAGATTTTTATGACACTAGAAATCGAAGGCGAAGAAGTAAAAAGTCTTTTTCATTTTCTATCCCGACTCGTATCCCCACGAATCAGTGGCTTTGGCCAATCCTCCCCCGGATACGGCCTCAAGACGCTCTAGCTAATCCTCCATCGGATACGGCCTCGAGCACCCCCTAGATCTACACCCTAGACCTAGTCGCCAACACGAGGCAAATTTCTGCCCTAAGTCCTACCCAGACCTAGTCACCAACACGAGATGAATTCACTAAATGATTACAAGAATAAAGATGTGAAATAGGAAAAATGATATTAATACTCCCTCTTGAAGATCTTCTGAAGTTGGACACGAAAGACCGCTATAGAATAAGCGTTGTTGAAGCGATCATCGTTCGAATCCGGTGTGAAGAAATCCTCCTTCAAAAATTCATGGAACTTTGGTGGGAGATCACTTTTCGGCAGAATAAGGCTCTGAAATATTGGCACTAGAACTCTCTCAAGGATGTGTGTTGAAAATGAGAGAAGAGGGGTCCTTTTTATAGCCTTGGAGCTAGCACTACCACTAGCGCTATCCTGGATTAGGAAACATTCTCCGCATACATATCTTCAATCCACAAAAATCCTCCCGACATTCCTCAAGTGCTCCGAGATAGCGCCTGCGTTATCGGCTACCGCCTGGCGCTAGTGCCTTCTAAAACAGCTCCCGAAATTGCTCTCATCAGAGCTAGCACCCGCGCTAGGTGCTACCGCCGACGCTAGTGGACATGTTGGAATTCTGGCTTCAAATTTAGCGGCAACCTTCTTATGTTATCCTTGAGTCATATGGATTTGTTTCCTGCATACTTAAATACACAAGATCAAATACACATAGGATTTGTTATTCTCAAACCTAGGAGATGCAGAAGACCATGTTCCAATACCCTCTACTTATTTGGTTCCTCCATCCACTGACATAGTTACACTATCACAACTCCAAAAGAGTCATGAAGCTGCTCAGAAAGTCATTAATGACAAAATTTTGTTCTAAAAGCCAATTATCTACTCAAAAATTCATTAGTTACTTTTTAGTTCAATCCACTAATTTGGCATTCTTCATCTAATTATCTAAACCTAGCTTCAAGCAGCTAGAACTTGCAACAAATCTTGTTCTGAAAGCAACACTTGAAGAAATGAGGAAGCAAAAATGCTTGAACATGAAGCTGGTCAGAAAGTCATTATTGACAAAATGAAGAAATTTCTCACTGATTTAAGCATGAGAAAGAAGAAAGAAGACTTCATGAAGCATGATACTCTTCCTTCTTCTTACCCTCCTTCTTCTCCTCCTTCCTCTCTTCCCTCTTCTTCTTCTTCTTACCCTCTTTCTTCCTCTCTTCTTTCTCCTTCACACCCTCCTTCCTCTCTTCCTAAAAGTCTAACTCATCCTCCTCTTCTACAAGTAAACATTCTCCTCTTCAAGAATACTCATAAATGTCTTATTTACCTAAACAAAATTTTTTCAACTTATGTTAGAAATTGAAGCATCAATTTCTACATTATCAACATCTACATTATCAACTTCTACATCAACTTACTCTTTTAGGCTTTGAAAGTTGGTAACATAAATCCCAACAAAATTTGGCGTTATAACTTATCTTAGAAGATCACTGATAAAATCATGATCTAGCTAGCTCATCAACTAGTTTTTGCAAAGAGGTGTGCTCGAAGAATCACACCTACAATAAGGAATTTTATTAATAATCTATAGTGAAAAACAAACTCAAAGATACTTGGCTAATTCTTACCACTAATATAATAGTGCATCCTTCCAGATAACCCAAGCCCGTGCCCTCTTTTTTAGTATCCCAAATTCTACTAAAATCACCAAATTGGGAATGGAGGAACTTGTGGATGGCCTTGGACCAATTATACTTTTTAAAGCTCCCCAACCCTTCAAAATCCCTCAGACATCTTGAGATCTTCAAGCCCTTCAAAGGGAAGAAAAATACACATAATATATATTTTACCAATGCATTGACTCTCTGAAGCTCTAAGGTTGGAGACTAATCTTCATTTTCAAGAACAAGTAACTCGTAGATCATACATTTCTGCTTGAAGACGACAAGTAGAGTTCTCGTAAATAAATTTTTTTGCCTTTGTTTAGAAGTCCTAGAATAAGTGTCACTTCATTCACAGTAACCTTCATATATCAGTTTCCTAACAAGAATGCCTTCTTCTCAGTGGAAAAAGATATCAATAGGAAATACAAATTGGTATATTCTAGAAAATGTTGGACAATTGAAGAGAGGAAGCAATCTTGCATCTAGCAGTGCAGCTTTGGATTCCTCTGATATTTTATCCACTATAGGTCATGCATTTTCTTAAATATAGAAATTGCACATCTACAATAAAGGTAACTGCTACTTGAAAAACTGCAATCAAGCTAGCACTTAAGAATTCTGACTGAAAATTCCGACTGCAAAGAATCTAATTGATGTAGAAATAAAGAATTATGACTGAAAAATATGTAGATGGTCTGGAACTAAAAATTTAAGACTGTAAATTATGAATGCAAAGTAATCGAACTGGAACTAAGAAAGTACACTTTGACATTGGACTGCAAAGTATGTAAGCAAAATGGAACAAAAAAATCACGACTGAAAATTATATAAACCACCTTAAAACCCTAATCAAACAAGCACATTGTTGGTCAAAGACTCCTTCCTAAAAAATATGACCAAGAATTAATGAATCGAGTTGGAATATGACTAGACATTATGACTGCAAATTATCTAATTGAACTGAAAGTAAGAACATACGATGTTGGGAAAATACCCTTGATTTATCTAAAGAAATTGTATAAAAGTGATTTCATCAGTTATGATGAATTACCCACAATGTATAGAAAGGGTAATTTGGTCATTATATGTCCTAGGATATCTCACTCACATTAGAGTGTCAAGACCAGGTAAAAATGAGCACAAAATATAGCTGAGTTAAACTTGCGTTGAATAGAAGTCGACGCAACTTCGACTAGAAGTCGACGCAACTTCGATTAGAAGTCGACTCAACTTCGACTAGAAGTTGATGCAACATTGACTGAAAGTCGAAGTAACTCAGGTTGCTTGTCGAAGTATCAAGTGAAGTTGTCACAATGTCGAAATAAACTCGACGCAGAAGGAAGAGACAGTCGAAGCCATCTTAGAAGTCAATGCAACTTCTATTTCAAGTCGACACAGAAGACGAAGTCCAAGTCCAAGTATTCAACTCGACGGATGTGTCGATAAGAACTCGATGCAATGTCAACATCTAAGTTCAGTCAGAGCTAAGAAGGAATTCGAAACTGCTTCTATAAGAACTCAGATGTGCGTCGATATAAAGGATAATGAATTCGACGCAACGTTGAATACAGACAAAAAAGGAAGGTTTTCTGCTATCCTCTCTGATGCTTTTCTAGATGATCTACAAGGGTGAAATTTGTTCTCTAACAGCTCATTTATTGACAAGAATGGAATGGAGTATTTCAGAGATACAACAGAGACATTCTTGGAAGTTATTCAAATTAGACTTGACAGGTCAGGAACAGAAATAGAAGGAAACATTTATTGTCCAATGGACATTCCTTCTAAAGTGAGACCAAAAGAAGAAAGAAATTCAAACACTAATGGTCAGAGAATAAATATGCTGAGGAAGAAAAATAACAATAATAAATTGAGTGATTCTTCTTCTTCTTCATCATCCTGAAGTTTTCTCTCTGAACAAAAAAAGGAGAATAAGAACCTCTCTGTACAGATATACAAGGTTGCTGCTTCTTCTTCTTAATCTCACAGCAACAAGCAAACATAAGTACAAAGATTAACAGGATCACAAGCATCTAACCCTTGCATTCTTCTCTATCATAAGCAAGGTTCATCATATATAGATCCTGAAGAATACCAAAATACAACATCCAGTGTGATTGCTGCAATAGGATTCATACAGCAGAATCCCAGTCTTCTTCTTCCTTATTACCTCTCTGTCATTATTCAGTAACTGTAAAAGAGTCCTAAGAATCCCCCTCCAAAGGATTCAGTTGGTTCTAAGAGTCTCCTTATCAAAATACTCAGTGGTTCTAAGAGTCTCCTTATCAAAAGACTCAGTGGTTCTAAGAGTCTCCTTATCAAAAGACTCAGTGGTTCTAAGAGTCTCCTCATCAAAAGTCTCAGTGGTTCTGAGAGTCTTCTTGTCAAAAGACTCAGTGCTGGTTTTGAGAGTCTCGTTATCAAAAGATTCAGACACATTTAATGCAATCCTTCCAAGGTGGTAGAAGAGTGGACTACCCACATTTTGGGGAACCACTATAAAATTTCTGTGTCTTTTCTGTGTTGCTTTTCTGTGATGTCCCTTTACTGTTTACAGTTTTCTTATTTCTGTGATTATATTATTCTGTGATTGGTATTGCTGAATGTATAGTTGTTAGAGTATTTTTATTGTGTGTGCATAATTAGGGTAAAAGTTTTTTAAAACTCTATTCACCACCCTCTAGAGAATACTCAGAGGCACACTGTGCACTTTCAATTGGTATCAGAGCGAGGTTGATCATAAAAAGGCTAACACTTTGATCAAAAGATCTCCCCACTCATATTTCTGTATTTAAAACTATTTCAAACAAAATTATGAGTTCTAAGGACTATGCATCAACAAGACCACCAATGTGTAACTTAAATAAGTTTACACTCTGGAAGGCGAGAACAAAGCTTTATATGAACTCTATTGATGAAGACAATTTTAATGTCATTATTTCAGGTCCTCCCATCACCAGTCAGGAAAGATGCCAGTGGGACAGTAACACAAGAAATTGTCCCTAGAGCAGAGTGGATTAAAGCTGAAAAGAAGGTGAAGGCATGTGATGCCAAAGCCATGAATAATTTGGTATCAACTATGTCTGATGACATATTCCAAAAGGTTGCTGACTACAACTCTGCTAAAAAACTATGGGAATCTCTCTCCAGATTAGTTGAGGGAAACTTTGATGAAAGAAAGGACAGAAAGTCCCTTCTCATATCCCAATATGAGAACGTTCAGAAAAAGGCTGAGGAAAGTGTAGCAGAGATGCATGAAAGATTCAGCACCATCATAAATGAGCTGAAAGGACTAGACAAGAAAATTTCTCTGACAGAAATTATGACAAACTCCTCATGTGCTTCCCAAGCACATAGGACTTAAGAATCTGTGCTATCAGAGAGTCCAGATGTCATAGAGAAATATCCATAGATGCTCTGCTAGGAAAGCTTAAGTCCTATGAGCTCCTACTAAAAAGCAGGGCTGAGTCAGAAGCAAAGGAGAAACTCTCAACTCCTAAGGAGAGAACAATTGCTCTGAAGGCTGGTGAAGGAGAGCCTTCCACCTCTGAGGAAGAGATGTTCAATCTCTTGGCCAGAAGATTCAAGAGATGGGTCTAGACAGAAGACTCCAGAAGAAAGGAGAGGAGTTCAAGCAAACCAAGGTTTGATAAAACTCCTAAACAAGAAATAACTTGTGTCTCTTGCAGAAAACTTGGGCACATTGCACCAGAATGTCCTGAAGAGAAAAGGGACAAGAGCAGCAAGAAGAAGGAGCACAAGAAGAAATCTTTCAGGAGGAAAGATAAGAAGAATGGTAAAGGTTTCATTGCTGAAACCTGGAGTGACTCAGATTCCGGGTCAAGTTCCTCCTCATCTGACAGTGATGAAGATAGTGCAGCTGAAGAAGCCTGTTTAATGGCTCTGGAAGATTCTACTTAAGAAAGTCAGGTAACTATATTTGATGACTTTGATTTCTCTTCAGAAGATTTAAAAAAATGTTATAAAGATTTTTGCCAAGATGATATTAATAGCCAAAAAGAACTTAACACACTTAGAGAAGAACTAGAAGATCATAGGAAAGACAAGCTATATTCTATCAACTATGACTTAAGAAACCAGATGTATAGGAAAGAGAAAGAAATAGATACATTAATTAATGAAAAATCTAATGTAAATGAGCTTACAAAGGAAAAAGCCTTTGAGGACTCACTCAATGGGAGGAGTCAAAAGCTAAAGGACATTACACAAAATCTCACCATGAGATTCAAACATCTTGGTCAAAGAGCAGATCCATCCGTCAGCACACCAATCGTTAGCAAACCTGCTTGGGAAAATCCTATAGTGCTCATTAGATCTAGCATAAATAAACCTAATAACAACTTAGAATCATGTGAAGAACAAAATAATAACCCTAATAAACTCATTGTATTCTACAGGGTAAATACCACTAACTAAACATGGATTCTAAGTAAACACCCCTTAGAAAAGCCAAATAAAATTATAAAAACCTTAATAGAAAGAATTATGCACTGATTAGAACTCGACGCAGTTTTAAAGATGCGTCGAATGAAACTCGACGGAGTTCTGCATATGCTTTGACATCAACTTGAAGCAAGTATGAGGGTGCGTCAAATTCTATTCGACGCAACCAATATTCTGCATCGAATTATTATCGAAGTAACTATGCAGACACATCGAATTCCACTCGACACAACTCTAAAGATGCGTCGATTTCTTCTCGACGTATGTTCACAGCAAGAAATTTTCAGTCATCTAGATCTCTCTCTTTTATTCCTATTTATAGATCTAGATGTTTTTGTTGCTCTAAATTTGGGCACAAGTCCAAACACTGCTGGCGTAATAAAACATCACTTATTCACCTTAAGGGGTACAATGAAATACCAACCTACTCTTTCATAACTCCATATGATGATAGAAGAAAGAGACCCCAACCATAGAGGGTCTATACTAATGTTTAATTTCCTGTGCAGAGAGGAGACTATTCTACCACAAACCAGCAGTGGTATCTGAACAATGGATGCTCCATGCATATGACTGGAGCAAAAGAATTATTGAAAAACTACAAGGCCAAGGAAGGCCCTAAGGTAATTTTTGGAAATTCCCATTCTGGTCAGACCAAAGGATATGGTGTGCTCAAGATTGGAGAAATCTCCTTCTCTAAGGTAGCTTATGTTGAAAAGCTTCACCATAATTTAATTAGTATTAGTCAGCTATGTGATGGTGAATACAAAGTTGTATTCATTAAGTCCTTATGTCATATAGTTAGTCATATGACTAACCAAATTCTATTGACTGGACTTATAAAGGGTAAAGTCTATGTAGTAGATTTTGAGTATGCAAAGTCATAGGTCTGATTATTTATTTCCCAATTAGAAAACAGTGAACTGTGGCATAGGAGACTTAGTCACCTGAACTTAAAAACCATAGCTAAGTTGTCCAAGCTTAACCTAGTAAAGGGCTTACCAATGGGTAATGAAAGTGCACAGTTAACCTCACTAGAATTCTCTAGAGTGGGGGTGAATAGAGATTTAAAAATACTTTGTGCTATTATATATATATATATATATATATATGTAATAATCACAGATTTAGGCTTCCCACACCAACAAGAATTAAGCAAGTAAAGAAGAAAAATGACAACAAGAAAATCACAGCACAACACAAGAAGATATAGTGGTTCCCCAAACTTTGGGTAGTCCACTCTTCTACCCCCTTGGTAGGAATTCACTAACTTACACTGAGTCTTTTGATAAGGAGTCTCTTAGAACCAGACTGAGTCTTTTGATAAGGAGACTCTTAGAACCAAACTGAGTCTTTTGGTAAGGAGACTCTTAGAACCACTACAACTGAATTTTTTGAAGAGAGATTCTAAAAACTCTTTTACACAGTTTAAAAGTGAAATAAGAAAGAGAAGAAGAAGTAGAACAAGTAGAAGAATAGAAGACAATATATATATAAGAAGGAATCTTCTTCCTAGCAAGAAGATTAGAAGCACAAGTATAGTGAATATGATCTCTCTTCTATAGTGAGAAGGAGATTTGTAAGCTTTTCTCTCTTTTGTGAGAGCTTTCAGAATTTGCAGCAGAATGGCTTCAGAAGAAGGAGAAGATGAAGGCTTTTTCTTTTGCTGCAGCACACTATCTCTTTTCTCAACTTTCTCACTCTTCACTTGGGAGCTCTTCCTCTTTTTCAAATGTATATGGTGGATCACTTGTTCTCATTCTCTGCCGACCTCCTTCTTATTTATAGCTCTGTTTAAAATATATTGCTAAAGGAGAATAATCAATTAGCAGATAGAGAATTAGAAAGAGATAAGAGTTTTCATAATCAACATTTCTGTAGAAGGAAAAGAATTCATTCTGATTTCAAATAATATCCATAATAATCTTAATCAAATTAGACAAGAATTAAATAGAAGGAAATGCTGATTCAGAACGGCTATAAAAGAATAATATCATTCCATAAAAATCAGATCTACAGAAAGAAGGAAAGAGATCTGATGTGTTTTTGAATTACTTATAGATGTCGACGTGCGTCGATTACTATTCGACGTAAATGTCGATTTCATCCTTGCTGGACGTCGAGAGGAGAATAAGGAATGTGCGTCGACAAAGATGCGTCGACTTTATCAAATGCGTCGACTAGAAATCAGAGGTACGTCGACTATGATTACGTCGAGTTCTTCTAAGAATTACTTCGACTCATTCTGAGAGAGACGTCGACTATATTTCGACGTTGCGTCGAATACTATTCGACGCATATTTACTTAGCCTAACTTTTCATACTTAGAATTAATAATCTACTCAATTCTAGGGGTTAAGATAAATCATTTCCCCAACAATCTCCCCCTATTTATCTTAACCCTATTTAGAGAGAAATTGTATCAGCTTTTAATCAAGATAGCAAAGCATTTATATAGAGAAGAAATATGCTAAGTAATCAGAAGAAGATAGAATAAGAAATTATATAAATAGCTTTCATATTCAGTTGACTAATCAGCATTTAAGCATAAACAATAGAGTATATCATCATTGTTCAGCGGTAGGAGGAGTTTTTCTTTTTCTAGTGAATACTTTTGTGGGTTGCTCCTTCTCAGCAGCAGGTGATTCCCTCAGCTCCCCCTGAGTCTCAGCAATTTGCTCCCCCTGAGTCAAAGTAGTTTGCTCCCCCTTGGCTTCAGCTTCCTCTTCAGCTTCTTTCTCTGCTCTACTTGCCTCCCCTTGCAATAGATCCACTTGTTGTGCAGCTTCTCTTGCTATAATCAGTACATTTGATATTTGCTCTTCAGTATGTAGCTCTGTACTACTTCATTCCCAATGGTCTTGAGTAGAGCTAAACTGTCAGATTTTGAAGAATGAGGGGTTTTGTGAGAGGGAGTTTTGTGGCTGGAGAGCTGCTCTTCATCTAACTTCTCACCCTTCTTGACCTTCTTGGCCAAGGAGGTTAAGAAAGACCTGGTGACCTTAGAGGAAGAGAGAGAGAGCTCTTTAGGCTTTGCACAGAGGCACTGACCCCATCTATTTGGGTGTGCATGTGTAGGATGGAGGAATGAATCTGGGAGCAGTGCTCATCCAGCATTGCTTGGAATCTTTGAGTTGTGGATTGGATGCACTGAGTGATGAGGCTTTCAGTGGATGGAGATGGTTCAAAATGTGGTGATGGAGGAGGAGATAATGGTGGAGGTGAATGTGAAGAAGGTGGAGAGGGGACTGTAGTATGTTGAGGAGATGTATTTGATGGAGGAGGTGGAGGAATAGAAGAGGGTTGAGCAGGTGACTGAGTTGGTATTTATGAAGGTGTGGATACTGGTGGTACAGAAGAGATGTCTGTATGAGGAGGAGGAGGAGGTGATGATGGATGAGCAGGAGAGTTGGGAGGAGATGGAGTCCTTTCAGGAATGGCTCCAGGCTTGGGAATTTGCCTGGTCCATTTTGAGAAGAGAGCTATGGACATCCTCTTGCCAGGTGGAATGGGGATTCCTTTTGACCTACATAGGTCAGGGAAGGAGTGGAAGAGTACTTGGCTCATAATTCTCATGTAGGCATTCTCTTTGTGAGAGTATTTAAAGCCTATCATTTTCAGCAGGCAGCTTGCCCAGTCTACCTTCTTCTTCAGCACAAGGGCCCCCATGATGTTCAGTTGCTGCTTGGGCACTGCATCATGGGCAAAGATCTTACATAGTAATATTTTCCCTACTATGTCTGCCAACAGTCTATACTCCTCAGAGAAGTCTATTTTCTTCAGGTGGATTGGTCTATCTTTGGAGAACTTCATGGTGATTAACAAATTCTTTATTTCATCAGGGGTAAGTTCCATAGGTTCATCACCTGATAGGGGAATTATTTTAGTTATTCATTAGAAAATGATTTGCTTTCCCTTTTTGAACAAAGATAATATTTGATTGTACCTGATGGTAGATCAAAGGTGGCCCTAATGTGTTCTGCAGAAATTGAGACACGTGTCTCATGGATTGTTCCTGTGATTTCTCCTTGTTCAGATATCTGAACACGAGTCATCAGCTCTGTGAGTTCTGTCTCCAGGAGCTTGCATCTTATGGAGATGAGCTTATCTAATCCAGCTTCAGTAAACAGAGTTATGATGCTCTTGTAATTTTCTGCGGCGGCTTGGAAAGATTTGAGGTCAATGTCAAATCCTGAGTTGGTCTTAGGAGCCATTTTAGGTCAGTGAGAGAGAGGAAGAAATGGTTGGACTGAGGAACAAGAAGGATGAAAGATGCAGATGTCGTGAAGGTTTCTAACTGAAGAGTCTATTTAAGTCAGGTGAAACGTCGAGACGAGGCACGATTCGAGTCTTATTCGGTACAACAGTGGATGTGACCGAAAATATTTTAGTATTGACGCTCGTTTTCATGAAGGCGACGTTACGTCGAGTGGAATTCGACGTGAGTGTCAACATAGTCTGGTTTGGGATGATAGGGTTTCCTATCGACGTATGCGTCGATTGGAGTCGATGCATGCGTCGATTTTACTGAGTTATCGACGGTGCGTCGATTCAAAGTCGTCGTGACTTTATTTGACAGATTCTGGGTTTTCCTGAGGGATTCTTTCTTCCTAATCCTAAAGTTTTCTAAGTTATCCTAGGACTAGTTTTATGAGCAATTTGATTGATTATGCCAACACTGTTTAGCAGTGTGGCCAATTTTATTGCAAATATAACACCTGATTTTCTTTTGACTAAGAAAATTTGAGTTTAGGGAGGAATAAGGATGTTGATTTGGATAGAGATTTTGATTAGGATAGAAATTTTGGTTAGGATAGAAGTTTTGATTAGGATAGAAATGATGATCAGGATGAATGGGTCCTGAATGGGGGTTAAGATGGAAGGTTTTTGGAGAATGGAAGTGTTTTGTCTTTATGTTGCTCTGAGTTTGTATGCGTCGATATCTATTCGACGTATGTTGATAGTTGCGTCGATTTATATTCGGTGCTTTCTCCAGATTGCGTTGATCTGGAATCGATGCATGGAAGAAGTTGCGTCGTTTTGAAGTCGACGTACTTTTATTCAAGCGTCGAATTGAGGTCGAAGCATCTGAGAGATTGCGTCGAGTAGAATTCGACGCACTATCATTCATGCGTCGATATGAAGTCGACGCAATTGTGTTTTCACAAATTTTATTTTTCCTTTTTTCTGATTTCATTTCTTTATGAGTTGTTTCTCTTGGCCTAGTTACCTTCTCAGAAGAAGTTTGAGAGTCATCAGCTGAATAGTATGATGTTTCATCAAATTGGTTTATTTCCTTGAAGTCTTCTCCCTTATTTTGTAAGTCTTCTTCTTGGTTTGTTGATTTGATGGGTTTAGTAAATTTAACACGGCTCATCCAAGCAGGCTTGTTGGATGGAATTAGACTAGCTGAGGGATCAGCTCCTAGTCCAAGATTTTTATGTCTTCTTGTTTGTTTTTCTGTGATTTCTTTGAGTGTTTGGCTTCTCATTTTTATTGATTCTTCGAAAGCTTTTGCTTGGGATACCTCATTTTTAAGAAGCTGGTTTTCTATTTTAGCCTTCTCTATTTCTTTTTCTATGATGTTAGCCTTTAACTCATAATTTTTAGAACAAGCATCCTCTATATTTCTCTGGTTTTTGATGACATTAATTTGTTCTCTTAGATTCTTAATTTCTTGTTTAGCTTTTAGTAGATCTAAACATAATCCTTTAAAATCATTTTTGAAATCATCACACAGAAAATCTATGTCATCAAAAATGCTTACCTCATCCTTATCCTCAGATTCCTCTATGAGAATAGGGCTATTTTCTTTATCATCTTCAGAAGAGATGCTTCCTTCTGATTCTGTCTCACTCCATGATTTAGCACCATGTTCTTCATTTGATCTTTCAAAAGCCATTAAGCATAGATCTTCTTACTTAGACTCATCATTGTCACTTTTGGATGAAGTGATGTCTTCAGAATCTGTTTCACTCCAAGCTTCTGCAATGAAGCCTCTTTCTTTCTTCTTTCCCTTTTTCTTGAGATCTTTCTTTTTCAGATCTTTCTCTTTCTCAGTATTTTCTGGACATTCTGGTGCAATGTGTCCAGTTTTCTTGCAAGAGTAGCATATAATCTCTTTATTAGGAGTTTTGTCATACCTGGTTCTTGAGTCTCTCCTTCTGAATCCTTCTGTTTTGATCCACTTCTTGAACCTTCTGGCCAGTAGACTGATCAACTCTTCATCATTTGTAGAGGGTTCTCCTTCAGTAGCCTTCAAAGCAATGCTACTTTCTTTTGAGAGTGGAGGAGCCTTTTCTTTCTCTTCTTTCTCAGCTCTTGTTTTCAGCAGCTGTTTATAAGATCTTAATTTACCCAACAGGACATCTGTTGAGATTTCTTTTTGACTTCTAGAGTCTTTAATTGGCCAGATTCTTGAATCCCAAGAGCTAGGGAAGCAAGTCAGCAATTTGTCATTTATCTCAGTGAGAGATATGTCCTTCTCAAGTGTTTTTAGCTCATTTATTATGAGGCTGAATCTGGCATACATGTCAGCAACACTTTCATTTTCTTTCTTCTGGAAGTTTTCATATTGGGAGATAAGTAATGCCTTTTTATCCTTCCTCTCATCAACACTCCCTTCTACCATTTTGTTGAGAGCTTCCCATATTTCCTTAGCTGATTCATATTCAGCAATCTTTTAGAAGATTTCATCTGAGAGAGTTCAGACTAAGATATTCATAGCCTTGGCATCACATGCTTGAGCTTTCTTTTCTTCATCTGTCCATTCAGCCTTTGGAGCAAGTGTTTGTGTGTCCTTTCCACTTGAGTCCTTCTTGAATGGCTTGGGAGGACCTGTCATGATAACATCAAATAATTCTCCATCAATAGAGTTTAGATAAATTTTAATTCTTGTTTTCCAAAGTGCAAACTTTTCAAGGTTGCAAATTGGTGGTCTGGTGGAAGCATAATCTTTGATTTGTGCCATGTGAAAAGATATGGTTTTTAAAAAAGAATATATATATATATATGAGGTAGGATCTTTTTGATCAAGGAGTTAACCATTTTAGATCAACTTGCCTCTGATACCAATTGAAAGTGCACAGTTAACCTCACTAGAATTCTCTAGAGTGGGGGTGAATAGAGATTTAAAAATACTTTGTGCTATTATATATATATATGTGTAATAATCACAGATTTAGGCTTCTCACACACCAACAAGAATTAAGCAAGTAAAGAAGAAAAATGACAACAAGAAAATCACAGCACAACACAAGAAGATATAGTGGTTCCCCAAACTTTGGGTAGTCCACTCTTCTACCCCCTTGGTAGGAATTCACTAACTTGCACTGAGTCTCTTAATAAGGAGACTCTTAGAACTAGACTGAGTCTTTTGATAAGGAGACTCTTAGAACCAAACTGAGTCTTTTGGTAAGGAGACTCTTAGAACAACTACAAATGAATTTTTTGAAGAGAGATTCTAAAAACTCTTTTACACAGTTTAAAAGTGAAATAAGAAAGAGAAGAAGAAGTAGAACAAGTAGAAGAATAGAAGACAATATATATAAGAAGGAATCTTCTTCCTAGCAAGAAGATTAGAAGCACAAGTATAGTGAATATGATCTCTCTTCTATAGTGAGAAGGAGATTTGTAAGCTTTTCTCTCTTTTGTGAGAGCTTTCAGAATTTGCAGCAGAATGGCTTCAGAAGAAGGAGAAGATGAAGGCTTTTTCTTTTGCTGCAGCACACTATCTCTTTTCTCAACTTTCTCACTCTTCACTTGGGAGCTCTTCCTCTTTTTCAAATGTATATGGTGGATCACTTGTTCTCATTCTCTGCCGACCTCCTTCTTATTTATAGCTCTGTTTAAAATATATTGCTAAAGGAGAATAATCAATTAGCAGATAAAGAATTAGAAAGAGATAAGAGTTTCCATAATCAACATTTCTGTAGAAGGAAAAGAATTCATTCTGATTTCAAGTAATATCCATAATAATCTTAATCAAATTAGCCAAGAATCAAATAGAAGGATTGGCTGATTCAGAACGGCTATAAAAGAATAATATCATTCCATAAAAATCAGATCTACAGAAAGAAGGAAAGAGATCTGGCGTGTTTTTGAATTACTTATAGATGTCGATGTGCGTCGATTACTATTCAACGTAAACGTCGATTTCATCCTGGCTGGACGTCGAGAGGAGAATAAGGAATGTGCGTCGACAAAGATGCGTCGACTTTATCAAATGCGTCGACTAGAAATCAGAGGTACGTCGACTATGATTACATCGAGTTCTTCTAAGAGTTACTTCGACTCATTCTGAGAGAGACGTCGACTATATTTCGACGTTGCGTCGAATACTATTCGACGCATATTTACTTAGCCCAACTTTTCATACTTAGAATTAATAATCTACTCAATTCTAGGGGTTAAGATAAATCATTTCCCCAACAGGTAAGATTAAGAAAGACCATCCCTGTAAAGCCTGCCAACTAGAAAAGCAGATCAAATCATCATTCAAACCAATTGGTAAGAATGATACCCCAAGAACCCTATATCTATTGCACATGGACCTATTTGGTCCTATCTCCACTCAGAGCTTAGCAGGAAAGTCCTATACTTTAGTCATTGTTGATGATTTTCTAGATTCAGTTGGGTGTTCTTTATAAAAGCTAAGTCAGACACCTTCAAGATCCTCTCAATATTCATTAGACAGATTCAATCTGAATTCAACACTCAAGTTGTTGTGATCAGAAGTGATCATGGTACTGAGTTTGAAAATCAATTAATGTGTAGATTCTGTGAGGATGAAGGGATAAGACAAAAATTTTCATCTCCTAGAACCCCCCAACAAAATGGGGTGGCTGAAAGGAAAAATAGAACTCTAATTGAATCAGGAATGACATTATTGGCTGAATCCAACTTGCCAAAGTCTCTTTGGGCTGAAGCAGTGAATACTGCCAACTATGTCCTATATAGAAGCCTCATCCACAAGACCAAGCTGAATACTCCCTTTGAGTTATTGAAGGGAAAGACACATATATTCACATATATACTTTAGAATTTTTGGGTGTATTTGCTTCATTCTGCACAATGTAAAGAGTCATCTTGCCAAATTTGACAAGAAGATTGATGATGGGATATTCTTGGGGTATTCCTCATCAATCAAAGCATATAAGTGCTACAATAAAAGCTCTCTCAAAATTGAGGAGTCAATGCATGTGGTATTTGATGAAACTAACATGTTTTACAAGGGGAAGGAAACTTCCACCAATGATATAATGCATGAAGAAGACCAACTTGCAGATCAAGTTGAAAGACTCAGTGAAAGTGGAGGTTAGATCTTAAGTTAACTCTAGAGGGGGGGGGGGGGGGGTGAATAGAGTTTAAAACTTTTTCTTAGTTTTTATAGCGGAATTAAAATAGTGTTATATATATATGTAAACAGTGTGAGATATAAAACAAAGTAAATAAAACAGGTTGAGTAAAATCACACAGCACAGCACAAAGAAATAGACAATCACAGAAGACACAAGGAATTTATAGTAGTTCCCCAAAAACCTGGGTACGTCTACTCTTCTACCACACTTGGTAGGATCCACTAGGAATTTTTGATAAGGTGCCCTCACACCAAGGGATTTTTGATAAGGTGTCCACACACCAATGGGAGTTTGATCAGGTGCCCAATTCACCGATAAGCTTTTGATACGGTGCTTAAAAACCAAACAAGGATTTTTTTTGATAAGGTGTCTTGTCACCAGTGAGTTACACTTTTGAAGGGAGTATTAACCCTGTACAGAATGGAATGGAGACGGGTTTAAGTGTTCTTCTCTGTCAAGATGTATAGAGAAGACTCTAGTGGATTTGATGTTGAAATGCTCCTCTGTCTGATATGGATTTGTTTGACAGTAGATGTTGCTGGAGCTTTTCTTAAAGAACTAATCTTCCTGTAGCTGATTAAATTGAGAGAACATGTTCTCCAATTTGTTGTTGCTTTTTTGAAGATCTGAATGCTTGTTCTTCTTCTTCTTTCTTTCTTGAATCTTGCAGCAGGAAAATACTGAGTGGTGGTGTAGCTGTTCTCAGAAAAGTATGTGTTGCTAAGAGAAAAGAAGATGAAGTTCTTTGCTCTGAATAATTGCTTAGCAGGAAGAAGATGATGATCTATATTTTATTCTTCCTGTATATCTCTCTATATCTGTTCTGTCGATTTCCTGTCCAGCAAATATGTAAAGTATTCTATTTTATTTTATCTACTGTATAAACTTGAGCATAATCTGCTGTATATCTTCTCCCTTTTCAAATATCTGACAACTATTTAATGCAGATCCCTTATATTAAGGGATATAATATATCTGAAAAGATAATCTGGGAACAGTACAGCTGCACGCCGTAATCTCTTTCCTTTTTTCACGATTTGTCCTTTTCTGTTGGAAGTGTCAATGGCTATAACTTAAATAATAAAGAATTATGTTTCCTTACTTGATCTGATTGGAAAGAGCCGTTGCCTTCGTCGAACTGTGTTCAAAGAACTGATATATAACTGATCTTTAAGTATTAAATATTCTGGAAACTGTATTTGTCGATTTGAGCTCAGTAAACAATTTGTCGAGCTCTGGCTGGGATCTGTCGAACGCTGGCTAAAATCTGTCAAGCGCTGGCAGCCTTTTGTCGAGCGCTGACTGGGAATCTGTCGAGCGCTGGCAGGAATTCGTCGAGCGCTGGCAGCCATTTGTCGAGCGCAGAGATGGCTGGATTTCGTCGACCGCTTCCTTGATATTTCGTTGAACGCCGTCCGACGAATGCTGAGCGCCGTTCGATGAATGCTGAGCGTCGTTCGACAAATGCTGAGCCTTTGTGAAATTTCTAGTTCTAACAGCCAAATTTCTTCCTAAGCTCTTGACCCATAAACTATACATTGGGGTTAACTTGTCCTTAGTTAACATATAGTGATCCTAGCCCAAATCACAAATAGGGTTGTTCCAACAATCTCCCCCTATTTGGGTTAGGACACTATTTGACAAAAGTTGAAAAATAAACAAATTCTAAAATATAAAAAACAACAGAGTATGAATATATCTAATATATTTTAAATATTTTATCAAATATGAAATGAAAAGTACTATGAGTTTTGAAAATACATTTCAATAAGAATAAAACTGAAAATACAATCAGAACCTTGATTTTTCTGAATTCTGCTGCTTCTGAATTCTGAAATTCTGATTTTGTCTGATCTGTGTTGTTCTGAATTCTGATCTGAACTGTATTTTTCTGAAATCTGAATTGAATATTTATCTGATTTCCGAGTGTCTGTATATAAATATTTTGAATCCTGAATCTGCAAACTGCTTTCTTCTTTTGTCCAGCTTTATAATTTTGATTTGCTATGCTGTAGCAATAACTGATATTGAATTTGCTATATAAAAGTTCTTCTTCTGAACTGTATCTGCAGCAATAACTGATCTGAACTTGATCATGAACTGTAATCAGCAAACTGTGATCAGCAAACTGCTGTAAGCTTTATCAAGCTTTTCTTCAAACAGTAACTCCCCCTGAGAGTGTCTCCCCCTGAGAGTGTCTCCCCCTGAGACTGGAGGTTCTTCAGCTGTCTACCTTGCTTAGTTTATAGAACAACTCCCCCTGAGCAAAACAGTGCATCAAATGGAGCTTGTTCATAAAACTTCTCCCCCTGCCTAGTTTCAGGAAAGGCCTGAAGCTAGGCCCCTTGACGAAAGGACATTTGATGGAGGTAGGGAAGGATGCAAGATTCATATTATTGTTGTTCCTGCACAATAAGATAGAGATCAAGTGCAAAAGGAACTGGAAAGAGAAGCAATTCTATAGATAATCAGCTAAAATTTTATTAATGATGACAGGCTGAAATAAAAAGCTTCAGAAAGACTGGGTTCGACGAAAAATGAGTTTTCGTCGATCTCGGTTCGACGAAATTGATGACTTCGTCTATCTCCGTTCGACAAAAAACTTGATTTCGTCGAGCTCAGTTTAATGAGGAGCTGGGTAAGTAGAAAACTTAAATTTTTAACAGATTAAGTCTCCATCTATCATGCCCAACTGATTTATAAAGAAAATATGTTTCTTTTCATCCAAGGGCTTGGTGAAAATATCTGCTCTTTGCAAATCAGTAGAGATGAACTATAGGCAGATTTTGTTTTTATCCACATTATCCTTAAGGAAGTGGTGCCTAATCTATATGT
Organism: Dactylorhiza incarnata; assembly: GCA_033032865.1. Classification (NCBI taxonomy): domain Eukaryota; kingdom Viridiplantae; phylum Streptophyta; class Magnoliopsida; order Asparagales; family Orchidaceae; genus Dactylorhiza; species Dactylorhiza incarnata. The sequence continues at coordinate 8,237,203 of JAWHQI010000086.1, forward strand.
GTTTAGTCCTACTATAGAGAATTGGATTTTGTGCTATAGATATTGCACTAGTATTGTCACAAAATATAGTTGAATTATTTAAGTTGACACCATAGTCTAGGAGCTGATTTTGTATCCACAATATCTGTGAGCAGCAACTGCCAGTAGCTATGTATTCAGCTTCAGCTGTTGATGTGGACACAGATGTTTGTTTCTTAAAAAACCAAGGCACAAGCCTATCACCAAGAAACTGACAAGTTCCTGATGTGCTTTTCCTGTCTACTCTGCATCCAGCATAATTTGAATATGAGAATCCAGTTAAAAGGGACAATTGATATGCTCTAATGAGGGTGATTGATAAAATCAACCTACTTTGATACCAATTGAAAGGAGAGTTTTAGTTCTTATTTATCTGTTAAAACTCTTGTTTAAGTTTGTTTTCAAAATAAGTTATATATATAAATATATAAGTGTGTTTGTTGATTGAGAGATAAATACAAACAGTAATGGTGCATGAAGATCAACACAGCAAAACAGAAATAAAACAAACAAACAAGAAGCAATCTAGTTAATTCAAATTTAGATGTTGTTGGATACCAAAGTCCTAGATTAGGGCAACCCTTTATATATCTCAAAATTCTTTTTAGCAAAATTAAGTGAGATTCTTTGGGGTTAACTTGGAATCTAGCACAAATACATGTAGCAAACATTATATCAGGCCTACTAGCTGTTAAATAAAGTAGTGAGCCAACAATTGCTCTATATAATTTTGAATCAACAGGTTTCCCTGATTCATCATTATCAACAACAGCATTAGAGGGCATGGGTGTTTTCATGGTGGAAGAATCAGACATACCAAATCTTTTCACTAATTCCTTAGCATACTTAGATTGGGATATGAAGATTCCATTTGGTGTTTGCTTCACTTGAAGACCAAGAAAGTATGATAACTCACCCATACTACTCATTTCAAATTTAGATTGCATTAGATTAGAGAATCTTTTGCACATATTTGAATCAGTATAGCCAAAGATAATATCATCTACATATATTTGAACTAGCAATGTCTTATTTTTATGTATCCTGAAAAATACGGTTTTGTCTACTATGCCTCTACTGAATTTATTCTCTAGAAGAAAACTAGTTAAAGTCTCATACCATGCTCTAGGAGCTTGTTTGAGACCATAAAGAGCTTTCTTAAGCTTAAATACAAAGGAGGGTTGAGTTGGAGAGATGAAACCTGGTGGTTGTTCCACATAGACTTCTTCTTTGATTTCTCCATTCAGGAATGCACTTTTTACATCCATTTGATAAACCTTGAATTTCTTATATGCTGCAAATGCAAGAAAAATTCTGATTGCTTCAAGTCTTGCAACTGGTGCAAAATTCTGATCATAATCAATTCCTTCTTCTTGTGAGTATCCTTGAGCTACTAGCCTAGCTTTATTTCTCACAATATTTCCATCTGCATCCAGCTTATTCCTGTAGATCCACTTAGTTCCAATAACTGGACGGTCTTTTAGTCTAGGAACCAAATCCCATACTTTGTTTGTCTCAAACTGATTGAGTTCCTCTTGCATAGCAATGATCCAGTTTGGATCTTGTTCTGCAACTTGTAGAGATTGAGGTTCAATCTGAGAGAGAAAACATGTGTGCATCATGTTCTGATTTACTTCATTCCTTGTTTGCACACCTGATGAAATATCACCAATCACTTGTGATATTGGATGGTCTCTAATTGTGATGTGATCAACAGTTGGAGCTGGTTCAGCAATAATTTCCACTTGGGGAATTTGTTCAGCTGCTATATCCTGTGGAGGATTATTCGCTTTTATCTGTACTAAATTTTCAGCAAAATCTGGGAGAATTTCTTCTTCACTCTCTTCATCATTCTGCTGTTCAAGATTCAGAATTCCTTCTTTTTGTAGAGCTAATTGATCTAGCTGCTCACATAATATAGGTACCTGCAGATTTTCTATGGTAGAAGAAATCTTCTCCTTGTAAAACATGTTAGTTTCATCAAAAGTAGCATGCATAGATTCTTCTATTTTAAGAGTAGATTTATTGTAAATCCTATATGCTTTACTGATTAGTGAATAACCTAAGAAAATTCCTTCATCTGATTTTGGTTCAAATTTCCTAAGGCATTTCTTATCATTATTGTGAATGAAACATCTACAACCAAATGCTCTACAATAGTTAACTTTAGGTTTCTTCCCAATAAGTAATTCATAAGGAGTCTTTCCCTTAAGTTTGTGTATCAAACTTCCATTCAGAACATAATTTGTTGCACTAACAGCCTCTGCCCAAAAAGATAGGGGAAAATTAGCATCTGTAAGCAATGTTCTTGCTGATTCAATTAGAGTTCTATTTTTCCTTTCAACTACCCCATTTTGTTGAGGAGTTCTAGGAGCTGAGAAACAATGCCTGATACCTTCCATCTCACAGAATTCTTGCATAAGAAGAGACTCAAACTCAGTGACATGATCACTTCTGATTAATGCAACTACAGTAGAGTGCTCAATCTGTATGCTCTTAAGAAAGTCTGTAAGAACTTTAAAGTTATCCGACTTTTCTCTCAAAAAGAACACCCAAGTGAATCTAGAGAAGTCATCTACAATAACTAGAGTGTAAGACTTCCCCCCTAAACTCTTTGTCGCTATAGGTCCAAAAAGGTCCATATGTAGCAAATATAAGATTCTAGGTGAATCACTTTTAGATAATGATTTAAAGCTATTTTTAGTTTGCTTGCCTAGTTGACATGCCCTACAAAGACCTTCTTTCTTGTATGATCCTAAGGGTAAACCTCTAACAAGATTGTCCTTAGATAATTTAACAATGGTCCTAAGGTTTACATGTCCTAATCTCTTATGCCAAAGTTCACTAGATTTGCTTACATCACTAAATAAACAAACTTCTGAAGTAGATGATTAAAATTCACTAAATATATATTACTCTGTCTAATACCTGATAAAACAGTAATACCATCAGTAGATTTAATAAGACAATTCAATTTATTAAATGTTACCTGAAATCCTTCATCACATAATTGACTTATGCTTCAGTCCCTTCACATAAGCTACCTGATAGATAAATTATTTTCCAAAAACTTGATAAGAAAATAATTTTACGAAATTGCTAGAGGCAAGCGCACCTATCGCGTGTAGTATATATATGATAAAAATATCATAACATAGTCGTATTAGTCCTGGGTCCCGTCGAGTATTGTTACTTCGAGCTACGCGTATTGTTTTATCGGATATAAAAATAAGTGAGTGTTTGCAATAATTAAAAACAAAAAAAGATAACATAACAAAAAGAAAAACATTACAATCGCGGGTTTGGTGTGCGTTTAGCAATAACCAAGAAAAGCGATAGAAAAGACAAAAAGCTAAATTATGAAAGCTGTAAATAAAGCTGTAAATCTAGGTTATGAAAGCAGAAATAAAGCGAAAAATCTAGTTATGAAAGCAATAAAAAATGCTGAAAACCTAGTTATGAAAGCAAAAAAACTAATTATCAAAGCATTAAAACTAATTATGAAAGCTTTTTTAAAAACTATTCTCATACACTCACACACCCAACAAAAATTAAGAAAAAAGAAATAAAAGAAGAACAATAATCTCATACACACACACACTCTACATGAAATAAACTAAAATTAAAAGAAAAGAAAATACAAATAAGTAAAACTAACTCTCATACACACACACACTCTACATAAATTAAGAAAAAAAGAAAAGAAAAGACAAACAAGACACGAACAAAACAAAGAAGAACAAAAAGAGCAAAAACAAGAACTTGATGAAGAACAAGAAAACAACAAAAGTAAAAACTTATTTCATTTTAACACAACAAATATTACATACCAAAAGAGGATACATAGGGAAACAAGAGAGAGAAAAATATAAAAAAACACAAATACAAAGGGTGGAACACAAACCCCCTATAAGGTTTAGGATTTGTGAACCCAAATAACTAAGGCCTACCCCATCTATTTATAGACAAGAAGTGGGGTGCCAAAAGCAAAAAAAGGCAAGCTTAGGTGGGAAGCAGCTGTCTGTATGGGGGTGCGGTTAGAGGGCTGGAAGGGGGCTAGCTGGAGGAGCAGCTGGAGGCTTCGGGCAGGGGCGCGGGCAGGGGCACGGGCAGCGCGGGTTCTGGCGCGGGCAGCAGGTTGAGCTGGCGGGACAGCTGGGCAGGGCGGAGCGGGCAGCAGGGCGTGGGCAGCGCGCGGGCAGGGCGCGGGCAGCGCGCGGGCAGGGCGCGGGCAGCGCGCATTAATCCAGGCAAAATATGCCCTCGCCCGGATTCGAACCCGGGGCGGCAGTGGGGGCAACCAAGACCAGAACCAGTGAGCCAAGCGCGCTTCTCTGTTAGACAAAGAAACATTTTATTATTATTATTATTATATAGCTACAGAGTTTTATATTATTTTATACATATAGAAAACTAACTTAATTATTTATTATTATTATTGTTATTATTATTACATATTATTTATATATACTTATTATTATTACATATTATTATATATATACTTATTATTACATATTATTGTATATATATTCTTATCATTATTATAATATATATTTTATTATATATCTTATTTATTTATTATATATACATTATGATTATTACTATGTTTATTTATTATATGATACTACTATATTTATTATATATATTTCTATATATTTATATTATATACATAATACTATCTTATTCTCAAATTTATTCTTATATAAGTATAATTACTTATTTTTACAAAATTTATATGAATATTTATATACATATAAAAAGAAGTGATTATTTCAATAATTTGCATATTGTATGTACAAAAATACCCAAAATTAGGCTAGAAATTATACTAAAAATATGCAATATTTTCTATTCATCACTACCTCTTTGAAGGTGACTTCTCCAACCTTGACTTTTCCATAGCCTTTGGTCTGTCCATAGTTGGAATCTCCAAATATGACTTTTGTTCCAAGCTTTGCCTTGTAATTGTTCAGGTTGGCATTGTTCCCTGTCATATGTTTTGAACAGCCACTGTCCAAATACCATTTCTCATTTGTTCTTGGACAGTTGTGTACCTGCAAAAATAAGAAAACAATCTATTTGTTCCTGACCCAAATTACCTTGGGTCTTTTTGTATTTCCACAAAAATCTGAAATAAAAGATATTTCAGGTTGGTCCTTGTAACCTTGTGGATGATATCTCCTTAGAGGTATAATCCATTCAGTGAAAGGATTGATAGAATGTGAAGAATGAGAATTGTTCAGATTTGCTGTATAGTTTCTGTTATATGAACTGGGCTGAGTTCGTCGAGCTCCGTTCGACGAATTACTGATATTTCGTCAGGCGCCGTTCATATAATTACTATATAGAAAATCTGTCTTCAGAGTTCATCGAGCTCCGTTCGACAAATTTGATGCATTTCGTCGAGCTCCGTTCGACGAATTCTGCTGAATTCTGCTATTCTCGACAGTCTTACTTGAAATGTTTTTATTTTTATCTACAACCTCTTTGCTCTTAGCAGAGATGAATTTTATAGGTGTAGATAATATATTCTTCTTAATTAGAGGTGGCTCACTTGATGAAGCACCCAAGCCTAGTTTGCTATTAAGTCTAGCATTTACTGTGCTTGTGATATCCATCAGTTTGATGCTTCTCCCATTCAGGGATTCTTCAAACTTTTTGGCTTCAGACAACTTGCTCTCAATGAGAACAATATGTTCCCTGGAGGCACCCAAATCATTCTTAAGATTTATATTTTCTTCACTTATTTGATTCATTTCAGCTAGCTTAAGTCTGAGTGAGATTATTTCTTTCTCAGATTTAATTAAGTCTGAGCAAAGGACTTTGAATTCAGCTTTGAATTCAAAAGAAGTAAAATCAAATGTAGATATTACCTGATCTGCATCAGTTTCTGCTTCTGATTCTGATTCCTCTTCATAAGAATTGCTGGCTGAGGCATTGATTGCCATCATGCAAAAGTTCTTCTCTTCTTCATAGTCTTCATCATCACTGGATGAAGAAGCATTTCCTGACTCACTGTCTGAGTCATAAATTGCCATCAGGCACTGATCATTCTCTTTTATTTCTTCTTCATCATCTGAAGAGCTGGATGATGATTCTGATTCAATTTCACTCCAGGATTCTGCTACAAATCTTCTTCCCTTCTTTTTGTGTTTGTGAGAGGAAGATTTGCTGGAGGTTCTTTTCTTTTCTTTGTCCTTTCTCTTTTCTTTCTTCTGATTCTCTGGACAGTCTGGTGCAATATGTCCAGGTTTCCTGCAAACATAACAAATAATTTCTTTAGAATTATTTTTGTCATACCTTGACTTTTCATAGCTTCTGGATGACTTTTTCCTGAAGACTTTTCTTGCCATCTTGTAGAATCTTTTGGCAAACAGACTCATGAACTCCTCATTTGTCAGGAGTTTTTCCTTCTTCTTTTGTAGCTTTGAAGGCAATATTCCTGTCCTTCTTTGTAGAAGAGGAGGTGCTGACTTGTTCAGCTTCCCTTATCTTGATGAGTTGCTCATATGATTTGAGCTTTCCTAGCAGTGTCTCAGTGGTTATCTCATTAAGACTTATGGCTTCCTTGATAGGCCAGATTCTAGAGTCCCAAGTGCTGGGGAAGCACATTAGGATTTTGTCATTGATCTCAGTTAATGAGATTTCCTTGTCCAGTGTTCTGAGTTCACTTATGATTACACTTAATCTAGTGTACATATCTGCAACTGATTCTTCTTCACCCTTATTGAAGTTCTCATACAGAGAGATCAAGTGAGATCTCCTGTCCTTTCTTTCATCAGCAAAACCTGCAACCATATTGTTGAGAGAGGTCCATATCTCTCTAGCTGAGGTGCAATCCACCACTTTCTGAAAGATGTCATCAGACATGGTTTGAGCCAGAATATTCATGGCTTTAGCATCTGCACTTCTTTGCTTCTTTTGAGTTTCTGGCCATTCAGGAGGTGGGATAGCAGTGTTGTCTGCTGTGGTTCCAGTACTTGCTGTTGTTGTAGGTGTTGGAGGTCCTGTCAGAATAACATTGAAAATCTCTTCATCAATAGAGTTCATATAAAGCCTAATCCTTGCTTTCCACAGTGCAAACTTGCTAAGATTGCACATAGGAGGTCTTGTGCTTGAATACTCCTTGTTTTGTGTCATGAGTTTTTAACAGAAAATAGATAAAGAAAAACTCTAAATTAATTTAAGATCTAATTGATCTTTGTGATCCAGGTGTTAGCCTGTAAATAAGATCAACCTCCCTCTGATACCAATTGAAAGTGGAGGTTAGATCTTAAGTTAACTCTAGAGGGGGGTGAATAGAGTTTAAAACTTTTTCTTAGTTTTTATAGCGGAATTAAAATAGTGTTATATATATGTGTAAACAGTGTGAGATATAAAACAAAGCAAATAAAACAGGTTGAGTAAAATCACATAGCACAACACAAAGAAATAGATAATCACAGAAGACACAAGGAATTTATAGTAGTTCCCCAAAAACCTGGGTACGTCTACTCTTCTACCACACTTTGTAGGATCCACTAGGAATTTTTGATAAGGTGCCCTCACACCAAGGGATTTTTGATAAGGTGTCCACACACCAATGGGAGTTTGATCAGGTGCCCAATTCACCGATAAGTTTTTGATAAGGTGCTTAAAACCCAAGCAAGGATTTTTTGATAAGGTGTCTTGCCACCAGTGAGTTACACTTTTGAAGGGAGTATTAACCCTGTACAGAATGGAATGGAGAGGGGTTTAAGTGTTCTTCTCTGTCAAGATGTATAGAGAAGATTCTAGTGGATTTGATATTGAAATGCTCCTCTGTCTGATATGGATTTTTTTGACAGTAGATGTTGCTGGAGTTTTTCTTGAAGAACTAATCTTCCTGTAGCTGATTAAATTGAGAGAACAAGTTCTCCAATTTGTTGTTGCTCTTTTGAAGATCTGAATGCTTGTTCTTCTTCTTCTTTCTTTCTTGAATCTTGCAGCAGGAAAATACTGAGTGGTGGTGTAGCTGTTCTCAGAAAAGTATGTGCTGCTAAAAGAAAAGAAGATGAAGTTCTTTGCTCTGAATAATTGCTTAGCAGGAAGAAGATGATGATCTATACTTTTATTCTTCCTGTATATCTCTCTATATCTGTTCTGTCGATTTCCTGTCTAGCAAATATGTAAAGTATTCTATTTTATTTTATCTACCGTATAAACTTGAGCATAATCTGCTGTATATCTTCTCCCTTTTCAAATATCTGACAACTATTAAATGCAGATCCCTTATATTAAGGGATATAATATATCTGAAAAGATAATCTAGGAACAGTATAGTTGCACGCCGTAATCTCTTTCCTTTTTCCACGATTTGTCCTTTTCTGCTGGAAGTGTCAACGGCTATAACATAAATAATAAAGAATTATGTTTCCTTACTTGATCTGATTGGAAAGAGTCGTTGCCTTCGTCGAACGGTGTTCAGAGAACTGATATATAACTGATCTTTAAGTATTAAATATTCTGGAAACTGTATTTGTCGATCTGAGCTTCAGTAAACAATTTGTCGAGCTCTGGCTGGGATCTGTCGAACGCTGGCTAGAATCTGTCGAGCGCTGGCAGCCATTTGTCGAGCGCTGGCTGGGAATCTGTCGAGCGCTGGCAGGAATTCGTCGAGCGCTGGCAGCCATTTGTTGAGCGCAGAGATGGCTGGATTTCTTCGACCGCTTCCTTGATATTTCGTCGAACGCCGTCCGACGAATGCTGAGCGCCGTTCGACGAATGATGAGCATCGTTCGACAAATGCTGAGCCTTAGTGAAATTTCTAGTTCTAACAGCCAAATTTCTTCCAAAGCTCTTGACCCATAAACTATACATTGGGGTCAACTTGTCCTTAGTTAACATATAGTGATCCTAGCCCAAATCACAAATAGGGTTGTTCCAACACTCAGCATCTTGGACCATCCACCAGATAGTCAGGATAAAGGCAAACAGAAAGTTGAAAATGATTCAGATGAAGAGGCCTCTACAGATGAGTATGATACTGAAGCATCTGCTACACCAAATACATAGATAATTCCAGAGAATGAAGATAGGGTCTCCACAGTTAATGTGGAAGAGGAATTTCAGGTGGAGGTGGATCCACTGAATAGTTCAACAAGAACCAGGATGACTCAAAAAGAGCATCCTCCATCTCAGTTTATAGGAGATTTGTATGTGGGAGTGAAGACAAGGAATCAAATAACAAATGAGACTATACTGCAATGCTTCCTCTCATATTATGAGCCAAAGAAGTTTGAAGAGGCTGACAGTGACCCTCACTGGATAGCTGTCATGCAAGAAGAACTAGCTCTGTTTGAAAGGAAGAAGGTCTGGTCTCTGGTTGAGAGACCAAGAAATTACCCAGAAATTGGAACAAATGGGTATACAAGAACAAAATGGACTCAACTGGAGTCATTGTCAGGAACAAGGCCATGCTTGTTGCTCAAGGATATAGGCAAGAGGAGGGAATTGACTTCAACCAAACATTTGCTCAAGTGGCAAGATTAGAAGCAATCAGAATGTTTCTTGCCTATGCAGCACATATGAAGATAATGGTCTATTAGATGGATGTGAAGAGTGCATTCCTATATGAAACTCTTCAAGAAGAAGTATATGTGGAGCAGCCCCCAGGTTTTCTCAATCCATCTTACCCTTCTTTTGTTTATAAATTTGACAAAGCACTATATGGTCTCAAGAAAGCTCTAAGTGATTGGCATGAGACCCTATCCACTTTCCTTTTGGAACACTCCTTTGTAAGAGGTAAAGTGGATAAAACACTCTTCACTAGAGCACATAAAAATCAGCTACTTTTAGTACAAATATATATAGATGATATCATATTTGGCTCAACAGATCAAAAACTATGCAAAAGGTTTGCTGACCTAATGCAATCTAGATTTGAGATGAGTTGCATGGGGGAACTATTGTACTTTCTTGGACTTCAAGTAAAGCAAACTGCAGATGACATTTTCATATCCCAATCCAAGTATACCAGGGAACTCATCAAGAGGTTTGGGATGGAAAATGCCTCTGTCATGAAAACCCCCATGGCTACAAATACTATTCTAGATTGAGATAAGAAGGGTAAGTCCTTTGATCAGAAGACTTACAGAGCAGCCATTGGCTTACTCCTCTATCTGACAGCTAGCAGACCAAATATCATGTTTGGTACATGCATATGTGCTAGATTTCGTGTTGACCCTAAGGAATCCCACATTAGTTCTTTGAAAAGAATATTCAGATATCTAAAGGGTACACCTGAACTTGGCTTATGGTATCCTACAAAATCTGGATTTGACCTAGTAGGCTATTTAGATGCAGACTATGCAAGATGCAGGCTTGATAGAAAAAACACCTCAGGAACCTGTCAAATCCTGGTTATACTGATCTCATAGTTTAGCAAGAAACAAACCTCAGTCTTCACTTCTACAACTGAAGCTGAGTATATAGCTGCAGGAAGTTGTTGCTCACAAATATTGTGGATGCAAAATCAGTTGTTAGACTACAACTTTTCTCTTGACAATTCCACAATATTCTGTGATAGCTCTAGTAGTGCTATTTCTATAGCTTCCAATCTTGTTCTCCACAGCAGAACTAAATACATAGAGATAAGGCACCACTTTCTCAGGGACAATGTAGAGAAGGGTAAGATCAATCTTCAATATATTTCCACTGATATTTAAAGGGATGACATCTTCACTAAGTCACTTGATGAAAGTAAACACAAGTTCTTCATCAATGCACTGAGAATGCTTGATGGAGCTCTCTAGGTCACCTTTATTATGTACTCATACCTATCTTTCATAGAAAGTTATTGCTGGGAATAACAATAAATTTTTTGAGAAAAATACAATGTTTATTCTGAGTTGCGTCGAATACAAATTGACGCATCGTCGATTTCTATTCGACGTTAGCTTTGAGAGCTAACTGGGTTAGCTAATTCGAATAGCACTCGACGTAGCGTTGAATACATAAGCCACATCGATTTCTACTTGACGTTACATTGACTTTGCAAAGCGCGCGAAAACTGCTTCTAGAAGCAACATCGACATGTTTTGGCGCGCTGAATTCATCTCTTTTCGACGTTGCTTCGAATTCAATCCTAAGTTGCGACGATTCATCTACTCAAAGCAACTCATGCATTTGACTTTGTTGTGCTTTTCAAATTCTCTCTCTTTCGCTCTCCTCCATTTTCCTTTCTACTTCTCTCTTTCTGTTTCACTGCTGGTACTCACAAGTCATCAATGGCGTCTCCTCCAAATCAAAGAGACATTGTCGAAGCAATTGATCAAGCATTAGAGACATTGATATCTCAATTCAGTTCCCTCTATCTTGATTTCTCAAAAGAATGCTATCAAAAACTATGTGCTCAATATAGGAGGTTACAGAACCTCACTGCTCAAATCAAGGCCATTGATACAGATGTAAGGTTGTCAGTATTGCCTGTTGTCATCTTTATATCCTTCTCAATGATATAAAGCAGGGGGAGAAGTGTGCCAGTATGCCCTCTCCAGATTCAGTATATACAATAAATCTCCATCTCCCTATGTATTAGAAGGAGAGCCAGCCATCTCATCCAGGTTTCTTCTCCTACCTGCATCATTCTCTCCTCCAAGAATCCTGCCTTCAATCCTGGGGGAGCCATCAAAATAGGGGGAGAGTGATCTATTCTCAGATGATAATGCCTATCTGAAGAGTGTGTAGGAGTCAAAAGAATGGGCTGAATTACCTCTCCCTAAAACACCTGACTTCAGGCCCTACTCTGAAGAATCCACAACAACACCATCTCCAGTCAAGCCTGCTGATCAGGTCACTGAACTTGCTCCATCATCTCCACCACCATCTCAGCTCCCTCATTATACTACTCCAGCACCCACTCTATTTGCTCAAGCAACAGTCTTCATAGGAAGACCTCCATACAGAGCAAGGGGCAAGGAATGAATTTTAGAGGAAGGGGAAGAGATGTTATGTAAGACCCCCCCCCCCCCCCCCCCCCCTCCCCAGACTGAACCGAGTTCAGGGAGGGGGGATCTTACTGCCCAAAGAGGACTACCCAGCGCTTTCCGGGTGGCGACGTACCACCCTCTCAAGCGCTGAGCGGTCTCTTAGTCAGGCACAAGAATCATCACAACACATCAGAGCGCACAGCGGAAGCAATCGAAATAAGAAAAGCTAAGCATGCTGATTATATTAAATATTTAAATATGGCCGGGGCCTATCTTTTTACAAAACATTGCCTCGAGGGCTACATAGTCTAAAACAAAAGGGAGCCCTAGGCTAGTCCTTATACTCTTGAACTCACGTCTCTGAAGATAGGAGGAGAGGCTGGGGTGTCTGATCGGGCCATCTCTAAGGCTCGTAACTCATCCTGCGGGGTGGGGGCTTCGTGCTGTCCCGTTTCCTGTGATTGGTTATAAGAAATAACCGTTAGTCACAGAGCTAAGTAGAAGAATACACCCCCTCCCCGGATCCTTATCTGGGGGGCGCCTAAAGGACAGAAATGAAATAGCCGAAGCAAGGTAGAGGGTTAGCAGCAGGTAAACATATATATATATCCACGTATATATATATATATAGGGCCTCCCGCCCTGAAGCCCGTAACCGCGCCGTATAGTAAGTACACAACACTATAACGCGCAGATACACACACCCAGGTATTCAAACTTGTACGCACACAAAAGACCCTGTGTCGACACAGTTTAGACCGCTTTATTTCAAGCAGGGGAGCTAACCCCGCGGGCCTCACCGATGTGGACGTCGGTGACAGTGGCCAGTCTTGCCACTTCTGAATGTAGTCGTACCGTATCATTCAGGCCCTCCTGTACAACTTGGTGTACCAACTGGATGTGAGCGACATCCGGCGAACCGATTTGTAGGCCGACCAGAGGAGGCAAAACTGCAGGCTCGGAGGGTGATAACCCGCTGTGCACATCTCCCTGTCGCCATGAGTCGTCAACCCACCCGCACCGGTACGAACAGTCTGCGAGCGTGACCAACCCGCCACTCCCAAACAATCTTCACCCGCTTTATATAAAAACAAGTACATAAGTGACGTGGCAATTCTACTCGACCGGTCACACGACTTCTGACCGGGAGGATTAGCGGTATGAGGGCTCCTTGCTTAGGGCTAACCCGGGAGGAGGGAGTCAACTCCGGGTTTTCCCCAACTAAGGCCTCGCAGAAGGGAGGATAAGCACCGCATGGTTGCCATGACAGCTTTGCATTAGCAAATAAATTAGGCGGAAAGCGGGGTCATAATACTAAGCAGAAATGTAGGCCGAAAGCAGAGGCCATAACAATAAGCTGAAAAGTAGGCCGAAAGCAAAGGCCGTGTAATAAGCAGAAAAGTAGGCCGAAAGCAGAGGCCATAACAATAAGCTGAAAAGTAGACCGAAAGCAGAGACCATGGTAATAAGCAGAAAAGTAGGCCGAAAGCAAAGGCCATAATGATAAACAGAAAAGTAGGCCGAAAGCAGAGGCTATAATGACAGGACCAGTGCGAGACTGGATTTAAATGAAAGTACAGAAAGTAAGTGCGGGGGACCAGTGCGAGACTGGATTTAAATGAAAGTAAAGAAAGTAAGCGCGGGGGACCAGTGCGAGACTGGATTTAAATGAAAGTACAGAAAGTAAGCGCGGGGGACCAGTGCGAGACTGGATTTAACGGAAAGTACGGAAAGCAGTAAAAGCATAAAAGAAAGGGTTAGTAGTCCAATCACTCCATAGGAGGAGGCTTCAATCGTCGACTCCGTTCTTTTATTATTGTCGCGGCGGGGTTAAATTTCGGCGCCGCGCCGTGATTTCGTTCCGATTTTTGCGTCGATATTCCGAGCTTAGTCTACTCCTTGGATAGATACGCGTAATTTTTAATAGGCATTTAAAAAAATGCGTTGAGGGGGCGCCGATTCATTTCGATGAATTTTGCTCTTTTTCGGGCGTTTATTTTTGCTTGTAAAAGCATTTAAAGGACCAAATGAAGGGCTTATCCCATGAGATTTTGATGGTAGGCGAAATATGTTCTAATTAGGGCTCATGAATTTTGGGTGATTTTTCCCCACTCATTTGGGCTTTAATTTCCATAAAATAAACTTTATAGGGGGTTTTAAAAATAGTAAAATTCATCCTAAAAATCCCAAGAAAATACAGTAGGTGCCCCTTAGGGTGGGGCACATTTTTCATTTAGAAAACGTTTTCTGAAACTTCCCTGATTTGCCTCAGGAAATTAAAATAGGAAAAACCTATTTGGGGTGCGAATAGCGGCAGGGAAGAGGCGCAGGGGTTTTGCACCCTGCGCCCTCCCGCGGCCCCCACAGCGGATCCGCGGGGGATCCGCTGAGGGGGGCGCACATGTTGAGGCGGGGCGGGTAACGAGATTTCGGGGGCCGCTGGATCTCCCGGGGGAGATCGTGCGGCCCCCGATTAATCTCGGGTGGCAGCCGCTGCCGGCGCCGCCCCCGGACGGTGCGCCGGGGGCCGACGACCACTCCAGTGGTGGTCCGGCGGCCTGGCGCCGCCAGCCACCGCCGGGAGCGCTGCAGGAAGGGGGACAGGGGCGGTGGCGGGCCTGCATGCATCGTGCATGCTCGCCGCGCCAGCACCTCCGCCAGGGGTGCGGGGAACGCCCCCGGTCGGTGCGCCGGGGGCCGGCGACTCCTCCGGTGGTGGTTCGGCGGCCTGGCGCCGCCGGCCACCGCAAGGGGGAGGGTTATAAAAGAGGCGGGAGGCGGTGGCGTGGCCTGCATGGGCCATGCAGGCCCGCTACGCCGCCGCCTCCGCTGAGGGGGGCCTCCGGTGCCGCCCCCGGTCTGTGCGCCGGGGGACGGCGCCCACTCCGGTGGTGTCCCGACGTCCTGGTGCCGCCGGACCCCACCGGAAAGAGAGACAGAGAGGACGGGGAGGCGCGGCGCAGCCGGCACGGGCCATGCCGGCTTGCTGCGCCGCCGCCTCCTCGTGCACGACCCTCCCTGCCGCCCCTGGTCGGGGCGCCGGGGAGGGGGCAACCCTCCGGCGGTGGTCCGGCGGCCTGGAGTCGCCGGCCGCCGCCGGGGGAGGGGGTTATCCCCCTACGGGAACAACGGGGAGGAGGAGGAGGCCACGGGTACCGCCGGCCGTGTCCGCCGGCGGCCCGGACGTCTCCCCTGTGCCGGCGCTGAGGTCCCCGAGGGGGACCCACTCCCCCCCAGCGCCACCACCGGCGCTGGGGGAGGAGACTTCCACGGCCGGCCACCTCCCCGAGCCTTGCAAGGCTCTGGGAGGCGGCCGGCGGCGCTCCGGCGACAGAGAGAGGGGGGGTATTCCCCGGGAGGTAGGAAGGAGGAGGGGGAGGTCTTCTACCTGGGGGTGAGAGGCTCGGGTGGTGGAGGGGCGGCCGGCCATGAGGGAGGAGGAGGAGGTGGCTCGGCTGGGTGGCTTGCTCCGGCAAGGTGGAGGAGGAGGAGGGTGGGTTGCCGGCAGGGAGAGGCTGAGAGGGAGAGTGAGTGGGGTGGGGGTTTGAGAGGGGCTGCCCCTTCCTTTTATAGGAAGGGGGGAAGTCTCCCCCCCCCCTCTCCTTCCCTTTACACGTGGCTTAAAGGGAGGATGAGTGGGGGGGGAGATATTTTCTCCCCCCCCCCCCCCCCTTCTCTCTCTTGCCCCCTTTGCCCAAATAGGGCTGCCCCTTCATGGGCAGCCCCCTCCCTTGGGGGGCTTTCTCTCCCCCCGCCCTTTTTCTTTAGCAAATTCGAGTTTGGGAGAGGGGGGGGGGGGAGGGGTTGACCAAGTCAACTTAGGGCGGGGTCCTCCTTGGCCCCCGGGGTCCAATAAGAGTTGCCGGGGCCGATGCTGGGTTCGTGTGCTTCATATCTCGTGCGTTGCACTGAGGCGATCTGCATAGTCCTAAAATGGCATACTCTCCATACGACCTTAAATCGAGGCCCAACGAATTCTGTTGCGCTCGTATTGTTCGTACGAGTTTACCAGAACTGACAGAAGTTAATTCGGGGCTCGTACGGTCACTATTCATAATAATGAGGTAGTGGCGCGCTACGACACCCGAAATAGTCATTTTCTTCAAATGACCTCGGACCAAAGTGCAACGAATTCCGTTGCGCTCGTATTGTCCATACGAGTTTACCAGAACTGACAGAAGTTAATTCGGGGCTCGTACGGTCACTATTTATAATAATGAGGTAGTGGCGCTCCGACACCCGAAATAGTCATTTTCTTCAAACGACCTCGGATCGAAGTGCAACGAATTCCGTTGCGCTCGTATTGTCCATACAAGTCTAACGGAACTGACGGAAGTCCAATCGGGGTACGTATGGTCACTATTCATAATAATGAGGTAGTGGTGCGATATGACACCCGAAATGGTCGTTTTCTCCAAACGACCTCGGATCGAAGTGCAACGAATTCCGTTGCGCTCGTATTGTCCATACGAGTCTAACGGAACTGACGAAAGTTCAATCGGGGTTCGTATGGTCACTATTCATAATAATGAGGTAGTGGCGCGCTACGACACCCGAAATGGTCGTTTTCTCCAAACGACCTCGGATCGAAGTGCAACGAATTCCGTTGCGCTCGTATTGTCCATACGAGTCTAACGGAACTGACGGAAGTTCAATCGGGGTTCGTATGGTCACTATTCATAATAATGAGGTAGTGGCGCGCTACGACACCCGAAATGGTCGTTTTCTCCAAACGACCTCTGATCGAAGTGCAACGAATTCCGTTGCGCTCGTATTGTCTATACGAGTCTAACGGAACTGACGGGAATCAAATCGGGGTTTGTTTGGTCATTGTACCCCAATGATTTAGTTGCGGCGCGCAACATTACTTAAAATGGTAGTTTTCTACTGCTCGGGCCTACTTTTATTGGGCTCACTAGGGTCTAGTGGCCCAATAAAAGTTGGGATGTTACAATCCAATAAAAATAAAGAGATTTTCGTCCCCGAAAATTGGCTAAAGTAGGGGTTTAAAGGATATACCTGGGGGAAGAGTGCCGGGTATTTTTCTCGAACGAGCGTCTCTGGTTCCCAAGTAAACTCTCCGCGTCCACAGTTTGACCACAAGATCTTGACCATCGTGATGGTTTTGTTTCGCAGTTCTTTGATCTTGGAGTCCACTATCTTCACTGGTTCGAGTTGGACGGATCGGTCGGATTGTACTGATGTCGGTGATACGGGGAGATGTTGCTCGGGATGGCGGAGTACGCGTCTCAGCGAGGAGATGTGAAACACGTCGTGGAGGTTCCCCAGTTCTGTCGGTAGGGCTATTCTATAGGCCACCAGGCCAATTCTTTCGATGACTTGATATGGGCCTAGATAGCAGGGGTCCAGCTTTTTCTGCTTCTTTATTCGGGATATCCCGTGCATCGGCTTAATTTTCAAGAAAACCATATCTCCTACTTGGAACTCCACTTGCCGATGACGTGCGTCGTAATATTTGGCTTGCCGGCTCTGCGCTTCTAGCATACGTTCCCGGATTAACCTTATTGCGGCAGTGGTATCGTCTATGTAGGTGACCCCCAAGGCTTCGGGGTCCTCATCCTGTGCCCAAGATAGTGGGGTCCGACAGCGTCTTCCGTAGAGGGCTTCGTAAGGTGCCATCTTGATGCTTGCCTAAAAGCTGTTGTTATATGAAAATTCCACCAGAGGTAGTAACTGCTCTCATGGCTCGTTGTGTTCCATTATGCATAATCGGAGAAGATCTTCCATCGTCCGGTTCGTTCTTTCCGTCTGCCCATCAGTCTGGGGGTGGAAGGCGGTGCTAAATGCCAATCTGGTTCCTAGATAAGCTTGCACTCTTCTCCATTCCTTCGATGTAAAGCGCCCGTCGCGGTCCGAGACGATCGATTTGGGTATTCCATGAAATCGGACTACCTGCTCAATAAATAGTCGGGCTAATATATCAACACCGTCGCCTTGCCGGTTCGGGATGAATCGGGCTACCTTGGTGAGGCGGTCTACTACGACCCATATGGAGTCGTTACCTGCACGAGATCGGGGTAAGCCATGGACAAAATCCATGGAAATATCCTCGAACTTCCATTCTGGTATGGGCAGGGGTTGTAGTAGGCCCCCTGGGCTTCGACACTCTGCCTTGACCAGTTGACAGGTCTGGCAGTGCGCAACATAGTTGGTGACGTCCCTCTTCATTCCTGGCCAGTATAAAGTCCTTCGTAGGTCTGTATACATCTTCACTACCCCTGAGTGTATTGAGTACCTTGTCTGGTGTGCTTCGCGAAGGATCTCTTCCCGAATTCCCTCTGCTGCGGGGATGAATATGCGGTGTCTGAACTGCAGGATGCCGTCATACAAATTGTAGTCCTCCTGTGCACTATGTTGCAAGGCCTGAATAATCGAGGCTGCTTCCACGTCGATCTTCTGTGCTTCTCTTATCCTGTCCCTGATGTCGCACAGAATCTCCATCCAGTAGAGTTGGGCCTGGTATTCCATCGGATTCCTACGGGTGATGAGGATAATGTCCAGTTCCGCCAAGGATTCGACTAATTCCTCCGGTACAATTTCTAACCAACTCCCGGTCCTCGGAGGCTGCCGACTCAGGGCATCTACAACCTTATTAGCCTTGCCGGGGTGGTACCGAAGGGCGAAGTCGTAATCACAGAGAAATTCCAACCACCGGCGTTGTCGGAGGTTCAGCTCCTTCTGGGTGAAGACATACTTGAGGCTCTTATGATCGGAGAAAATCTCGCATCGTACCCCGTAGAGGTAGTGTCTCCAAACCTTTAATGCGAAAACTACCGCCCCCAGTTCCAGATCGTGGGTGGTGTAGTTTAGTTCGTGCGGCTTGAGCTGACGTGAGGCGTAGGCAACTACCTTGCCATGTTGCATAAGCACGGCTCCCAATCCTTTCAGAGAGGCATCAACATAGATCTGGAAGCCCTCAGTTCCTGAGGGGAGAGTCAGGATCAGGGCCGATATCAGCCGGTTCTTCAGTTCGATGAACGCTGCTTCGCACTCGGGAGACCACTGGAATGTCACATCCTTTTTGGTGAGAGAGGTAAGCGGTAACGCAATCTTGGAGAATCCTTCGACGAACTTACGGTAGTAGCCGGCGAGGCCAAGGAAACTTCGGATGTCTGCCGTTGTCTTAAGTGGCGGGCAATCTCGTACCGCTTGTACTTTGGCTTGATCCACTGCTACCCCGTTCTTGTTAACTGTGTGTCCCAGAAAACCGACTTCTTCCATCCAGAACTCGCATTTGCTAAACTTGGCGAACAGCGAGTGCTCTCTTAGCTTAAGCAGAACCATTTGGAGATGCCTGGAGTGATCGGTTTTGTTCTTCGAGTAGATGAGGATATCATTTATGAAGACTATTACGAAATGATCCAGGAAGGGTTTAAATACAGTATTCATTAAAGCCATGAAGGCTGACGGGGCATTGGTTAACCCAAATGGCATTACCATGAACTCGTACAGTCCGTAGCGGGAGCTGAAGGCGGTCTTGGGAATGTCCTCTTCTCGCACTCTGAGTTGATAGTAGCCGGATCTTAAATCCATCTTGGAAAAGACGGACGCGCCTTGCAGCTGATCGAACAATTCATCTATCCGGGGTAGGGGATAGGTATTCCGGACAGTGAGTTTATTCAATTCTCTGTAGTCAATGCAGAGACGCAGAGATCCATCCTTCTTTTTAATAAACAGTACTGGGGCTCCCCAGGGCGAAGTACTAGGACGTACGAATCCTGCGTCGACTAACTCTTGTAGTTGAATCTTGAGCTCGGCCAGTTCCCTCGGGGCCATCCGGTATGGTGCTCGGGATACTGGTCGGGCTCCTTGAGTAAGTTCGATTTGGAAGTCCACTTCTCATTGCGGGGGCAACCCGGGAAGGGACTCTAGGAAGATATCTGGGAAGTCCCTGATCACAGGCACTTTAGCGAGTACTTGTGTCGTGTCTTCCATCTCAAAGTAGATTAGGTACACCTCGTCCTTCCGTCGAACTGCCTTGACCGTTTGTGCAGATGTTAAGATAATGCGGGTGACAGAGGGTATACCTGCTAGCGTGATAAATTGCCCATTCGGATTCTGGAGGCGGATTTCTCGAGTTGAACAATTGATTTGGGCGCTGTGCTCGGCCAACCAATCCATCCCCAGAATGATGTCGAATCCGGTTATTGCCAAAACGGTTGCGTTGACTTCGAATTCTATGCCTCCTAGCATTGCTTGGAAGGAACACTTTTCGGTGGAAGTCATATCTGATCCATCCGGGAGTCGTATTCGGATTGACATCCCGGATGATCGCACCGTGTTCTCCTTGTCAGCGATGAAGTTTTGTGCAACGAAAGAATGTGTGGCGCCGGTATCGAACAGTGTTTTAGCGGGATGACCTTCTACCAAAAGTAAACCTGATAACATATATATACTATGATCATAATCTTTTCACAGATATACAAGAGTAGGGATGACATATACAAAAGTCATAATATATAAAGTTATAACATCTCCTAGGATATCGTACTACCGGAAGTAGATACCTATCACTACGTCAGGAGCAGGACCGTACTGAAGATCCAACGCGTATGCCTCGAGCGGTGCTGCTCTGCCCTGCCTGGCCGGCTCCCTCCTGCCTGCGGGACGTCCTCTGCGTCCACCTCATCCTCTCTCCGCCGCTCTCTGTACTGCTCCTAAACCGGGTCTCCCGGTAGCCTGCGGGCAGAAGGCTCGTATATGCCCAGGCTGCTGGCATAGGTAGCAGTTCCCTGCGAAGGGAACATCTCGTCGTGCGGCTGGGATGACCTGAGGTGCTGGGGCTGGGGGTGCTGGTCGGGGCTGGGGTGCTGGTCGGGGCTGGGGTGCCTGCCTATATGGCTGGTGACGCTGACGCTGTCTCCCATCTCGGCCCTGCCTGCGAGGACCTACTCCTCTCTCTCGGCCCTGAGTCCGGGGAACACCTACGTGTCCCCTCCGCTGCTGGGCTACCATCCGCTGATCCATCTCTAGAGCGGTGGCATGTGAGCGATCGTGTGGAAGGATGCCTGGGAAATCATGATCAGGGCCTGACGAAGGTCATCTCGTAATCCCCGGTAAAGTCTGGCCGCCCTGTCCTTATCCGTACCTGCTAAGGTCCCGGCGAAGCGGGCCAGGTGGATAAACTCTCTCTGGTAGTCTGGAACCGTCCTATCTCCCTGCCTGATCTGCAGGAACCGCTCCTGGAGTGCCATCCGGTCTGCATCCGAAATGAAATGCTCTAAGAAGGCCTCTGAGAACTCCCCTCAGAGGATCGTGCTGAGTGGTCATCCTCTGAAGTTAGAGCGGCTACCGGCCCTCCACCAGTCTCGGGCATAGCCTTCCAGCATGGTCACCACCAGGGACACTACGACTACTGCGGGGCACATCATCCCTACTAGAAGCTCCTCTACCCTATCCACCCACTCCTCGGCCTGGATGGCTGACTCGGTACCTCGGAAGGTGGGGGGCCTTAGCCCCCAGAATGTCGTCAGCAGATCGGTGGGTACGGTGGCCTGCTGTGGTGGCCGTAAGGTGGCTGTCTGGAAGGCGGCTAACAGGGCTACCAGGGTCTGTCCGAGCTCTGTTTCTCCGAACGGAACTGTGGCTGGAGCAGTCGGGGCTGGTGGTGGAGTGGTAGGGTGGTACTGGACCCGAGAGGAGGACCTTCCGTTACTCGACTCCGGTATCTGGAGAAGTAACAAACGGGTATCAGAACTTACAAAAATAAGGGAATTTTGCAGGACTGAAAGAAAAGGAAGCGGAAAGCGTGTGGGTGTACTACCGTGCAGTCTCGAATCCTTAACCTTAAACCTAAAGGGTCCACCAGGCTTCCGCTGCGTGGTTTGTCCCGAACCAAGAAACGGAACCGGGGAAGGGAGGATCGAAAGACTGCCCCATGTGGTCGGATCGTGGTGGCTCTGATCCATTTGTAAGACCCCCCCCCCCCCCCCCCCCTCCCCATACTGAACCGAGTTCAGGGAGGGGGGATCTTACTGCCCAAAGAGGACTACCCAGCGCTTTCCGGGTGGCGACGTCTCACCCTCTCAAGCGCTGAGCGGTCTCTTAGTCAGGCACAAGAATCATCACAACACATCAGAACGCACAGCGGAAGCAATCGAAATAAGAAAAGCTAAGCATGCTGATTATATTACATATTTAAATATGGTCCGGGCCTATCGTTTTACAAAACATTGCCTCGAGGGCTACATAGTCTAAAACAAAAGGGAGCCCTAGGCTAGTCCTTATACTCTCGAACTCACGTCTCTGAAGATAGGAGGAGAGGCTGGGGTGTCTGATCGGGCCATCTCTAAGGATCGTAACTCATCCTGCGGGGTGGGGGCTTCGTGTTGTCCCGTTCCCTGTGATTGGTTATAAGAAATAACCGTTAGTCACAGAGCTAAGTAGAAGAATACACCCCCTCCCCGGATCCTTATCCGGGGGGCGGCTAAAGGACAGAAATGAAATAGCCGAAGCAAGGTAGAGGGTTAGCAGCAGGTAAACATATATATATCCACGTGTATATATATATATATATATATATATATATATATATATATATATAGGGCCTCCCGCCCTGAAGCCCGTAATCGCGTCGTATAGTAAGTACACAACACTATAACGCGCAGATACACACACCCAGGTATTCAAACCTGTACGCACACAAAAGACCCTGTGTCGACACAGTTTAGACCGCTTTATTTCAAGCAGGGGAGCTAACCCCGCGGGCCTCACCGATGTGGCCGTCGGTGACAGTGGCCAGTCTTGCCACTTTTGAATGTAGTCGCACCGTATCATTCAGGCCCTCCTGTACAACTTGGTGTACCAATTGGATGTGAGCGACATCCGGCGAGCCTATTTGTAGGCCGACCAGAGGAGGCAAAACTGCAGGCTCGGAGGGTGATAACCCGCTATGCACATCTCCCTGTCGTCATGAGTCGTCAACCCACCCGCACCGGTACGAACGGTCTGCGAGCGTGACCAACCCGCCACTCCCAAACAATCTTCACCCGCTTTATATAAAAACAAGTACATAAGTGACGTGGCAATTCTACTCGACCGGTCACACGACTTCTGACCGGGAGGATTAGCGGTATGAGGGCTCCTTGCTTGGGGCTAACCCGGGAGAAGGGACTCAACTCCGGGTTTTCCCCAACTAAGGCCTCGCAGAAGGGAGGATAAGCACCGCATGGTTGCCATGACAGCTTTGCATTAGCAAATAAATTAGGCCGAAAGCGGGGCCATAATACTAAGCAGAAATGTAGGCCGAAAGCAGAGGCCATAGCAATAAGCTGAAAAGTATTCCGAAAGCAGAGGCCGTGTAATAAGCAGAAAAGTAGGCCGAAAGCATAGGCCATAACAATAAGCTGAAAAGTAGGCCGAAAGCAGAGACCATGGTAATAAGCAGAAAAGTAGGCCGAAAGCAAAGGCCATAATGATAAACAGAAAAGTAGGCCGAAAGCAGAGGCCATAATGACAGGACCAGTGCGAGACTGGATTTAAATGAAAGTACAGAAAGTAAGTGCGGGGGACCAGTGCGAGACTGGATTTAAATGAAAGTACATAAAGTAAGCGCGGGGGACCAGTGTGAGACTGGATTTAAATGAAAGTACAGAAAGTAAGCGCGAGGGACCAGTGCGAGACTGGATTTAACGGAAAGTACGGAAAGCAGTAAAAGCATAAAAGAAAGGGTTAGTAGTCCAATCACTCCATAGGAGGAGGTTTCAATCGTCGACTCCGTTCTTTTATTATTGTCGCGGCGGGGTTAAATTTCGGCGTCGCGCCGTGATTTCGTTCCGATTTTCGCGTCGATATTCCGAGCTTAGTCTACTCCTTGGATAGATACGCGTAATTTTTAATAGGCATTTAAAAATATGCGTTGAGGGGGCGCCGATTCATTTCGAGGAATTTCACTTTTTTCGGGCGTTTATTTTTTCTTGTAAAAGCATTTAAAGGACCAAATGAAGGGCTTATTCCTTGAGATTTTGATGGTAGGTGAAATATGTCCTAACTAGGGCTCATGAATTTTGGGTGATTTTTCCCCACTCATTTGGGCTTTAATTTCCTTAAAATAAACTTTATAGGGGGTTTTAAAAATAGTAAAATTCATCCTAAAAATCCCAAAAAAATACAGTAGGTGCCCCTTAGGGTGGGGCACATTTTTCATTTAGAAAACTTTTTCTGAAACTGCCCTGATTTGCCTCAGGAAATTAAAATAGGAAAAACCTATTTGGGGTGCGAATAGCGGCAGAGAAGAGGCGCAGGGGTTTTGCACCTTGCGCCCTCCCGCGAACCCCACAGCGGATCCTCGGGGGATCCGCTGAGGGGGGCGCACATGTTGAGGCGGGGCGGGCAACGAGATTTCGGGGGCCGCTGGATCTCCCGGGGGAGATCGTGCGGCCCCCGATTAATCTTGGGTGGCAGCCGCTGCCGCCGCCGGGCAGCGGCCGGCTGGGGCCGGCGCCGCCCCCGGACGGTGCGCCGGGGGCCGGCTACCACTCCAGTGGTGGTCCGGCGGCCTGGCGCCGCCGGCCACCGCCGGGAGCGCTGCAGGAAGGGGGACAGGGGCGGTGGCGGGCCTGCATGCATCGTGCATGCTCGCCGCGCCACCACCTCCGCCAGGGGTGCGGGGAATGCCCCCGGTCGGTGCGTCGGGGGCCGGCGACTCCTCCGGTGGTGGTTCGGTGGCCTGGCTCCGCCGGCCACCGCCGTGGGAGGGTTATAAAGGAGGCGGGAGGCGGTGGCGTGGCCTGCATGGGCCATGCAGGCCCGCTACGCCGCCGCCTCCGCTCAGGGGGGCCTCCGGTGCCGCCCCCGGTCGGTGCGCTGGGGGACGGTGCCCACTACGGTGGTGTCCCGGCGGCCTGGCGCCGCCGGACCCCACCGGAAAGAGAGACAGAGAGGACGGGGAGGCGCGGCGCAGCCGGCACGGGCCATGCCGGCTTGCTGCGCCGCCGCCTCCTCGTGCACGGCCTTCCCTGCCGCCCCTGGTCGGGGCGCCGGGGAGGGGGCAACCCTCCGGCGGTGGTCCGGCAGCCTGGAGTCGCCGGCCGCCGCCGGGGGAGGGGGTTATCCCCCTACAGGAACAACAGGGAGGAGGAGGAGGCCACGGGTACCGCCGGCCGTGTCCGCCGGCGGCCCGGCCGTCTCCCCTGTGCCGGCGCCGAGGTCCCCGAGGGGGACCCACTCCCCCCCAGCGCCACCACCGGCGCTGGGGTAGGAGACTTCCACGGCCGGCCACCTCCCCGAGCCTTGCAAGGCTCGGGGCGGCGGTCGGCGGCGCTCCGGCGACAGAGAGAGGCGGGGTCTTCCCCGGGAGGTAGGAAGGAGGTGGGGGAGGTCTTCTACCTGGGGGTGAGGGGCTCGGGTGGTGGAGGGGCGGCCGGCCATGAGGGAGGAGGAGGAGGTGGCTCGGCTGGGTGGCTTGCTCCGGCAAGGTGGAGGAGGAGGAGGGTGGGTTGCCGGCAGGGAGAGGCTGAGAGGGAGAGTGAGTGGGGTGGGGGTTTGAGAGGGGCTGCCCCTTCCTTTTATAGGAAGGGGGGGAAGTCTCCCCCCCCCCCCCCCCCCCCTCCTTCCCTTTACACGTGGCTTAAGGGGATGACGAGTGGGGGGGGGAGATATTTTCTCCCCCCCCCCCCCCCCCTCTCTATCTTGCCCCCTTTGCCCAAATAGGGCTGCCCCTTCATGGGCAGCCCCCTCCCTTGGGGGGGCTTTCTCTCCCCCCCCCCCCCTTTTTCTTTAGCAAATTCGAGTTTGGGGGGAGGGGGGTTGACCAAGTCAACTTAGGGCGGGGTCCTCCTTGGCCCCCGGGGTCCAATAAGAGTTGACGGGGTCGATGCTGGGTTCGTGTGCTTTATATCTTGTGCGTTGCACTGAGGCGATCTACATAGTCCTAAAATGACATACTCTCCATACGACCTTGAATCGAGGCCCAACGAATTCCGTTGCGCTCGTATTGTTCGTACGAGTTTACAAGAACTGACAGAAGTTAATTCGGGGCTCGTACGATCACTATTCATAATAATGAGGTAGTGGCGCGCTACGACACCCGAAATAGTCATTTTCTTCAAACGACCTCGGATCGAAGTGCAACGAATTCCGTTGCGCTCGTATTGTCCATACGAGTTTACCAGAACTGACAGAAGTTAATTCGGGGCTCGTACGGTCACTATTCATAATAATGAGGTAGTGGCGCACTACGACACCCGAAATAGTCGTTTTCTTCAAACGACCTCGGATCGAAGTGCAATGAATTCCGTTGCGCTCGTATTGTCCATACGAGTCTAACGGAACTGACGGAAGTCCAATCGGGGTTCGTATGGTCACTATTCATAATAATGAGGTAGTGGCGCGCTTTGATACCCGAAATGGTCGTTTTCTCCAAACGACCTCGGATCGAAGTGCAACGAATTCCGTTGCGCTCGTATTGTCCATATGAGTCTAACGGAACTGACGGAAGTTCAATCGGGGTTTGTATGGTCACTATTCATATTAATGAGGTTGTGGCGCGCTACGACACCCGAAATGGTCGTTTTCTCCAAACGACCTCGGATCGAAGTGCAACGAATTCCGTTGCGCTCGTATTGTCCATACGAGTCTAACGGAACTGACGGAAGTTCAATCGGGGTTCGTATGGTCACTATTCATATTAATGAGGTAGTGGCGCGCTACGACACCCGAAATGGTCGTTTTCTCCAAACGACCTCGGATCGAAGTGCAACGAATTCCGTTGCGCTCGTATTGTCTATACGAGTCTAACGGAACTGACGGAAGTCAAATCGGGGTTTGTTTGGTCACTGTACCCCAATGATTTAGTTGCGGCGCGCAGCATTACTTAAAATGGTAGTTTTCTACTGCCCGGGCCTACTTTTATTGGGCTCACTAGGGTCTAGTGGCCCAATAAAAGTTGGGATGTTACATGTTAGAGGAAGAAGATATGGAAGAGATATACCAATCTGGGAGAGGTATACAAAAGAGCAAAGAAAATAGTACAAGAAGGACAGATCTTTTTTCAAAACTTACGAGAAGGTTGATCTCCCTGAAAATACAATGAAAGTATACACTGATCCAAAGCTTGATAAAGCCCTAGATGAAACCAGAGAGAGGGATCAATATGAGTTTGAAGCATCTCAAAGAGATCTAGAGCTAGAAGAAAAGAGAAGGTTGTTTATTGAAAGGCTAAAGAAGGGCGAGGATATTGTAGAGAAGGAACAACTAAAGGAGGCAATCCAAATCCCAAGCACGCTCTTTGATTCTACTAAGTATGTTGCAGCATTTCCTCAAGCAAAACTTCTTGAAAATAGAGGGCAACTTCACAAAGGAGGCCTTGGATGTGATCTGGATGAGACAAAGCAGCCATTCCAAAAGGAAAGAAAGATTGTATTCAAGACCGCTCCAACTTCTGATAATCCACAGTCAGCATTCATTGTACCAGACCCTGATGTAGAAGAACTAGATCTTGAAGAAATCAACTTGGTGACAGAACCATAAAATGGACTTTTAGCCAGGCCAAATTGTTGTGGCTAAAAGTCCAACACCGTGGCAAAAAACTTTTAGCCACGGTTTGCTCACGGCAAATAGGCGTGGACAATGCGAGCATGTCAAAAAGTATTTGCCACGCTCATTCTGTGGCAAATACGTTTTGCCACGACTTTTAGCCACGGTTTTAAACTGTGGCTAAAAGCCTTGATTTCAGCAGCTATTAGCCACGGTTTCTCTGCCGTGGCTAAAAGTCCATTATTAGCCACAGTAATAAACCGTGGCAAATACTCGGGCGTTTTATTAAAAAAAATTATTTGCTACGGTTTGAAACCGTGGCAAATACTTGATAAATTTATTAAAAAAAAAAATTTGTCGCGATTTTAAGCCGTGATAAATACCTATTTGATTTATTTAAAAAAAAAAACATTGTCATGATCTGAATAATAAATGTTCATCATCTCATATATCATCAAACATTAAAAAGATGAAGTCAATGTATAAGCAGATAGAAAGATCTTCCATTTCACAGACGACGAACAATATATATAGCAATCAGATACAATAATCAACTTATTACAAAGCTTACAGAAACATTAATACATATAGGGTAGCAGGATGGTGGGGAAATGAATCAGCCATAAGTGGATCGAGCTAATTAGCACTAACCCTATCATTAAAATCTTTATTATATAAAGCGACAATTGAGAGATTATTAAGAATCAGCAGCAGGAAAGCTCCGACAAAGGAGGTGGCGATGGCCAGACCGTAGTGCATGCAGAATTCACTAAAATGGCTGCACACTGGTCTCCATTGAGCGCTCGGGTTGCCTTTCTTCCCTAGCTCCGCCATGGAAGTAGCAGCGGCTGCATCCGTCGCCACCAGCACAAACATTGCCTGCATGCTCAAAGCCTATTAATGCTTAAGTAGTACTCGGCCATGTTCCATTGCCTTTCAATGCTAACAGTTTATTGAACTCTTCGTTAATCCCAGTCCCTTCATTCTGCATGAGTGTGGGGATGCCTCTCTTACACGTTTTAAACTTTATTTTGTGCAAGTCAATGGTGCTGAATTCACCAAAGAAGAAAACATATGCAAGTTAAAAAGTTTCTGGAGTAACCTTCTTAAAATGTTTCTACATATGCAAGTTAATGATCATAAAAACATATGCCCACATATGCAAGTCAATGGTCATAAAAAATAGGCGCAAAATGTTTCTGAAATAACCTTAAAAATTAATGAGAAAGTTTTGTAAGTTAACAAAATATTGACATACATAATTAATAAATATTTTAATTTTCTACTTTGACATTTCTCAGTTAAAAAGGAAAGTATGTTGGAAGCAAATAAGTGGGCACAACACAAGCAAAAGAGCAAACAACTTCTCTATTAAATTACTAAGAGATTACAAAACAAATTACAAAATACTTCACTTCACAAAGTTACAACTCAACACCATACAACTCAACACCACAAATGCTAAGAGGTTTCCGCAAAGTTTTCTCGCAAAATAAACTGTCCGCAAGAACAGTCCGCAAAAGGGAGTTTGCGAGCTGCCAATAGGAGACCGCAGCCTCACCTTCTCTCCTACTACTGTTCACGTGCTGTTCGCCTGGACTGCTGTCCGCAACAGAGCTCCCTTTTAATAATACTTCCGCCAATTTCTACTTTCCGCACTTGCAAATACCAGCCTATATATAGGCATAGCCAACCAAGGAGAGTGAGACACGTGCAGGAGAGAGAAAAGCTACTCCACGCCTTCCATTTAATGTTGTCACGCCACATATATATATATATATATATATATATATATATATTTATATATATATGTTATATATAAATAAATCTGCCCCTTTGACTTCGGTCAACGAAAACTAAGTCCAACAAACTCCCCCTCAAACTTGACAACACATGTAGAGTTTGCCTTTGAGGTTCTCGAACGTCTCCACCTTCAAAGCCTTAGTGAAGTTATCCGCGACCTGCTCTCCGGTAGGGCAATACACAACTTCCACGGTCTTCTGCTCCACCTGCTCACGAAGGAAATGATACCTTGTCTCTATGTGCTTGCTGTGCTCATGCAGCACAGGGTTCTTCGCGAGCTGGATGGCGGACATGTTATCAACATACATGGTCACGGGGCCATCTGGTGGATAGTGCAGCTCCCCCAAGAGATTCCTTAGCCAAATAGCCTGGCAAGTACCTGCCGCAGCTGCTATGTACTCCGCCTCACAAGATGATAAAGCTATCGTAGCCCGCTTCTTTGAACTCCATGAGAACGCACCGGTCCCCATGTGAAAAACATACCCGGAAGTGCTCTTCCAATCATTCACGTCTCCGCCGTAATCGTTGTCTGAGTATCCGACCAACTTCAACTCCTTTCCAGTAGAGTACTTCAGGCCATGGCCTCTCGTCCCATTCACATATCTCAGGATCCTCGTCGCTGCCGTGAAGTGGTCCTGCTTTGGCTCCTCCATTCCATCTTCTATTTATCCCCTCATTCCCTTCAATATCAAACTAAGTTTTTCTGATTATATAAATGCCTACAGAATTGCTTCTCTTTTTAGTTCCCTTTGCACTTGATCTCTATTTCATTTTGCAGGAACAATAGCAATATAAAGATTGCATCCTTCCCTACCTCCATCAAATGTCCCTTCTTCTTGGGGCCTAGCTCCAGGTCTTTCTGAAACTAGGAAGGGGGAGATGTATTGAAGAAGCTCCTGTTTGTCAGAGGGAGATGCTTCAAGAGGAAAAGCTATTGAAGAAGCATGCTTGCAGTTCTATGAAGATACTCCATTTGATGCAGTGTTTTGCTCAGGGGGAGATGCTTTCAGAAAGGGCAAGATGATTTATGAACAAGCTTCATATACAGCAAATTCAGAAATACAGCTTTTGATATAGAAGTTAGATCAGATATCAAATTCAGAATATAAAGATACAATTCAGAATATCAAGTCAGAAAGCAAGAACTCAGTTCAGAAAAGATCAAGAATTCAGAAAGAAAGAATTCAGAGAAAATCAAAGGTTCTGATTATGTGTTTTTATCATTTTTATTTTCATTGAAATGTTTCAAAACTCAGAGTACTATTTATTTTATATCTGATGAAATATTTATAACATATCAGATATATATATGCTATGTTGTTTTTGTCTGTTTTCAATTTTTGTCAAATAGTGTCCTAACTCAAATAGTGGGAGATTGTTGGAACAACCCTATTACTGATTTGGGCTAGGATCACTATCTGTTGACTAGGATCAAGTTGACCCCAATGTATAGTTTATGGATCAAGAGTTTAGGCTGTTAGAACTCAAGAAATCATTCAGATTCTGCGTTCGACGAACTTCTCTCTGCGTTCGACGAACGACATGCTCTCTGCGTTCGACGAACGGCATGCTCTCTGCGTTTGACGAACGGCTTGCGTTCTGCGTTCGACGAACGACATGCTCTCTGCGTTTGACGAATGGCTATCTGTGTTCGCGAACGGCGCTCTGCGGTCGACGAAATATGTTCATTCTACGCTCAACGAAATCCAATTGTCTCAGCGGTCGACGAACAGACCCCGTCTCAGCGGTCGACGAAAAGCTGCGTTCGACGAACTCAAGTCTGCGTTCGATGAACAGCTCAATATTCTGCGGTCGACGATCCAGCCCGTCTCTGCGTTCGACGAAAAGATGCGTTCGACGAACTCAAATATGCGTTCGACGAACGACTTGCTTCAAGCTCGTCTCAGCGGTCGACGATCTTCAGTCTCAGCGGTCGACGATCTTCAGTCTCAGCGGTCGACGAACAAATCCCGTCTCAGCGGTCGACGAAGAACAGCTATCTCAGCGGTCGACAAAATCCAGCCGTCTCAGCGGTCAACGAAAAGTTCCGTTCGACGATCTCCAGTCTGCGTTCGATGAAACTTCAACAGAAGCTCAGAACGACGAATCAAATGTTCAGATCGACGAACTGGAAGCTGAGTTCGACGAAATTATTATCTGCTATTATATTTCTCATTCTCAGTTCGACTAATATTATTATATTCTTATATCTGCTTAAAGCTGAGCTCGACTAATATTCTTATAGATGCTTTTCTTTATGAATATATAATATAGCGGTTGCAGACATTAAATGTTATAGCCGTTGGAAAGCCAAAGACGGCAATTTATCTTCTCGAGGATCATAGGAAATCAAAGAGACATTATCTCTTTCCTATCTTGTCGGCAAGAATTCAAATCAGCCGAACAGCTCTCCAAAATATATATTCAGAGAGAAGATCAAAGAAGAAGAAGAGAGAATAGCAAGGAGAACACACAGATACAACATACTGAACAGAGAAACATATTTTTATCTATCTTCGTTCTACAGATCATCTACATCCTGAGACACCAATCAAGATCATTTGCTCAGGATCTTAACTGCAGAAGAAGAAGAAAAGAAGAGTATTTACAATCAAGTGAAGAAGTCTCCACAAGCTGTCATCTTATCTAAATCAGACAGGGGGAGCTCTTCAACATAATCATCAAGATCCAAACTCAACAACCCATCAGGATCATCAAGAGTCTTCTCAGAAAAGAGAAGAACACTTTAACCTTTTTGTTTTCTTTATTTCCCCTCTTGTACATGGTTATAACTCCCTTCAAAAGTTTACCCATTGGTGGCAAGACACCTGATAAAAAAATCCTCTTGGTTTTGAGCACCTGATCAAAAGCTCTGTGGTGTGTGGACACCTGATCAAAAACCCCTTGGTGGCAGGGCACCTGAAAAAAAACCTGTAGTGGATTCCTACCAGTGGGTAGAAGAGTAGATGTACCTAGGTTGATTGGGGAACTACTATATATCTTGTGTCTTCTGGTTGTTTGCTGGTTTATGTTTTATTTTCTTGTTGCTGTGTTGTGATTACTGTGCCTTCTTAGTGTTTGTTTTTATTACTCACTCAGCACTACACATATATTTATATATATCATTATTTTGAAATAACCTATAAAAAGAGCTTTTAATTTTAGAACTAAACCTCCTTTCATACCTGCTCACTACTCCAACATCGTACATAATATCAGGTCTAGTAAAGGTCAAGTAGCGTAGGCTTCCCACCAAACTTTTGAACAGGGTAGAGTCGACCGCTCCTTCCTTGGAGTCCTTCCTCAACTTCAATCCTGCATCAGCGGGGGTGGAGATAGCCTTGCTATCCTCCATCCGGAACTTCTTCAAAATTTTCTCCGCGTACTTCTTCTGCGAGATGAAAATGACATCTTCATCCTGCTTCACCTCGACACCCAAAAAGTATGTCAGCTCTCCCAGATCAGTCATCTCAAATTCCCTCTTCATCATCCTCTTGAATTCTTCGAACATAGTAGGGTTGTTGCCGGTGAATATCATATCGTCTACGTACAAGCATACGATCATGATATCACCATTTTCCTCCACATTGGTGTAAAGAGCATACTCGTCGGGACACTTTCTGTAGCCGTGCTTATGAAGATATGCATCTATTCTTCCATTCCATGCGCGAGCCCCTTGCTTCAAGCCATATAGCGCCTTGTTCAACTTGCACACCTTCCTCTCTTGGCCCCTCACTTCATATCCAGGAGGCTGCACGATGTACACATCTTCCTCCAGATAGCCATTGAGATAGGCTGACACCACATCCATCTGTAGGATCTTCCACCCATGGTGAGCTGCAAGCGCGATGATCAACCTGATGGTGTCAATCCTCTCCACTAGGGCATAGACCTTGTCGTAGTCCACTCCTTGGACTTGCCTGTAGTCCTTCACGACGAGCCTAGCCTTGTGCTTCTCCACAGCTCCATCCTGGTTCTTCTTTACTTTGTAGACCCACTTCACCCCGAGGGGTTTGTGGCCCGCGGGTGGGTCGACCAGCCTCCAAGTGTCATTCTTCTTGATAGAAGCTATCTCAACATCCATCGCCATCTTCCAATATTTCTCCTAGGCAACTTCATCATAGGATCGTGGTTCACAATCTGCAGGCAATATAGAGAAAAATTAGTATGCATCAGTGTCGTCTCCTCAAAGAGCTCCCTCAACCCCTTCATCTTAGGTTGTGGACTCTCAGAGTCACTCCGGCCGTCGCTTCTTCCACTAGAACTGCTTCCTCTTGCGCTAGTTCCTCTTGAGTAGGGAGTGGAAGCTCCCCCTGAATTTCCACTCGGTGGTGATGGTGGCTCAGCTCCATCATCCTCAGCTCCTGCTTCGTGACCACCTTCTTCCTCATCTTCAAAGAACATCCCCTTCATGCTCCTTGTCTCCTCATCCCAGCTCCAGCAGTTGTCTTCTTCAAACACCACATCCCGTGAGATTATGGACTTCTCCGTCACCGGGTTGTATAGCTTGTAAGCCTTACTCTCCGAAGCGTAGCCCACAAAAATGCACTTCTCGCTCCTATCATCGAGCTTCTTCCTTCTCTGGTCCGGGACGTGAGCATGAGCTACACACCCGAAAACCCTCAAGTGCTTCACACTTGGCTTCCAGCCACTCCAAGCCTCGAACGGTGTCATGAACTTCATACTCTTCGTGGGGCATCTATTTAGTAGATACAACGCACACTGCACTGCCTCCGCCCAGAACATCTTCGGCAACCCTTTGCCCTTCACCATACTCCTCTCCATGTTCATGAAGGTGAGATTCTTCCTCTCCGCGACTCCATTTTGCTGTGGTGAGTACGCCGCCGTTAGTTGGTGTAAAATCCCATTCTCCTTGCAAAAGACATCAAACAGCCTCGAGGTGTACTCCCCACCTTGATCTGTCCTTAGCACCTGCAGTGGCTGACCACTCTCTTTCTCCGTCATCGCCTTGAACTCCTTGAACCTGTCAAGGACCTCAGACTTCTCTCTTAAGAAGTATACCCAACAATTCCGACTGAAGTCATCAGTGAAGGTGATGTAGTACTTGCTTCCGCCAACTGAGGTGGTCTCAAACGGACCCGCAATATCCGAGTGAACCAGTTCAAGCTGTCTCCTTGCTCTCCAAGACTTCCCTCCTTCAAACGTCTTCCTCTTCTGCTTCCCCTTCGTGCACGCCTCGTAGACTTTCTGCGGAGGTGAGATCATTGGCAGATCCTCCACCATCCTGGAGTGGGATAGCAGCTTCAAGCCGTGAAGCATAAGTGACCCATCCTATGGTGCCACAACCATGCTTCCTA
This sequence comes from Dactylorhiza incarnata, assembly GCA_033032865.1. Lineage (NCBI taxonomy): Eukaryota > Viridiplantae > Streptophyta > Magnoliopsida > Asparagales > Orchidaceae > Dactylorhiza > Dactylorhiza incarnata. The sequence continues at coordinate 8,271,785 of JAWHQI010000086.1, forward strand.
TTCTTCCTCCTTCCTCGCGAGGCATGCTGTCTCCTGAGCATCCATCTTCAATGTAAAGAGACGGTTCGTCGTCATCTTCACCTTCACCACCTCCTTTCCTTGACAGTTCTTCATTGCCAGAGACCCGTCCCTCAACTGGACGCGGTAGCCTCTCTCCACCAACTGCCCAAGGCTCAAGATGTTAGTCTTCAAGCCTGGCACATAGAATACATCATTCAGATGCACCTTCTCTCCATTCAGCTTCACAACCACCAAGCTTTTTCCTTCCAGCGAGATCTTCGAAGCATCACCAAAACTAACCTCACCCCCACTAGGCTCAAGGTTAGTGAACATCTCCTTATCTCCGCGCATGTGGTTGCTCGCCCCTGTGTCCAGATACCACACTTCATTTCTTCCTTCCTCTGTTCCTCGGTAGGTTAGGAACATCATCGGGTCTCCAGCGCCAGCATTGTTCCCGTTGTTCCTAGCCTCGGCGTAGTGGTTTGCCTCTTCTCTCTTCCTCAGAGCCCAACAGTCATAGCTCATGTGCCCGAATTTGTTACAGTTGTAACATTGTAAATGGCGATATCCACTCAAGGTGAGAATGAGTTGGCGAGGTCCACTCAAGGCGAGATGGCGATATCCACCTTCTTCCTGAAGGTGAAGAACCTGTGTGGGGAGATCTTGGCCTTAGACCCTGAAGAGACGATCTCAGAGGCGAATTTGAAGCGGCACATACTCCGAGGCTTGAGGAAGGAGTATGTCCCCTTCGTTAATTCTGTGCAAGGATGGGCTACTCAACCCTCTTTATTGGAGTTAGAGAACCTGCTGTCATCACAGGAGAGCTTGGCGAAGCAGATGGAGGGAGTATTCATCTCAGGGGGAGATGGCGAGGCCTTGTTCTCAGGAAAGAGGAGATCCTGGGACAAGAGAAAGAAGAACTCCGGAGATGGACCTTCAATGTCCTCTCAGGGAGATGGGAGGAAATTCCTCCCTGCGCGCGATGAGATGAGGAGATCCCTTTGATATACCAATAAGAAGTACGGGCACATGACAAAGGACTGCAGGTCCAATCTGATGGTCGGTCATGTTGCTAACAAGGAGGGAGATCACCAGAGAGGTGGAGACCATCAGAGAGGTGGAGGAAGAGGTGGAGGTCACCAGGGCGGTGAGAGGGGAGACAATTGTTTCCTGGCAGAGATGACGGCAACGTCAGTCGATGTCTTAGCCTCCATCAACCTCGAGAACGACTGGATAGTGGATTCCGGTTGCGAGCATCATCTCACTCGAGATATGTCGAAGATCGACTCTTTGGAAGCATATGAAGGAACGGATGTTATCATCACTGCGGATGATACAGTACATCCCGTGGAGAGATAAGGGAAGGTGTCCCTTGGGAGTAAAGAGAAGCCCGTGACACTGAAGAGTGTGTATCACGTTCCGGGCATGAAGAAGAACCTCTTCTCGGTTGCCAACGAAGTGGATGCTGGATACCACGTGCTGTTTGGACCGAAGGAGGTGAAGTTCCTGAAGAACCTATCATCGGTCGATGCTGATGTCACGCTCACCGGGAGAAGGGTGAAGGATTTGTATATTCTGTCTGCAAATGCCTACGTGGACAAGCTGAAGACAAACGATAGTGTAGTGATCTGGCATGAGAGGTTGGGTCATGTGGGGATGGACAAGCTGAAGATGATGGAGGCAAAGGGACTAGTGAGTGGTCTGCCTCATCTCTCTTCCAATGGCGATGGCCATGTGTGCGATGGCTGCCAATATGGAAAGTCACACCGACTTCCATTTGACAAGTCGGAGACCAGGTGTAAGGCACTTCTTGAGTGCGTACATGCTGATGTTATGGGGTCGTACGCTACCCTTACTTATGGAGGCAATAAGTATGCGCTGGTTCTGGTGGATGACTACACCCGCTATACGTGGGTATACTTTCTGAGAGAGAAGTCAGATGTATTCGAGAAATTCCAAGAGTGGAAGGAACTTGTGGAAGGAAGGCTGAACCGCGGAGTGAATAGGCTGAGAAGCGACAATGGAGGGAGTTTACCTCCAATGAGTTTGCTTCTTTCTGCAGGAGGTTCGGCATTTTGCGGGAGCTCTCTTGCGCTCACACCCCTCAGCATAATGGGGTGGCAGAGAGGAAGATCCGTCATCTGGTGGAGACTACCAGGAGTTGGCTACATGCCAAGAGCATTCCCAAGGCCTTATGGGTGGAGGGAATGGCATTGCTACCCATGTGATCAATCGGCTACCACTGAGTCCCAACAGGATGGTGTCTCTACACCAGCTCATGTTCGGAGAGAAGCCAAATGTGGGTCACATGAAAGTTTTTGGTTCTACCTGCTTCGTGCACGTCCCGGATGCTCAGAGAACCAAGTTGGAGCCGAAAGCGAGGAAGTGTGTCTTCATCGGCTACGATGAGTGGAAGAAGGGGTGGAAGTGCATGGATCCGCAGACCCACAAGTTCATCGTCTCGCGCGACGTAGTGTTTGACGAACTGATCTTGTATCAGGGAGTCTCTTCTGTGGTGCTGCCGGAGAGTGGAGATTCAAGCAGGGGAGAAGAGAGAGTCACTGAGGACTCTACTGTGGAGCTGCAGGTGTCTCTAAGTGACCCATCACATCCTGGCTCAGGGGGAGCTTCGAGCTTTAGAAGCAGGGAGAGCACTGCTTCAAGAGGAGTTCAGAGAGGAGCTCAAGCGGAGGAGTCTACCGGAGTGGTAGAAAGTGGCCAAGCCTTGAGGAGGTCGAAGCGGACCATCGTCTTGCCTGCTCGCTATAAGGAGGGGAACTTCGTGAGTTTGGTCTCCTGCTTCTTCGCAGGACCACTCGACGAGAGGGAACCTGCCTGCTTTGAGGATGCAGCTGGCATCAAGGAGTGGGACGCGACCATGATTGAGGAGATTGAGGCCCTAGAGAAGAATGAAACATGGGACCTGGTTCCCATGGTGGAGGGCATCAAACCTGTCACCTGCAAATGGGTGTACAAGGTCAAGAAGAGAGCGTATGGAGAAGTAGAGCGATACAAGGTGAGGCTTGTCGCTCGAGGCTTCTCGCAAACCTACGGAGAGTACTATGAGGAGACATTTAGTCCTGTCATGAAGATGACGTCGGTGAGAACGGTCATCGCTCTGGCGGCGTGGCGAGGTTGGAAGTTGTGGCAGCTTGATGTGAAGAACGTATTTCTATACGGAGAGATTGACAAAGACATATTCATGGTGCAACCACCTGGATACGTGTCCAAGTCACTTCCACATCACGTCTGCAAGCTGAAGAAGACTCTCTACGGGTTGAAACAAGCGCCGAGAGCCTGGTATGGAAAGATCGCGGAGTACCTGCAGTTCTATGGTTATGATGCCTCAGACTCAGACTCTAGCATGTTCGTGAAGAAGAGTGGAGGTCTTCACGTGTTGGTGTTGTTGTACGTCGACGACATGATCGTGACAGGGAATAACCCTGAGGAGGTCACGCGCTGAGACAATAGCTCTTCATACGTTTTGAGATGAAGGATCTTGGTGAACTGCACCATTTCCTTGGCCTTCAAGTTGAGAAGAGAAGAGGCGGGCTGTACATTTCCCAGAGGGCTTATGCCGAGAGGATCGTCGAGAGATTCGGCATGAAGGAAGGGAAAAGTAGTTTCGTTCCTCTAGAGGCTGTGTTGAAGCTTCGGAAGGAAGAAGAGAGGATTCTTCCTGATCCGAAGATCTTTCGGGCACTGATGGGGAGTCTTATCTACTTGACTATCACGAGGCCGGACATCGCCTTTGCTGTTGGCCGAGTTAGTCAGTATATGCAGGAGCCGCGGAAGCCTCATCTGGAGGCAGCTAAAGGGATTCTGAAGTATATGAAGGGAACCCTTGAGATGGGGTTGTCCTATAAAGAGGAGTCTGACTTCAAGCTGCATGGGTACACGGATGCAGACTACGGAGGTGACGCTGATGATCGCAAGTCGACATCAGGTTACGTGTTTTTGTGTGGAGCTGCTGCTATCTCGTGGTGTAGTAAGAAGCATGACTCTATTTCCCTTTCTACCACGGAGGCCGAGTACAAGGCGTCGTCCTTAGCAGCTCAGGAGTGTGTCTGGCTGAGGAGACTAGTGGAGGATGTGGACGAGGAGGTCAGCGGACCTACTGTGCTTCACGGGGACAATGAGAGTGCCTTGAAACTGGTAACCAACCCAGTGTGTCATGCAAGGACCAAGAACATAGAGATCAAACATCAATTCATCAGAGAGAACGTGCTGAGTGGCTTGATTGCAGTAGAGCATGTGCAGAGTGAAGACAACCTTGCGGATATATTCACGAAGCCCCTATCTGCGGGGCCGTTCTGGAGGCTTCTCTTGTTGCTTGGAGTTGTTCCCGGAGCTCACTTCAAGGGGGAGTGTTAGATTTGAAGTGAGCTAGCGCCAGCGCTAGCGCTAGCGCCAACGCTAGCTCAGCTTCGAGAAGACCTCCTCCCTTGCCTATAAATAGGAGGGGTAGACCCCCTCTTAGTAAAGAGATTCAGATAGTGGCAAGTATCATCAACCTTGAGCGAGTTTGAGATACCAGAGTGCCACCTGGAGAGCAACGAACTCGGAGTCAGTTCGGCTAGCGATCTAGAGAGTGTTCCTTACTCGCGAGATAGCGTCGGCGATAGTGGATAGCACCTGCGGTAGCGAGAAGAGAAGGAAGCTGCGAGTGCGAGCTTCGGAGATAGCGCCTGGCGCTAGTGGCTAGCGCCCGCGGTAGCGAGAAGAGGAGGAAGCGAAGAGTGGCGAGCTTGCGAGTGCCGAGATTGCGAGTAGCGAGCTTGAGGGCTAGCGCCAGCGCTAGTGGCTAGCGTTCGCGATAGCGAGTAGCGAGTATCACCTATGTGGTGCGCTCTAGAGGAGAAGCGAACACTGTCCGTGACCAAGTTTCTTTACTACTATTGGCTGTTGTGAATCAAGTTGGATGCAACTTGTTTTCAGCCCTGTTCATTTGTAACTAGCTGCCAAGCTTTATTAATTGTGAAAGTTTGTGTTCATCCCTTGGTGTCCTTATTCCCTTGTTGATTGACGTGTTCTTCCGACTTCAAATATTTCACATTCTCTTCAAACATATCCTGATAATCATGTGCAAATGTCAGCATAGCTGAGAAAATAATGCAGGAGCCATCAAAATATCTTTTAGAAATCACTCTGGGAAGATGACCAAGACAGCAACCTCAATACCATGGAAAAAGCAGCATCAACTTATATGAATCATGAACCAAGTCCAAATTTCCACGAGTTTGCGAGGTGGCACTGAAGTCGATAGTGGTCTCCCCTAAGTTCATGCTCTCCATGACCCAGTCGCTGCTGGCTTTCACTCCGGCGCGCTTGACAGGCAGCTGTAATGGTTACACTTCAAATTCTTGTGAGCAAAAAAAGAAATAATATATAATATATTTTTTGCAAAAAATTTGATTCCTAACTTATAAAGTTGAAAGAAACAACATTCATATAACTATATATAATAGAGAATAAAAAATCGGTTTCCAACTCCAATAAAACTGAAAAAGAATTAAAGGATTAGTAGAAAGAATAAAAAATTGGATGAATTAATGGTGAAAATGAGTAGTTATTGCTTCCCTGTAACGTAGTGTTTGTTTTAATTGCATAGACTTTTGATTCTGCAAACATGTAATAGTAAAGATTAGTATCTATATAAAGTCAAGTATGAGAAGAGTTTAAGCAACAAAGAAGATTGATGTTCTCTGATGCTTCCTCATTCTTCTCTGTTTTTCGCTTTCGTTTTGCACTCTTAATTATATTTTGTATCAAATATTTTAAGTTGATATCAATTGAACTGTTCTAGTCATTAAAATTTAGACAAATGAGGCACAAACAAAGGGGAAAAAATCATTTATTTAGATGAAGAGTCTGGAGAGTGCAATATATTTGGTTTTTATAGAAATAATCAAATCCTAAAGGGCATTGTGTACTTGGTGTACGATGGGGTGATGGAAAGAGAGGGGTGCACCCACAGATACAGTGATCCATGTTCTGTCATAAACATCATCAACTACACTGAACTCAGCTATTTAAAAAACAGTGATCAGTATACCAAATCAACTGTTTATCATGGAAATTATGTCGATCAATATCTGATTTCTAGCTCAAATATCTGCCAAGAGACGAGAGAATGCTCAAACTATAATTCACCAGGGTCAAATCAAGAGATTTTAACCAAACAAATGAAAATCAAATGCATAAACACACACACACAAAGATAACCTTACGGAGATCCATTACTACCAAGGATCTTAAAGTAGAATGCTAAACATATCCAATCATGATACTACATTATGCTACCAAGAGAAAATAAAAAAGAGAAAAAATTGACAAGAATCTCCAAAACAATGCAATAACTAACAGACCCTTGCATTAGGATCAGCTCTTGCAGCCAGTAATCTCATTACTATGGGAACATGATTCCTCCATACATCAATACGAAGAGGAGCAACTCTAGAAGCATTTCGAGAATCAACATTTCCACCAATTTTCTTCAATGCTACCAAAGCTGGATATTAGATTCAACAACTGCATATCATATGACCAATTGTTCCACAAAATTATCTACCTATAGGCCATCACTTGGAAATCAAAGTGCCATAGTAGATGATGGTTCTTCTATTACTTATGTCCAAGGCCACATCAATTAAAGAACAACCCTTCCTTGGCATGAGTTGTTACATCACAGCTACAATCTTATTAACAAACTCATCATGCAGTTATTCAGGTCTTCTTGAGGTTTTATCTACCGTTTATCAAGACTTCCACTTCGTAAAAAACTTACCCTTGCATATTTTAGGTTGTATTTCCTTTGTCCACATACATAAATACAACAAGAAAACTTGATCTTAAAGCTCTTAAATGTGTCATTCAGGACTAACCAACAATCAAAAGAGTTGCAAATACTAATCCACCAATCAAAAACTATTTATGTCCATTCTCACCTTCAATGTGGCAGATTGGTAATAATTCTAAAGAAGATTGGATCATTTTACTAAAAGAATGATGTCTATACGCAGCCAACTCATATACTAAAAAAAGCCCTATAAAACAACAATCTACTTATCAAGAACCAAAATTTTAGTAATACCTAACTGTAATTAAAAAGCCAACCTACTATCCAAGAACACCAGCAAATGTAAGAAGTTGTAAATCTGATAGTAATACCTAACTTGTCCGCCATCACTTTTAGGAGGATGTTGTCTCTCCGTATATATTCAGTTTTGGTGAACATAAGGGATAAACTAAACTGATCTACTAGCCATTATATAGGGTACATATAGATTACTGCAGCTTAGCTACCTTTGCTTGAAGCCGAGCACACTTTTACAGTAGAAGATGAGTAATGGAGAAGTTGCAGTAGAAGATAGGTAAACAAAGGGGGAGAGTAACATTGAGAGAGAGAGAGAGATGGGGTTACCTGCATATCAGAGTAGTTGCTGACAGGACGCTGGGAAGAGGTTGCATATGGAGGGTTGCAGAGGGAGGTTTACAAATCAGTGGCAGGTCATTGAGTAACCGACGGGAAGATCGCAAGAAGCGAGGTCGAGATCTTGCCGAGTGCGGGAGTGAGCGAGGATGTATCGATTTTTGCAAGGGAAGATGATCCCAAGTAGGGAGATTAAGAGTGCGTCTTCGGAGTGATGATACGCCCGAAAATGGTTGTGTATTTTAAACGCAAGTACACGCGCCAGATCAAGTAATATAATGTGAGTTAAAATTGTTCCCACGGAAAGGTGTTAAATTCAGTGCTTGCAAATACTAGTTGAGCCCTTTTCTTTAAATCCAAGTAAGTCAATAATGAGGGTTTCAATTATAAAAACATAACTACAAATGATCACACTAATTGAAATAAACTACAGATCCTTGGGAAAATACTTTTTATTCAGTTATGAGAAATAATCTTGTATCGTGTTTTCCTAAGTATAATGCAATGATTCAATAAAAGAAACTTTGTGAAAAATGCGCGGTGAAATGTCTTGCAACGATTTTAAACTAGAAATCCATATCTCTCGATATCGGAAATCCCTAATCCCTGATCTCCCTTATCATCTCTAACTCAGGTGGGAAAAGAACCGCATAATGAATAAAAATCTATGTTGCTAACAGCAAGCGGAAATCTCTTTCTCCCTTTAAGTGTTATATTGAACTTATGACACGCTTACGCAACTCATCTCTCGAATTGTGGAGCACAGTAGAAAGACGAAACCTTGGCCAAATGTTCCAAAACAAAGATCATAATTTCAATAAAGATCATTCACCAAACAATCACAAAGAGGAATTAAAAAGTCATCATTACAAAATACAAAGTACTCTCACAATACAAGATTGATTAAATTAGTTCATGAAAACGGAGGAAAACCAACAAATAAGAACAATCTTATTGAACATGATGTTGGAATCCCGAATCTCTTCTTCCACTTCAAAATTGCCTAAACCCTAGGTCTCCTCTTCCTTCTCTTTCAAAAATGACCAAAGATCCTTTTTTTCTCTCCATATTCCTCCATATAGTCGTGCCTCCCTCTTAGGAAACTCCAATGGCCAAATAGATGCCTCGTTTCCCATCTGTAACCGTCGATTTGCATGAAATTCGGAATTCAAAAATTTAGATTTTCGACAATAAGTCATGACTAATTTTCTAAAAGTCATGACTTATTTTTCTGCTACCATTTCTTGCTCAAAATCAGCATTAAATCTGTTGATATTTTGCTGTCGCATGACTTTAAGGCTTGAGAAGCTGCTCTAAACTTGTGTTAACTTATTTTGCACTTTATCTTCAACTCTTCAAGTTGATTTCTCTGGAATTTCTACAATAAAATTGTTGGATCTGTAGGCGCCCTTAGAGGGGGGGGGGGGGGTGAATAAGGGTTTTAAAACTTTTTATTATATTTTAAATGACTTGAAAACTAAGTAGATCAAAATAGTGATTTTGAATAAAGATCTAAATTTTTTTATAATTAAAGAGAGGATAATAAACAATTTAGAGAAATGAAGAACAAATCAATTTTATTACACAAAGAGAGACATGATTACTATTGTTGAAACCAGTAACCTGGTTTCGACGTTCGCAAGGGGGATGCAGCTAACCCTTACTTGACCTGAGCGAGACCCTTGACCAGTCACTAAGAGCCGAAAAACCTTACCCTTGGAGAACACCTAAGTCCACAAACGGACCCCTTAAGCTGCAGCGTGGAGGTCCCACCACATACCCGGAAGCTCACAAGGAACTTCCCCTCCCAAGCCAATGCTGAGCCTGGGCACCTTGGAGGGCACTAAGGATCACCTCACCATCCACCTTCAATGACAGGGGGAGGGGAGGGGTAGTTCTTGCTCACACGCGAGGGAGGGGGTCAAAAACCAACCTTTCCCAAGGTGCCCATGGGGGTCTATTTATAGACTTCCCAAAAATGGGCTGCGAATAGCCAAAATTCCACTATTCGCAGCTCGACCACAATCATGAACGGACAACGCAGGAGGGGGGGGGGGGGGGGGGGGGGGCGAGTGGGACTCGAGGTGCCCATTTCCCCCCTTGCTAGGGGTCGGGAGAGTGGAAGGGGGGCTATCCCCACTTGTTCTCCCAAAAGAGAGGGGACGACGAGTGGGGGGCTGCCCCACTCGCCCCCCTAAGGAGAGGGGACGGCGAGTGGGGGCCTGCCCCCACTCGCCCCCCTAAGGAGAGGGGGCGGCGAGTGGGGGGGGCTGCCCCCACTCGCCCCACTAAGGAGAGGGGGCGGCGAGTGGGGGGCTGCCCCCACTCGCCCCCCTAAGGAGAGGGGGCGAGTGGGGGGCTGCCCCCACTCGCCCCCCTAAGGAGAGGCGGCGGCGAGTGGGGGGCTGCCCCCACTCACCCCCCTAAGGAAAGGGGGCAGGTGAGTGGGGGATTGCCCCCACTTGCCTCGCTAAGCCCTTTCTCCCTCCCTCGGGTCATTCTCTAGCCTTACTTGGTTTCGGTCGCTTCTGAGGGGCCGACCCTCTTGCCTCGGTCTCCTTAACTTCCGACTTGGTCTCGATGAACCACGGGTAAAACAAGGACCCTACTCGTGTCGGGTCACACCGGCTCGGAAAATATGAGGGTTGTACACAATCCCCGCTCTTTTCGAGCTTGTCTCAAGCTCGGAAAGAAAGTCCAACCCACCTATTTGACGAGTAGGTGGGACCTGAGGGGAATCCACGAAGGGACCTGCCAACGGGATACCCCTGCCAAGTCCTTCGGCTGGACCTGACTTGAGGCAGAACAGACCTTTCTCCACTAGACGCCCCTCCTGTGAGTCGAGCGCAACATGAGGTGCAAAAAGCTCAATACCTTAGGTCGGATGGAACTCGACCTGAGGTGGAAGAAAAACTCAACACCCCTAGTTGAGCCGAGCTCGACTTGAGGCGGAAGGCAAACCTTTCTCCACTTAACAACCCTCCTGTGAGCAGAGCTCAACTGGAGGTGGAGAAAGCTAAACACCTTAGGTCGAACTAAATTCGTCCTGAGGTGGAGGAAACTCAACATCTTTAGTCGAGCCGAACTCGACCTGAGATGGAGGAAACTCAACATCTCTAGTCGAGCCGAACTCGACCTGAGAAGGAGGGAACTAAACATCTCTAATCGAGTCGAACTCGACCTGAGATGGAGGGACTCAACACCTAACAGGGAGCCGAGCTCACCTGGAGGTGGAGGAAACTTCACACCTAACAGGGAGCCGAGCTCACCTGGAGGTAGAGGAAACTCCACACCTAACAGGGAGACGAGCTCACCTGGTGGTGGAGGAAACTCCACACCTAACAGGGAGCCGAGCTCACCTGGAGGTGGAGAGAACTCAACATCTCTAGTCGAGTCGAACTCAACCTGAGATGGAGGGGAACTCAACATCTCTAGTCGAGTCGAACTCAACCTGAGGTGGAGGGAACTCAACATCTCTAGTCGAGTCGAACTCGACCTGAGATGGAGGGACTCAACACCTAACAGGGAGCCGAGCTCACCTGGAGGTGGAGGAAACTCCACACCTAGCAAGGAGCCGAGCTTACCTGGAGGTGGAGGAACTCAACACCTCACAGGGAGCCGAGCTTGCCTGGAGGTGGGGGAACTCAACACCTAATAGGGAGCTGAGCTCACCTGGAGGTGGAGGAACTCAACACCTACCAGGGAGTAGAGCTCACCTGGAGGTGGAGGAACTCAACACCTAACAGGGAGCCGAGCTCACCTGGAGGGGGAGGGAACTCCACACCTACCAGGGAGCCGAGCTCACCTGGAGGGGGAGGGAACTCCACACCTACCAGGGAGCCGAGCTCACCTGGAGGGGGAGGGAACTCCACACCTACCAGGGAGCCGAGCTCACCTGGAGGGGGAGGGAACTCCACACCTACCAGGGAGCCGATCTCACCTAGAGGGGGAGGGAACTAACAGTTTCCCAAACAATCCGGGGGTGGAGAACCAGTCCATGTCCCAGGTGCTTACTCTCATCGAGGGACGGAGGGATTCAGCCATCTTATTGAGGCAACTGAGGTAGAGATCCAATCCACGTCTTATGTGCTTACCTTCATATATAGGTGGAGGAACTCGACCGTCTTATCAAAACAACTGAGGCGGAGATCCAATCCGCGTCTTAGGTGCTTACCTTACCTGGAGACAGGGGAACTCAACGCCCTCCCAATCCAATTGGAGGCGGAAGTACCCACCTGCGTCCAAGGTGCCTTGATTACCTAGAGACAGGGGAACTCAACGCCCTCCCAATCCCATTGGAGGCAGAAGTACCCACCTGCGTCCAAGGTGCCTTGCTTACCTGGAGACAGGGGAACTCAACGCCCTCCCAATCCAATTGGAGGCGGAAGTACCCACCTGCGTCCTAGGTGCCTTGCTTACCTGGAGACAGGGGAACTCAACGCCCTCCCAATCCAATTGGAGGCGGAAGTTCCCACCTGCGTCCAAGGTGCCTTGATTACCTGGAGACAGGGGAACTCAATGCCCTCCCAATCTCATTGGAGGCGGAAGTACCCACCTGCGTCCAAGGTGCCTTACTTACCTGTAGACAGGGGAACTCAACGCCCTCCCAATCCAATTGGAGGCGGAAGTACCCACCTGCGTCCTAGGTGCCTTGCTTACCTGGAGACAGGGGAACTCAACGCCCTCCCAATCCAATTGGAGGCGGAAGTACCCACCTATGTCCAAGGTGTCTTGCTTACCTGAAGATAGGAGAACTCAACGCCGTCCCAATCCAATTGGAGGCGGAAGTACCCACCTGCGTCCTAGGTGCCTTGCTTACCTGGAGACAGGGGAACTCAACGCCCTCCCAATCTAATTGGAGGCGGAAGTACCCACCTGCGTCCTAGGTGCCTTGCTTACCTGGAGATGGAGGAGCTCATCATCTCCCCAAGTCACTTACTCAAACGGCGAGTCGACCCGATGAGTCTCCCATCTGCCGATATGACTGAGCCCGGAGAATGGTCTCTAGTCGGGGATTTCACCAAATGGGAGTGGAGTACCCATCCATGTCCTAGGTGCTTACCTTCACCTGGAGGCAGAGGAACTCAACACCTTCCCCAAGCCACTTACCATTGGCGTTACCTGAAGTCGTTTCCATTCATCACCGAGGAGCTACCTACTTATTACAACGCGCCCATATGGGCCTACTTGGTCACATGCACCTTGACCATCTCCCTCATTACTTCCTCCATCTTCTTTGTCCCCTAGTTCCTTTTCTTTCTCCTGGTCCCTCCTGCTTCCTTTGTCGGCCTGGAGGCGGAGGACTTGTTCCTGAAACCGATCCGCGTAGCTTCCCTGCGTCTCCCCGTGCCTTTGTCACATCAGGAACAGGGACTCCACCCCCTTCCTGGTGAGACGGAGGTATCCTCCCTACCCCCTCACTCGGAGCAGCTGGTCCCAGGAGAACTGTTGAAAAGCGCTTGCGCTTGGAGGCCCAAGCCCTCCTCTGAGGCTGGACAGGTGTTGGCGATGTCGAGCACTCGCCCTGAGGGGGGAGTGCGACCCGCAAGACTTCCTGGATTGCCTTCCTGAACTCCTCGAAGTCACCTTTCTTCACGCACTCGCCGGCAGGGGTGAGTCCCCCAGCTCATCGCTTCCAGCCATGAGACTTTCCCAGAGCTTTCCGAACTAGCTGCTTCCACGCTCACCGCACCATAATGTTGAAATCAGTAACCCGGTTTCGACGTTCGCAAGGGGGATGCAGCTAACCCTTACTTGACCTGAGCGAGACCCTTGACCAGTCACTAAGAGCCAAAGAACCTTGCCCTTGGAGAACACCTAGGTCCACAAACGGACCCCTTAAGCTACAATGTGGAGGTCCCACCACATACCTGGAAGCTCACAAGGAACTTCCCCTCCCAAGCCAATGCTGAGCGTGGGCACCTTGGAGGGCACTAAGGATCACCTCACATTCCACTTTCAATGATAGGGGGAGGGGAGGGGTAGTGCTTGCTCACACGCGAGGGAGGGGGTCAAAAACCAACCTTTCCCAAGGTGCCCATGGGGGTCTATTTATAGACTTCCCAAAAATGGGCTGCGAATAGCCAAAATTCCACTATTCGCAGCTCGACCACAATCATGAACGTACAACGCAGGAGGGGGGAGAGTGGGACTCGAGGTGCCCATTTCCCCCCTTGCCAGGGGTCGGGAGAATGGAAGGGGGGCTATCCCCACTTGTTCTCCCAAAAGAGAGGGGACGGCGAGTGGGGGGTTGCCCCCACTCGCCCCCCTAAGGAGAGGGGGCTGCGAGTGGGGGGCTGCCCCCACTCGCCCCCCTAAGGAGAGGGGACGGCGAGTGGGGGGCTGCCCCCACTCGCCCCCCTAAGGAGAGGGGGCGACGAGTGGGGGGCTGCCCCCACTCGCCCCCTAACGAGAGGGGGCGGCGAGTGGGGGGCTGCCCCCACTCGCCCCCCTAAGGAGAGGCGGCGGCGAGTGGGGGGCTGCCCCCACTCGCCCCCCCTAAGGAAAGGGGGCAGGTGAGCGGGGGATTGCCCCCACTTGCCTAGCTAAGCCCTTTCTCCCTCCCTCGGGTCATTCCCTAGCCTTACTTGGTTTCGGTCGCTTCCGAGGGGCCGACCCGCTTGCCTCGGTCTCCTTAACTTCCGACTTGGTCTCGACGAACCACGGGTAAAACAAGATCCCTACTCGTGTTGGGTCACACCGGCTCAGAAAATATGAGGGTTGTACACAATCCCCGCTCTTTTCGAGCTTGTCTCAAGCTCGGAAAGAAAGTCCAACCCACCTATTTGACGAGTAGGTGGGACCTAAGGGGAATCCACGAAGGGACCTGCCAACGGGATACCCCTGCCGAGTCCTTCGGCTGGACCTGACTTGAGGCAGAACAGACCTTTCTCCACTAGACGCCCCTCCTGTGAGTCGAGCGCAACATGAGGTGGAAAAAGCTCAACACCTTAGGTCGGATGGAACTCGACTAGAGGTGGAAGAAAAACTCAACACCCCTAGTTGAGCCGAGCTCGACTTGAGGCGGAAGGCAAACCTTTCTCCACTTAGCAACCCTCCTGTGAGCAGAGCTCAACTGGAGGTGGAGAAAGCTAAACACCTTAGGTCGAACTAAATTCGTCCTGAGGTGGAGGCAACTCAACATCTTTAGTCGAGCCGAACTCGACCTGAGATGGAGGAAACTCAACATCTCTAGTCGAGACGAAATCGACCTGAGAAGGAGGGAACTAAACATCTCTATTCGAGTCGAACTCGACCTGAGATGGAGGGACTCAACACCTAACAGAGAGCCGAGCTCACCTGGAGGTGGAGGAAACTCCACACCTAGCATGGAGCCGAGCTCACCTGGAGGTGGAGGAACTCAATACCTAACAGGGAGCCGAGCTCACCTGGAGGTGGAGGAACTCAACACCTCACAGGGAGACGAGCTCACCTGGAGGTGGGGGAACTCAACACCTAACAGGGAGCCGAGCTCACCTGGAGGTGGAGGAACTCAACACCTAACAGGGAGCCGAGCTCACCTGGAGGTGGAGGAACTCAACACCTGACAGGGAGCCGAGCTCACCTGGAGGTGGAGGAACTCAACACCTCACAGGGAGCCGAGCTCACCTGGAGGTGGAGGAAACTCCACACCTAACAGGGAGCCGAGCTCACCTGGAGGTGGAGGAAACTCCACACCTAACAGGGAGCCGAGCTCACCTGGAGGTGGAGGAAACTCCACACCTAACAGGGAGCCGAGCTCACTTGGAGGTGGAGGGGACTCAACATCTCTAGTCGAGTCGAACTCAACCTGAGATGGAGGGGAACTCAACATCTCTAGTCGAGTCAAACTCAACCTGAGATGGAGGGAACTCAACATCTCTAGTCGAGTCGAACTCGACCTGAGATGGAGGGACTCAACACCTAACAGGGAGCCGAGCTCACCTGGAGGTGGAGGAAACTCCACACCTAGCAAGGAGCCGAGCTCACCTGGAGGTGGAGGAACTCAACACCTCACAGGGAGCCAAGCTCGCCTGGAGGTGGTGGAACTCAACACCTAACAGGGAGCCGAGCTCACCTGGAGGTGGAGGAACTCAACACCTAACAGGGAGCCGAGCTCACCTGGAGGTGGAGGAACTCAACACCTAACAGGGAGCCGAGCTCACCTGGAGGGGGAGGGAACTCCACACCTACCAGGGAGCCGAGCTCACCTGGAGGGGGAGGGAACTCCACACCTACCAGGGAGACGAGCTCACCTGGAGGGGGAGGGAACTCCACACCTACCAGGGAGCCGAGCTCACCTGGAGGGGGAGGGAACTCCACACCTACCAGGGAGCCGAGCTCACCTGGAGGGGGAGGGAACTAACAGTTTCCCAAACAATCCGGGGGTGGAGAACCAGTCCATGTCCCAGGTGCTTATCCTCACCGAGGGACGGAGGGATTCAACCATCTTTTTGAGGCAACTGAGGTAGAGATCCAATCCACGTCTTATGTGCTTACCTTCATATATAGGTGGAGGAACTCGACCGTCTTAACAAAACAACTGAGGCGGAGATCCAATCCGCGTCTTAGGTGCTTACCTTACCTAGAGACAGGGGAACTCAACGCCCTCCCAATCCAATTGGAGGCAGAAGTACCCACCTGCGTCCAAGGTGCCTTGATTACCTGGAGACAGGGGAACTCAACGCCCTCCCAATCCCATTGGAGGCGGAAGTACCCACCTGCGTCCAAGGTGCCTTGCTTACCTGGAGACAGGGGAACTCAACGCCCTACCAATCCAATTGGAGGCGGAAGTACCCACCTGCGTCCTAGGTGCCTTGCTTACCTGGAGACAGGGGAACTCAACGCCCTCCCAATCAAATTGGAGGCGGAAGTTCCCACCTGCGTCCAAGGTGCCTTGATTACTTTGAGACAGGGGAACTCAATGCCCTCCCAATCCCATTGGAGGCGGAAGTACCCACCTGTGTCCAAGGTGCCTTTCTTACCTAGAGACAGGGGAACTCAACGCCCTCCCAATCCAATTGGAGGCGTAAGTACCCACCTGCGTCCTAGGTGCCTTGCTTACCTGGAGACAGGGGAACTCAACGCCCTCCCAATCCAATTGGAGGCGGAAGTACCCACATGCGTCCAAGGTGCCTTGCTTACCTAGAGACAGGGGAACTCAACGCCCTCCCAATCGAATTGGAGGCGGAAGTACCCACCTGCGTCCTAGGTGCCTTGCTTACCTGGAGACAGGGGAACTCAACGCCCTCCCAATCCAATTGGAGGCGGAAGTACCCACCTGCGTCCTAGGTGCCTTGCTTACCTGGAGATAGAGGAGCTCATCATCTCCCCAAGTCACTTACTCAAACGGCGAGTCGACCCGATGAGTCTCCCATCTGCCGGCATGACTGAGCCCGGAGAATGGTCTCTAGTCGGGGATTTCACCAAATAGGAGTGGAGTACCCATCCACGTCCTAGGTGCTTACCTTCACCTGGAGGCAGAGGAACTCAACACCTTCCCCAAGCCACTTACCATTGGCGTTACCTGAAGTCGTTTCCATTCATCACCGAGGAGCTACCTACTTATTACAACGCGCCCCTCTGGGCCTACTTGGTCACATGCACCTTGACCATCTCCCTCATTACTTCCTCCATCTTCTTTGTCCCCTAGTTCCTTTTCTTTCTCCTGGTCCCTCCTGCTTCCTTTGTCGGCCTGGAGGCGGAGGACTTGTTCCTGAAATCGATCCGCGTACCTTCCCTGCGTCTCCCCGTGCCTTTGTCACATCAGGAATAGGGACTCCACCCCCTTCCTGGTGAGACAGAGGTATCCTCCCTACCCCCTCACTCGGGGCAGCTGGTCCCAGGAGAACTGTTGAAAAGCGCTTGCGCTTGGAGGCCCAAGCCCTCCTCTGAGGCTGGCCAGGTGTTGGCGATGTCGAGCACTCGCCCTGAGGGGGGAGTGCGACCCGCAAGACTTCCTGGATTGCCTTCCTGAACTCCTCGAAGTCACCTTTCTTCACGCACTCGCCGGCAGGGGTGAGTCCCCCAGCTCATCGCTTCCAGCCATGAGACTTTCCCAGAGCTTTCCGAACTAGCTGCTTCCACGCTCACCGCACCATAATGTTGAAACCAGTAACCCGGTTTCGACGTTCGCAAGGGGGATGCAGCTAACCCTTACTTGACCTGAGCGAGACCCTTGACCAGTCACTAAGAGCCAAAGAACCTTGCCCTTGGAGAACACCTAAGTCCACAAAAGGACCCCTTAAGCTACAACGTGGAGGTCCCACCACATACCCGGAAGCTCACAAGGAACTTCCCCTCCCAAGCCAATGCTGAGCCTGGGCACCTTGGAGGGCACTAAGGATCACCTCACATTCCACTTTCAATGATAGGGGGAGGGGATGGGTAGTGCTTGCTCACACGCGAGGGAGGGGGTCAAAAACAAACCTTTCCCAAGGTGCCCATGGGGGTCTATTTATAGACTTCCCAAAAATGGGTTGCGAATAGCCAAAATTCCACTATTCGCAGCTCGACCACAATCATTAACGTACAACGCAGGAGGGGGGCGAGTGGGACTCGAGGTGCCCATTTCCCCCCTTGCCAGGGGTCGGGAGAGTGGAAGGGGGGCTATCCCCACTTGTTCTCCTAAAAGAGAGGGGACGACGAGTGGGGGGTTGCCCCCACTCGCCCCCCTAAGGAGAGGGGGCTGCGAGTGGGGGGCTGCCCCCACTCGCCCCCTAAGGAGAGGGGACGGCGAGTGGGGGGCTGCCCCCACTCGCCCCCCTAAGGAGAGGGGGCGGGGAGTGGGGGGCTGCCCCCACTTGCCACCCTAAGGAGAGGGGGCGGCGAGTGGGGGGCTGCCCCCACTCGCCCCCCGCCCCCCTTAGGACAGGGGGCAGGTGAGCGGGGGATTGCCCCCACTTTCCTCGCTAAGCCCTTTCTCCCTCCCTCGGGTCATTCCCTAGCCTTACTTGGTTTCGGTCGCTTCTGAGGGGCCGACCCGCTTGCCTCGGTCTCCTTAACTTCCGACTTGGTCTCGACGAACCACGGGTAAAACAAGGACCCTACTCGTGTCGGGTCACACCGGCTCAGAAAATATGAGGGTTGTACAACTATTAATAAAAATGATTACAAAAATGGACTTCTATAACGCTAGAAATCGAAGGCGACTAGTAAAATTCCCTTTTGTTTTCTATCCCGACTCGTATCCCCACAAACCGGTGGCTTTAGCCTATCCTCCCCTGGATCTGGCCTCAAGCCGCTCTAGCCAATCCTCCCCTGGATATGGCCTCGAGCAATCCCTAGATCAACACATTAGTCCTAGTCACCAACACGAGGCAAATTTCTGCCCTAAGTCCGACCCAGACCTAGTTACCAACATGAGGCGAATTCACTACACGATTACAATAGTAAAGAGATGAAATAAACAACAACAATATGCAAAACCCCCTCTAAGGAACTTCTGAAGTTAGGGACGAGAGATCGTTGTAGGTTAAGCATGGTTGAAGCGATCATCGGTCGGATACGGCGTGAAGAAGTCCTCCTTCAGAAACTCTCAGAACTTTTGGTGGGAGATCAACTCTTGGCAGAATAGGGCTCTAGAATTTAGGCGCTCAAACTCTCTATAGCATGTGTGTTAAAAATGAGAGAAGAGGACTCCTTTTATAGGAGAGCGAGCTAGCGCATGCGCTGTCCCTGTCGCCGACGCTAGGTTGATTTAGGAAATATTCTGCGCGTTCGTATCTTTCATTGCAAGGACACCCTGCCAATATTCCTCTTGTGCGTCGAGCTACCTCCTGTGCTAGCCGCTACTGCCTGCGCTAGCGCCTTCTATAACTGCTTCCCAGAATTGCTCTAATCAGGTCTAGCGCCTGCGCTAGTGGCTACCGCCGGTGCTAGTGGCCATGTTGGAGTTTTGGCTTCAAACTTAGGCGCAACCTTCTTATGTTATCCTTAAGTCATATGACATTATTTCCTGCACACTTAAACACACAAGATCAAATACACATAGGATTTGTTATTCCCAAACCTAGGAGATGCAGAAGACCATATTACAACAAACTCCCCCTTTTGATGATAACAAATCCATTAACAATAAATGAGTGCATGAATACAGAAAGCATGACGAATCCTGCTTATGTGTGTGTGAATGATGACTTAGGATAATTGTCGATTTTGGTATGTAAAAGTGCTCCCCCTATGTGAATGCACCCCTTATATGTAGGCTATCTCTTAATCATTAATCATGTTAGTTCTCCTCATTTGATAGCGTTTTTATTTATCATGTTAGTTCTCCCCCTTTTGTTATTAACAAAAGTGGGTTAAGGAAGCAAAATACATAGAATGAGGATTTTGATAAAAAGATTGTTGGATCGGTAGGCGCACTTAGAGGGGGGGTGAATAAGGGTTTTCAAAAACTTTAGTGATATTTTTAAAACTTTGTAATAATACAAGATTAAGATAATAGAAAGTTAAGTAAAACAATTGAAATAAAGTAGAGACATGCTTTATTAATATTAAATACGGTTTTACAAAAGTTGACTACTATGACGCTAGAAATCGGTGGCGATTAATAGTAAACTCTTTTTGTTTTCTATCCCGACTCGCATCCCCACAAACCGGTGGCCCTAGCCTATCCTCCCCAGATTCGGCCTCAAGCCGATCTAGCCAACCCTTCCCCGGATGTGGCCTCGAGCACCCCCTAGACCTAGCCTAGATCTAGTCGCCAACACGAGGCGAGTTTCCCCCTAAGTCCTACCCAGACCTAGTCGCCAACACGAGGCGATTTCACTAACCGTTTACAAGAAAAATATGAAAGGAAAATAAGTAAAAAAATCCCTTCTGAAGACGGAGGCGAAGATCCGCTGTAGAATAGGCGTTGTAGAGGCGGACTTCGTTTGGATCCGGCGTGATCAGATTCTCCTTCAGAAGTTTGCAGAACTTTGGTAGGACTTCAACTTTCGGCCAAGATAGCCTCTGGAATTCTGGCACTCTATCTCTCTGATGATATCTCTCTGATGTGTGTATGAAACGAGAGGAGAGGAGTCCTTTTTATATCCTTAGCGCTAGCGCCTGCGCTAGCGCTACCGCCGACGCTATCCCATATTAGGACATATTTTGTGCAGCAGAATCTTCAATCCGAGGAAACAATTCCTCCTTGCCAAATGTGTGCGTCGCTGCCGCCTGCGCTATCCCATATTAGGACACATTCTGCGCGGCAGAATCTTCAATCCGAGGAAACAATTCCTCCTTGCCAATTGTGTGTGTCGCTACCGCCTGCGCTATCGGCTACCGCCAGGCGCTATCTCCTTCCATATGTGCTCCCGGAATTGCGCTATCATCGCTAGCGCCAGGCGCTAAGTGCTACCGCCGGCGCTAGTGGGAGACTTGGAATTGCTGGCTCAAAATTAGGGGCAACCATCCTTGAGTCATGTGGACTTTGATTTCCTGCACACTTAAACACACAAGATCAAATACACATAGGATTTGTTATTCTCAAACCTAGGAGATGCGGAAGACCATGTTCCAACAAACTCCCCCTTTTGATAATAACAAATCCATTAATGATAAATCAGAGCATTAATAAATAAGCATGATGAAACTATATTTGTGTGTGTGTGAGAGTGGTGACTTAGGATAATTATTGATTTTTAGCATTTAGAATTGCTCCCCCTAAATACTACATGCTCCCCCTAATTGAATGCTCTCCTAATATGTAAGCTATCATCTTAATTAAGCATTATAGTTTGATAGTAGATTAATATTTATCATGTTAGTTCTCCCCCTTTTGTTATTAGCAAAAGCGGGTAAGGAGATATCACCAAAAAGTTGATAATTAGATAAACGCATGATCGAGCTTGTAGAGAATGAGAAAGAGTTTTAGAGTTATTTTCATCCCAATATTGTCATAAATCAGAGTTTGTTGCATAACCAAATAGAAGGTAAATGTAAAGTTGCGAAAGACTTAGAGAAACATCTTTTGTAAGACATGATAATTAAAAATATATGAGTTTAATTTTATAAAGAAGATGTTTTGTAAACATTTTAAAATTAGTAAGAAATTAACCAAGCATGAAATAATGATATCAGAAAGATAGTACTATAATGTTATGTTAATTCATTGTTTCAAAACATACTAAACATTGTAGAAAGCATGCTAGGTTATCTAGTGCATTTCATAAGTAAAGAATAGTATAGAATTAGCATTAGGATCCAATACTCATGAGAAGAAGTGTTATGGAAGATAATGATGTGTACATAAGTGTATTTTTTAGTAGAGTAAACACATGTTTTAATCAAAAATACAAGTGATATGTAAAGTAAGAGCACAATAAACACAAATAATGTTACTTCCACAAACTTCAATGCACAAAAAAATATACAACTACCAAGGTGTTTTGCACACACAATGCTTATTAAGACTTATCAGGGTGCAAAGTAGTGCTTGGGGGATCACATAGTTTTATTTTTCAAGATTGATTTTTATTGTGATCCGGTGTACATAAGAATAAGTGGTTTTTTTGTTATTTTGAAAGAAAGTTATGGTTTACACAAGATACTTTACTATTCTTTCCAAAGTGCTCAACCTCACAACGCTTATTAAGACTTATCAGGAGGTTCAAGTTGTAACACCCCAAAAATCGTAGTTCCGCGAGGTAGGCGGAGTGGTAGTGCTGCGCTCGGGAAAGGCTAGGAATTTCTTAGCAGCTCTTCGCGCACGACCATTTCTCCTCTTCGCGCACGACCAGTGATCGTGCGCAGTGATCGTGCGCTATCCGCCAGAATTCGGAGTTCTGTCTCAGATAGTGCGCACGACCAGTGTCTCCTTCGCGCACGACCAGTGATCGTGCGCAGTGATCGTGCGCTATCCGCCAGAATTCGGAGTTCTGTCTCGGATAGTGCGCACGACCAGTGTCTTCTTCGCGCACGACCAGTGACCGTGCGACTGTGATCGTGCGCCCTGTTTATTCTGTTCCGCGAAATCGTGCGGGGATGATGATCCGACCGATCAAATACTTTGGGATTTGATCCGACGGCTGAGATAATTCGCTGGGGGGCTTTAGGGCTTGGATGAGGGGTTATTCCCTCATATTTCCAAGTCCTTTCTCTCTCTTAGGTTGGAGAAAGGAGAAGGGGGCAAGGAGGAAGAAGAGGGGAGATCCGCCATTGTTGGAGCTTCGGAGCTCCGATCGCCGATCCGAGACCGGCAACGCGTAGAGGGCGTCAAGGCGCTTCTTCTCCACCGTTTGGTTGCAAGCTTCTCATGGCTAGGAGGAGATCTCAAAAGGTAACGACGTTTCTCCTCCCGGTCTTTAGGATGCGTGTTTGGCATCTCCTCTTTCCTGCATTTTTGGCACCGGATCCGTCGAGTGAGAGGGATCCGGGTCGCCTTGGTTCAAGAGAAACCACCGGGTTGATTGTGTCCGTCCCCGGCATGTTTTGCACTAGAGATCCGCTCCGTTAGCGGATTAGGCATTGTGGGTGAAGCCGGATTTATGGCCGTTGGTCCGATCCGGTGATGTTGATTTACGCGCATGTTAGGGGTTTTGTTAGAAATCCGATTACGGCGAACTCGTCGTTGTGATGCCCTTGTAGCTTCGTATGGTAACGAATGTTGGGTTAGGGCGGAGAATAAATGTGCGGATTATGGGGCTTGTGATGCCTTGTGTTGTGCGAAGGCGCGATTGGTCTTTGTGGTCGGCTGGCTATCCCGTGGAGACTGAGATTCACGTGTGGAGAGTGTCCCGGCAAGATTAGTCCCTTCGTTTGTTGACTGACGAGAATGTCTGTGCTACGGATTGCATCCGTTGACGGTCTCCAGGCGAGGCAATCGGTGGACGTTGTCCCGAGAGTAAGCCCAGGGCCTTGGGACGTTTTGATTAGCCAGAATTCTTGGAATCGGTCTTGGTGCGTTGTTGGCGGCCCGAGCGGGTGAGCTGTCAGACAAGCCCGTTGGCATGGAAGGCCTGGCGAGGTGAGTCTCAGCGAGAGCGCTTGGCCTTGGGTTTGATGCCCTTGTGGGGAAATGATGAGTACCCTTGTGTTGGTAATGTATGATGATGTGTTAGATTCATACGCATTAGGGCGCCTTGGGTGAAACCCCGGGCTTGCACTCATTCTGCATTGTTAGGCCCTTTTATTACCTGCTCAACCTAGAAACGTGGATGATGCTTGTGACACTCATGCCAGTATTTATGTTGCTTTCCTATATGTACATTTGCATACGAAGTGCTGACTTGCAGGGTGAAGTAGTTCCCCGGGGTCCGCTAGGACGGCCGGGAGGGGGGATGTTGTTACACCGCTTGTGGTCAGCCATAGCTGACCCTCGTTTTCCGCTCTTTGTGATTTGGTTGCAGGGCACGAATCGCAAGCTGGACCCAGCGCGCCGGCCAAAAGGGCCTAAAGCCTCATGAAGTGATTACCTGTTTTCCTGTATTACTTTCTTCGTGCTTTGTTATATCCGGCTTGCATGCCGAGGTAGTTTAGGGAAAAACCACCTTTCCCCTTTGGTTGGGATGTCTTTCTTTACGAATTGTTGGATGTTTTGGACTGTGTTTTGTAAGGCCTTAAGGCCAGTTGGACTCCTTTGTAGTGGACAATCTCTGTGGTTTAGTTTTGTTTCCGCTGTGTTGTCTGAGTTATGAGTTTGGGTAGTGATTATCATCTTTTAATACCAAAGCTGTGGCGGTTATATGTTGTGGGGTCCCGGCCGGACCCATATTATATGGTCATTGCAGGGGAGGTGTTACAATTTGGTATCAGAGCTAGGTTGAGTATTCTTGCGAGGTCTAGTGTAGTTGGATCGCGTAAGAGATTGTCCACATAGGAGTTTTGCGCGGGATTATGAGTATCCCTGTGTTTGAGTCTTGCGAATAGAGACTGATGAGTCTTTCTCCTTGCTTATGCTAGGATGTTGGCGATGACGCGGGGACATCTAGGAGGCAAGAGGAGCCTTCGGGGAGTAGTGCTACTGCTCCAGGCCTTGTGAATGTGGGCCTGTCCCCGGCCGACTTCTGTCGCATGCTAGCGGAGGCGATGGTGGCGGCTCAAGCTGGAGCGATGCCACGGGTTCCTACGCCGGTGGTGCAAGTTGCGACCCCTGTCACTCCGGCGGCTACGCCGGATACACCGGAGGTTGAAGTAAGGCAAGCAGAGCCTCTTGCGGAGAGAGTTTTTCCGATGGGTGATCGATTCATGAAGTATTTCTTGAGTTTTCACCCTCCGACGTTCAAGGGAGTGGGCACTCCAACGGATGCCGAGGATTGGCTTTCGAGGATCCGGGAGCTCTTGAGGGCAGCTGAGACCCCAGCTGAGAGGCAGTCTCACTTTGCGAGCTTCATGTTGGAGGGCGATGCGAAGTTGTGGTGGGCGAACCATAACGGTCGTCAGTTTGTTGGGCGTGTTCCGTCCATGGAGGAGTTCGGAAACGCTTTCCTAAAGCGGTATATTCCGGTTTCAACAAGGTTAGCACTGCAGCGGCAGTTTCTGCATTTGGTGCAGCGGGAGAAGACGGTGGATGAGTATCTGCAAGAGTTCACCCGGTTGGGTCGGTATGCAGGCACCACAATGGCAGATGATGAAGAGAGGGATAACCTCTTTTATCAAGGGTTGAGGGAAAACTTAAGGCAACCACTCATAGCCTTGAAGAATGCAGGGTTCGATGAGTTGGTCGAAGCCGCTCGCACGCTGGAGAGCGACCTGGAGCGAACTCAGCGGCGAAAGGGTGTTGCGGCAAAACAGGGAGAAGGAAAGCCTTCTCAGTCTCAATCCCAGTGGAAATCCGAGGGTAGCCGATGGAAGAAGAAGCCCCGTCCTAACAGACCTGGGGAGAGAGGTGGTGCGCCTTCGGGAGATTTCCGTTCCAAGGGTCCAGTTACTTGTTACCAGTGTGGCAAGGTGGGCCACATTAGTCGTTTCTGTACTGAGGGCGGAGCTGGGCCAGAGCCGAGGCAAGAGCAATCGGTGCGTTCAGGTCCCAGTGTTGCAGAGAAGGGGAAAGCGGCGGAGTCGAGTGCTTCGCGGTTCCCTCCAGTGCAGCCTAGGGCCTACAACCTTGGGCAGCAGGAAGCGATGCGTCAACCCGATGTGGTGACAGGTATGAAAAGTTTAAGTTTTCAGTTGTTACTATAATGTAGGTTGCGGCCTTTCATGTTTGTTTTGCACGTGGTTAGGTTTCGTGCTAGTGTCGGGCTACCCCTCGCGAGTGTTGTTCGACACGGGGGCGTCACACTCTTTTCTTGCGGAAGGTTTTATCCGGAAGATTGGTGCTGAGCCCGTAGCGGCAGGGGTGGAGCTGAGTGTGCGTATGCCAAATGGGTCTTTCATGACTACCATGAGGAGGGGACGCATTGTGATGCAAATTGGCGATCGTGACTTCGTGTTGGTAGCAGCGATTCTGCCACTAGCCGAATTCGACGTTATCTTGGGGATGGACTGGCTTGCGGAGCAGCGAGCTAGTATCGACTGCCAGTTGAAGGTGGTAACCCTGAGAGGTGAAGGTAGAGCAGAGGTCAAGTTCGAAGGCCTAAGCGGAGTGGCTTACTCCCTGATTTCCGCTATGCAAATGAGGCGTGCGGTAAACCAAGGAGGCGAGGCGTTCTTAGCTCTGTTGGAGACTCACTCCACAAAGTTGGCTATTAGGGAAGTTCCGGTGGTGGAAGAATTTGAGGATGTTTTCCCCGAGGAACTTCCGGGAGCACCTCCTCAGCGTGAAATAGATTTCTCGATAGAGTTGGTACCGGGTGCGAGGCCAGTGTCGCGCCCTCCGTTTAGGATGGCACCGAAGGAACTGGCCGAGTTAAAGGTTCAGTTGCAGGAGTTGTTGGAGCAAGGGTACATTAGGCCCAGCTCTTCACCATGGAGCGCCCCGGTTTTGTTTGTGAAGAAAAAGGACGGAAGTATGCGGTTATGCATTGATTACCGTGAGCTAAATAAGTTGACCGTCAAGAATAAATATCCAATTCCCCGAATTGATGATTTGTTCGACCAGTTAGTGGGGTCGGTGGTGTACTCCAAGTTGGATTTGAAATCGGGGTACTACCAGCTGAAGATCCGAGAAGAGGACGTTGCCAAGACAGCGTTCGGGACTCGGTATGGCCACTACGAGTTTTCGGTGATGCCGTTCGGTTTGACGAACGCGCCATCCGTGTTCATGGACTTGATGAACAGGGTTTTCCGCCCTTTCTTAGATTCGTTCGTGGTGGTGTTTATTGACGATATTTTGGTGTACTCAAAATCGGAGGCGGAGCATGAGTCTCACTTGAGGCAAGTATTGCAGACTCTAAGGGAGAATCAGCTCTATGCTAAGTTCTCAAAATGCGAGTTTTGGATCGAGAAGGTGGCTTTCTTAGGTCACGTGATTAGTGGAAATGGGGTGGCGGTAGATCCAGCGAAGATCGAAGCCATTAGGGATTGGCCTGTCTTGAGGACCGTGACGGAAGTCCGGAGTTTTCTTGGACTAGCCGGTTATTATAGAAGGTTCGTGGAGAACTTTTCGCGGATGGCGTTGCCCCTCACCACTCTCACTCGCAAGGACCAGAAGTTCGTATGGACACCGGAGTGTGCCCGGGCATTTGAGAATCTGAAGGAAAGGTTGATGTCCGCTCCAATCCTTAGTCTTCCTAGTGGGACGGAAGGATTTCAGATTTTCAGCGACGCGTCAGGTTGCGGTTTGGGGTGCGTGCTCGTGCAGCACGGCAAGGTGATCGCTTATGGGTCAAGGCAGTTAAAGACTCATGAGAAGAATTACCCCGTCCACGATTTGGAGTTGGCGGCGGTAATCTTTGCGCTAAAGTTGTGGCGGCACTACGTTTATGGTGCGAAGGTGGAGATCTTCACAGATCACAAAAGCCTGAGGTATCTCCTAGATCAAAAGGATCTGAATATGCGGCAGCGTAGGTGGGTCGAGTTCCTTGGGGACTACGACGTGGAGATTCAGTATACGCCGGGTAAAGCCAACGTGGTGGCGGATGCTTTGAGTAGGAAGTACTCCGGGCAAGGTAATTGGATGGAGGCGCATAACGAGCGTTTGATTCGAGACTTGGAGTCTCTTGATATCTCTTGTGTGGCTAGAGGTGAGTCTAGCGTAGCTCGTTTGAATTGGATTGAAATGCAATGTGACATAACGGATCGAATCCGAGAGGCGACCAGTGCGGACGAGGAGTGCCAACAGTTGGTGTTGGAGGCTCAACAGAGCGAGGGCACTGCTTTGGAGATGGTTGGTGGGATCTTAAAAAGGGACGGGAGGGTTTGCGTTCCGCGCTTTGGCAAGCTCCGCGAGGAGTTGATGTTTGAAGCTCACTTTACGAAGTACTCCGTTCATCCAGGAAGTACAAAGATGTACGCGGATTTGAAGAAATCCTTTTGGTGGCCTGGGATGAAGCGGGATGTAGCCGAGTACGTGAGCCGATGTCAGACTTGTGCCTTGGTAAAGGCTGAGTGCCAAAGGCCCGGCGGGTTCTTGAAGCCTCTTCCCATCCCCGAATGGAAATTTGATGACATCTCTATGGATTTTGTGCATGGTTTGCCTCGATCGCAGCAGGGTAACGATGCAATTTGGGTGATAGTAGATCGCCTGACGAAGGTGGCCCACTTCATTCCGAACCAGAAGGGTGATGGCGTGGAAAAGCTCGTGGAGCTTTATGTTCGAAACGTTGTGCGGTTGCACGGGATTCCGAAGAGCATCGTTAGTGATCGCGATGGGCGATTCACATCGAAGGATTGGAGATTAGTGCAGAAAAGTCTAGGCACGAAGCTCAAGTTTAGTACCGCGTTCCATCCGCAGACCGATGGTCAGACGGAGCGAACGAACCGTACGTTGGAAGACATGTTGAGGATGTGTGCTCTCGACTTTGGCAAAGGGTGGGAGGACCACCTTTTCATGGTGGAGTTCGCCTATAATAATAGCTTCCAGGCGAGTATCAAGATGGCGCCATACGAAGCTTTGTATGGAAGGAAGTGTCGAACGCCGATGTCTTGGGCAGAGGTGGGAGACACTAAGATTTTGGGAAAGCAAGTGGTGGAGGATGCTTGCGAGATTGTGCGGACGATTCAGGAGCGCATGAAGGTTGCTCAGGATCGACAAGCAAAGTATTTTAATGCACGCCACAGAAATGTGGAGTTTGCAGTGGGCGACATGGTCTACTTGAAGATCAAGCCGTTCAAGGGTGTTTCGCGGGTGCGGCGACTCAAGAAGTTGAGTCCAAGATATTTGGGTCCGTTCGAGGTTACGGAACGTATAGGCGAAGCAGCCTATCGTTTGGCGTTGTCCGCAGAGCTGAGTGGATTACATGACGTTTTCCATGTCTCCGTGCTGAGGAAAGCTTTGATAGAGCCGAGTGTCGTGGTCGAAGCGGCGGCGGTGCCGGTGATGGAGAACTTGGGGGCGAGGGTTCGCCCGGTGTGCGTGGAGGATTCAGAAGTCCGGCAGTTGCGTAACAAGCAAGTCAAACTTGTGAAGGTGCGATGGGACAACTGCGGGCGAGACGAATTCTCTTGGGAGCGAGAGCAAGCGATGCGGGAGGATTTCCCGGAACTTTTCGCTCCAGGTATGCGTTGTGAATTTCCTGCTTAAATTCTAAAATTTCGAGGACGAAATTCTTTTAAGGGGGGTGGAGTTGTAACACCCCAAAAATCGTAGTTCCGCGAGGTAGGCGGAGTGGTAGTGCTGCGCTCGGGAAAGGCTAGGAATTTCTTAGCAGCTCTTCGCGCACGACCATTTCTCCTCTTCGCGCACGACCAGTGATCGTGCGCAGTGATCGTGCGCTATCCGCCAGAATTCGGAGTTCTGTCTCGGATAGTGCGCACGACCAGTGTCTCCTTCGCGCACGACCAGTGATCGTGCGCAGTGATCGTGCGCTATCCGCCAGAATTCGGAGTTCTGTCTCGGATAGTGCGCACGACCAGTGTCTTCTTCGCGCACGACCAGTGACCGTGCGACTGTGATCGTGCGCCCTGTTTATTCTGTTCCGCGAAATCGTGCGGGGATGATGATCCGACCGATCAAATACTTTGGGATTTGATCCGACGGCTGAGATAATTCGCTGGGGGGCTTTAGGGCTTGGATGAGGGGTTATTCCCTCATATTTCCAAGTCCTTTCTCTCTCTTAGGTTGGAGAAAGGAGAAGGGGGCAAGGAGGAAGAAGAGGGGAGATCCGCCATTGTTGGAGCTTCGGAGCTCCGATCGCCGATCCGAGACTGGCAACGCGTAGAGGGCGTCAAGGCGCTTCTTCTCCACCGTTTGGTTGCAAGCTTCTCATGGCTAGGAGGAGATCTCAAAAGGTAACGACGTTTCTCCTCCCGGTCTTTAGGATGCGTGTTTGGCATCTCCTCTTTCCTGCATTTTTGGCACCGGATCCGTCGAGTGAGAGGGATCCGGGTCGCCTTGGTTCAAGAGAAACCACCGGGTTGATTGTGTCCGTCCCCGGCATGTTTTGCACTAGAGATCCGCTCCGTTAGCGGATTAGGCATTGTGGGTGAAGCCGGATTTATGGCCGTTGGTCCGATCCGGTGATGTTGATTTACGCGCATGTTAGGGGTTTTGTTAGAAATCCGATTACGGCGAACTCGTCGTTGTGATGCCCTTGTAGCTTCGTATGGTAACGAATGTTGGGTTAGGGCGGAGAATAAATGTGCGGATTATGGGGCTTGTGATGCCTTGTGTTGTGCGAAGGCGCGATTGGTCTTTGTGGTCGGCTGGCTATCCCGTGGAGACTGAGATTCACGTGTGGAGAGTGTCCCGGCAAGATTAGTCCCTTCGTTTGTTGACTGACGAGAATGTCTGTGCTACGGATTGCATCCGTTGACGGTCTCCAGGCGAGGCAATCGGTGGACGTTGTCCCGAGAGTAAGCCCAGGGCCTTGGGACGTTTTGATTAGCCAGAATTCTTGGAATCGGTCTTGGTGCGTTGTTGGCGGCCCGAGCGGGTGAGCTGTCAGACAAGCCCGTTGGCATGGAAGGCCTGGCGAGGTGAGTCTCAGCGAGAGCGCTTGGCCTTGGGTTTGATGCCCTTGTGGGGAAATGATGAGTACCCTTGTGTTGGTAATGTATGATGATGTGTTAGATTCATACGCATTAGGGCGCCTTGGGTGAAACCCCGGGCTTGCACTCATTCTGCATTGTTAGGCCCTTTTATTACCTGCTCAACCTAGAAACGTGGATGATGCTTGTGACACTCATGCCAGTATTTATGTTGCTTTCCTATATGTACATTTGCATACGAAGTGCTGACTTGCAGGGTGAAGTAGTTCCCCGGGGTCCGCTAGGACGGCCGGGAGGGGGGATGTTGTTACACCGCTTGTGGTCAGCCATAGCTGACCCTCGTTTTCCGCTCTTTGTGATTTGGTTGCAGGGCACGAATCGCAAGCTGGACCCAGCGCGCCGGCCAAAAGGGCCTAAAGCCTCATGAAGTGATTACCTGTTTTCCTGTATTACTTTCTTCGTGCTTTGTTATATCCGGCTTGCATGCCGAGGTAGTTTAGGGAAAAACCACCTTTCCCCTTTGGTTGGGATGTCTTTCTTTACGAATTGTTGGATGTTTTGGACTGTGTTTTGTAAGGCCTTAAGGCCAGTTGGACTCCTTTGTAGTGGACAATCTCTGTGGTTTAGTTTTGTTTCCGCTGTGTTGTCTGAGTTATGAGTTTGGGTAGTGATTATCATCTTTTAATACCAAAGCTGTGGCGGTTATATGTTGTGGGGTCCCGGCCGGACCCATATTATATGGTCATTGCAGGGGAGGTGTTACACAAGTAGTGCTTGGTGGAGTTATCTTTGTCACTTTATTTTATGATTTTTGTCTTGTACAAAGTTCTCCGAATACACTTGTTTTGCAAACCAAGATAATTTATGAGAAAGATAACAACTTTTCTTAATTATTAAAAGTGCAAATAAAGGAGTGTAGGTAAGATACTTGTGCAATTTTAATTCATAGTACTAATACAAAACATACACAAGCATTTTTAAATTAAGCACAAATGTAGACAATGCCAAAATAAGTGAGTGAATAAAGATCATTATCAAACATAAAACATTTACTCATACTTAGAGGCATGCTACGCATAGTTCTACACAACTTTCAATATAATTGATGCACATGCTAATAGATATATCAAAGCATGATGAAAACAATGTTCATAGAGTTTGAAAAAATAAAGAACAACATTATAGAAGTTTGAAAGAATAGATTAAATCATGCTTAATTTTCATAGGTAAATCCATACAGTTTTTTTTGATAGTTTTAGTGTTTTATATTTTTGTATTTGATTTTATTTTGCAAAAAGACATAACCTTCAAACAAAAAGCAAAACATATTTTTTGTAATTTGGTTTTTGTAATTTTGTATTTGATTTTTGCATAAGACACAAGAGACTTACAAAATTTTTTGTGATTTTAGCTTTTATATTTTTGTATTTGATTTTTCAAAAATTAAATAGAATTAGAAGTGCAAAAATAGATAGTACAAATAAAATAATATATTTTTAGGAATTTTTCAAAATTTTAAAAATACAGAAAAACAAATACGCACGCTAGCGCCGGCGTTAGCGCTAGCGCGCGCAGGAAACAGTATACGATTTTTTATGATTTTGAAATTTTTAATTGTTGATCTTGATTAAGTGTCCCAATAGTAGTTTCATGCTAAAATCTTAGATTTTTAGGAGATGTTTACGATGGTTAAAACTTGCAGAAATTGTGTTTTGTGAATGTGTTTTAACACGAAAGGTCTAGGACACCTAACTCAAGTCGTAATAATCGAAATCTTGCATCGGGAAGAGGTTTAGTAAATATGTCAGCGAGTTGAGAGTCCATGCCAATGAAGCTTACTTTTACATGCTCTTTCTTAATGTGATCCCTAATGAAATGATGACGAACACCGATGTGTTTGGATCTAGAGTGGTGTACGGGATTATGGGTCCGTTTGGGAGAGCTCTAGCGGCTGGAGAAGCTCTTTCCCAGCCGCCAGAGCTGTTATTACCGTCGTTTGGGACAGCTCTCTAACGAAATCGCGTTTTAAAGATCGCTCCCAGCGCTCTTTTCCGGAAGCCCCCTCCCCCCCGCGTTCCGCTCTGCAGGAATCTATTTCGAAGCACGGCTTTTCTTTTTCGACCCCCGATCTTC
The DNA here is from genome assembly GCA_033032865.1 of Dactylorhiza incarnata. Classification (NCBI taxonomy): domain Eukaryota; kingdom Viridiplantae; phylum Streptophyta; class Magnoliopsida; order Asparagales; family Orchidaceae; genus Dactylorhiza; species Dactylorhiza incarnata. Next base: position 8,304,288 of record JAWHQI010000086.1, read on the forward strand.
TTTCTCCCGCTCCCAGCGCTCATCCCGTGCCCATCGCATCTCCCTCCTCCGCCGCTTCCCCTTCCATTTCCGACGCCGACGACGTGCTTCCTCCCCGATCCAGTCGTGCCCTAGCTTTCCGACGCCGACGACGAACCTTCGCCGATCTTCTTCCTCCCAGATCCAGCCGCCGATCTTCTTCCTCCCAGATCCAGTCGTGCCCTAGCATTCCAACGCCGACGACGGAGATTCGCCGATCTTCTTCCTCCCAGATCCAGCCATTCGCATAGCGTTCTTCCTCCCCGAGCCCAACTCCAGAGCCCTAGCTTCATTTGGCGCAGGTGAGCTTCGATTTTGGGTTTGATTTCTGATTTTGCCTCATATTAGTGTGTGTGTGTTGTGTTTTGGATGGATGTGTGTGTTTGTTGTTGGATGAGTGTGTGTGTATGGTGTATGTGTTGGATGTGTGTATTTGTTGTTGAATGTGTGTGTGTGTATGTATTTGTGTTGGATGTGTGTGTGTATGTATTTGTTGTTGGATGTGTGTCTGTGTGTATGTTGTTGGATGTGTGTGTGTATGTGTTTGTGTGTTGGATGAGTGTGTGTGTGTGTGTGTTGTGTTTTGGATGGATGTGTGTGTGTGTGTGTTGTGTTTTGGATGGATGTGTGTGTTTGTTGTTGGATGAGTGTGTGTGTATGGTGTATGTGTTGGATGTGTGTGTGTGTGTGTGTATTTGTTGTTGAATGTGTGTGTGTGTATTTGTGTTGGATGTGTGTGTGTGTATGTATTTGTGTTGGATGTGTGTGTGTGTATGTATTTGTTGTTGGATGTGTGTGTGTGTGTGTATGTTGTTGGATGTGTGTGTGTGTGTATGTTGTTGGATGTGTGTGTGTATGTGTTTGTGTGTTGGATGAGTGTGTGTGTGTGTGTGTGTTGTGTTTTGGATGGATGTGTGTGTGTGTGTTGTGTTTTGGATGGATGTGTGTGTTTGTTGTTGGATGAGTGTGTGTGTGTATGGTGTATGTGTTGGATGTGTGTGTGTGTGTATTTGTTGTTGAATGTGTGTGTGTGTGTATGTATTTGTGTTGGATGTGTGTGTGTGTATGTATTTGTGTTGGATGTGTGTGTGTATGTATTTGTTGTTGGATGTGTGTGTGTGTATGTTGTTGGATGTGTGTGTGTATGTGTTTGTGTGTTGGATGAGTGTGTGTGTGTGTGTGTTGTGTTTTGGATGGATGTGTGTGTGTGTTGTGTTTTGGATGGATGTGTGTGTTTGTTGTTGGATGAGTGTGTGTGTATGGTGTATGTGTTGGATGTGTGTGTGTGTATTTGTTGTTGAATGTGTGTGTGTGTGTGTATGTATTTGTGTTGGATGTGTGTGTGTGTATGTATTTGTGTTGGATGTGTGTGTGTATGTATTTGTTGTTGGATGTGTGTGTGCGTATGTTGTTGGATGTGTGTGTGTGTGTATGTGTTTGTGTGTTGGATGAGTGTGTGTGTTGTGTTTTGGATGGATGTGTGTGTGTGTTGTGTTTTGGATGGATGTGTGCGTTTGTTGTTGGATGAGTGTGTGTGTGTATGGTGTATGTGTTGGATGTGTATTTGTTGTTGAATGTGTGTGTGTGTATGTATTTGTGTTGGATGTGTGTGTGTATGTATTTGTGTTGGATGTGTGTGTGTATGTATTTGTTGTTGGATGTGTGTGTGTATGTTGTTGGATGTGTGTGTGTATGTGTTTGTGTGTTGGATGAGTGTGTGTGTGTGTTGTGTTTTGGATGGATGTGTGTGTGTGTTGTGTTTTGGATGGATGTGTGTGTTTGTTGTTGGATGAGTGTGTGTGTGTATGGTGTATGTGTTGGATGTGTGTGTATGTATTTGTTGTTGAATGTTTGTGTGTGTATGTATTTGTGTTGGATGTGTGTGTGTATATATTTGTTGTTGGATGTGTGTGCGTGTGTGTATGTTGTTGGATGTGTGTGTGTATGTATTTGTGTTGGATGTGTGTGTGTATGTTGTTGGATGTGTGTGTGTATGTTGTTGGATGTGTGTGTATTTGTTGTTGGATGTGTGTGCGTGTTTGTTGATGGATGTGTGTGTGTTTTGGATGGAGTGAGTGTGTGTGTGTGTGTTGGATGAGTGTGTGTGTGTGTGTTTGTTGTTGGATGTGTGTGTGTGTCTGTTGATGGATGTGTGTGTGTGTGTGTGTGTTTGTTGATAGATGTGTGTTTGTTTTTGAATGAGTGTGTGTATGTGTTTGTTTTAGGATGTGTCTATGTGTTTGTATGTTTGTGTGTATGTGTTTATTTTAGGATGTGTGTACGTTTGTTTTAGTAGATAAAGCTTCTAAAATTGCATTACTTATTAATAGTGTAATGGGTAAACCAAAAGAAGTAGGAATCGTAGCGAGTTGGGAGTCTAGCGAGGTGATGTTATTTTGTGATCTCTGCATAAAAGAGATTGGTTTGGGGAATCGGCCTACCACCCACTTTAGCAAAGAAGGGTGGAAAAATTTGATTGCAGGGTTTAAAGAACGAACCGGGAAAAGCTACGATCGAATGCAAATGAAAAATAAATGGGATCATTTGAAGAAGGATTGGAAGTTATGGAAGGAGATGAAACATGGCGAGACTGGTTTAGGTTGGGATCCAGAGAAGAGAACTATTGCTGCATCAGAAGAATGGTGGGCAGAAAAGATAAAGGTGAAAACAAATTCATTTTTTAGTTCATGGTATTAGTTCTTATTTTGACAGATTTTAATATTGATGTATTGATGTATTGATTATAACAGGTTGTTCCAGCAGCGAAAAAATTTCAATACGGAGGTATTTCACCTGAGTTGGAGGAGAAACTGAACACCATGTTCAGTCAGGTTCTCGCAACTGGAGATGACTCATGGGCTCCATCTGTTGGGAGTTTGCCACCGGATGTGGGGAGGATCCAGTTGGAAGATATTGATGTAGAAGATATCATGGAGAACAATCAAGGTGGCCCTGAAGAGATAGGAGGTCATTCAACAACCATTGGGAATGCGTCCACCTCGGTGAGTAAAAGAAGAAAGATCGGGAAGAACAAAGGAATGACATTTTCTTTGATGTCAGACTTACATCAATCCACCCTAGCTGTGAAGCCTCCACCAGTTATCACAGTCAAAGAGGTGGTGGAGTTGATTTCTAGTAGCACCGAGATACGGGCAAACCTTGATCTTTATTACTTTGCTCTCGACCACATCAGGGACAAGACCAGTAGGGAGATCTTCATGAGTATTCCAGAAGATATGCGGGTTTGGTGGATTACGAAGGCGTACAAGAAGAGGGCTCAGTGATCATTTATTTTTAATTATTCTCTACGTTAAAAAATTTATGTATTTTACGTTTTAAAAAAACAGCTTCCAAACTGTTATGTGGTATTTTCTATCTTTCTACTTCTGATCTGTACTTCATGTTGATTAACATTGGACCTCGAATTTATATTAGTTGTTATGGTATTTTCTTCACATAGATTATGATAAATGTTATGTGATACTTTAAATGCAGGTACTACAATGGAAGAGCATGACTCCTCCCCTGAGGATTCCGGGGATTCAACAAGTCTTTCGCCGGAGCGGATGCAATATATAGAGTACTGTCGTGTAGTTATGTCATCGATCGAGAGGATGAATTATCATGTTCGTGACACACGACCATGCATGACATCTACCCAAACAGGTGATAAATGGATTAAAGAGTTACTAGAAGGACATCCAGATAGGATTCAAGATGCATTTAGGATGTCGAAACGCATTTTCATAGATTTACTTCATAAACTAGAGGTAGATCATGAACTTCAAGGGTCACAACGGACGTCGTCAAGAGAAGTCCTAGGGATGACATTGTATATCTTAGCACAAGGAGGTTCCATTAGATTGGCGAAAGAGCGATTCCAGCACTCGACCGAAATAATTAGTAGATATTTTTCGAAATGTCTTAGATCTCTTTTGTTACTCTCAATTGATGTTATAAAGCCTATAGACCGTCAGTTCAGAGATATTCCGGCTGAGATAACGTATGATGCTCGTTACATGCCATTCTTCAAGAATTGTGTTGGTGCAATTGACGGTACACATGTAGATGCGAGGATACCCGTAGAAGATCAAGTCAGATACATAGGACGTCACGGCACTACGACGCAAAATGTAATGGCAGTCTGTGATTTTAACATGTGTTTTATATTTGCCCTGGCTGGATGGGAGGGATCTGCTCATGATAGTCGCATCTTCGCACGCGCATTGGCAGACATAGATTGCATTTTCCGCATCCCCCACAAGGTATACTAATCAATATTTTTACATTCATTCAAATCCTTCAAATATCCCCTCATGTTTGCTTATTTAACATACGAAATAAATGCAGGTAAATATTATTTAGTAGATGATGGATACCCGTTAAAGATAGGTTATTTGAAGCCGTATCCGGATACAAGATATCACTTGGCAGACTTTGCCCGTGGGAGTCGGCCTGTTCAAGGAAGTCAAGAACATTTCAATAGGGCGCATTCATCTCTTCGCAGTGTTATTGAGCGAACGTTTGGAGTGTGGAAGAAGAAGTGGCACATTCTGAGCAAAATGCCATAGTATAGCTTCAAGAAACAGAGGTCCATAGTGTTGGCCACAATGGCCTTACATAACTTCATTCGTAGACATCCTTCTCGCTGGGACCCTGAGTGTAATGTTTGTGATGCTGATGAGTCTTCTTTCGCTCCCTCAGAGGATGAAGACCCTGCGGCGGAGGATGATATTGGAAGCGATATGGGTGATGTTGTTGGAGCTGAACAGATGTCTACAGTACGAGATAGCATTGCCGAAGAAATATACGGGGCGCGTTGATAGCATTACCAGAGAATTATGTAAAACACTATTGTTATCGGTTGTTTTTTATTATTCTCCGCGTTTAAAACTTTATGTATTTTAAAAGTTCTAAAAAAACAGCTTCCAAAAGCTGTTTCTCCAAACAGCTAAATTAGAAAATCGCTCTTCAAAGCGCACTTCTGCACAAAACACCCAAACACTCTGCAGCTTTTCAAAACTGCTCCCCAGAGAGCTCTTTTAAAACAGCTCTATCCGGACAGCAGCTTTTCAATCCGCCAGAGCTGTCCCAAACAGACCCTATATGTGAGGTCTATTGCACTTTTGTTGTCACATTTAAGATCAATGTTTTTAAGATGAAATCCAAAATCCTCTAGTGTTTGACTCATCCATAAAGCTTGTGCACAACAGCTACCAAGTGCGATATATTCGGCCTCCGTGGTGGAGAGTGCAACCGAAGATTGTTTTCGACTAGACCAAGCTACTAAAGAGGGTCCTAGAAAGTGACAAGTACCGCTAGTGCTTTTTCGATCTAGTGAACACCCGGCGTAGTCCGAATCGGAATAGCCGTGAAATGTGAATGAATCATTGTGTGGGTACCATAATCCTAATTTAGATGACCCTAATAGATAACGAAAAATACATTTTACTGCTTTTAAATTAGATTCTTTTGGATTGGCTTGAAAGCGAGCACATAAATATACGGCAAACATTATATCTGCTCTAGATGCACTTAAGTAAATAAGAGATCCATATGAATTAGTTGTAATGGTTTTGAAGTGAAAATTTCATTTTTGCTTTTAAAAGCTGATTTTGTAAATTTTCCTTTTTGGCATGGTGAACATAGTGAAGATAAATTTCCATTCAACTTAGGCAATCCTCTAATCAATTCCCTTTTTGCTAGTTTTAAAATGAGCTTTGAACTAGCGTGACATAAACGTCTATGCCATAGTTCTAATTCATCATTTTTGGTTATAAAACATTTTATAGATGATTTGGAAAGATCATGAAACGAAACTATATAAACATTGTGAATTCTAGGTGCAGTTAGTAACACATCTTTTGTTTTAGGATTAACTATTTTGCAAAGATTAGTGGATGATTCAAATAATACGTCTAATCCTTTATCACATAGTTGACTTATAGATATTAAGTTATGTTTCAAACCTTTAACATAAAGAACATTTGAGATAAGAAAAGATTCATTACCTACTTTACCAACTCCCATGATCCTTCCTTTACCGTTATCACCAAACGTTACAATCCCTCCTTTCTTCTTTTCTAGGCTAAAGAATTTTGCTTTGTTGCCCATCATGTGCTTGGAGCAGCCTGAGTCCAAGTACCACACGTCCTCCGTTTCCTTAGCCTTCCTGCAAATCTAGAGAGAAGATGAGTGTAAAGATCCAGATACCCAAGAGGTACCACCCATAAAGTAAGTGGATTTCTTAGGTACCCAGATTTGTTTTAAAGAATGTTGTTTTATATTCCTACAAGAGCTAGACGTGTGTCCAAACTTAAGACAATTAGCACACGAAATAAAGGGAGTTGAGACCCTTTTCTGAGTTTCTACGTTGCTCTTGTTGGGTGATGCTTGAATATTAGAAAAAGCAGAAGATTTTTTTAACACTTGAGCTACCGCCGACGTTAGTGGCTAGCGCTGGGCGGTAGGATTCACTTTTATATCCGACCCCAAATTTTGCAGAACCATAACATTGGTTTCCCAAAATCATATCCGGGGATTTTTGACCAATCCCGAATTTTTTAATGGCTATATTGAGGTCATGATTTTGTTTTTTAAGAAAAGTATTTTCTTGTACAATCATAACACATTTGTTTTCAAATCCCTTTTTGTTATTTTGAATTTTTAAAAGAGAGGTTTTTAATTTTCTCTCTAAGTCCCCCTTTTCTTTTGCAATAGTTTTGTTTTGTGAGAGGGCTTTAGAAAGAGAAACTTCAAGTTCTTTTGCCAAAAATAAAGAGTGCTCACACTCTTGACATGAAACCTTTCTTTTTTCAAGGGAATTCACATTTTTTGTGAGTTTATGATTTTCTTTGATAATAGATTCATTTTCATGATTTAATATAATATTATCTTTTATACTTTGATCATAGGATTTGCAAGTTAAACCAAATTCATCATAGAGTTCTTCGAAAGTAGGAGGAATTACCTCAGTGTCGCTAAGAACACTGGTGTCGTCATCGTTGTTCTTCGCCATTAAGCATAAGTTTGCTTCATCCTCGCTACTTGACTCAGACTCGTTTGATTCTTCAGAGGAAAAGTCATCCCAAGTTGCGGCTTTTAGTACTTTCTTCTTCTCTTTTGCTTTGTGTTGTTCTTTTTGCTCCTTTTGATACTTTGGGCACTGGCTCCGAATGTGCCCGGTCTTTCTGCAGTGGAAGCACTCTGGTGGTGGTCTTTCTTCTTCATCTTCGCTTCCTTTTTCTTTCCTTGATGAAGAGGAAGATCCCTTTCGTCGAGTATCCTTTTGGAAGTATTTGCGGAATGTGTTCCTTCTTTCTGGGTTCCTGATGAACTTCCTGAAGTTCTTCACCAGGAGACCTTCTTCATCTTCATCATCATCTTCGATGCTCTCCTTCTTTGATTTTAGTGCTAGCGCCTTTTTCTTTGGCTCTTTGTTGTATTCATCGTGTTGAATCTGGAGTTCTACCTCATGAGTTTTAAGATTCCCAATAAGGTTCTCGATCTGGAGCGTTCTTAAGTTGTGCGACTCTGAGATGGCTGTCACCTTTGGATTGAACCTTGGAGGTAAGGAGCGAAGAATTTTCCTCACCAAGTCCCCATATGAGTAGGTCTTTCCAAGTGCCTTTGAAGAGTTGACGATCTTGGTGAAGCGGGTGTACATCGAGTTAATGTCCTCTTCGGTATCCATCCTGAATTTTTCATATTCAGATTCCAGTTTGAATAGCTTTGCATCTTTCACCTGCGATGTACCTTCATGAGTAACTTCCAATTGATTCCAAATATAATAAGCAGTTGTGCATGCAGAAATTCTATTAAACTCAGTCCTATTTAAAGCGCAATATAAAGCGTTCATTGCTTTAGCATTATTTTTACACCTTAGTTTATCGTTATCATCTCATTTATCTTTAGGTTTTGCTAATGTCGCCTCTCCTACTACAGTTGTAGGCGGAGAGTACCAAACTTCTACCATGTTCCATACTTCTACATCCATGGTCATAAGGAAACACATCATTCGATTTTTTCCAGTAGTTAAAATCTGACCCAGTAAAGAGAGGTGGTCGACTAACCCCTTGACCCTCAGGAAAAGCGAGATCATGAGACGTCATTATTCCCGGTTGTTAAGCCGATTGGAATAACCTACCTCTGATACCACTTGTTGGATCGGTAGGCGCCCTTAGAGGGGGGGTGAATAAGGGTTTTCAAAAACTTTAGTGATATTTTTAAAACTTTGTAATAATGCAAGATTAAGATAATAGAAAGTTAAGTAAAACAATTGAAATAAAGTAGAGACATGCTTTATTAATATTAAATACGGTTTTACAAAAGTTGACTTCTATGACGCTAGAAATCTGTGGTGATGAATAGTAAACTCTTTTTGTTTTCTATCCCGACTCGCATCCCCACAAACCGGTGGCCCTAGCCTATCCTCCCCGGATTCGGCCTCAAGCCGCTCTAGCCAACCCTTCCCCGGATGTGGCCTCGAGCACCCCCTAGACTTAGCCTAGATCTAGTCGCCAACACGAGATGAGTTTCCCCCTAAGTCCTACCCAGACCTAGTCGCCAACACGAGGCGATTTCACTAACCGTTTACAAGAAAAATATGAAATGAAAATAAGTAAAAAACTCCCTTCTGATGACGGAGGCGAAGATCCGCTGTAGAATAAGCGTTGTAGAGGCGGACTTCGTTTGGATCCGGCGTGATCAGATTCTCCTTCAGAAGTTTGCAGAACTTTGGTAGGACTTCAACTTTCGGCCAAGATAGCCTCTGGAATTCTGGCACTCTATCTCTCTAATGATATCTCTCTGATGTGTGTATGAAACGAGAGGAGAGGAGTCCTTTTTATAGCCTTAATGCTAGCGCTACCGCCGGCGCTATCCCATATTAGGACATGTTTTGCGTGGCAGAATCTTCAATCCGAGGAAACAATTCCTCCTTGCCAATTGTGTGCGTCGCTACCGCCTGCGCTATCGGCTACCGCCAGCGCTATCCCATATTAGGACACATTCTACGCGGCAGAATCTTCAATCAGAGGAAACAATTCCTCCTTGCCAACTGTGTGCGTCGCTACCACCTGAGCTATCGGCTACCGCCAGGCGCTATCGGCTACCACCAGGCGCTATCTCCTTCCATATGTGCTCCCAGAATTGCGCTATCATCGCTAGCGCCAGGCGCTAAGTGCTACCGCCGGCGCTAGTGGGAGACTTGGAATTGCTGGCTCAAAATTAGGGGCAACCATCCTTGAGTCATGTGGACTTTGATTTCCTGCACACTTAAACACACAAGATCAAATACACATAGGATTTGTTATTCTCAAACCTAGGAGATGCGAAAGACTATGTTCCAACTAAGATAAGGCATGATCGAGCTTTTAGAGGAACTAAAATGATAAGGAGTTTTTAGCATAAAAAAGATTTTCAAAAAGATTAGAGTTTTTAGCATAAAAAAAGATTTTCAAAAAGATCAGAGTTTTTAGCATTAAATTAATATGCATGTTAGAATAACCAATATAAATTTTACCAAGCAAGGCTACCACTTGTTGAAGAAAAATGAATTTTTAGATTCAAATGATGATACACTCCAAAAGAAAAGACCTTAAATAAGTATGAAAGCGCAAGGTAAAAGTTATAAGGTAATATTGCGGAAGACTTATAGAGATACAAGAAACATCTTTTTGTAATCATGACGATTCATAAGAAGAAATATGAGTTAATTTCCAAAATGAGAAGATGTTTTTGTAAATCATTTTTCTTTTAAAATCTTTAAGGTTTACAATAAATTAACCAAGCATGAAAGAAAGATATTAAAAAGAGACAACTACAATGTTATTTTAATTCATAAATTCAAGACTTACCAAGCATTGTAGAGAGCATGCTAGGTTATCTAGTGCATTTATATATGAAGAGTAGGATATAATTAGCATTAGGATCCAATAATCATGAGAAGAAGTGTTATGGAAGATAATGATGTGCACATAAGTGTATTTTGAAGAAAGTAAACAAATGATTTAATCAAGAAATACAAGACATATGGAGAGTAAAGTGCACAATAAAACACAAATAATTTTACTTCCACGCACTTCAATGCACATCGAAAAAATGCACAACTATCAAGGTGCTCCACACACACAATGCTCATAAAGACTTATCAAGGTGCAAAGTATTGCTTGGGGGATCACACACTTTATTTTTCAATATTGATATTTTTGTGATCCGATGTACTTAAGAATAAGTGGTGTAAGAAAAATATAAGGTTTGCACAAGACACTTTACTATTCTTTCCAAGGTGGTCAATCTCACAATGCTTCTTAAGGCTTATCAGGAGGTTCAAGTAGTGCTTGATGAAGTTATCTTTGTCAATTTATTTCATGATTATTTTTTGTACAAAGTTCTCTGAATACACTTATTTTGCAAATCAATGAAATTTTAAAAGCACAATCACTTTTCTTAATTTTTAAGAGTGCAAATAAATATAGTGTGGGTAAGATACTTGCGCAAATTTTAATTCATTGTACAATTACAAATTACAATACACAAACAAGTATTCTTAGATTAAAAACACATGTTGACTTGCCAAAATAAGTGAGTGAAGAAATATCATTATCAATCATAAAACATTTATTCATACTTAGATGCATGCTAAGCTTAATTCTACACAACTTTTACAATACAAATTGATGCACATGTGTTTAGATATATCAAAGCATGATAAAAAACAATGTTCAAAGTAGTGTGAAAAGATGAATTCTAACATTGTAGAAGGTCTAAATGATACATTAAACCATGTTTGATATTAACAAGAATGTCTATACAGTTTTTTGATATTTTGAAAAAGAATTTTGTTGTAAAAAAATGATTAAGATTTTAACTCTTATAATTGATCTTGGACTTCCCGAGGTCTACCCTGTGAGGGGTTCACACCGGTACTAGGAGATGTGATGGGGTGACATCTCAAATCTCCCTTTCGCAAGATACATGTAAATAGAAAAAAGTTAAGTTCAAAAATAATTTTTTTGGTAAGCTTTTTTTTTGTTTTATAATTTTGTATTTTATTTTCTGCATATCGAGGTAGAAAACAAACAAATAACCAAATAAAGGAAGATAATAAAATAATTTTTTGCAATTTGGCTTTTGTAATTTTTTTATTTTAATTTTTAAAAATTCAACTAATGACAGAAATGCAAAAATAAGTATTACATATGCATGGACATATTTTTAGTGATTTTTCAAAATTTTAAAAACACAGAATAATAGATAGTCGAGCTAACACCGATGCTAGCGCTAGCGCGGCAAACAGTGAGCAAAATATTTAGATTTTGAAAATTCTATTTTTTGATCTTGAATAAGTGTCCAAAGATTAGTTTCATGCAGAAATTTCATAATCTTTTGAGATGTTTAGATAGTGAAAAAATGCATGAAACGATTGCATTTTTGAATGTGACTTAACCCGAGAGATCTAGGACATGTAATTCTAGTCTTAGCAATTGAAATCTTGCATCAGGAAGAGGTTTGGTGAAAATGTCAGCAAGTTGGGAGTCTGTACCAATGAAACTTACTTTTACATGCTCTTTCTTAATATGATCCCTCATGAAGTGATGACGAACGTCTACGTGTTTAGATCTAGAGTGGTGTACTGGATTATTTGTAAGATCTATGGCACTTTTGTTGTCACATTTGAGATCAATATTTTTGAGATGAAAACCAAAATCCTCTAGAGTTTGGCTCATCCATAAAGCTTGTGCATAACTCCCAAGAGCGAGGTATTCGCCTCCGTGGTGGAGAGTGAAACCGAAGATTGTTTCCTACTAGATCATGCAACTAATGAGGGTCCTAAAAAGTGACAAGTACCGCTAGTACTTTTTCGATATAGTGAACATCCGGCGTAATCTAGATCGGAATAGTGATAGTGGTAGCCTCGTGTTGGCGACTAGGTGTGGGTAGGACATATGGCAGAAATTCACCTCGTCTTGGCGACTAGGTCTAGGGTGTAGATCTAGGGAGTGCTTGAGGCCGTATCCTCAGGAGGATTGGCTAGAGCGGCTTGAGGCTGGATCCGGGGGAGGATAGGCTAAAGCCACCGGTTTGTGGGGATACGAGTCGGGATAGAAAAAAAAAGAATTTTACTAGTCGCCTTCAATTTCTAGCGTTATAGAAATCCATTTTTGTAATCATTTTTATTAATAGTAATCATGTCTCTCTTAGTGTAATAAAATTGATTTCCAAAATGGATTTTTATAACGCTAGAAATCAGAGGCGACTAGTAAAATTCCTTTTTGTTTTCTATCCTGACTCGTATCCCCATGAACCGGTGGCTTTAGCCTATCCTCCCCCGGATCTGGCCTCAAGCCGCTCTAGCCAATCCTCCCCCGGATACGGCCTCGAGCACTCCCTAGATCTATATCCTAGATCTAATCGCCAACACGAGGTGAATTTCTGCCCTAAGTCCTACCCAGAACTAGTCGCCAACATGAGGCGAATTCACTACACGATTACAAGAGTAAAGAGATGAAATAAACAACAACAATATGAAAAACTCCCTCTAAGGAACTTCTGAATTTAGGGACGAGAGATCGCTGTAGAATAAGCGTGGTTGAAGCGATTGTCAGTTGGATGCGGCGTGAAGAAGTCCTCCATCAGAAACTCTCAGAACTTTTTGTGGGAGATCAACTCTCGGCAGAACGGGGCTCTGGAATTTAGGCACTCAACCTCTCTCTAGCATGTGTGTTGAAAATGAAATAAGTGGGCTCCTTTTATAGGAGAGCGAGCTAGCGCATGCGCTATCGCTACAGCCGGCGCTAGGTTGATTTAGGAAATATTCTGCGCGTGCATATCTTTCATTCCACGAACACCTTGCCAAAATTCCTCTTGTGTGTTGAGCAACCTCCTGCGCTAGATGCTACCGCCCGTGCTATCTCCTGCGCTACTGCCTTCTATAACTGCTTCCCAAAATTGCTCTAATCAGGTCTAGCGCCTGCGCTAGTGGCTACCGTCGGCGCTAGTGGCCATGTTGGAGTTTTGGCTTCAAACTTGGGCACAACCTTCTTATGTTATCCTTAAGTCATATGACATTATTTCCTGCATACTTAAACACACAAGATCAAATACACATAAGATTTATTATTCTCAAACTTAGGAGATGCGGAAGACCATGTTCCAACAAAACTCATGTGGAACTAGCGATAATATTCAAGTTTAAACAAAATAGTAAATAGTCTAAATTTAGCCCATTTAAACTTATATTTATCAATCATAATGAATAATTTGGTCTAAATAAAGGATGCAAATAATTTCTATTTGAGAAGTTATCACACCACCACACTCAGTTCTTTGTTAGTCTCTAGCAAAGATAAATTATTATAAATACTTGAGTAAACACATGTCTATCAAAATATAAATTTGTTGCACCTAACTCTTGAACTTAATCAAACAAGAATTATTCAAGACATTCACATTGTTAGTTGATAAACTAGCTAATCACTGAAATTCCAAATATTCACAAGTCCATTATTTTAATAGAAGAAAGAGCTCCATCAAAATTTCTAGTGTAGTGTGTGTTTGTGTTATTCCTTACAATTATTCACTCCATACCATGTATTTCCTTAAACTTCCTTAATAATGAGAAAGAATGAGACTAGGTTGAAGTTTTGATTTAGCCTCCACAAAAGCTTGGTAGTAAATTGAAATAATTCAGAAGGATTGAAATATGGATTTGCTTTGGATTTATTGATCATATTTTTTGTAGTGATAAGGAATTTCCTCTGTTAGGAATCTCAATATCTTTCCATATAATGGGGTTTAGTTTCCATACATTATTTTTCACATTTTTTTATTCATTGTTGGGATCATTTCAAGCATGTATACACAAACTTAGGCCACATATCACTATGATTTATAATTTTTTTAATAATTTGAATCATAGTTGGAATCATTCCAAGCATGTATACACAAACATAGGTCACATATCACTATGATTTATAAATTTTTTTTAATATTTTTCAACCAAACGCCCATTCATAGAAAGATTACTAAGATATCATCAATTGGAATGTGGGGAAATTATATATTGAGTGATAGGTATCCCAATGAAAAGGAATAGACTCAAGAGAAAAATGAATAATCTAAATCAAAGATAGGCTTAATGGTGCGAGATGATTCATAAATGGTTCTCAATACCTACTCTTAATGTTTTGGCATGTATCATTTACTCAGTATTAGCTCATTCTTTCAACATTACATGTAGAAGTTAATAAAATTAATTAATAGGAGACAAACTCTTTTAAGGAATATAGTGCATGAAAGAAATACTTAAAAGAACTCTAACCTATCTTACTAATTTCAAGTTCATAATTTGACATTTTTGGATTGACTAATTTATCAATCAATGTAAATAGAATAGCTAGAATAGTTTTTTTAAATTAACAGTTACAAAAGTTAGACTTGACAAATTAATAACCAATAGCATGTGCATTACCCAATAGGTGGAGGTTATCCCACCCCCACACTCGGAAACTTGCTAGGCCCTAGCAAATATAAATCATGCATACGAAGAATCATATTTTCATAAGGGAGTAAGTATGGAATGAAAATTAAAATAAATACTCCCATGATGGTCCTTTCTGAAAAGGTCAGCAGACGCCCGTTGTTATGTAATCTTGAATCCCAGTTGTAGCAAATGTTGAAATATGCTAGCAAGAGAAGCCTCACCTGCATAACAATTAGGGGGAAGCAACACAAACTATGACACACAATCATTACCAATGCAGATATAAATGTTAACTCCCAATCCATCAATTGGAAGAAATGGGGGCAGAGCAATTGATATGTTGCAAAAACATACAAAAAGTATACTCATACGACATAAACACAAATCACAATTTGTGTCACTTCACAAATATTACAATTCCCATCGTAGCATAGTAGTTTTAAAAGATAAAGTAATCAATAACACAAAATCAGATTCAAATCTAACCATCATCACTTTCCGAAGTGGTTTGAATTTCCTCCGCCCAATTCGCTCGCTCTCCATCTGAATCTAGAAGATAACCATCTACATCGAATCACGATTGATATGGAAAGGAGTGGTCCTCAACAGGGATCATGGCATGCTGGAGAAGCTTCACCTGATCCTTGTGCAATGCATCAAGCCTAGCTTCGAAATGGACATGCTGAAACTGCTGATATTGTTGAATGTAGTCAAAGACTATCTTCTTCTTCTTCCCCTTTTTAGACTTTTTACGGGTTGCTGAAGTGTTCTTTGTTTGCTTGGTAGATGGAGATTCTTCTTCCGAACTGTCCTCAGGATCTCTAATAAGAACTTTCACATATTTGGAAATAACATAATGTGTAATGTGGTGTCCCACGCAAGTTACCATATCAGTCGGTCTCATAGTGACCCCAACATAGCAGCACAACTCCGTGATTAATGTTGGAAAACATAATTGCCTCACTCCATCCTTGGTTTCTCTCAAGCGGATTTGGTTGCTAATGATGCGACCGACATTCAACTTTCTCCCGGTTAAGATGCAGTAAATTAGAAGTGCACGCTCCATAGGAATGTGGTTGGTGTGCTTGGTGGGCATTATACGGGCATTAATAAATAACAACCACACCTTTGCCTCTCGGCAAAAGGTGGATGATTTAAATTTTTTCCTTTTTCTATTTGCCCAATTGGGGCTATCATTGTAACAAAGGAAAGCCGCAACGTCACCCTGATATTCTGTTGTTTGCATACATACATATTCATCATTTAAGTCATTACCGAGATCAAAGAAATCATTTATCACCTCCGCTGAAAAATCTACTTCTTTTTCACGCACGAAAACCTTGTCATTTTTATGAAATTTTAAGTTTGAGTAGAACTCAAACACCCATGGCAAAATCACTTCGTCCCGTGGATGGCAAAATGTAGTCCAACTCAGCTTTTCAATTTAACTGGCATAATCCCTACTCCATGCCCTTATTTCCATCTCAAATCCACTTTCAAAATGACAGTCTTCATCTTGATTAACTCGTAATGATCTTGAGCCTCGTCGTTAACAAATTACAAATCTTTGTGTCGATGCCTTCCCTTTCCCTCGTTTACTGGACGAGATGGATATGATTTGGAGGAATGAGGTGAAGGCAAGCCCTAATGTAGTATAAAAAGAAAGGGTACAAGATAGAGAGGACTTACGGCAAGTTAGGTATTGTCGGAGTCTGGATGGAACTTGGAGGTAACTAGTCTGCGTCGAACTCGAAACGGAACATGGATTCACCCTATGAAATCGGAAGTCTTCGTCGAAAGCACTGGAAGTGGAAATCAGAAATGGACATATTTGTCGAAAGCGGAATGGAACCTGGAATTGAGGTCGACGATAGGTCACGCACCGGAGTTCCTGGAAAGGAATGTCAAAATAGGCCTCTGGATTAGTTCGTCGAGATCGCCAGATGGAATCGTCCGCAGGAGTCGGCGTCAATTCGTCGAGAGGTTGTGCGCAGTTAAGAGAGGGAAGAATGGCATCGGGATCGTCGATAGGGTATGAAGAGTGGTGTCGATTCGATCTGGGTGTAGGGTTTAAGTGGGAAGCGGATGATTCAGTTAAACCGGGTATCAAGCGAACTGCAGAGGTTTTTAGAAGGAAAAATCGAAAAAATTAAGTCATGACTTAGTTAAAATAAGTCATGAATTTTTCTGCCTTTGAAAATTACCTCGTAAGCGACCGGTTCAGTGAAACCGGTCGATCCGTGGAATGCAGAGCTTTGTAGAAGGAAAATCCGAAAAATTTAAGTCATGACTTAGTTAAAATAAGTCATGACTTAGTTAAAATAAGTCATGACTTAGTTAAAATAAGTCATGACTTAGTTAAAATAAGTCATGACTTTTCCTGTATGGCAGAAAAATGAGAAACACGTGAAAATCTGACCCAACAGCTGCGATCAAAACTTTTTCCAACAATCCAACACTCCCTTACTATGAACGTGCACTAAAATTAACACTTATAAAAATAATGCAAATACAAAATTGGGTTGCCTCCCACTAAGCGCCTAATTTAGTGTCCCGGTAGGACATAATCGTGAAATGCATGTTAGTGTAGAGTGATGGAAGATACAACTTGATCAATTTCATCCTCTCGATACAACTTAACATGTTGCCCATTTACTTTGAATGTTGTACAATCTTTTTCATTCAAAATCGTTAGATCTCCATACAGATGAACTTCTTTAACTTTGAATGGACCCGACCAACAAGATTTAAATTTTCCCAGGAATAATTTTAAGCGAGAATTAAAGACTAGGACTAATTGTCCTGGTTCGATATGTTTTCACTAGGAGTTGATCATGCCATTTTTTTGTTCGTTCTTTGTAGATTCGGGAACTTTCATATGCGTTCATCCTCATTTCTTCAATTTCATTAAGTTGCAGGAGATGATTTTTACTTGCATTTTGAAAGTCAAAATTAATTTTCTTAATTGCCCAATACGCACAGTGCACTAATTCTAAAGGTAGATGAAACGACTTTCCATAAACTAGACGATATGGGGTTATACCTATTGGTGTTTTGTATGCAATCTGATATGCCCACAATGCGTCATTAAGTTTCTGAGACCAATCTTTGCAGTTGGTGCTAACAGTTAGTGCAAGGATTTTTTTAATCTCTCGATTGGAAACCTCTACTAACTCATTTGTTTGGGGATGGTAAGCTAATGCAACCTTATGAGTCACCCCATATGTTCTTAACAGGGAAGCAAATTGAGTGTTGCAAAAGTGACTACCCCCGTCACTAATAATGGCTCTCGGGGTCCCAAAGCGATTAAAAATATAATTTTTCAGGAAATGCAAGACTACCTTAGAATCATTTTTTGTCATAGTCATTGCTTCGACCCACTTAAGAACGTAATCCACTGCTAGAAAAATATATAGATTGCCTTCAGAATTAACGAATGGTCCCATAAAATCAAGACCCCAAACGTCAAATAGTTCAACTTCCAACATTATATTCAATGGCATCACATCCATTTTTTTAATATTGTCACTTCGTTGACAACGATCACACCGTTTCACAAACTCATTCGCATCCCGGAATAAGTTCAACCAAAAGAAACCCGTTTCTAAAACTTTCATGGTCGTGCTATTTCTCATGAAGCTAAGTGTCCTCCATATGGGGAGTTGTGACATTTTTCCAAGATTAGTTTCATTTCTTCTTCTGGTATACATCTTTGCACAACTCTGTCTGCTCTAAGTTTAAACAAGTAGGTCTTGTCCCAAAAATAAGAACGTATTTGATGTAAATATCTCTTCTTTTGTTGATAATGCATGTCCGGTGGAAAAACTTTACTCACTATATAATTTACATAGTCCGTATACCAGGGTGCAGAAAATTCAGAAATAGATAATAGATACTCATCCGGGAATCTCTCATCAATTTCAGCACGAATGGATGATTTTGAACATTCAATTCTAGAGAGGTGATCTGCTACTGGATTATCTACACCCTTCCTATCTTTAATCTCTAGATCAAATTCCTATAATAAAAGCACCCAATGGATCAAGCGTGGTTTCACGTCTCTCTTTTCTATGAGGAACCAGATAGCTGCGTGATCCATGAACACTATAACCTTAGTGCATAAAAGATACGATCTAAAATTTTCGAAAGCGAATACAACTGCTAGTAATTTATTTTCAGTGGTGGTGTAATTGATTTGGGCTTCGATCAAAGTTTTGCTAGCGTAAGCTATTGTGTGGAAAACTTTCTCCCGCACTTGCCCTAATACAACTCCCACATCATAATCACTAGCATCACACATCAATATAAATGGTTCTTCCCAATCTGGGGCCACCACAATTGGCGCAGTGATTAATCAGTTTTTAGATCATCAAAAGCGTACAAACATGGGTCATCAAAATGGAATTTTAGATCTTTTTCTAGTAAGCCACTCAACGGTTTGGCTATTTTTGCAAAGTTCTTAATGAATCTTCTATAGAACCCAACATGGCCTAAGAAGCTTCACAACATTTTCACGTTCTTAGGTGGTGGCAATTTTTCAATTACTTCAACTTTCACCTTATCAACTTCTAGTCCACTTTTAGAGATATGATGTCATAGAACTATCCCTTAGCGTACCATAAAGTGGCACTTCTCCCAAATCAATATGAGATTAGTTTCAACACAATGTGTAAGCACCTTTTCTAAACATGCTAAACAACCATCAAATGATTTTCCAAAAATTGAAAAATCATCCATGAAAATCTCGATACCTTGATCCATGATATCCGAAAAATATGGTTATCATGCATCGCTGAAATGTATTTGGTGCATTACACAAACCGAAGTACATTCTTCTAAATGCAAAAGTGTCATATGGGCACATGAATGTGGTCTTTTCCTGGTCTTCCGGATCGACCGTGATCTGGTTATAACCTAAATACCCATCTAAAAATAGAAAAAATCATTTCCCACTAGTTTGTCTAGAACTTGATCAATGAATGGTAGGGTAAATAGTCTTTCCTTGTAGCTTTATTCAACTTCCTATAGTCCATACAAATTTTCCAACCCATGACTGTTCTTGTTGAAATTAATTCATTCTTATCATTTTTAATTACCGGCATCCCTCCTTTATTGGGGACACATTGCACTGGGAAAAGTCAAGAGCTATACAAGATAGGATATACGATTCCTGCATCCAACCATTTAATAATTTCTTTTTTCACAACTTCCTTCATAGGCGGACTCAGACGACGTTGATGTTCTACCGACCCCTTAAAGGATTCCTCCAAGAGAATTTTATGCATACACAAAGAAGGGATAATTCCCCTAATGTGTGCTATTGTCCAACCTATGGCTAGCTTAAATTGCTTTAATAAATTTATCAATTTATTTTGTTGTCCAGGAAGCAATTTGGAGTTCACTATGATTGGTAATGTGTTGTTTTCTCCTAAATATACATAGGCGAGATGATCGGGAGGAGGTTTCAATTCTAAGGTTGGATGACTGATGATAGAGGGTTTATCCACCAATGACTTCTCCGACATCTCAAGAGATTCTGGCTTACGAAAAAATATAGGTTGACGCTCAAAGAGTTGTAAACATTCTTGAATTTCTTCTTCTTCGTTGGAAATCTCATCTTGGGTTAATAGTCCTGACAACATATCATCTTGATCACCTAATTTAAACTTCAAGTCATAGTCATAAAGTGATATGCTATTTACTTCTTCCATATCATCTTCTTTTCTGTGTGGAAACTTGAAAGCTTTGAGCATGTTAAAAGTGATGGTCATCATTGACTCTCATAGACAATTCACCTTTATGAACACCAATCAATGTTCTACCCATTGCTAGGAAGGGTCTTCCCACAATGATAGGTACTTCCTTATCTTCCTCCATATCTAAGACCACAAAATCCGCTGGGAAAATGAAATTTTCCACCTTTACTAGCACATCTTCTACAATCCCCTTTGGGAAAACTAGTGTTTTATCCGCTAATTGCAAAGTAACTGACGTTTTTGATATCTCTCCCATTCCCAATTTCTTATATATATAGAGGGGGTTTAAATTTATACTTGCTCCTAAATCGCATAATGTATTACCTGCAAATTGATATCCTATGGAACACAGTATGGTAAAGCTTCCTGGATCTTTCAATTTAGGGGTGAGCCTCTTTTGAAGAATTGCACTACACTCATGAGTGAGTGCCACCGATTCATTTATTCCAAATTTCCTCTTTTTTGTGAGGATATCTTTTATAAATTTAACGTAGCTAGGTATTTGCTCTAAAGCTTAGGCAAATGGGATCCAACTTGCTTTTTCTTAATCTTTTAGGAAAAGGTGGAGGCGGGTAGACAATTTCGTTCTCCTTTTTATTTATTGGTTCAACATTTAATTCTCTCATCCATTCCCCTAATATTTCTACTTCTTCTAAACCCTTATCATCACACTTTTGTTTCAACACTTCATTCGATTCACAAGGAAGTAGTGAACTCTCCCTCCCATTTTTGAACCTGTTCTTCTTAGATTGATCAGTCTCATGACCACTCACTAACTCTTTCCCGCTACGCAACATGACTGCTTTACATTGGTAATTATCCCCTTTAGGATTTGGGGTGGTATCGGCTGGATGTGCTCCTTGTGGTCTAATGTTTAAAGCATTCACAATACAACCTAACTAAGTTTCAATGATACGTAATGATCCCTCTAAGTTAGTCACACGAGCATCATTCTTTTGAATGAATTCTGTAATAAAATCATCTGTTAATTTCCAAGATGACCCCTGTTGAACGACATTAGGATTTTGATGAGCATTAGGGTTCGAATTAAACAAATGTGTAGGAGTCATTCCGGAATTATTTTTCCATGAAAAGTTTGGATGGTTTCGCCATTCCGGATTATAATTATTTGAGAATGCGTTGTGGTTTTGTCTTTGTTGACCACTAATATAATTGGCTTCCTCGCTATGTCCAATGAGTTGTTCTACCGTGAGCGATGGGTTTGTGATGGGCAAAGGGTTGGATATACTATTGACTTGAGGGATAGATTGACTTTGATGTAATGTTAATGCATCTAACCTCTTATTCATTGAGTTAAGTTGGGCGGTCATTTGAGCTTCAAACGAAGTTAATTGGTCAACTTGATATAAGCCGGCCGAAGAAGATGTTCCTTGTCGTTCAATTGAGTGATAATTATTGGAAGACAAATCTTCTAAAATTGAATAGGCATCCTCGGAATTCTTATTCATAAAAGATCCTCCCGCAGCTCCATCCACTTGAATCATCGTAGATGTCTGGAGACCATTATAAAAGGTCCACACTTATTGATGAATGGCTAGGGCATGGTGTGGACACCTCCGCAATAGTTCTTTGAAACGTTCCCACGTGTCATAAAGTGTTTCCCCATTCCCTTGAATAAATGTAGATATGTCACGCATTAGTTTGACAGTTTTAGATGGGGGAAAAGACTTAGCTAAGAATTTTTCTATTAATGATGCCCAAGTAGTGATGGAAGCATTAGGCATAGAATTTAACCAGTCTTTAGCCTTTCCCTCCAACGAGAAGGTAAACAAACGAAGTCTAATGGCGTCAGCAGATGCACCATTGATTTTGAATGTATCACAAATTTCTATAAAAGTCCTTAAGTGAGAATTGGGGTCCTCATGATTTAGTCCGCCAAATTTATTATTTTGAACTAATTGCATTGCAGTAGAATCAATTTTAAAATTGTTGGCTTCAATCGCGGGTCTCGCAATACTAAATTGTACCCCTCCTCTTAAAGGCATATTATAGTCACGACATGTTCTCCTAAATTCAACGAGTTCACCATTGTGTTCTACCTGACCTCCTAGATCTTGGCCTTCCTGATGAACCTCATCGTCATTGTTTTAATTGTTTAAATTCATTGCAGGTTGATTAATGTGTTCCAACCTTAAGTGATTTTCTATTCTGTCTACAAGTTCGTTCAATTTCAGAATTTAATGCAAGTAGTTCAATTGACCGAAATCTGGACATGCACTAACAGAATCACAAGTAACAGTAAAAATAACTAAAATAAAAAAAGTAAAGACTTGGGCTCCAAATACTAAGGTTCACTAATATTGTAAGACAACACTAAAGTAGTTGCACCTCCTCGACAACTGTGCCAAAAACATGATACGCTCGAAAACGGTTGTGTATTTTAAACGCAAGTGCACGTGCCGAATCAAGTAATATAAAGTGAGTTAAAATCGTTCCCACGGAGAGGTGTTAAATTCAGTGCTTGCAAATACTAGTTGAGCACTTTTCTTTAAATCCAAGTAAGTCAATAACGAGGGTTTCAATTATAAAAACAAAACTACAAATGATCACTCTAATTGAAATAAACTACAGATACTTGGGAAAATACTTTTTATTCAGTTATGAGAAATAATCTTGTATCGTGATTTCCTAAGTATAATGCAATGATTCAATAAAAGAAACTTTGTGAAAAATGTGCGGTGAAATGTCTTACAACGATTTTAAACATGAAATTCGTATCTCTCGATATCGGAAATCCCTAATCCCTGATCTCCCTTATCATCTCTAACTCAGGTGGGAAAAGAACCGCATTATGAATAAAAATCTATGTTGTTAACATCAAGAGGAAATCTCTTTCTCCCTTTAAGTGCTATATTGAACTTATGACACGCTTACGCAACTCATCTCTCGAATTATGGAGTGCAGTAGAAAGACGAAACCTTGGCCAAATGTTCCAAAACAAAGATCATAATTTCAATAAAGATCATTCACCAAACAATCAAAAAGAGGAATTAAAAAGTCATCATTACAAAATACAAAGTATTCTCACAATACAAGACTGATTAAATTAGTTCATGAAAATGGAGGAAAACCAACAACTAAGAACAATCTTATTGAACATGATATTGGAATCTCGGATCTCTTCTTCCACTTCAAAATCGCCTAAACCCTAGGTCTCCTCTTCCTTCTCTTTCAAAAATGACCAAAGATCCTTTTTCTCTCTCCATATTCCTCTATATAGTCGTGCCTCCCTCTTAGGAAACTTTAATGGACGAATAGGTTCCTCCTTTCGCATCTGTAACCGCTGATTTGCGTGAAATTCGGGATTCAAAATTTTATATTTTTGACAATAAGTCATGACTTATTTTCTGAAGGTCATGACTTATTTTTCTGCTACCATTTCCTGCTCAAAATCAGCATTAAATCTGTTGATATTTTGTTGTCGCGTGACTTTAAGGCTTGAGAAGCAGCTCCAAACTGGTGTTAACTTATTTTGCACTTTGTCTTCGACTCTTCAAGTTGATTTTTCTGGAATTTCTACAATAAAATTATGTGGAACTAGCGATAATATTCAAGTTTAAACAAAATAGTAAATAGTCAAAATTTAGCCTATTTAAACTTATATTTATCAATCATAATGAATAATTTGGTCTAAATAAAGGATGCAAATAACTTCTATTTGAAAAGTTATCAAGCGAGAGCAAGAAGAGGTAGCAATTTTTGCAGGAGCAGTTCCCGAGCGATAGAAAGCGGTGACGATGACCTAGCTGGAAGATGTACGAAACTGAGAGAGGGATCGAGTTTTGATCGACGGGAGGACCGACCTCTAATGAGATTTTGTGGAGGAAGTCACTCTTCATTTCATTTTATTAGTTTTATTTATTTAAGAGTTTGCAAAAAACAAATTGGAGGAATTTATCCCTCCATATATTTCATTTTATTTATAAGTAAGAAAAATGTACAAAAAAATTAATTTACGTTTATAATATATATACACTTATTTTTAGCCCACGAGCTCATCTACTTGATCTCCCGCTTCTCTTCGTGCGAGCATCAGTGCACCGAGCCCAAGCGATCCACCAATCTCATCATAGCTAGTCCATGGACACTTCTTAGGCAGCGACAACCTAGATTCTTAATACTTAACTTTGTAATATATAAATAATTATGATGATCTCCACAGGTGATGTGATCCAATTATATGTGACACAAATTAATTATGGAAATTAATTTAAATATATTTATGCATGTTATAAATAAAAATAACTATAATTTAGTCAATAATTATCACATAGTTTTATTTTCCACGGCCAAACCCATGACTAATACTTTCATATTTGCCATGGACTAGAAAGTGTGGCTAAAGTATTAGCCACGAATTAGGCAACTGTGGCTAATAGTATCTTATTAACCACTAATTAAACAAACTGTGACTAATACATACTTTTTTGTCACGATTTAGGCATTTGTGGCTAATACTTGATTATTAGCCACGGATTAGGAGTCGTGGCTAATACTTCATTATTAGCCACGATTTTTTATCCGTGGCAAAAAAAGTCTGGCTAAAAGTTACTTTTCTTATAGTGTGACAACTAAAGTCTTTGTTCTGGGTTTGAAACTTAAAGATGTCTATTCTGAAGCAGAAACTGATCTTGAAAAGCTATTCAAGGGACATGAAAGAATTCAGAAGAATCCAGAGAAAGCCACCCCAGCAAACTTCAAATATGTGGAGAAAAAATTCAGGAAAATCAATGAAGCCTTATCTACTTTCCTTAAAGAAAGGATGTAAATCATTTCTTGGGTAACTAACTCTGATAAACATCTATTTATATTAATCAGAAGTTTTTAGTTTACCATGTCATTGTGCTATTGTATATGTGTATGATACATTTGTATGATTGTACTTTTGTTTTCCATTTATGTATGATTGAATTCATTTAAACAAATTATTAAATTTCTTGAGATAAATAGGGGGAGATTGTTGGGAAAAATACCCATGATTTATCTAAACAAATTATATAAAAGTGATTTCATCAGTTAGGATGAATTACCCACAATGTATAAAAAGGGTAATTTGGTCATTTGAGGTTCTAGGATATCTCACTCACATTAGAGTGTCAAGACCAGGTCAAAACGAGCACAAAATATAGCTGAGTTAAGCTTACGTCGAATAGAAGTCGATGCAACTTCAACTAAAAGTCGATGCAACGTTGACTGAAAGTTGAAGTAACTCAGCCTGCTTGTCGAAGTATCAAGTGAAGTTGACGCAACGTCGAAATGAACTCGACGCAGAAGGAAGAACCAGTTGAAGCCATCTTAGAAGTCGACGCAACTTTGATTTCAAGTCGATGCAGAAGATGAAGTTCAAGTCCAAGTCTTCAACTCGACTGATGCGTCGATAAGAACTCGGTACAACGTCAAAATCTGAGTTCAGTCAGAGCTAAGAAGGAATTCATAGTTGCTTCTATAAGAACTCAGAGGTGCGTTGATATGAAGGATAATGAATTTTACGCAGCGTCGAATATAAATAGAAAAGGAAGGTTTTTTGCTATCCTCTCTGATGCTTTTCCAGATGATCTACAAGGGAGAAATCTGTTCTCTAATGGCTCGTTTATTTCCAAGAATGGAATAGAGTATTTCAGAAATACAACAAAGACATTCTTGGAAGTTATTCAAATTAGACTTGACGGGTCGGGAACAAAAATAGAAGGAAATATTTATTGTCCAATGGACATTCCTTCTAAGGTGAGACCAGAAGAAGAAAGAAATTCAAACACTAATGGTCAGAGAATAAATATATTGAGGAAGAAAAATAACAACAACGAATTGAGTGATTCTTCTTCTTCTTCTTCTTCATCATCATCATCCTGAAGTTTTCTCTCTGAATAAATAAAAGAGAACAAGAACCTCTCTGTACAGATATAGAAGGTTGTTGCTTTTTCTTCTTAATCTCACAGCAGCAAGAAAACAAGAGTATAGAGATTAACATGGTCACAAGTATCTAACCCTTGCATTCTTCTCTATCATAAGCAAGGGTTCATCATATACAGATCCTGAAGAATACCAAAATACATCATCCAGTGTGATAGCTTCTATAGGATTCATATAGCAGAATCCCAGTCTTCTTCTTCCTTCTTACCTCTCTGTCATTATTCAGTAATTGTAAAAGAGTCCTAAGAATCCCTCTCCAAAGGATTCAATTGTTTCTAAGAGTCTCCTTATCAAAAGACTCAGTGGTTCTAAGAGTCTCCTTATCAAAAGACTCAGTGGTTCTAAGATCAGTCTCCTTAGCAAAAGACTCAGTGGTTCTGAGAGTCTCCTTGTCAAAAGACTCAGTGCTGGTTCTAAGAGTCTCCTTATCAAAAGACTCAGGCACATTTAGTGCAATCTTACCAAAGTGGTAGAAGAGTGGACTACCCACATTTTGGGAAAGCACAATAAAAGTTATGTGTCTTTTCTGTGTTGCTTTTCTATGCTGTCCTTTTACTGTTTACAGTTTTCTTATTTCTGTGATTATATTATTCTGTGATTGGTATTACTGAATGCATAGCGGTTAGAGTAGTTTTTATTGTGTGTGCATAATTAGGGTAAACATTTTTTAAAACTCTATTCACCCCCCTAGAGAATACTCAGAGACACAATGTGCACTTTTATATGAGTTTCTGGTTGGGTTGGCTCGATGGCTCTATATGAATTAGCAGTTTTTGATCCCTCTGCATGTAAACGGACTAGAAACCATATTGAAAAAAAACATTACCTTGTAGTAGCCAGGGGATAAAAAGATGACACTTATTCTTCGAAATAAGGAAGACGAGCAACTATTTTAGGGTTCTACCAGCGAGAAGGAAGAAGACGAGCAGCTATTCCAGGGCTCACGGAGGATGTCCCTTCGTCTTCTAGGATCTCGGCGGGGAGCAGTTTTTTCATTCGGTGTTTGAAATGATGTGGGACCCACTATGAAAAAATGAGGCAATTTATTTGCGCACGTTAAGGATGGTATGTCGGGTGTACAAAAATTTTCTTGTGAGCAAATTTGTGATTTGTTTTTACATTTGTACTTCTGGGAGGTGTCGACATCTTCTCCACCTCTAGTTGAACTCCACTCCTAAGAGGTGTCGACTCTTCTCCACCCCTAGTTGAGCTCCACTTTTGGGAGTTGTCGACTCTTCTCAACCTCCAGTTGAGTCCGCTCCTGGGAGGTGTTGACTCTTCTTAACCTCCAATTGAGCTCCACTCCTAAGAGGTGCTGACTCTTCTCCACCTCCAGTTGAGCTCAAATCCTGAGAGGTGCTGAATCTTCTCCACCTCTAGTTGAGCTTCACTCCTAATAGGTGTCGACTCTTCTCCACCTCCATTTCAGATCCACTCCTCTGAGGGATCTCGTGTGGCATATAATATAGCGCCCATTTCTCCGAATCATGGGTCTTACATTGTTTTTTCGAGCCCAAAAAAGCATAGATTGTGTATAATCCATAATTCATTGAGATCAGAAATACCTAAGGAAGACACTTTAGGAGGCCTCATCTCAACTGACCTCATCGGGGATGGCTATTCGCAGACCATTCAGCTCGGCAAATGAACAACCTGCATTCTATGAGGAGGTCCAGCTCAGAATCCCTCACCCAGCAAGGGCGAGCTCATAAGACCTCGCCCAATAGGGGCGAGCTCAGACAACCTCACCTTGTATAGGCGAGCTTAGAAGACCTCGCCCAACAAGGGTGAGCTCAGACCACCTCCCCTAGCATAGAAGAGCTCAGAAGACCTTGCCCAAGTGTGTGAGAGCTCAGAATTTCACCTCAACGAGGGCAGCTATTCACAGACCATTTAGGCCTAAGAATTGCATTTTGGTTAAGGCGGAGGAAGCTACCCGCAGACTAATAAACCTTCGAGATGGATTGCCTATAAAAGGTACAAGTAGAATGCACCTTTTCACCCCCCCCCCCCCCCCACTCTAGGGTATGGGTGATCTTAGGGCCCACCACTCTTGTGTCGAGCGTAGCATTGGATTTAGGAGGGGAAGTTTCTATAGACTTTCTGGTGTGTGGCGATGTAACATCCCTTTTTTTGAACTAGACCCCCCATTAATGACTTGTGTCACATTGTGTTGACTTGGAATAGGTAGTGGGCTTACGACTCTAATATGACCATGAATGGGTCACTAGCACCCTAATTGACTTGATTAGTCAACATTAAGTTAGTAAACTCAAACCTAGGTCAATTGGGCCAACCTAGTCCAATTATCCACAATTAAACCCCAATCTATAAAATTGACCCTACGATAACTTAATAGATACCATGAGGAGTCAATGGGGTCATGACCACTATGAATAGGCATGCCGCATCATAAATTTTGACCTTGGTCAACTATAGGTCAACTTTACACAAAGCCTCAATTAGACGCAATTGGTATTCCCTTGATCAAATTGGCCCCAACATGACCAAATGTATATCATGAGGTATCAAAGAATTCATAATCATCATGTGGGGCATGTCGCATCATCAAAATATGACCAAAGTCAACTCCAAAGTCAACCTTAAACATATAAGCTCCAAAATGAATTTCTAAAGCCCAACCTCAATTCCATTGGGCTCAATCCATTCCTAAAGGTCCATTCCATGATTCAAATGCCAATTACATCAATTTTCCCCACTTATTTGTCTTTTATCCCACAAGTAAGGGCAAAAATGGCATTTTTCCCATGAACCTCCATGTAGAGCTTTGAGGAATACCAAATGGAGCTTGCTCTTGCTCCCAAAACACTGAGAAAGGCCCCCCCACCATCAACTCCAATAGGTTGGAATCCGAATTGAGTCCACTTGGAGCAAGGGAGGAGCATCCAAGGCATACCTGACCCCCTTAATGGAGTTCTCCTCCCCAGCCTTTAGTTCCCCCATTTAAAGTTCTCTCGTCCTTCCTTACACCTCAAGGAGTCGAGCCATCACTTTAGCTGAAGAAACCAAGCTCAGGAGCAAGGATTGGAGTAGGGTCTCAGGAGACAGACACCACCATGCCACCACCATGCCACCAAGAAGATTCACACGCTCAATGGCCTCCAATCCAATGAGTTTCCTCACCTCTCCATTGGTGCTAGCCTCCTAGATCAACATAGAGGGGAAATTAAGCCCAATTGAGATTGAATTCATGGAAATATGGTGGAGAAATGCTAGAGAAAGTCCTATTTGGATTTTCGGTCACCGACCACCTCAGACTGCTAGATCACCACCCATCGATGACTCTCATCGAGAGGATGGTGGTGGTGGTGGTGGCTGATCATGGAGTAGCTCTGGTGGACGCAGGGAGAAGTTTTATTAAACTCTAGGTTGGTTCAATCCCATTCGTCTGCTGGAGGAGGAAGATGATCCGATCCCAACAATCCTGCTTCTTGATTCATGTCTGCTTATTGTGCAAGACCAATGCTCTGGATGTTGAATGAAGGAAGCATGGTTATGTGCACATAAATCAAAATGGATTCTTGAGTCTGCCCTCTCTGATGTCTTTGGCTTTGATTTGAGGGCATGATTCCGCAGCAAACATGACGGTATAGGGGGCCACTATTTCAGTGGTAATCTGTGAGCAGCCACTTTGTGCATCTATTGTCGAAGGTTCGGTCTTTCTCCTCTGAGAGAAGTCACTTTGGGCATAGGGCCAAAGGTTAGGTCTGTTTCCAATCTTCCCCCGCCCATACCCCCAATGATTGGGGACTATATGGGTTCTGTTGTTGTTGTTGTTGTATAATCTATCACACCTAAGCTCTTAACTTAAAATGACATATAGGGCCACGTCCAGCCACATGTAGACCAAGAGCTCAACATACAAGTTGTAGACCTTGGTATGGTATTTCCAAATTGGGGTCTCTCATCTCCTGAGGAGGTATGTAGCCCCCACAATCTCATTTTGAAATTGATCACAAACCTTAGAGAAATCATATTTTGTGTATATTTTCTTGAATATTGCTCTGATGTCTATGAAATTTAAACCTTGGGCGTGTCATGGCATTAGTAAGATCTCCAGAAAGTTTGAGAATTTTTTGAGAACATTTTGATATAGTATTTGTCAAATATTCAGTTAATGCAAGATAAGTGTATTAATGGACTGTTTATCCATTGACTTAGAGATAAAATTATGGGATCTTGCTCACACCCTTACATGCATGTTGTACCCAAATGGATGAAGTTTCATGTCATTTGGAACTGATTTCATCAGTAATTTCTCACTCACAAGAAACTTAGAACAATGGCCTTAATACACATATTTAAATTTGGCACACTATACCAGTCATCTTTGAATGCACATTTGACTGCCTTAGAGACACAGAAAGACCAAGTGGACAACCTAAATGTTGTATCCCTTGGTCTGAGCTTTCCAAAATGTGGTTACAAATTTTCTGGGAATGTATAGAACTCCCTTTAGAATTATATTAATTCCGTCACATCAAACCTAAGGAAAAATAGTATTATGTGTATAATCCCATGATTATTGCTTTGATTGTTATGAAATTAAAACCATGAGTGTTTAATGTCATAATTAGTATCTCTAAAAAGTTTTGTAATTTTTAGAAGACATTTTTATAATGTTTTTATCAAACATTTGATCAATTCATAGGAAATGTAGCAATGAAATTATTAGCCCCTTTTGGTTGAGATAAATTATGGGACTATGTATACACCCTCATTAACATAGTATAAAGCTCTGGAAGAAGTTTCATAACTTTTGGAACTGAGCCCATTAGAAATGTCTAAGTTGAAAAGATTGGAGATCTTTGACAACACCAGTCAAATGTAATTGTTTCACACGTGATTAGTCACTTTGACCTGCTAATATAACTTAGACATATAGACCAAGTGTCCAACATGAAAGTTGTTGACCTTGATATGATATTTCCATATTGGGGTTACTCATTTTTTGGTGTGGCCAGTAGCTCCTAGAAAGTAATTTATAAGTAACTATCACACTAAACTTAGGAAAAATGTATTATGTGCAAAATTCCTTGATTATGGCTTTAATGACCTTGAAATTTGATACACACGTGTTTGATGACATACAAAACATTTCTATAAAGTTTCATAATTTTTGGAAAACATGTTAATAATGTTTTTGGAAGATTTTCATGATTATCAAATAAATGAATTTTTGAAATTAAATGGGTTTTACCTTTGAAATAAATACCAAAAAATTGTGGAACCTTTCTTGTGTCATATATGACTCATGATAATGTTTTTGGGGCTTTTGGAAATGATTTTAACCTGGTTTTACATTTTTTTTATAGAATCTAGCCCTTTTATGCTTAAGTAAACATGAAATCCAATTGGACATGACTTATCGACATCACCTCTATGTTTTAATGTTGTCTTCATGTTTAATCAGAAGTTTAAAGATGTGTTTCTTCTGATTTTCCATGCCTTATACCACATGATCTTGCTTAGAAGAAATGTATAACATTACTTGTATGTATAAAATTGAATCTATTTGATGTTGAAACTCTTTTTTGACTTGAAGAAATGCATCATTTGCTATCATGCCCATTACATGTTAAATTTTAGAGAATTGAAATGATCTAAATGTTACTATTGCTGGAAATACTTGTTAAATAGTGAAGATCAAGATACACTGCAATAGAAGAACAAATAGTGTATAAGACACAAACATGTTGTTTTGATCATAATAGTTCATAACCTTTTTACCAAGGGTTTAGATGTGATTAGTAACTAATGAATGAGCTCATAAAGAGCCTAACAAATTCCCAAGTTTAGGACTTGCACAAAAGCCTAGGATACATGGTGAATGAGTGCCCTAAAATGTGAGTTGGTATGGTTAGGATTTATTATCTTTAGTGTGGATATATGTTAATGATAGTGAGCTTCAGGACGTAGTGAGATGGGAACTTGGTGAAATAATAATTAGTGAACAATCACTTCACTAGTTAAGAATTATAGTGAAAAACCCTATGTCACATATTACACAAGTAATCCTTTAGGATCACGAGTATTGTTCCTTATGTTATACATACTTCACCATAGTAGAGTTGATCCTCATAGTTTAGGTTTGATGTAAACTAGGTAGTGGTGGAAGTATTTTGTTAGAAAGGGTTTTTGTAGGGTGTGGTTATATCATAGTTTACAGATTATACTAAGTGTAAGACCCCCCCTCCTCCTTACCGGAGAGTTTTCAGACCTTATGCCCAGATCCGCCGTCTTACGGTGACTCCAATTCACGGGTTAGCTGTCACCGCTCAACGCTGATCCTGTCGGCTAGTTCAATCATATCACAGGCCAATTTATGTGAAGAAAGAAATGATATCAAACATGAAAAGTCCACAACCACAGGCACACACACACATATATATATATAAGTTGCAAATAGTCCACAATGAGAAGAAACAAAGAGTGCAAGGGATTAAGTCCAGTACAAATATAAAAGGAAATAGAAATACACTCTCTCACACTACACTATGCGGAAGCTAGTCAAAATACTCTCAACAACCTGTCGCCGTGTGGTAGTAGTAATGTGCGACATCTACTCTTCAGGGTCTGCCATCACGTCCTTCCTGACATACTTCGGCTCCTGCTCCTCGATATCCTTGTGTTACGGCCACATCCAACTGTTAGTCAAAAAGACAGCCAATTTTGTCCTCGCCTCAGCCACGACTCCTAGGTACCGAGCGGGAGAATGAAGAAAAGGACATCAAGGGGTAAAAACAAGAGCAGGTGACATGACTTATACTAGCAGTATATATGAATAAGTGAGCAGTATGTACAACAGCAAGAGGAAATAACTAAGCAGTAAATACATAAATGCGGCTCAAATAAAGGTAATAAGTAAACTACTACGTTATTATCTAGAGTACCTTAACTTATATGAAGGCTCATACAAACTTATAAGTTAAGATTTCCAGAAATGTAACTTATCATATAAAAGAGCTCATACTAATTTATATGATAAGGGTCTGCCAGTGCTTATGCATATAGTACATATGTTATGCAATGTTATACTATGTTCATAAATTGTAACTCACTCACACGACTCTGAGCCTACAGACCTTTTGTTCCCACTTTTCGGAGGTAGCAATCCTCTCAGGTACTTCCGCCGTGGCTACAGAAACCGTGGATCAGGCACTCCATTTCTAGGTAGGTATATACACTACCAGACCTAGACTTTACATACGTTGTTGTACACGTCCTAGGTGCACTTCCGTGAGCTTTTGCGTACTCTTACTGGCAACCCGCTAGTCTTTTATGGTCGGGTGTGGGTTACTAGGGATTATCTTCCAGACTGCGTTAAAGTAACATACTGGACCTCTAACTCACCACGCCCCACCAAAGTCAGCGTACTGCCATCGCTGTGACAACTGAACCAGTATCGAAGACCTGCCACTAGTTTATGCATATCCAAGGTTTATCACACCACCCGAGCCTCCAGCTCGCAGGACCAACAAATCCTGAACCATTCCATCCCATATATTTAGACGAGGTTTTCCTATCTCAAATTTTCTTAATTAAAGTTACTCTTGATGGTTACTTAGTCGATCATAGTGATTTAAGCTGAATCCTAGACTTCCCGAGGTCTACCCAGTGAAGGGCTCACAACGATACTAGAAGATATTCTGGGGTGACATCCCAGACCTTCCTTTCTCAGAATACTTATTTTTATTGGTAATTACCCATTGTCAAGGCCATTCTCATGGTTGCTCTTAAATTACCTTAAGATAACTTAAAACTCTTTTAGGCAACGCGACGACCTATATGTGGTGCGTGGTGCAAACCCTTATGTATTTATCAATGTGCCCATCACTTATCTTAAAATGCACCATGATCATATTGTCCTTCTAGATTTCACCATAAATGCCTAAGGTGGAAGGACCTCAAAAGTGACTTCAATTGTTCGTCGTGTGACGCGATTCTAGTTTACTAATCACTATAGGATTGAAGTCCTCCAATAAGGCTACAACTTATAGGGGCTAATTTTATGGATGCCCTATCTATGTTTTCCAAGTTTCATTTAATTTCTATGTGTTTTGGCTAGTCTAAACATTACCTCAAGTTTTTGCTATTCGCAGACCAGCACTAGAGTTGAACTAGATTGATCTCTATGATGTGAACTTCACTATAACTTGGCCAAATGTCCTAAAATTCATACCATAGGTTCATCATGACCAAATTAAGGAATGGTCAGTAATTCATAATTTTCCTAATTAATTTGGCCATGAAATAAAATTCTTTAAAGATAAGGCACAACTCAATTTACACAAGAAGTACCAATTCCAAAAGTCCAAGTGCTCCAAATATTTTATCAGTGGAATATAATGGTGAAATATCATGAATTCCTGAATTTCCTGATTTTCCATAGTGTTTATGACCATTGTTTCAGTATTTACATATTTATGTCAATATGTCATATTACACAGTAAGTACCAAGAATATTCATTCAAAAATTCCGGAAACATTACCATATGTTTATAATGCTCTAACAACAGTCTAAACAAACTTTCAGAGTTTTCCAAGTAATATTAACCATGAAAATTTCAATAATACATAAGTGTGACAAAGGATATTTTTGGTAATTTACAGTGTGTATGGTTTCCAAAAATCTTACTAAAATTTCCAGAGGTATATTTTAACATAAAGTACCATTTGATAGAAAATTGGATTTTTTTTCAGGGCATTAGATAGTGTTTATTTTATTTATACACTCATGTGACATAATCAATTATAATCAAATAGCTAAGAATATCAACTTCAAAAATCTCAATAAAATTTCCAAAGGTATAGGTTACTCTAAATCATCATGTGGCAGAAAATCAAAATTATCCTAAATTATTTGATCACTTATATTTAATTAATACACTTATGTGACATTAATATTATTAGCTAAATACCTAGGATTTTTCATTCCAAAAATCTTAACTTTTCTAGGGATGATGCCCTTCATTATAATGTGTGTATTGCCCACACATCATGAGCATACGACAAGCCATTTGTGATCAATTCACAAAATACCAAAAAGTGCTATATGCACACCACCCTCCCATACATCTCAGTCATATGTATGTGGAATACATTATTCTACAGTTGTTGAAATCGAAATCTCGGTCTCTGTGGAGTTCGGGGTCCCAAAAAAGGGGTGACCGAGCACTTACTACGCTCAAGTAAACGATCTAGACACAAGACTAGGAACTCGAAGTACAGATCCAAGGTCTCAGCATGGAGGTCCCACCGCACACCTGGAAGACTAACTAACTCTTCCCCTCCTAAGCCAAAGGCTGAGCTAAGGCACCTTTGGAGGGCTCTCTTGGCCGGCCAAAATCTCAGAGCCGACCCCTTCCTCTCCATAGGTGCACCTCCCTGGATCTATGTAAAGCCTTTTTTGTCCGGTCGACCGATATCGTACTCCCACCTAACAGTTTAACTATACGCAGACCAAATGGGACTGCCAACAGCGTGACTCCACTGTTCCGGGAGACTATTAGCGAACCCTCAGGGGCTACCAAGTAAATTTCCCTCTGGGCCGGCCCCCACCGTGCGAGGGGTCCATGGGGACTCCACTTGACTATGATTGAAAAGATAAACAAAGTACATGCGTCACAGATTACAGGAATGTGAATTCCATACTTCGGCACGCAGGCCGGCAATATAAATAAATAAGGCCTTCTCGGGACGGCACAACCTTGGGCTTAACCCACTATTTCCCTCTTTGTTCCGCAACACCTGTACACTAACGTCCTGCCAAGCGGTGGCAAGCTGAACATCGATCAGCTACAACGGGACAAAGCCTATCGACCCCACCCTTTTTTTGGGGTGGCAATATTTCGCCCCTACAAGCAAGTAGTATGCAACTTCCTCAGAGTCTTCTCTGGGAACCCCAGAACATCACCAATCCGGATTGACATATCCGGATGGGCTTCACACATCATGCCTAAGTCTGTACTCGCGCTTCCGGACGCTAATGCAATTACAAGCGGGGATGTACACGTCGACCCATTGGAGAGCTCCCTTCCTCCACCCGTTGGTGGAGAGGGGCTTCCATGCAATTATGATAAATTAGGGCTTCACCTGCCCGAGGAGAAATTTCATTACCTTTGAAGTACGCTTCAGAGACATCGCTCGGACACCGCACCCTCTAACCGCACCCCAATCAATGCTAGTCAATCATAGGACACCTCGGGTCCCAGCTATCTGGGAGGGTCCCACCCGATGGGTACGAGGTTGTACACAATCCCCGCTCTTTGCGAGCGTGTCCCACGCTCGGAAAGAAATGTCCAACCCCAAGTATCCGACGGGTGGGAGTCGACCCGGAAAAAAAATTATGGGTATCCCCCACTTAGGGGTGAAGGGAACTCTACGCCAGGGAATTACTTATTAGGCTCACTTGTTCCCTACTGGAAATGAGAATTCAATCGACAAAACTGTCTCGGAGACAACCTTCCAGAACTTCCTTTCTCGAACCGTCATCCGAGAGGTCTACCCGCTCTGCCGGTTAGATGAGAGCCCGAACAGCGGAACCATCTCGGGGCTAAAACCAAAGAACCTTCACCAGAGGTCAACCCGCCCTGCCGGCTAGGTGAGAGCCCGGTTAGCGGGTCTGCTCGGGGGCAAATACCTTTGAAACCTGCCACCGAGTGAGCCTACGGCACTGCCAGCTAGGTGAGAGCCTGGTCAGCGGGTCTGCTCGGAGCTAACTGCCTTTGGAACCTGCCACCGAGTGAGCCTACGGCCCTGCAAGCTAGGTGAGAGCCTGGTCAGCGGGTCTGCTCGGGGCTAACTGCCTTTGCAACCTAACACCGAGTGAGCCTACGGCCCTGCCAGCTAGGTGAGAGCCTGTTCAGTAGGTCTGCTCGGGGCTAACTGCCTTTGAAACCTGCCACTGAGTGAGCATACGGCCATGCCAGCTAGATGAGAGCCTGGTCAGCGGGTCTGCTTGGGGTCAACTGCCTTTGAAAACTGCCACCGAGTGAGCCTACGGCCCTGCCAGCTAGGTGAGAGCCTGGTCAGCGGGTCTGCTCGAGGCCAACTGCCTTTAAAACCTACCACCGAGTGAGCCTACGGCCCTGCCAGCTAGGTGGGAGCCTGGTCAGGGGGTCTGCTCGGGGCCAACTGCCTTTGAAACCTGCCACCGAGTGAGCCTACGACCCTGCCAGCTAGATGAGAGCCTGGTCAGCGGGTCTGCTCGGGGCCAACTGCCTTTGAAACCTGCCACCGAGTGAGCCTATGGCCCTGCCAGCTAGATGAGAGCCTGGTCAGCGGGTCAGCTCGGGGCCAACTGCCTTTGAAACCTGCCACTGAGTGAGCCTACGGCCCTGCCAGCTAGGTGAGAGCCTGGTCAGAGGGTCTGCTCGGGGCCAACTGCCTTTGAAACCTGCCACCGAGTGAGACTACGACCCTGCCAGCTAGATGAGAGCCTGGTCAGTGGGTCTGCTTGGGGCCAACTACCTTTGAAACCTGCCACCGAGTGAGCCTACGGCCCTGCCATCTAGATGAGAGCCTGGTCAGCGGGTCTGCTCGGGGCCAACTGCCTTTGAAATCTGCCACCGAGTGAGCCTACGGCCCTGCCAGCTAGATGAGAGCCTGGTCAGCGGGTCTGCTCGGGGCCAACTGCCTTTGAAACCTGCCACCGAGTGAGCCTACGACCCTGCCAGCTAGATGAGAGCCTGGTCAGCGGGTCTGCTCGGGGCCAACTACCTCTGAAACCTGCCACCGAGTGAGCCTACGGCCCTGCCAGCTAGATGAGAGCCTGGTCAGCGGGTCTGCTCGGGACCAACTGCCTTTGAAACCTGCTACCGAGTGAGCCTACGGCACTGCCAGCTAGGTGAGAGCCTGGTCAGCGGGTCTGCTCGAGGCCAACTGCCTTTGAAACCTGCCATCGAGTGATCCTACGGCCCTGCCAGCTAGATGAGAGCCTGGTCAGCGGGTCTGCTCGGGGCCAACTGCCTTTGAAACCTGCCACCGAGTGAGCCTATGGCCCTGCCTGCTAGATGAAAGCCTGGTCAGCGGGTCTGCTCGGGGCGAACTGCCTTTGAAACCTGCCACCGAGTGAGCCTGCGGCCCTGCCAGCTAGATGAGAGCCTGGTCAGTGGGTCTGCTCGGGGCCAACTGCCTTTGAAACCTACCACTGAGTGAGCCTACGGCCCTGCCAGCTAGATGAGAGCCTGGTCAGCGGGTCTTCTCGGGGCCAACTGCCTTTGAAACCTGCCACCGAGTGAGCCTACGGCCCTGCCAGCTAGATGAGAGCCTGGTCAGCGGGTCTGCTCGGGGCCAACTACCTTTGAAACCTGCCACCGAGTGAGCCTACGGCCCTGCCAGCTAGGTGAGAGCCTGGTCAGTGGGTCTGCTCGGGGCCAACTGCCTTTGAAACCTACCACCGAGTGAGCCTACGACCCTGCCAGCTAGATGAGAGCCTGGTCAGCGGGTCTGCTCGGGGCCAACTACCTTTGAAACCTGCCACCGAGTGAGCCTACGGCCCTGCCAGCTAGATGAGAGTCTGGTCAGTACGTCTGCTCGGGGCCAACTACCTTTGAAACCTGCACCGAGTGAGCATACGGCCCTGCCAGCTAGATGAGAGCCTGGTCAACGGGTCTGCTCAGGGCTAGCCATTCGTTCTGAACATTTTTATACTTATCTTCCGAACTATCCTCCATGTTAATATTCTCACCTGGTGATGAGATTGTATAAAGTATGATTCTTCCTCACGAATGTGACATCCGCATAGACATGATTTCTTAGATGGATAATGGTGATTTTATAACATTGTTTGAGCGGAAAGATATCCTAGAAACACACTTAATAGCCATGTGATTTAATTTCTCCATATTAGGACTATGATAATGAACAAAAGGACAACTGAAACTTCTAGGATAGGCATTTGGTTGTATACTCATAGGACATTTAAAACCCAAAATTCTAGATGGAAGATTATTTGTAAGATGAGTAGTAATAATGGCTTCCCCGATATGATTTAGACACATGAAAGTAGAAAGTCAGTCTGGGAAATAATCTTTAATACCTAAACTCTGTATTTTACCACCAAAGTGACTTTAGATCATAACAATTTGTAAGAATTATACTAACAAAAAATATATAGGTTTAAGGAAAATCGAAGTGACCCTGATGCTACTATCACTAAATGATACAAACCAACGAGCTCCACTTACGTTTGAGTATTAGATGACCCCCAAATGTCTCTGAATTAAATGAAAAGGGATAAATCTTATTTTATTGCCAATAGAAAAAGTAATATGTTTATACAATTATACTTAGCATGCTCACACACAGCAATAACAACACTCAAGCCTTTATCCCACTATAGTGGGGTTTGCCACCTGGATCCTTTGTCGCCATTGTGTCCTATCTCTAGTTATAACCTCACTAATGCTTAAGTGCATCGTGTCTTGTCGTATAGTTTCATTCCAAGTCTTTATTGGTCTACCCCTCCCTCGTTTATCATGTGATGCCTAACTGGTGCCTCTAATGGTCCCCTTTACACATGATCGAACCATCTTAGTAGAACTTCTCACATCTTCCTGCGGGTGTCAGCGCATGACCCTGGTCGTCACTTGGTTCCCCTTCTCTAGCCATGACGTTCGCTTGAGTTCTTCTGTTCTAGTCACTCTCCAGGCTCACCGCACCATAATGTTGAAACCAAAATCTCGGTCTCTGTGGAGTTCGGGGTCCCAAGAAAGGGGTGACCACGCACTTACTACGCTCAAGTAAACGATCTAGACACAAGACTAGGAACTCGAAGTACATATCCAAGGTCTCAGCATGGAGGTCCCACCGCACACCCAGAAGACTAACTAAATCTTCCCCTCCTAAGCCAAAGGCTGAGCTAAGGCACCTTTGGAGGGCTCTCTTGGCCGGCCAAAATCTCAGAGTCGACCCCTTCCTCTCCATAGGTGCACCTCCCTGGATCTATGTAAAGCCTTTTTGTCCGGTCGACCGATATCGTATTCCCGCCTAACAATTTTACTATACGCAGACCAAATGGGGCTGCCAACAGCTTGACTCCGCTGTTCCGGGAGACTATTAGCGAACCCTCAGGGGTTACCAAGTAAATTTCCCTCTGTGCGAGGGGTCCACGGGGACTCCACTTGACTACGATTGAAAAGATAAACAAAGTACATGCGTCACAGATTACAGGAATGTGAATTCCATACTTCGGCACGCAGGCCGGCAATATAAATAAATAAGCCCTTCTCGGGCCGGCACAACCTTGGGCTTAAACCCGCTATTTCCCGCTTTGTTCCGCAACACCTGTACACCAACATCCTGCCAGGTGGTGGCAAGCTGAACATCGATCAGCTACAACGGGCCAAAGCCTATCGACCCCACCCTTTTTTTGGGGTGGCAATATTTCGCCCCCGCAAGCAAGTAGTATGCAACTTCCTCGGAGTCTTCTCCGGGAACCCCAGAACATCACCAATCCGGATTGACATATCCGTATGGGCTTCACACAGCATGCCTAAGTTCGTACTCGCGCTTCCGGACGCTAATGCAATTATAAGAGGGGACGTACACGTTGACCCGTCGGAGAGCTCCCTTCCTCCACCCGTTGGTGGAGAGGGGCTTCCATGCAATTATGATAAATTAGGGCTTCACCTGCCCGAGGAGAAATTTCGTTACCTTTGAAGTACGCTTCGGAGACATCGCTCGGACACGAATGATGAAGGCGGAAACACTTGCTGCTCTCCACCAACATTTCTGGTCGGTCACCTCCAACCGATCACCTCCAACCAGAGATAGGACCCTAGCCCTAGGTCGACAAGGAGCTGGCTCGGGTCCTCCTCCAGGCCGACGAGAGAGAGAGAGAGAGAGAGAGAGAGAGAGAGAGAGAGAGAGAGAGAGAGAGAGAGAGAGAGAGAGAGAGAGAGAGAGAGAGAGAGAGAGAGGAAGCTTCTACTGCCCTAGCTCCAGGAAAGCAAGAAGGAGAGGGCTCGGGCTTCCTTGCTCCAGGCCGACAGGGAGGAGAAGGCTTAGGTCGGCGATGAGGAGGAGAAGGCTTAGGTCGGTGACGGGAAAGAGAGTGAGGAAGGGAGATGGGGCGCTGCTCCTCCTTTCTCCAGGCCAACGGCGAGAGAGGGAGGAGGAAGGCTCGGGGGCGGCCCTTCCTTGCTTCAGTTGGGAGGGAGCTCGGGGGGAGGGGGCTGTGTTTTCCCTGCTCTAGGCCGACGGGGAGGAGAGGCGTTGGGGGAGAAGGAGATCGGGAGAGGGGAGGGTTGCGGCGTCCTGTGCAAACGAGAGGGATCTGGAGGGAGTCTCCAGAGAGGAGGGATTTTATGGGTTTTATTAAAACCTTAACCTATTCCCTTTATCTGCAGACCCACTTCCCTAACCGCACACCGCACCCTCTAACCGCACCCCGATCAATGCTAGCCAATCATAGGACACCTCGGTTCCTAGCTATCTGGGGAGGGTCCCACCCGACTGGTACGGGGTTGTACAACACTGGTCCAAATGACCTCACATTTTTACATGTGAATGTTTATGACCTAATTAACATGTCACCCAAGATTTTGGTCATTTTGATTTCATTTAACCATATTTATTTCAATATGAAAAATCATATTTCCCACAAAACCTTAGAAAATGATGCTCAAAAATTCTGAGTTTTGGGCAGGGAGTGTTTCTATGGTATATACCCTTATGACCAAAGTATTAGATCTATACAAGCATCTTTGTGAATTAGATCAACAAAATAGTGACTGGTATCCCTTTAGGACACACCTCAGGAGAATGACCCTATAAGGAGTTGTTTGCCACCAAACCTGGTGATTCAAAGTCCTATGGATAGTAGACCTCAAGGGATACAAAAGTTGTCTCAGGTACTTTTGCCTAAAAAGGCCTTTAAGTGGTCTAATTTTGGGGAATAATTATCTGTTAAATGTGTGAAAATTAATTCATTTAATACAATATGGTTTACGTGTAGCCATCAACCGTGGAATCAAGGACTGTGATTATATCTCCTACCTCTAGCCAAGGGACCAGATTGTCCTATCCTAGGCCATTTTCCAATCCAAATTCCCAGCCCTCCGACCACCTCAACGGCGGGCCACCACCACCACCTTCGTTGAGGTGGGGGCTATCGATTGGCGGTGAGATACCGGCTGGTGAATGCCCCTCCTGCGAACCCGAGCGGGGTGAACAGTTCAAAAAAATCTCCCCTTCTTCACATGGATCGCGGCTCAATTGAGCTCGATTTCTCAGCCTAGAGAGCTAGAAAGCTAGCATAGAGGGAGAGGATGAGAAATGGACCTCTATCGGAGCTTGACGATGGGTGTTCCGACGGCTGACCATGGTTCTCTCCTTCTCCGGAGAGCTTGACCGATCTGCCGATTCTCCACCAATGGCCCACTTCTCAGTGGTTGGCTCGACTCCTTAGGACCTTCTTAAGATGATGGAGGTGTCCATTGGAGTGGGTGATGGTTGTATAGAGAGAATGGGAAGCATGGGTTATCGACCATGGGTACCTTGCCTTCCTCTTAGCTGTTGAACAGATGCCATCCTCTGATGGCG
Source organism: Dactylorhiza incarnata (assembly GCA_033032865.1). Taxonomy (NCBI): domain Eukaryota; kingdom Viridiplantae; phylum Streptophyta; class Magnoliopsida; order Asparagales; family Orchidaceae; genus Dactylorhiza; species Dactylorhiza incarnata. Next base: position 8,347,047 of record JAWHQI010000086.1, read on the forward strand.
ACTGTTCACGTCTAAGGAGGTCGGCTACTAGCTTGGGCAGAGGAGTGGAGGGCCATGGGGCCTCCATTCCTCAAAAGTTCCATTCTTCCCTTAAGCTTTTTGGGGAAAATGACATTTTTGCCCCCATGCTCACCTCCACTCTCCAAATTCAAGGGCTTGGGGTGCCAATAGACTTATGACCTGCTAGTTAGGCATGGGTTGGGGCCTTAGTCCACTTGGATTCCATTTAGGCTTTTGATTTCTTCTTTAAAGCCTAATGTTGATAATGGTTGACTTTTGGGTTGACTTGGTCAAATTGGTGGGTGGGTTAGCCCCACTTGATGTTCATGAGTCATATGACCTTACCCAAAGTTTATTGGACCATGGTGTGACTCCAATTGAGTTAAATTGATCCATATGGTGTGAGTTTGACCCAAATTAGCCTAAGTTTGACTTTGGTCAAATTGAGTGGATTCGTTGACCACTTGATGGCGCTTTTGGGTCCAATCGGTCCTTAATGGGGTTATGAGGTTAGGGGTGATGTCAATTTGGCCAATTGAAGGTCAATTGATCCTTGATTGGGTTGATTTGGGTTATGTTGACTAAGAGTTGACTTTGGTCAATTCTTTGAAATTAAGTGGAACCAATTAGTGATTCTTGACCTAATGACCTTTCTTAGTGATTAGGAGGACCTTGGAGAAGTATATTTGATGTATTGGAGGTCAATTGAGTCTAATTGTGTTGAATAAGGCTATGTTGACCTATGTTTGACTTTTGTCAATTTGGCCTATTTGGTTGATTAATTGATGGGAAGTTTGGTCAAGTGAGTCTCTATTAGGGTTAGGAACATGGTGGTGAGGTCAATTAGTACTTGTTAGTTCAATTTGTCTAATTTGATCTAAGTTGTCATGTGTTGTAAGACCCCCCTCCCGGAACACAAGACATGACCGAGGGGAGTCCTATGCTTAGGACAGTCGCCTTGTGGAAGTGCCAGCCCATGGGCTAGCCCCCTCCACAAGAAGCCTATCCTTCCGGATATTCTCACATATCATCATGCCAACCCATCAATAATAGAAAAACAATAGAATTGATAGATTCACAACTAAGTATTAATGTCCGTTCAAGTACAAAAGGACAGGTAGCTACAAAAGCTCCTGTTAAACATCAGAGTACAAACTTTCCCTAAGGCTACATCTCAAAACACTTGCTCACATCTATCACTGATGGTAGCGAAGGTATCGTAGTCGCGGGTCCTGTCAACCTGGCCTGGCTGTCCTCCTGCGTCGTACACTGCTGCTCTCCCTGCCGCTGGGTATCCTCCTAAAAATAGTGACGTAGTAACTGATAGTCATAAAGACTAAGTATCTTCACATCCTCTCCCCCGACGACTCTCAGGCACCGGGCGGAAGGAAAGAGAGAGGATGCTATAATATAATCAGTATAAACAATACAGTAGGTGGCAAAGAAATAGTTATCACAGTAGATATAACAATGTATAAGAGTGCATCTACTCTAGCAGTATAGTCAGCAACAAAGTATAAGCAGAGCAGTGTATATAAAGAATTGGATTGAACTTAACTTATAAGGATGCCCATACAAGCCTTTAAGTTAAGGGTCATTTGCAACAATAAATAACTCATCATATAAATGTGCCCATACAAGTTTATACGATGAGGATCCAATGCGGTCAATGCTATGATCATGAAAGGATGAAAGTAATGCAATGATTATGATATGATGGCTCACCCATGCATATTTTCTATGTCGACGTATACCTGTACTTCCCGCTTTTCAAGGGTAGCTAACCACTCAGGCGCCCCCCCCCCCCCCCCCCCCCCCCCCCCCGTCGTGGACAGACGATGGCAGTGGAACGAGCTTCTTCACTACTAGGAGGGTATGAACACTACCAGACCTAGGCCTATGTACGTCTCAACGCTAAGAACACACAAAAGAGATCATGCGTACTTCTCGCATCATGCTGAGTCTTCATAACACGAAAGGGGTTTTTGGGAAGTGAGCATCAAGAGCCAACCAAACAGTCTAGAGTCTAACTGTCAGCTTCTGTCGGTGTCACGACTAGCAAGCTCGTAGACCTCCCACAAGTAATCCTCCAACCAGGATCATTACACAACCAGGTGTAAACCATGCACATTCATGCAATTCCAATGCACCTTCATGTAAGTCCCATGCGCAACCTGTGCTATCAAGCACCCAAGGACTCACAAATGGAGCCTTGTTACATTTCACATCATACAAGTTCAACCGATGCTAATTAGCATCCAAGTCCCCCAACAACCGGGTCCTTAACATTTCACCATAAGATATAACCATATCTTATAATCCACACCAAGCTATCAGTGCTACCCATACTGAGTTATCATAACTCTAATGCAGTAGCTTGTGTATAACATGGAAATTACTCTACAAGATCCTGTAGGACTACTTGTGTGTGCGGTGTCATATTCATACTTTAATAAATAAGTAATCCCGAACATATCACCAATATTCAATCCTTGGGCACAAATCACAACGTGTTTCAACACGATTAAAGTTATCAACCTTATTGAGAGGTTATCACCAATCTAAACCATCCAATAGATTATCAAGTGATATGAATATTAATTCATACATGTTCTCCCACACTCTATATTCATATGCTCATCATAATGTTTCATTCATCATAATAATTTCCGACAACACGTTCAGTCGAAATGCACATCCAAGAAGTTCTACTCAACTCCGAACATGATCTACTTTCCTTCCCTCTAGGGGTTGGACTTCAAAAGTAGGCTTATATCAACTATAATCATCATATGTCCATTCCCTAAGGAATCATATTCACGTAATAATTTATAACATAATATTTAATCAAGAGATTATTTCAGAACCGAATCCTCCGAAATTTCTATCATACCTCATATCTGTCATCTTGAACATCTCCCCCAAATTTAAATCTCATCCATTATTACCATAATTATGCATCACAATGTCATATTTCAGAATCATAACATTCATCTACACCTAGCCCAATTGACATGGGAATCCAGAGACTCCAACCACACCAAAGGAGGAGAACCTGAAGTTTTCTGTTTGCTAGCGCCGGCGGTAGCGCTACCGCTGGGCTCTAGTGATCCAGTCGACACACCTTCCCGTCGACAAGTCGACACACTAGCGTCGAGGGTACCGCTACCGCTGAGAGCTAGTGATTCTACAAGTACTCCTTCTCTTCAACATTAAGTGTCGCGGGAAGTTATCCCTTCCCGTCGACAAGTCGACACACTAGCGCTGGCGGTAGCGCTACCACCGGGCGCTAGCTAACAGAGAACAAATCCTCTGTTAAACACATCCAATTTTCTTCCCTTGAAATATCAGCTCCAATTAAGATCAATTCTTTCTCCTCTTAGTGTTGGACTTTCGCCACTATTCATGGTCCCGTCGATTGATGGGAAGCCCTGTCGATTTTTACTTAAAGACTAAGGGACCACCTTTCCCAGCTAATGGCAAGGATCGACGGGACGGTCTCGTCGATCGATGGTACGGTCCCGTCGATCGACGGGAGGTCCCGTCAATCGACAGGATGTTCTGTAGATTTTGACTTAGCAGATTTCTTTTCCCTAATTTTCTAGACTAACCTAACCTAATTCTATCAAATCCTATTTCTGGACTACCAGAACATACTTATACTTACAATATTACAATTAGAGTAGAATAAATCAATCCTCACTTGCTGAACAGGACTCAAACCTGACCACCTCAGGGTCTTAGGGCTTCTACCGAGCCCAAGTCAACTCTCGGCGACACAACACACTCCCGAGGGGTCTAGCTCAAATTGGGATGTTACAAATCCAATAAACGAAGAAACGATTTTGTCCCCCAAATTTAGGTTAGGACTATGCGGATTGAAGGTCGGAGTATGTAAATCCAAATTTGGAGTACACTTGACGAGGTTATTAATTTAGTATGTCCTGACTCCCCCTTAACACTTGTGCATGGCATCACTTATCCACATTGCATCACGCATCACCCCAAATTTCCCCAAATGTACCTTTATAATTCTCCACAAAAGTATGCATGAGCAGTTGGTCAATACAATCATTTACCATTCATACACGTACATGTGATTCTCATGATCAATCGTAAATTACAATATCCGCATATTTCTAGATTACCGATCTTAATGGGCATAAAACATTCTCCGTTCATCAAGACAAACTATAATAACATCTTTTAATTAGGAATCCATTTCCAAAATACATCGCCCTGAAATTTGTACCACAGCTTATAAATTGATATATACAACATCTTCATTGCATTTCAGGTTCAGCCAATTTCACCACAACTATTTATGAACGGTAAATTTATATAATTATAATTGACAAATCCCCAACAACCATGTGTTCAACAATTCAGAAACTGAACAAGAATGGTCATAATATCGTCAAACAAGTGTGCTTTGATTCTTGAGATCATCAGAGCCATATCCAAGGAATCATATATATTTACCCATCCTCAAGAACTCAACTCGACATCCACTTGATTTCAAGTTTTATGGGGTCAATGTACCCTTCCAATATCACGACATGGAAAAATAGTCATAATTATTCAAACATCCTAAATTTTCACCACCCGACATGTCATAATGCAATCCCATTTCAACCTACCAATTCCCAAACATGATGTTATTATCTCAAGGATTTAGCCTTGGTAACCTTTATGTTCCAAAAATTCTAAAACTCGGTATTTGTTTTAGCCTGCGATGTTTAACAATTTGTTCTGATAACATCACGAATCGCCGACTTAGGCTCAAGACGAGATGAAACTATGACTTCATATCTTGCATGGCTTATAATCACGTCATTCTCTTCTAAGGACAAAAGAGCCCGAGTTAAGTACTACTTTTGTCTAACCCAGATTCTACTTAGATTTGCACCAAATTCAGAATTCATGCCAAATTTCTTTTGTGATTTAGACATCTTATGTAAAGAATCTTTCAACTGTGAACCTAACCCTTATTCAAGGGTTGGGTCATGATACAGGCTCTCTAGAAATCTACCTTGTCGAGGCAATATTATTACACATACTCTTACTTATTCGTACATTCTTCCCAACTTCCAAGGTTGACCAAAATTTGATGCCTTGGAGGCAATTGCTACATCTCTTGGGTAATTATCCCGAGAGGAGTTCAACATGTAAGTTTCCGCTATCCGCACCTTAAACATGTTCGACCTCTTTCCAGGTCAAGACACTAAAAAAATACTATTGTGAATTCCTATCCCAAATTCCACAATATCTTAATTACCAACCAAACATAGTCATCATCATTCACGTACTATTTGAATAAACAAAACCTTGATATCATACGTCTGCAACACACCATTTCAAATTAAGATTTAGGGAAAACCCAACTTCGTATAAAACTAGTCTAATAAATGAAGAGGTAAGCCCCCATACATTTGGACTAGGTTTCTTCCACCACCCATGTGGTACATTCATCTCATGTATGGGCACAATCCTTAGGGGCATATATCCCTCGACTAGAGTTCTTACCCTATAAATCACTGTATCGACGCACTTGTATATCAGCCGTGATGTAGAAAATCAAAATTTTACGGCGACGACCAAGTTGCATCTCATTGTAATGAGAGCATGTACAAATAACATCCAATCAACTGGTACATTTTATATATGTTTGAACTTGACATGAACTAAGGTACAAGGTACAAGGTGATTTCCCTTCGACACGGGTTATGCAGACTAACAAAAGTAAGGCATAATTCACAATATGATAAACTAAATCGAATCAATTCCAAGCACCCTACCATCTCTGCCAATGATCGTTCAAGATATCTTTATTTTAAGATACAGTTGAGATGTCAAATCACCAAACAAGTCACTATAATCGTGTTATCTTCACCACGAACGATTACCAATTAAACTTCTAAACTTAAGGGAATCATGCTCCCCCAGCAACTCCGCCAATCTAGAGCTCTTCTTAAGGTAGGTACGATGATATGCAACAACTCCCAAATCCTTGGGTAATTATCAGGAGAGGAATTCAAGATGTAAGTTCCTGTTATTTGTACCTTAGGTACGCATAACTTCTCTCTAGGTCGAAACCTCAAGGATTAATGTCATTTTAAATCCCTAGTCTCATGTTACCACATCTTTATTACTGAATAAATATAGTCATCATCATACCAATCACCCATATACAACATTTTTATTTTATTTTTTTGTATGTACAAAATTTCATCAAGTCCCAGACGATTATATTATTAAAAGTTCACGTGTAGACAAATACTGATGCATAACCCAAAGGGTTAGTTTACTATTCTCCTCATTTACTTCCACAAAGTCTCAGGGAAGCATAGAAAAATAATGCTCATCCTTGAAATGTTCAATTTTCTTATTCTGATTGTGAAGTTTTCTCTCGATCAAAACATGGTGTTAGCAGTCCACCCTGCTCAAGATGAACTAATTGTTCAAGGATTACGACTTTCCAGTGTTGAAAAATTGTGAAGTTTTTCAATTCCCTGAGAAACCTCAATCGGTAGGTCACTAGCCCAATAAACGAAGAGATAAGCCCCCCCCCCCCCCCCCCCCCCCCCCCCCCCCCCCCCCCCCCCCGGGAATTCCTGGGTTGAGTCTCTACGACCACCAACATGGTACAATCACCCTACACGTGCACACAATTATGAGGGCACACCATCCTCGACTTGGAGTTTTATCCTGAACTTAATCCATTCTTTAGGCCCTTAGGGTTACTATTTACGACACCCTTTTCAAGGTCGCCACGTGACCAAATCAAAAATAGGACTATTCTGGATTTAAATTCTTATCATATCTTCTCCATATGAAACCTTCTACATAATTAAAAGTGGGAGGTATCCACATACAATATAAAAGTCATGCTTAGTGGTCTCTTACTAAGCTGATAATAGACTATAGGTACCAATCTCATTGAGATTGTCCTAATATATATTTGGGTAAGGGCGATAATATTACTCCATATCTGAGGTAGAAACCTCAGAGTGCGAGTCTTTTGCACTTATACTCACGTTAAACTCTTCCTTTAGTTCAATTGAGGTCACTTATTTCTTGGCCAAATCATCCCCAAGATCGGTATAAGGTTAGGATACGTCACGACATGTCCTGCTAAGTCGACCAAAATGGTATCCTAGTTAGGTTGGCATCAATCCTATGCCAAACCAACTCTGACTGTTGGAATGGGAATACCAATTACTGTCTCGGAATGAGCCAGCATCTATACGTAAGGGTACGAGTTTGGCTTAGGTTGGCACTTTCTATAGGAAAAAGTGGACATACTTAATGTGAATCACACATGGGTACACCACCGCTTCCGCTGCATCAGTTTGTCCTCAAACTGATCTAGCTAGAAGGGGTGGCCTAGTGGTCCAATGGACTTCTTTATCTTAGGATTGTTGCAATCTGATACCATTTGTAAGACCCCCCTCCCCTCCCGGAACACAAGACACGGTAGAGGGGAGTCCTATGCCCAGGACAGCCGCCCTGCGGAAGTGCCAGCCCACGGGCTAGCCCCCTCCACAAGACGCCTATCCTGCCGGCTATTCTAACATATCATCATGCCAACCCATCAATAATAGAAAAATAATAGAAGACATAGATTCGCAACTAAGTATTAATGTCCGTTCAAGTACCAAAGGATAGGTAGCTACAAAAGCTCCTATTAAACATCATAGTACAAACTTGCCCTAAGGCTACATCTCAAAACACTTGCTCACATCTGTCACTGACGGTAGTGAAGGTATCGTAGTTACGGGCCCTGTCACCCTGGCCTGGCTGTCCTCCTGCGTCGTACGGTACTGCTCTCCCTGTCGCTTGGTGTCCTAAAAATAGTGACGTAGCAACCGCTAGTCATAAAGTCTAAGTGGCTTCACATCCTCTCCCCCGGCGACTCTCAGGCATTGGGAGGAAGGAAAGAGGGAGGAAGCTGCAATATAATCAGTATAAATAATACAGCATGTGGCAAAGGAATAGTTATCACAGTAGATATAACAATGTATAAGAGTGCATCTACTCTAGCAGTATAGTCAGCAACAAAGTATAAGTAGAGCATTGTATAAAAAGAACTGAATTGAACTTAACTTATAAGGATGCCCATACAAGCTTGTAAGTTAAGGGTCGTTTGCAACAATAAGTAACTCATCATATAAAGGTGCCCATACATGTTTATATGATGAGGATCCATTGCGGTGCAATGCTATGATCCTGAAAGGATGAATGCAATGCATTGATTATGATATGATTCACCCATGCATATTTGTTATGTCGATATAGACATGTACTTCCCACTTTTATAGGGTAGCTAACCACACAGGCGCTCCCCATCATGGCCAGATGATGGCAGTGGAACGGGCTTCTCCACTACTAGGCAGGTATGAGCACTACCAGACCTAGGCCTATGTACGCCTCGACGCTAAGAACACACAACGGAGACCCTGCGTACTGCTCGCATCATGTTGAGTCTTCTTAACACGGAAGGGGTCTTTGGGAAGTGAGCACCAAGAGTCCAACCCAACCGTTCTAGAGTCTAACTGCCAGCTTCTTTCGGTGTCACGACTAGCAAGCCCATAGACCCGCCACAAGTAATCCTCCAACTAGGATCATTACACAACCAGGCTTAAACCATGCACATTCATGCAATTCTCATGCACCTTCATGTAAGTATCTTGCACAACCCGTGCTATCAAGCACCCGAGGACTCACGAATGGAGCCTTCTTACATTTCACATCATACAAGTTCAACCGATGCTAATTATCATCCAAGGCCCCCAACAACTGGGTCCTTAATATTTTACCATAAGATATAACCATATCTTATAATCCACACCAAGCCATCAGTGCTACTCATACCGAGTTATCATAACTCTTATGCAGTAGCGTGTGTATAACATGGAAATTACTGTTGGGAATATTGCCTTCAATGTTCCCTTGATTTGAAGAGGCATCACCCACAATGCTAAGTACATAATGTATTTGATAAAATCTATTTTGTCTCAAGGTTTGTACAGGGAAATGATATTCCATACTATGGAATAGGTTCAAAGGTCTGCTGATTAATCAGCTGAGAAAGTGTCACTGTCTCAGCTGAACCGCTGAGACGAGGACAGGTGCTGCTGAGAAGCAGCATATCTCTACTGAGCTGCAGATAGATAGAATCCGCTGAGAAGAGAAACGGTCTCAGCGGATCCACTGGGACGACAGCTGCTCAACCGCTGAGACTGAAAGTTATCTCAGCCCAACCTCTGAGATAGATTCAAATATTGAAGAAAACAAGTGGCGCAACATGCCTTTGGTGCAAACAGCTGTAAAGGGAGATTAGAGCCAACCAGTTGTTCCCAAGGTGTCAGAGCTTTCCCTTGAGTGCCGTTGGAGATGTGCATAGTATAAAAGAAGGAGTTATGGCACTTTTGAAAAGGGATGGTCGAGTGCTAAACAAATTGCTACTATTCCATTGATGGCCCTGAACTTCTCATTCTCCTCCTGCTCACTGAACAAGGAAGAAGAGACTGAGAGATAAAGATTGCTATTCTACAAGAAGGAGCAAGCTGATCCTTCATCCTTCAATTGAAGAGGAAGATCAGATAGTAGCTGTCTCACAAATCATCATCCATTCAAGCTACTAGAAAGCACAAGCAGTGCAGGAACTATAGAAGACTCCTTCTTTGTGCTGTCTGTTGTAGTAAGCATAAAAACTCTTTTACTGTAGGGCTATTTGGCCTGAGTTGTAGGGCTGTTAGGCCTGAGATTGTAGGGCTATTTGGCCTGAGTTTGTAGGGCAGTTAGGCCTGAGGTTGTAGGGCTGTTAAGCCTGAGTTGTAAGGCTGACTGGCCTGAGGTAGGGCTTGGAGCAAGCCTGAGAGATCTGAACTGTAAGCTCTTGTAGCTGAGATTGGAGAAGTTGGCCTTGTATAACACGCTGTTAGAAAGGTGAAGGGGGAAAGTGGACTACCCATAGACACACTGTCTTGGGGAACCACTATAAACACTTGAGTGTTTTCTGGGTTTGCTTGATTACTAGCTTGGAATAGTTTTAACAATCTATATAATATAAGTAAAAATCAAAATACCTATTCACCCCCCCCCCCCCCCCTCTAGGTGAATTAGATCACATACATATATTCTATCAAGTGGTATCAGAGGGAGGTTGGTCATAGAGGGCTTAATTGTCTGACCAGATCCTACATGCAAAAAGGAAACCTTTGGCATTTGGAAATAAAGGGTTAGGCTGTTCATGGAAGCTTCAGACCCTAGGATCTATATCACTGTTCAGGAAGGCCCCTTCCTTATCACAAAGCCCTCCACCATTGATCCTACTAGGCGGGTAGGCAAGTCTTACACTGAAATGACAAGGGATGAGATATCATTGGCTACAATGGATAAAAGGGCTCAAAATATTATAGTCAATGCTATTGATGATTCAACATTCCAAAACTTGGTGCACTGTGAGACTGCAAAGGATATGTGGGATACATTGATTGTTTACATGGAAGGGACTGAAGAAGTGAGGAATGATAGGAAATCCCTCCTCAATCAGGAGTATGAAGCTTTTAGGCAACAAAACCAGGAATGCATAGCTGACTGCTATGAAAGATTCTTCAGAATAGTAAATGAGTTGAGGACCAATGAAAGGACCTTCACTCATTATGAGTTAAATGATAAATTCCTAAGATCTCTAACTAGAGACTGTGATACCAAAATCTGTGTCATCAGGGAAGTGAAAAAGCTCAGTGAAACTCCTCCTCACACTCTGTTTGGAAAGTTGCTCTCATATGAGATGCAACTATCTGCTAGAACGGAGGAGGACACCTCCTCCAGGTCTCATGCTAGGGAGAAGTCTGTGGCCCTCGAGGCTGAAGGGCCCAATAAGAGCAAGACAAGAATTCCTACCCCTCCAAGAAGGGCTGCTGACTCAGAAAACTCTTAACACTGCTCATCTGATAGCAGCTCTTCTGATGAGTAATTTGCTGCCTTCGCAAGGCAATTCAAAAAGATGATAAGAAGGAAGCAGTGGAAGAATAAGCCTTCCTCCTCCTCACATCCTAGGAAGGATTCAAACAGGGCAGACAAACAGCACCCCAAAGGGGGCAGTATGATTCTAAACATGTTAAACATGGTTTAGCTAATGTGATTTGTTATTGTTGCAGTAAGCCTGGACATGTCATTGCTGACTGTCCAGTCAAAAGAAAGGATAAGGGTGACAAGAAGCCTTATCACCAGAAGGGAAGAAAGGGAGAGAAATCCTTCCTAGCCAAGAAGGACAGAAGCTGGAGTGAATCTGAGTCATCATCCTCAGATTCAGATGATGAAGAAGAGGCCTATATGGGGCTGTTTGCAGCTGAGGAAGATGAGGACTTCCCTGCTGCAAAGGTGGGCATCAGGGCCCATCTATCACATTCAGACAGTGATATGGAGGTGGATGATGATGTTAAAGAATATATTGGCCGAAAGGCCATAACATCAGATGATGAAGATTGTCAGGACACACCTGACCAGGTACCTACTCTTCCCTCTTCCTCTAAGGATGAATCAATTCCAGAATCTGATGCACACTCATCAACTGATGACTATGATTCAGAATCTAAAGTGGGTGTCAATCAATTGATTGACAAATATGATGCTCTAGTTAATGCTCTGAAAAAGAGCAAGAAGCTTGCCAAAAACCAAGCCCTAGAGATTGACTCACTTAAAATGGATGAAAGAAACTGTTCTGAGTCTCCTACCTTGGTGGCTCAGATGAGTAGAGAAATAAGCAAACTCAAGGGGATAACAATTGTCCAATTGAGCTCTATTTCTCTAAAGAATAAGATCATCAAGGATCTTGAGGAAAAGCTTCTCAAAGAGAAGAGCTTAGTGGCTCAATTCTTAAAGCCCAAATTAGTGCTTCCAATTATTGATACATTTTCCTTTCAAACCAATAAGAGAGGACTTGGGTTCAATAAATGGGAAATGGGTGAGGGAAGTGGAGAAAAGAGAAAGGAAAAGATTAAGCCTCATACCACCTTTCAAAAAGTGTTTCTTCCCTCCAACAAGTTTGACCATGATCTCATGTATGGTCACTGGAAGAATGGGTGCTCCTATAGGAAGGAAAACATTCCTTCCCATAGTAGAAGAAAGGGCATGGGGATGAGTGCTATGAAAGCTCCCCATGAAGAAATTCAAATGGCCCATCAAGGACCATTTGTTTTTGGTACCTCAGCTCCCTCACTCATATGTAAGGAAATTAGATCTTCAAAATTCTCTACAGCAAAAACTTTGTCTGCTGTCAAACCTGTAGATAAGCCTTGCTGCTCTGTGTCCAATGCCATCCAATGTTGCCTAACTTCCAAGTCAAAGAAATGTGATGTCATTATGACAAAGGCTGCTAGGCCTGTCCACAAGATGATCTTCAGCCAAATCATTGCTGAAAGGAACAAAATGAAGACTGTTGTCTCCACTCTTGAACACAAGCATGTTGAGGCTCATGTCACCATAAGGAATGTTCAGAAGAGGAGATATAACATTCATGAATGTTGATACTGTGGTAAGGTAGGACACTTTGCCATAGATTGTTGACACAATCCCAAAGTGCCAACTGCAAGGATGAGATTTCCTGCAAAAGTTGGAGCAGGTATGAAGTCTTTTCATACTAACAAGCAAGGTTGTAGATGTTGGATATCGGGGACATGTCGGTTTAAGTTTTTCATGTCGATTTTAATATGCAGGGGGATATATCGAAGATATTTCATATATCGGGTTTTAATATTTAATTGCATATATGTGTAGTTATATATAAATTTAATCATTTTTTAATATATATATTAATATATTAATAATTTGATATTTATTGAACTCCTAAATTTATCAAATTAATATAAACATTTTGTGCTACATAAGTAATAACGGTATAACGAGTGAAATAAAGTAAGAGGAAGCAGAAAGTTAGGAAGTTGTCAATGACAATGGAAGATAAGGAACCTTTAGTCCATAATTCAAAGCCCATGCATAATTGAAGTTGATGACGGACTTGAGCAAGGAAGAAAGCCAGAGGAAGGAAAAAACAACCTAAACAATGAAGCAATTTCACTCTATTGTCTATTAGACCATAGACAATAATTAAAATAAATTGAAAAAAAACAGTCAATAAAATGTCGGGATATATCTGCCGATATATCGACGACTATATCAGTCAATAGCAGATATATCGGAGGATATTGATGAGTCCCATATATATATATATATATATATATATATATATATATTTGGACTCATTTGGGCTGATATTCTAGTGTTTGCACCACATTTTAGTCACGTTTTCATTTACATATACTATTCCATGCTAGGTGCACCATTAAGCCCATTTCAGTGTGCAATTGCATTCCTCGTTGTTGGGGGTAAGCACATTGTGCTCCCCTTCCCTTCTTTTATGTATCCATGTGCTGGACGTGTATTCCCAGCCACTATATCTTGTCTGCAGGTGACCTGATCGTCCCGTTTTCCCCCAAATGTAATTTCTGTGCATATCGCACGGTCGTGCATTTCCTTGACGCACGGTCTGCGCGGTCGTGTGTTTGTGTCTGGGATGAAAATGGTGCGTCGGGGTTTACTCGTGCGTTTTAACGCACGGGCGAATTCGCCCGTGCGTGAGTAAAACGCACGGTCGACCTGTATCTTTATGATCTCAGAGCGTCGGATTTTACCCGTGCGTTTGAACGCACGGGCGGCATTGGTCGTGCGTGAACAAATCGCACGGGCGGCGCAGCATATTCTGCAAGCCTTATTTCTTCCGTTAATATCGCACGATCTGCGCACGATCGTGCGTTCGACCGTGCGTAACCAATTTTCAGCCTGTTTCCTATAAAAGCTGCAGGAATCGAGGACGAGAGGAGGACGACCAGGGGACAAGCGGGAGCGATTCTGAGGGCGGGAAAACTCTTCCTTCCCGCTGCTCTTGAGGGGTGAAGGCTTCTCCTTCATCTCCTCCACCATCAAGGCCATATTTGGTGACTTTCCACCTCCATCCTTCCATCGAGGAGCACTAGGAAGCTTCATCCACCATTAGGTCAAGCATTCCTCGCCAAGGAGACCAAGGAAGCGCTGAAGATCGTAGGAGCGGTGACAGCCTCCTTCGAGCCAAGCTCACCATCTGAGGGCCGAGTCCGGAGAGATCCCGACAACCTCTCATTCCGGTCGTGAACCCAAGACGTGATTTCTTCGTTGTGGTCCTCTCTAACCTTTGTTGCTTGAACTCGTTTGCAGTTGCTTTATGAATGCGTGTTAAGTAGATCTTATGGATTACTGCTTGTTTTCATAGGCAATGTTATTGTGGTGGCATGAATAGCCCCTTTGTTTCTTGCTATTTTCTGTGATACGTTGTGGTTGAAGCCGCTAGCAAAAGCTAGCGGTGATGTTTTGAGAAGAGGTGTGTACGACCCTCAACAGTCATAGTGATATTCCGCCCACGCGCCTTCCGAAGCACGGCATCGCGGCCGTTGCACCCATCTCGTCGTGCGAAGTGGAGTTTAGACCCGCATCTTTCTTCATTCTGCAATAGCATAGGAAACCAAATCAAAACCCCCGTCGTTACTATTTTATCCTTTGAACTGATTTCCTGCGAGAGCAAGTCGTACTACCCAACTTGCGGTCCTTGAGAGATCGATATTCGGGGAGTTCCTCCCTATTTTATTACTTGACAATGACCGGTGCACTGACATCGTATCGCATTTCGTGCCTGCTAATTAGCAGTGCCGAAATAGCGCATCAAGTTTTTGGCGCCGTTGTCGGGGACTGCAAGCGTGTTTGATTTGTTTTTAATTGGAAATTCATTTTAAGGTATTGTGTTTCTCTTTAGTATGTTATTTTCTTCTTCTATATCATGTGGGCACATTTGAACATCCGATGTCGTTGGTGTGGGGACACATCCCACGCTAGTGATAGGCGTCCCAAAGAGTATGGTGTTGTTCAGAAACCATACGGAGCCCATAAGTCTTTTGGCTACTCTACTGCACCTTCGTTATCGCACCTTTACACGGCTGCCGCACCTTTTGTGCCGGCAAAGCAGTGCCTATTTTGCAAAAGTAGAGAGCACGCCTTGAAGGACTGTGCTTCTTATCTTCGCGGATTGGAGGATGACGATGAGCCGGATATCCGGATAGTCCCACCTTCAAATTCTGCGAGCACAGCTTCTTCCTCTGATTACGTGTCACTTCCACCTTCACCTTTTGAAGGCTTTGGAATAGACACGTACGTCAGTGTCCCTCATGACTCCGTTTCTAATGCGACACCCCATACTTCTTCGGTTCATGTACCACTTTGCGCGGATTTGTGCCCTTGTGTGGAGAGTGAGCCCGAACTCTTAAGAAGCACGTCTTCTCCCACTACACACGAAGCTACATCTATTTCTGATATTGTCATTGAAGTTAATCTGCAGG
Organism: Dactylorhiza incarnata; assembly: GCA_033032865.1. Classification (NCBI taxonomy): domain Eukaryota; kingdom Viridiplantae; phylum Streptophyta; class Magnoliopsida; order Asparagales; family Orchidaceae; genus Dactylorhiza; species Dactylorhiza incarnata. The sequence continues at coordinate 8,362,478 of JAWHQI010000086.1, forward strand.
ATGTTGCAGACCTGCGCAGTGTCGTGCCCACTCTCATGGAGGAGGACATCCCTAACTGTGCTGAAGGAACCGCTTCGGTCCAGTGCGAGGAAGTCCAAGTTATAGAGGAGGCCATTTTGTGCGCTGTGGAGTCTAGCGAAATCTTCGATGATATCATCAGTTTGTCATTGCCGCACCCCATGGGGGATGAAGCCGGGATTATCCCCTCAGATGAGATTTCTTTTAGTTTTTCTTCTAATTTATTTCCTGACCCCCTTTCCTTATGTACAAGGATGCAGGATGCCCCTCCTCCGGTTGATCAGACCTTATGCATGGAGGAGATGAAAGCCTGGCGGAATGAGGAAGATACAGTGAAGGAACATCTTGTTTCCTCATCTTCGTTGGTGCTTCCCCTTGAGGATTGGTTACAAGGTGGCAAGCGGGTTTTCTTTGAAGATATAATACTGGAGGAGAAGAAGAGAGCGAAAAAGGAGGAGATTCGGGGTTGGAGGCTGAGCATCTTACTTATTTTCCACCCCTACTACCAGGTCCCCGGACCTTTTTCTTTCATCAGTCGTTACCACTTCAAATCAGCTTATAGCTGATTTGTTTTGAGCTTGTAATAATAATTAGGATTTATTGACCTTTGCTCATTCCTAGACTTTTTAAACTGCTTTAATACAGGTATTTGGTCCACCTCAAAGGACGTTAAACAAAAGGGCTTCTTGGGAGACAATCCATGGGAACCACCCGGTTCCGTCTATCTTTTTAATCCTTTTTGCGTATTGTTATTTCAGTTTTGCTAACATTGTAGGTGAAGCTTTGCTCTCGCGTGGAAGGAGGTTTATTTTTAGAGAAATTGGGATTACCGCACTTCTGGCATGCTCCTTTGTGAGCATAGGTCAACTCTACCCCTCTCCTATTTATGTTTGAATCGTTTATTCTGGGAGAGAGCGAGCTGTGCAAGTGCACACACGTTGCATGACATGCTAGAATGTGCTGAGTTAGGATTTTTTATTTTGTTGCATACATGTGCACCTAGTTCACGCGCACTTGATCACGCGTGCTTATTGGGTATCGCTGCGAGGTTTTCCCGCTCGTAAGAATTGAATTATTAGCATGTGAGTGAGGAGTGGAGAATAATGTTGACTCGAGTAGTGCTCTAGTCAAGTGCTCCCGTCACGCCTAGAACTTCGATTAGAGTAGAATAAAATTCAGAGTTGTAATGTACTTATTTCTGTTATAGTAGATGAAATTTATTTTACTTTAGTGGTGAATCCGGTGAATCCAACGGTAGCAATAGGTCGAGTGTAGCAGACTAATAGTAGCTTTTTACTAGGGTCGAAAGGAAGGACAACCTTTCTCGGTGGCTAGAACTTGCACTAGGCGACTCTAGACACAATTGTGTTGAAATACTCATCATGAAATGTGATATAGGCCATCTCTTGATCCGTTTGTGCTTTTGAAATCCTAACCTACGTAATCACCATTGCAAGCCCACTTGAGCCTACCTCTCCTCTTTGTTTAGCTCCACTATTTAATGTAACCATGGCCATACAGCTGAACCTATGTTCGCACCAACCGCTGAGCTGAAAGACATTTCTGTCTCGATCGTATTTGGTGTCATCTATGTATGTATGGCTGCTTTAATGTAGCTAAACGAGCTGTTTTATTTTGTGTAAAAATGTGCTTTTGCCGAAAAGAAAAGAAAGAAAAGAAAAAAAAGAGTTGTGCAATAATAATTTTCTCTCGGCAAAAATTTTATTTATTTCTGGATCAACACGCACCTTGTGTTCAGTTGAAGTCTGGGGGTGTCGTGTAAGTACTGAAAATGTTATTTTGGTGATTGTCATTCTCTTGAGTGCGACGGTTGTGTTGTGTGCGATTCCCATCGTCCTTCTACTTACCTAGCCTATACTCAACCTAAGCCTAACAATTGCCTATAAGCCCTATTGATTTTAGATACGAGTTGTCTCATGCAGTAGAGAGAGTGCGGACGTGCAAGCCTATGGACACCGACTTTGATGGATTTCTTAGGAGATTGTCCCTAGCTTCGATTTGAGTAATACTTTACTCATTAGTCACACTATTTTCCCTTTTTGCGCGACCGAAAGACTCACCAGGATTCACCATCCAAGTAATATAAATTCCAAACTACTGTTTTAGAAATAATTAGATATAACCTTGATTTTAATTCTGTTCTAATGTATTTCTACGTACGAGAGCATGCGACTTCGCATAATTCTCTACCGCTCAAACTTATGAACATTCAATTGATCCGAGAGGAGAGCTAAGTAGTTTGCCCGAGACGTGCAAATGGTTAAGTCTGGGAGTGTGATGAGTCCCATTTATATTTATATTTTTGGACTCATTTGGGCTGATATTCTAGTGTTTGCACCACATTTTAGTCACGTTTTCATTTACATATACTATTCCATGCTAGGTGCACCATTAAGCCCATTTCAGTGTGCAATTGCATTCCTCGTTGTTGGGGGTAAGCACATTGTGCTCCCCTTCCCTTCTTTTATGTATCCCTGTGCTGGACGTGTATTCCCAGCCAGTATATCTTGTCTGCAGGAGACCTGATCGTCCCGTTTTCCCCCAAATGTAATTTATGTGCATATCGCACGGTCATGCGTTTTCTTGACGCACGGTCTGTGCGGTCGTGTGTTTGTGTCTGGGAAGAAAATGGAGTGTCCGGGTTTACTCGTGCGTTTTAACGCGCGGGCGAATTCGCCCGTGCGTGAGTAAAACGCATGGTCGACCCGTATCTTTATGATCTCAGAGCGTCGGATTTTACCCGTGCGTTTGAACGCATGGGCGGCGTTGGTCGTGCGTGAACAAATCGCACGGGCGGCGCAGCGTATTCTGCAAGCCTTATTTCTTCAGTTAATATCGCACGGTCTGCGCACGATCGTGCGTTCGACCGTGCATGACCAATTTTCAGCTTGTTTCCTATAAAAGCTGCAGGAATCGAGGACGAGAGGAGGACGACCAGGGGACGAGCGGGAGCGATTCTGAGGGCGGGAAAACTCTTCCTTCCCGCTGCTCTTGAGGGGTGAAGGCTTCTCCTTCATCCCCTCCACCATCAAGGCCATTTCCGGTGACTTTCCACCTCCATCCTTCCATCGAGGAGCACTAGGAAGCTTCATCCACCATTAGGTCAAGCATTCCTCGCCAAGGAGACCAAGGAAGCGCTGAAGATCGTAGGAGCGGTGACAGCCTCCTTCGAGCCAAGCTCACCATCTGAGGGCCGAGTCTGGAGAGAGCCCGACAACCTCTCATTCCGGCCGTGAACCCAAGACGAGATTTCTTCGTTGTGGTCCTCTCTAACCTTTGTTGCTTGAACTCGTTTGCAGTTGCTTTATGAATGCGTGTTAAGTAGATCTTATGGATTACTGCTTGTTTTCATATGCAATGTTATTGTGGTGGCATGAATAGCCCCTTTGTTTCTTGCTATTTTCTGTGTTACGTTGTGGTTGAAGCCGCTAGCAAAAGCTAGCGGTGATGTTTTGAGAAGAGGTGTGTGCGACCCTCAACCGTCATAGTGATATTCCGCCCACGCGCCTTCCGAAGCACAGCATCGCGGCCGTTGCACCCATCTCGCCATGCGAAGCGGAGTTTAGACCCGCATCTTTCTTCATTCTGCAATAGCATAGGAAACCAAATCAAAACCCCCGTCGTTACTATTTTATCCTTTGAACTGATTTCCTGCGAGAGCAAATCGTACTACCCAACTTGCGGTCCTTGAGAGATCGATATTCGGGGAGTTCCTCCCTATTTTATTACTTGACAATGACCGGTGCACTGCCGTCGCATCGCATTTCGTGTCTGCTAATTAGCAGTGCCGAAATAGCGCATCAGATATATTCCAAAAGGATATTTTGCAAAAAAAATATCGAAAATGTGTCGTTTTGTCTATGAAACCTTTATGTCGGCCGACATGTCAGCCATATCGGAGGATATCCACAACAGAGCTAACAGGAACCTAGGACCCAAAATCACTTGGGCTCCTAAGGGTAATTAAATTCCATCATGCAGGTTAGTTCAAATACCAGCCTTGGGCAGATTTGGTATTTGGACAGTGGGTGCTCAAGATATATGACAGGCACCAAAGGTCTTCTGCAGGAATACAAAGCTGTGAAGAATGGACCCAAAGTCATTTTTGGAGGGTCAGAAAAGGGATTCACCAGAGGTTATGGTATGATCTCAAATGGCATAGTCTCCATCACTAAAGTGGCTTGTGTTGAAGGGTTGCAACACAACCTTATTAGCATAAGCCAATTGTGTGACTTAGGCTGTGTCATTGAATTCCATAATGATAAGTGCCTGATCAAAAAGTCTAATGACTTAGAGACCATCCTCTCAGGCACTAGGAGTGGAAATGTTTACTGCTTAGATTTTATATGCAAATCATCTTCCTCTCCTGTGTGTCTTGTGGCAAATGAAAGTGATTCTCTATGTGTTCAATGGCACAAGAGACTTGCCCACATCAACTACAAGCAATGCATAGACTATTTTCTAAGAACTTGGTTAGAAATAGTCCTAACTTAAAATGTGTTAAAAATGGCCCATGTCATGCTTGCCAAATGGGCAAGCAAACAAGGGCCACTTTTAAAAGTATTGGCTTCAAGGACACTAAAAGATGCATTTATTTATCGCACATGGATTTGTTTGGTCCTATGCCAATTCAGATCTTATGAGGGAAGTTGTATACTTTAGTGATTGTTGATGATCACTCAAGATATACTTGGGTATTTTTTCTTAAAAGGAAATCAGATACACTAAATGTCTTTATAAACCATGTCAAGGCAATTTAGAATGATTTACAATGTTCTGTGGTCAGAACTAGGACTGATCATGGCACAGAGTTTCAATCTGAAGCCATGACAAGGTTTTGTCAAGAACTAGGTATCATCCAAGAGTTCTCCTCCCCCGAGGACTCCACAACAAAATGGTGTGGCTGAGAGGAGGAATAAAACCTTGATAGAAGCTGGGAGAACATTGCTTAGTGACTCTTCACTCCCAGAATACTTCTGGGCTGAAGCAGTCAATACTGCATGTTATGTTCTCAATAGAGCTTCCATCAATAAAGTTCATGGAATTACCCCCTATGAGATTCTGAAAGGCAAACAACCAATCATTTCATACTTTAGGATCTTTGGTTCTAAATGCTATATTTTAAATAATGGAAAATCTCAATTAACCAAGTTTGCTGAAAAATGCTACATGGGGGTTCCTGTTGGCTATAGCTCACATAGTAGAGCCTATAGAGTCTATAACAAGAAAACCCATGTTGTTGAAGAGTCCATGCATGTGGTGTTTGATGAGACCAGCCTAATCTATAAGGGCTGGTCCAGTTCTTCTGTTTTGACAGGAAGTGAAAGGGCCATGGAAGAATCATCTATACAAGAGCCATCCAGCAGTAGCAGAACCTATACAGATGCTGAAATTCCAGAAGAAGTAGAGGTGCAGGCTGCTGAAGAAGCTGCTGATCTAGTGGAAGGAATTCAGCATGTAGAGGACAGATTGCCTGCAGCTACAAGACATGTAAGGGATCATCCCTTGGAGCAGATTATTGGGAATGTTCAACAAGGTGTGACAACTAGGAGCAGGGCTCACAATGAGGCCTTGTTCCTCAATTTCCTGTCACAGGTAGAGCCCAAGAAGTTTGAAGAGGCCAACATGGATCCATTATGGATTCAAGCAATGCAGGAAGAACAAGGCAAGGCTTGTTGCAAAGGGGTATAGGAAAGAGGAGGGAATAGACTTTGACCAAACCTTTGCCCCAGTTGCAAGGTTGGAGGCCATAAGGTTATTCCTTGCCTATGCAGCCCATAAAGGCTTCAAAGTGTACCAGATGGATGTCAAATCAACATTCCTAAATGGAAATCTGAAAGAGGAAGTATATGTAGAGCAGCCATCAGGTTTTGTCCATCCTACTCTTACATCTCATGTTTATTTACTTAGGACAGCTCTATATGGTCTTAAACAAGCCCCTGAGGCTTGGTATGAGACATTGTCTAGCTTTCTCATCAAGAACAAATTCTTGAGGGGAAAGATAGATAGTGCATTGTTTCTTAGGGAAACAAATGGCAAGTGTCTTCTAGTCCAGATTTATGTTGATGATATAATCTTTGGGTCTACAGATAACAACCTTTGCAAAAGATTTGCCAATCTAATGCAGGGGGAGTTTGAGATGAGCAGCATGGGAAAATTAAAGTACTTCTTAGGCCTCCAAGTGAGACAGTTTGATGATGGGATTTTTATCTCTCAGTCCAAGTACACTAGGGAGCTAATTAAGAAGTTTAGAATGGAGTCAGCCTCCACCATGAAAACCCCAATGGGATCCAACAACTCCCTGGATAAGGATGAGAAGGGCAATACCTTTGATGAATCCATGTATATGTGTATTATTGGATCCTTGTTGTATCGTACTGCTAATAGACCAGACATTATGTATGATACCTGTGTCTGTGCTAGGTACCAAGCCTGCCCTAAGGAATCTCATTACTCAGCTGCAAAGATAATTCTAAGATACCTTAAGGGTAGCCAACATCTTGGCCTTTGGTACCCTAAGAACAATGATTTTGAACTAACTGGCTACTAAGATGCAGATTTTGCAGGTGGCAAGGAAGATAGGAAGAGCACAAGTGGGACTTGTCAATTCCTAGGAAGAAGGCTGATCTCTTGGAGCAGCAAGAAACAGACCAGTGTGGAAATATCCACAGCTGAATCTGAATGCATAGCTGCAGGGAGCTGTTGTGCTCAACTACTGTGGGTGCAACATCAGTTAGAGGATTATAACCTCAAGGTAAGTAATTCTCCACTATATTGTGATTCATCTAGTGCCATCTCTATAGCTAAAAATCCTGTCTCACATAGCAGGACAAAGCATATAGAAATAAGGTATCATTTCATTAGAGAACATGTAGAGTGTAATGATGTATGCCTTGAATTTGTCCCCACTGACAAAGAAGTTGCTGACATCTTCACTAAGCCTTTATATGAAGTTAAATTTAATGCTTTTAAAATTGAACTTAGAATGTTGAACTTAGAATAAATCTGATTCTGCAAACCTATATGTTTTGCTCATGGTGTCACTCTCTATTTCAATATGGCAAGGGTCACATGTATAACAAGCTTTGAATTGTCAAAATGTGTTGTGTACAAGATTATTACCAAGTATAGGTCATGTGCCAAACCACTCTAACAGATCATGAAATCAGTTGAAACGATTTGGGTGATCTCATCTAAACCGCTGAGATGAATAAACCTATCTCAGCGGTTGGCATTTACTGTCCCAGCGGATAATTCTCAGCTGTACCACTGAGACAGTTTCCTTAACTATCAAACAGGTCAAACTTGATTCATCAGGAATGAAAACTCTAATAAATTGATTAAGTCTTATCAACTCATTCAATTAGAGCAAACCTAAAACCTAAACAAGACTCTATAAATAGCTTAATGATTGATTAAAATATCACACTTTCCTTCAACCTAGCCAGCGAGACAAACCCTTCTCCCCTCCGACTCAGCGACCTATAACTCAAAAGAAATGGCGTCAAAGATGGCAAAAGAGCTGCAAGAAGGCTATGAAATAGTTAGGAATGGATTCTTGCATGCTCTAGAAGAAATTAAAGCTGTGATTGATCTTGTATCTGCCCAAGGTCTTGAATATACCCTATCTGAGCCCTCCATAATTCTTAAAACAGAAGTTCTGGAATTATTCTCTAGTGCTAAGCTGTCCTCCTCAAAGACAACCATTAAGGGAAAGATAGGAAGTAGGAGGATAAAAATATCCCATAAGAAAATTGAAAAGGCTCTTCAACTGCCCTCCTGCAGTAAAGAAGAAGAGGATGTTGTTTCTAAGGAAGATAGAGTCAATGCATTACAGTGGTGTGCCTATTGTGATGCCAAGCTTGCCTCTCTTAAGAGGAAGTTCTTCAACCAGAGAGGCAAATTTCTCTCGGACATAGTTGGCAAGGCCATACTGCGCAAGCCAGGCTCTCATGACACAATCTCCAAACACATGTTTGAATTGATGTCAAGAGTTATCCTACAGAAGAAGACTTTCTGGGCAAAGGTACTGTTTCAGAGAACAATAGAATGTCTACAAGCCCCGAACTTAGGAAGAATCCTCTCTATCTATCTTCTCAATACCTACCCAGACTACTTTGACAAATCCAAAGGATTCAACCTCCATTATCTAAAAAGAATGGACATAAAAACCCTAGACAGATTTTCTAGGGCTCTTTCAATGAGCCAACCTTCTCAATTGAAGGAAAAGAAAAAGGGAGTTCTGGTGAAGGAGATGAGGAGAAGATGAAGGATATGCTCTGACTCTGAACAAGAGCCAGAAGAAGATATACAAGATCTGGATAATCAAGTTCCAGCAAGCAGTCCTCCACAGGATAACCAAGGAAATAATCATGACACTGAAGGTCATGCAGGCATTAATCCTGCACCAGAAAGAAATGATGATGCTGAGATAGTGCTTCAGGAGGATGAAGAAGACAGTGGCACCACTAATAGAAATATCACAATCTCACACTCCTCCCTTGAAGACAATGAAGACAATGACCCTATTGTTCTTCAAGGTGAGATTGATTCAATTATCCTCAACCTAAACAAAAGGTTTATCAAATCCCTCCTGAACCAGCAGGATACTGGGAAGATGATGAGTCAAATGTTGATCCTGACTCAGAGGGGGAGCAGCTCAACATATCACCAAATAAGAACAATACTAATGCTCCAAGTGAGGGGGAGCAAGAAAAGTGTATTGAAAAGAAACAAGAGCAGTTATCAGGTATTATACATGTTAACTAAATTCTTTGCTTATCACAAAATTCTTGAATTCTACAACCAATCTTAACTTTAAATCTCTCTATCAGCTAATAAAGATAATAATACTCACATTGAGGGGGGGCAAGTCCCTGCTCAGGTTGAGGGGGAGAAAATTCATGCTCAAGTTGAAAAGGAGCTAAGTCCAACAACTCATGACAATCTCCTCAGCTCTATTAGTACCTTAATTGAAGGTCATATGATGTCAATAAAGACCTATATTGATAATGGATTTCAATCTTTGAAGAAAGAGATTATGGCTGAAGTACATGAAATCAAGGAAGATACAACAATCCTAAACAAAAAAATGACCAAATGGTTAATCTAGCAGAACCCACAGTGATTTCTCAGAACACTATACTGAGATCAATGGACAAACACCTCCAAATGGCAGAGAAAGATATAAGATATGTCAAGAATTATGTAAGCAAGACAGATGAAGTCATAGAACAAGCCCCCAATCACATTGAAGACTTTGTCTGGAAAACAGCCACCACTATGCTTGGAGAGACGGAGAAGATGAAGGATGACCTAAAGAGGGACTTGGAAAATGCTTTCCAAACTCTCTCTGGCTCTATAGCTGCTACCTCCCAATCCCTAGAAGGAAAAATAGTTGAAGAAGCCAGAAAGGGGGAGGTGGTCAATGCTGTGACAAACTCAGAGTTAGCTCTACAAGTGCTACATGGTACAAGGATATCCCTCAATCTTCCTCTGCTGGGCAACTTCAGCAAAGAAGATTTTTAGTTTGAGGGGAAAGCCAAACTAGATCAGAATGCTCACCTAGCAAAGAAGAGAAAAAGAGAACAAGTGATGCTAGCTGAAGAATTTATGGCTATGCAAAGAAAGGAGCATGACAATGATCCTGATTTTGAGTATTGGAGTGATGACTCCAAAAGCATTATTCTGAATGCTTGGGTAAACCATGGGCAGATATGCAAAGATATTGACAGGATTTACCCAGCTGAAGAATGGATAAAACATCTGGAAAGAGATTCTTTGAGGGACTTGATCTTCAAAGAAAACATACTGATGAAGGGCAATCCAAAATGAATACCTTCAAAATATATTCCAAAACCCTTCCTATATTTCAAAAGACAGGAAAACAAGAAGAAAGTTGCTGAGCTAGATACTGTTGCTGCCAAGGGGAAGGAAGTTGCAGATGTCAACAAAGCTGAAAGTTCCAAGAAAAGGAAAACATAAATTGCTTATGTTAATAAAAGTGGAACTTGATCTATGTATTTGAAAGTGCACAGTTAACCTCACTAGAATTCTCTAGAGGGGGGGGTGAATAGAGAATTAAAATATTTTGTGCAAAGTAAATATATATATGTGTATGATCACAGATTAGAGCTTCCCACAGACACCAACAAGAATTAAACAAATAAAGAAAGTAAATGCAAGAAAAGAAATCACAGCACAACACAAGAAAATATAGTGGTTCCCCAAACTTTGGGTAGTCCACTCTTCTACCCCCTTGGTAGGAATTCACTATCTTGCACTGAGTCTTTTGATAAGGAGACTCTTAGAACCACCCTGAGTCTTTTGATAAGGAGACTCTTAGAACCAACTGAGTCTTTTGACAAGGAGACTCTTAGAACCAGTACAACTGAATTTTTTGAAGAGTGATTCTAAAAACTCTTTTACAATATGTGAGAATGAAAATAAGAAAAAGGAAAAGAAGTATTTAAAATAAGAATGAATCTTCTTCCTAGCAAGAAGATTAGAAGCACAAGAAGTAGTGAATTAAATCTTTCTTCTATAGAGAGAAGAAGATTTGTAGCTTTTCCCTCTTATGTGAGAGCTATCAGAATTTGCAGCAGAGTGATTTCAGAAGCAGGAGAAGAAGAATGCTTGAATATTGCTGCAGGGCTATTTCTCAATTCTCTATTTATCACTTGGGAGCTTTTCCTCTTTTTCAATGAGTAAAATGGTGGATCCCTCCTCTTTCTTTCTGTCGACCTCCTTCATATATATATATAGCTCTGTTCATTCAAATAATACTCATAGGAGAAAAATTAATTATCAGACAGAGAATTAGAAGGACAGAAACATTTCCATAGTTAGCATACCAATAGAAGGAAAGAATTCATTCCAATTTCAAATAATGTCCATAATAAATTTTATCAAATTAGCCAAGAATCTAATAGAGGAAAAGAAAGATTCAGAACGGCTATAAGACATAAATTGATTCCATATAAATCAGATCTATAAGATAAGGAAAGAGATCTGGCGATTTTGAATTCTGTCATAAAGATCGACGTGCGTCGATTACTATTCGACGCAAGCGTCGAATACATCCTGTCTGGTCGTCGAGAGGAGAATAAGGAAGGTGCGTCGACTTCTCAAGATACGTCGACTTCTCAAGATACGTCGACTAAAAGTCAGAGCTACGTCGACATAGGATACGTCGACTTCTGCTTGGAGCTACTTCGACTCATTCTGATAGAAACGTCGACTTTATCTCGACGTTGCGTCGAATACTATTCGACGCATATTTACTTAGCCTTATTTTTCATTCTTAGAATTCTTATTCAACTTATGTTCAGGGGTTAAGAGAAATCATTTTCCCAACAATCTCCCCCTATTTGTCTTAACCCTATAGGAGAGAAAGCATATAATTAATACTTCACAGCATTTGTAAAGATAAGAAATATATTAAACAATCAGAAGAGAAATTGGAATAAGAAAGCATATGACAAGCATTTGTTTTTCACAAGAATTAAACCAGAAACTTCTTTCTGTACATGAAGTTGACAAAAGCAGAATAAAATTTCCTAGATAAGTTTTCAATAGCATCAAAAATGTAGCCCCTGGCTCTATCAGGTCGTTCCTGGACATTCCTGATGATTGTATGCAGTTTTTCCAATAGTTTATCACCATCAGGGATTGTGTCATTTATGGAGTAGCCTTTGCTGATGATGATTGCTGCCTTTTCATCAATCATCTCAATTGTAATGTTTTGAACTTTCTTTTCAGTAGGCTTGATCTCAGGTGGTCCCTTGTTATCAACCTTGGGCCTATATTTTGTTTTCTTTTCTGATTGCTGCTTCTCAGGAATGTCAGCCATTTTTCCTTTCCCTTTCCAGGGTGAGGCATGCCATTTGTCTAATTTTACAGGTCTGTTGGGCTTCTTGTAGGGAATGTAATTATCTTCTGTACACCCTACACCCTTCTTGTGTTTGTGACCTTTTTCTAGAATGATCCCTGCCTGAGGGTTTTTCTTTTGATAAGCTTCAATATCAAACAACTTCTTTGGAATTCTGATAGAAGATTCAGCAAGAATTTGTTCTTTAGTCATTCCCTTGTTGATCTTTTCTATCCAGGCATTCCTTTTTATCTTCCACTTCTTTCCTAGCTGCTTCATATTCATACAGTTCTCTTTCTCGTATCTCTTCATGCCTCTTTTCCATGTCAGGGTCATGGTACTCCTTCACAGGGCTGTTAGGAGTGATAATAGGCATCTTTTCAAATCTTTTTATTTCCTCACATGCTTTTCTATACTTCCTTTCTTTTCCATACTCTCTCCTTTCTTCTTTGGAGAAGTTTTGCCAGTAGGGAATGGCTTCTCTTTTCCTTTTCATCTGTCCTCCTGGACTTTGCCTAGGTAGGATCTGTTTAGAGAGGCTTGCTACTTGTGGAGGTAGAGGTAGCAGAGGAGGTAGAGAAGAAGGTTGAAGTGGAGGTAGAGGTAGAGGTGGAGATGAAGGAGAATGAGTTTTCTCTTTGGGTGGAGAGGGAACTATATCAAGAAGAGGAGTCTGTTCTGCAAAAGAAGGCAGAATGACTTCAGGTAGAATGATCTCTGATGAGGGATGATTGTCTCCTCCAAGCTCTTTTGTAGAAATGTCCTCAAGTATAGGTGTCTTCAGCTTGATGTAACTGGCAGAGAAGCCAGGGGAGTGATGTTGAAGTTCCTCCTCACATAAGGGTGCATCAATCCACATCTGTCCATTCCAATCATCAGAGGTGACCGCTTCTTCCTCCCCCTGGATTTCTGGGTTCTTTACTACAGGAATCTCCCCCTGGTTATATGGGTCATCAATTCTGAATGTTGAATCCACAGCATGCTCCCCTTCAATGTTGTAAGAGGAGGATTCACCAAAATGTTTGATGAAGGTGTAGTCAGAGTGATTTGAGAGGACTGGAGCCTATAATGGAATTGGAGTAATAGTTAGAGAGAATACTTAGAGTTTGGGAGAAGAGAGTTAAACCTGAGCTTTAAGTGAGATCAAGGACCTGGCAAGAGGGGTTTCTGGAGCAACTCTCCCCCTGGTTTATATCTTTCAGGAAGGATGTAAACCTTTGTGGCGACAGAGGTTCTTCTCGAAGAAGAGCATGAAGCTCAGGAAGAGAGGCAGATAGGGTGGCCAATTTGGCTTCACAGGTGGTGATCATATTGGCACATTCATTAGAGAAGTTGGTTAGACGTGTCTGGAAGTCATTGAGAAGATTTTCCAGAGCATCGTTCATCGCTTTGATAAGGGCAGATTGACCAGGAGTGGGCGCCATTGAAGCAGAAAGAGAGAGAGGTAGAAGACAAAGTTTTAGCGGGTTCAGAAAGGTATATGTTATGAAATAAGAAGTATTAGTTAAAGAAGATGAAACGTCGAGAAGGGAAACTGAAATCAAGGTAATCCAATCGTCAGAAGAGGAAGTAAGGATTTGATTCTAATTTTAACCTGAAGTCGTCGTTACGTCGAATGGATGTCGACGTTTGCATCGATATAGAGTCGGCGCTCCATGGAGATTGGCCAGCCTAGAGTTCTATCAATGTGATCATAGTCTTGCGTCGATATGAATTCGACGGTGCGTCGATAAAGGATCGACGTAATTTTGTCTGATGGAAATCGGTGTCAGCGTCGAGTTTGTCTCGACGGAGCGTCGATATGTATTCGACGTATCTGCAGGAAATTTTCTTAGATTGTCTGATTTCTTTAGAGTTCCCTAACAATGGTGTTTACAAGCTTCCATCAAGCATTCCTAAGGTGTTTATGAAGTAGTTGTGCTTGGTTTCATCCAAGCGTTTTGTAAAAATGTCTGCTCTTTGACTTTCTGTGGGTATATATTCTAAGGTTATCTTACCTTTTTCTATATTATCTCTAAGGAAGTGATGTCTGATCTCTATATGTTTGGTTCTACTATGAAGGACTGGGTTAGATGCTATAGATATAGCACTAGAGCTATCACAATAAATCTTAGAGTTATTGACTTCCAGTTTGTAGTCAAGAAGCTGATTTTGCATCCACAAGATTTGTGAACAACAGCTCCCAGCAACTATATATTCAGCTTCAGCTGTTGAGGTTGAGACTGAGGTTTGTTTCTTACTAAACCATGAGATTAATCTGTCACCTAGGAATTGGCAAGTGCCAGATGTGCTTTTTCTATCAACCCTACATCCAGCATAGTCTGCATCTGAGAAACCTATTAATTCAAAGTTGGTTTCTGCTGAATACCATAGACCTAGTTCAAGAGTTCCCTTTAGGTATCTAAGAATCCTTTTTACAGAGGTGAGATGGGATTCCTTTGGATCAACCTGAAATCTAGCATATATGCAAGTTGCAAACATAATGTCAGGTCTGCTAGCAGTGAGATATAGAAGGGATCCTATGATTGCCCTATATGACTTTTGATCTATTGATTTTCCCTTGTCATCCTTTTCTATAATGGCATTTGTTGTCATGGGGGTTTTCATAGAGGAGGCTGATTCCATACCAAACTTCTTGATTAGCTCTTTAGTATACTTTGATTGTGAGATAAAGATTCCTTCACTACTTTGTTTTACTTGTAATCCTAAGAAATATGAGAGTTCTCCCATACTACTCATTTCAAATTTAGATTGCATGAGATTAGCAAATCTTTTACACAGTTTAGGATGAGTTGAACTAAAGATGATATCATCTACATATATTTGAACAAAAAGAAGTTGGTTTTTATGGGTTCTAGTAAAGAGTGTCTTGTCTACTTTTCCTCTTTCAAAGGAATTTTCCAAAAGAAAGTTAGAGAGAGTTTCATACCAAGCTCTAGGAGCTTGCTTAAGACCATATAGTGCTTTGTTGAGTTTATAAACAAAGTTAGGAGAGGAGGGATTAACAAAACCTGGTGGTTGCTCCACATATACCTCTTCTTGAAGGTCACCATTCAGAAAAGCACTCTTGACATCCATCTGATATACTTTCATCTTCATGAAAGCTGCATAGGCAAGAAAGAGCCTAATTGCTTCCAGCCTGGCTACTGGAGCAAAGGTTTGATTGTAGTCTATTCCTTCTTCTTTTCTATATCCTTGTGCTACAAGTCTTGCCTTGTTCCTGACAATTACTCCAGTGGAATCTAATTTGTTTCTATATACCCATTTTGTGCCAATCACTGGGTAGTTTCTTGGTCTTTCCACTAAATTCCATACTTTATTTCTCTCAAATTGGCATAGTTCTTCTTGCATGGCCATAATCTAGTGAGGATCACAATTTGCTTCCTCAAACTTCTTTGGTTCAACTTGTGATAGGAAGCATTGGAGCATCATCCCAGTGGAGACCTGGTGTCTTGTTCTTACTCCTTTATTGGGGTCTCCAATTACTTGAGTTTGTGGATGATCTTTTAAATTAACCCTTGTCCTGCATGGACTTGTCAGATGTTCTTCTTCCTCATTGGTGATAGGGTCAATGTCCACCTGGCCTTCCTGAACCATGTTCTCTTGTGGGAGTTGGTTTTGCATGCTCTTTTCTGAATCTTCTTCATGTTCTTGTTCAGATTCCTCACTTGATTCCTTTATCTTATTTTCTTTTCCATTATCTGTGTTCTCTAGAACCAGTTGTTCAAGCTGTGTTTCTATGCTGCTGCTTTCCTGTGGAAAAGAGCTGGTGGGAGTTCCCTCCCCCTTAAACAGTATGTTAGTTTCATCAAAAATAATGTGCATAGACTCTTCAATTTTAAGAGTTCTCTTGATATAGCACCTATAGGCTTTACTAGATGCTGAATATCCCAGAAATATTCCATCATCAGATTTCTTGTCAAACTTGGCAAGATGATCCTTTCCATTATTTAGGATAAAACAAGCACATCCAAAGATCTTAAAATATTTAACTATGGGTGTTTTTCCTTTCAGGAGCTCATATGGAGTTTTTGATTTAGTTTTGTGTATTAGGCTTCTATTTAGAACATAGTTGGCAGTGTTGACTGCTTCAGCCCAGAAAGTTTTTGGAAAACCTGATTCTACAAGTAAGGTCCTTCCTGATTCTATTAAAGTCCTATTCTTTCTTTCAGCAACTCCATTTTGCTGAGGAGTTCTAGGGGCTGAAAAACTTTGTTTGATACCTATATCTTCACAGAAACTACTCATAAACTGATTTTCAAATTCAGTCCCATGATCACTTCTGATTATGGAAACCTGACTATTGAGTTCAGATTGAGTTTGTTTTATGAATCTTGAGAGAGTCTTGTGGGTTTCAGACTTAGCCCTTAGAAAGAATACCCAGCTGAATCTAGAGTAGTCATCCACAATGACTAGGGTATAAGATTTTCCACCTAAGCTCTAAGTGGAGATGGGACCAAAGAGATCCATGTGTAGTAAGTAAAGGACTCTGGGAGAGTCATCCTTACCAATTGGTTTGAAGGATGATTTGGTTTGTTTTCCTAGTTGGCAAGGTCTGCATGGAGAATCCTTAGAGTACCTACCTTTTGGTAAGCCTCTGACTAGGTTATTCTTTGCTAGTTTACTAATTGTTTTGTAGTTTAGATGACCTAGTCTCCTATGCCATAGTTCACTTTTATCAATAATATTGTTGAATAAACAGACTTCTGTGGGTGAGGAACTAAAGTCCACTACATATACTTTTCCTTTTCTAATTCCATTGAGTATTGTGGCACCAGTCTTGATATCAATAATATGGCAGAATAGTGTGGTGAATTTTACCTCATATTTACCATTTTCACATATCTGACTTATACTTATCAGATTGTGCTTCAGTCCTTTGACTACTGCCACATTCTTGAAGGTGACTTTCCCTTCTTTGAAATCTCCAAAGCCCTTGGTTTGGCCACAGCTAGAGTCTCCAAAAGTTACTGATGGTCCAAGTCTGTCCTCAAAGTTGATTAACAGGTTTTTGCATCCTGTCATGTGCATGGAGCATCCACTGTCCAAGTACCACACCAGCCTGGAGATGTGATACATCTGCACATAAAATTTTAAACATTAGTTTGAACCCTGCTGAGTTGGGGTCCCTTTCTCCCATCAGTGTGAAATTTAATAAGAGAGTAATTAAGTGGGTTTTTCTGAATATCCTTCCTCCTTTAGGGGCATTGGTTTATCATACTAATTTTCTTTGGTGATGTTACAGAAGTAGTTATCATAGTAAAAGGAGATGGATTGAGATTGTTGTTTGGTAGAGGAGAGATGTCTGTCTGATTGGTTGCGTCGATATGTATTCGACGTAGGTTTATGGTTGTGTTGATATGAAGTCGACGCTTTCTCCATTCTGCGTTTTCTTTCAGTCGAAGCATGAGAGAAGTTGCGTCGAGTAGAAGTCGATGCACTTTGGTGTAAGCGTCGATTACAAGTCGACGCACGTTGATAAGAATTCGACGTATGTTTAGATTTTTTCTGAGGATATCTTCCTAGGATTCCTTCATATATAATGGGATTAATTTTATTAAAGACAGTGGTTGTTTCTAGATTTTCCTGTGATTTTTCTCCTGTCAAGTGTCCTTCCCTAGTGGAGTGAATGGGATGTCTCCAAATAGATTTCCTAGGTGATTGATATTTTGGTTCTAAGTTAGTATTATCTTCTAGTTGTCTAAATCTATTAGTAAGATTTTTAGAGATGTTCTTGAGCTTCTGACTTCTCCCATTTAGAGAATCTTCAAAGGACTTTGCTTTTGCTAGCTCATTTCTTAGTGTTTGGTTTTCTGTACAGATTTTGTTTAATTCCTTTTCTAAGAGTCCTAGACTGAGCTCATTGTTATTATACTGTGTGTTCACTTGTTTGAGAGTTTTTAATTCATTTCTTAGTTCATCTATTTCTTTTTCAGATTTGATTAAATTTAAACAGAATTCTTTGAAATTGTTTTTGAAGTCAGTGGAAGATAAATCTACATCATCAAGTATATTTACCATAGATGTGTCATCATGCTTCTCAGTGGCCATCAAACAGGTTTCCTCCAGCTTGGTCTCTTCTTGATCATTGTCAGATGAGGTGCTTTCTTCAGTTTCTGAATCACTCCATGATTGAGTAATGAGACCTTTCTCTTTCTTCTTTTTCTTCTGTAGATCTGTTCTTTTCAGATCTTTCTTTTTGCTGATCTCCTTAGGACATTCAGGTGCAATATGTCCAGGTTTCCTGCAAGAGTAACATATAATCTCATTAGTAGGTGTTTTATTATACCTGGTTTTTGAGTCTCTTCCTCTGGATCCTTCTGACTTAATCCACTTCTTAAACCTTCTGGCTAGCAGACTGATCAGCTCCTCATCACTTGTAGAGGGTTCACCTTCAACAGCCTTCAATGCAATACTCTTTTCTTTTGAGAGTGAGGGAGCTTTTTCTTTCTCTTCTTTCTCAGCTCTTGTCTTCAACAGATGTTCATAGGATTTTAATTTGCCCAACATGACATCTGTTGAAATTTCTCTTTGACTTCTGGAGTCTCTAATTGGCCAGATTCTTGAATCCCAAGAGCTAGGGAAGCAAGTAAGCAGTTTGTCATTTATCTCAGTGAGAGATATGTCCTTTTCAAGTGTCTTCAACTCATTCACTATGAGGCTGAATCTGGCATACATGTCAGCAACACTTTCACCTTCTTTCTTCTGAAAGTTTTCATATTGAGAGATGAGTAGTGCCTTTCTATCCTTTTTCTCATCAGCACTTCCCTCTACCATTTTGTTGAGAGCTTCCCATACTTCCTTAGATGACTCACAATCATCAATCTTTTGGAAGATTTCATCTGAGAGGGTTGAGACTAGGATATTCATAGCCTTGGCATCATATCCTTGGGCTTTCTTTTCTTCCTCTGTCCACTCAGCTTTTGGAGCAAGTGTTTCAGTCACTTTTCCACTTGAGTCCTTTCTGAATGGCTTGGGGGGACCTGTCAAGATAACATTAAAGAATTCATCATCAATAGAGTTTAAATAAATTCTAATTCTTGTTTTCCAAAGTGCAAACTTTTCAAGGTTGCAAATTGGTGGTCTGGTGGAAGCATAATCTTTGATTTGTGCCATGTGAAAAATAATTGTTAGAAATATATATATATATATGAAAGGTAGGACCTTTTTGATCAAGGAGTTGTCCTTTTTAGATCAACCTCCCTCTGATACCAATTGAAAGTGCACAGTTAACCTCACTAGAATTTTCTAGAGGGGGGGGGGTGAATAGAGATTTAAAATATTTTGTGCAAAGTAAATATATATGTGTATCATCACAGATCAGAGCTTCCCACACACACCAACAAGAATTAAACAAATAAAGAAAGTAAATGCAAGAAAAGAAATCACAGCACAACACAAGAAAATATAGTGGTTCCCCAAACTTTGGGTAGTCCACTCTTCTACCCCCTTGGTAGGAATTCACTATCTTGCACTGAGTCTTTTGATAAGGAGACTCTTAGAACCACCCTGAGTCTTTTGATAAGGAGACTCTTAGAACCAACTGAGTCTTTTGACAAAGAGACTCTTAGAACCAGTACAACTGAATTTTTTGAAGAGTGATTCTAAAAACTCTTTTACAATATGTGAGAATGAAAATAAGAAAAAGGAAAAGAAGTATTTAAAATAAGAATGAATCTTCTTCCTAGCAAGAAGATTAGAAGCACAAGAAGTAGTGAATTAAATCTTTCTTCTATAGAGAGAAGAAGATTTGTAGCTTTTCCCTCTTATGTGAGAGCTATCAGAATTTGCAGCAGAGTGATTTCAGAAGCAGGAGAAGAAGAATGCTTGAATATTGCTGCAGGGCTATTTCTCAATTCTCTATTTATCACTTGGGAGCTTTTCCTCTTTTTCAATGAGTAAAATGGTGGATCCCTCCTCTTTCTTTCTGTCGACCTCCTTCATATATATATATATATAGCTCTGTTCATTCAAATAATACTCATAGGAGAAAAATTAATTATCAGACAGAGAATTAGAAGGATAGAAACATTTCCATAGTTAGCATACCAATAGAAGGAAAGAATTCATTCCAATTTCAAATAATGTCCATAATGAATTTTATCAAATTAGCCAAGAATCTAATAGAGGAAAAGAAAGATTCAGAATGGCTATAAGACATAAATTGATTCCATATAAATCAGATCTATAAGATAAGGAAAGAGATCTGGCGATTATGAATTCTGTCATAAAGATCGACGTGCGTCGATTACTATTCGACGCAAGCGTCGAATACATCCTGTCTGGTCGTCGAGAGGAGAATAAGGAAGGTGCGTCGACTAGGGTGCGTCGACTTCTCAAGATACGTCGACTAGAAGTCAGAGCTACGTCGACATAGGATACGTCGACTTCTGCTTGGAGCTACTTCGACTCATCCTGATAGAAACGTCGACTTTATCTCGACGTTGTGTCGAATACTATTCGACGCATATTTACTTAGCCTTATTTTTCATTCTTAGAATTCTTATTCAACTTATGTTCAGGGGTTAAGAGAAATCATTTTCCCAACAGTATTAACTTTTAAACTGAAATAACAATGAAAATTCTGTTGAAATTAAGTGTGTATGTTATGGGATAAATTAGTCAAAGCTTAATATTTTCTTTTCAATACTTTTGCTTCATATGGTCTGTGATGCCAAGTTTTTAATAACAGACAATGCTGGTATCATAATCACTTTGTAAAATCTGTCATGATTTTTGTTGGAATACTTAAACAATGTTATCTTCTGGAAGTTATGATATCATGAATGCTATATAGTTCATTTGCATTATAAGTTTTTGTTGGTTATATATGTACCTTAGCATTGGGAATATTCTGCCTTCTTCAAATAGGGGGAGATTGTTGGGAATATTGCCCTCAATGTTCCCTTGATTTGAAGAGGCATCACTCACAATGCTAAGTACATAATGTATTTGATAAAATCTATTTTGTCTCAAGATTTGTACAGGGAAATGATATTCCATACTATGGAATAGGTTCAAAGGTTTGCTGATTAGTCAGCTGAGAAAGTGTCCCTATCTCAGCTGAACCGCTGAGACGTGGACAGTTGCCGCTAAGAAGAAACATATCTCTACTGAGATACAGATAGACGGAATCCGCTGAGAAGAGAAACTGTCTCAGCGGATCCACTGGGACGACATCTGCTCAACCGCTAAGACTGAAAGTTGTTTCAGCCCAACCGCTGAGACAGATTCAAATATTGAAGAAAACAAGTGGCGCGACATGCCTTTGGCGCAAATAGCTGTAAAGGGAGATTAGAGCCAACCATATGTTCCCAAGGTGTCAGAGCTTTCCCTTGAGTGCCGTTGGAGATGTGTAGAGTATAAAAGAAGGAGTTAGGGAACTTTTGAAAAGGGTTGGTCGAGTGCTAAACAAATTGCTACTGTTCCATTGACGGCCCTGAACTTCTCATTCACCTCCTGCTCACTGAACAAGGAAGAAGAGACTGAGAGATAAAGATTGCTCTTCTACAAGAAGAGCAATGTGATCCTTCATCCTTCAACTGAAGAGGAAGATCAGATAGTAGCTGGCTCACAAATCATCATCCAGTCAAGCTACTAGAAAGCACAAGCAGTGCACAAACAACAAAAGACTGAGTTTGTAGGGCAGTTAGGCTTGAGGTTGTAGGGCTGTTAAGCCTGAGTTGTAAGGCTGACTGGCCTGAGGTAGGGCTTGGAGAAAGCCTGAGAGATCTTGAAAGATCTGAACTGTAAGCTCTTGTAGCTGAGATTGGAGAAGTTGGCCTTGTCTAACACACTGTTAGAAAGGTGAAGGGGGAAAGTGGACTACCCATAAACACACTGTCTTGGAGAACCACTATAAACACATGAGTGTTTTCTGGGTTTGATTGATTACTAGCTTGGAATAGTTTTAACTATCTAAATCATATAAGTAAAAAATCAAAATACATATTCACCCCCCCCCCCCTCTAGGTGAATTAGATCACATACCTATATTCTATCAATTACTCTACAAGATCATGTAGGACTACTTGTGTGTACAGTGTCATATTCATACTTTACTAAATAAGTAATCCCGAACATATCACCAATATTCAATCCTCAGGCACAAATCACAACCTGTTTCAACACAATTAAAGCTATCAACCTTATTGAGAGGTTATCACCAATCTAAACCATCCAATAGATTATCAAGTGATATGAATATTAATTCATACATATTCCCCCATACTCTATATTCAGATGCTCATCGTAATGCTTCATTCATCATAATAATTGCCCACAGCACGTTCAGTCAAAATGCACATCCAAGAAGTTCTACTCAGCTCCGAACATGATCTACTTTCCTTCCCTCTAGGGGCTGGACTTCAACTGTAGGCTTATATCAACTATAATCATCATATGTCCATTCCCTAAGGAATCATATTCACGTAATAATTTATAACATAATATTTAATCAAGAGATTATTTCAGAACCGAATCCTCTAAAATTTCTATCATAGCTCATACCCGTCATCTTGAACATCTCCCCCAAATTTAAGTCTCATCCATTATTACCATAATTATGCATCGCATTGTCCTATTTCAGAATCATAACATTCATCTACGCCTAGACCAATTGACATGGGAATCCAGGGACTCCTACCACACCAAAGGAGGAGAACCTGAAGTTCTCTGTTTGCTAGCGCCGACGGTAGCGCTACCGCCGGGCGGTAGTGATCCAGTCGACACACCATCCCGTCGACATTGGGTGTTGACGGGAAGTTAGCCCTTCCCGTTGACAAGTCAACACGCTAGCGCTGACGGTACTGCTACTGCCGGGCGCTAGTGATTCTACCAGCATTCCTTCCCGTCGACATTAAGTGTCGTCGGGAAGTTATCCCTTCCCGTCGACAAGTCGAATTGCTAGCACCGGCGGTAGCGCTACTGCCGGGCGCTAGCTAACAGAGAACAAATCCTCTGTTAAACACATCATATTTTCTTCCCGTGAAATCTCAGCTCCAATTAAGATCAATTCTTTCTCCCCTTAGTGCTGGACTTTCACCACTATTCATGTGTCCCCTTATTACCCAAGTGTAATATTATCATTAAAACTCTCTTTAGCAAGAAACTATTATCATCTTCATCATAAAATATATAATTAAAACCCTTCTTAACAGGGGACTATTCATCATCTTCTCCAAACAAGAATTAGGTCATTTCACCTTCTCTCCCCCAATACTCCCTCAATAGACCACCGATCTTCGCGAAATCAAGTCCTACAACTTCGTATTGAAGAGAGGAGTTGATTGACGACATTCTCTCAGCGAACGATGCCCTAGAACAGAAGTTCTAGCGTGGTCTCTTCCTACAGAACTCCATTAATCTTGCCAAATCAAGCTCTTTTGAGCTCAATATCTCTCCTACTTTAGATCTAGCACCAAGGGAGAGGGGTTGGAAGTCACCTTATTTTTCGATCATGGTTCAAGCTCATCTTCATGGCAGCAGGGTGGTGGTCGACCAAGCTCCAAATCTTCTCCCTAGCTTGCTCCTTCAAGAACCCTAAGTTAAAACCTTGAGGTGTGAGGAAGAAGATGAAGAAAAGAAGAAGAAGATAATCTGAGAAGTGATCAACCCTTTTGGTTTAAGAGAGGAGAGAATGTGGGATTTGATTTGCATTAATAAGCATTAATGTCCACAACTTCCCATGCCATGCCTTGGAACTCCAAAGTTAGGTGTCGGCTCCTTATTGGACATTAATTCCACTTCTAGCCTAGAATTTTGCAATTGGTACTGTTTTGTCGGTTTTAACACTTTTCAGCCGATTCTGGATCTGTCCCGTCAATTTTCAACTTAGAGCCTAGGGAAACATTCTCCCAGCTGATGGCAACAATCGACGGGATCTCCAGTCGATCGATGCGACGGTCACGTCGATTGACGGGAAGCCTCATCGATTTTTACTTAAAGATTAAGGGACCACCTTTCCTGGCTAATGGCAAGGATCGACGGGAGGTCCCGTCAATCGACCGAATGTCCCGTCGATTTTGACTTAGCAGATTTCTTTTCCCGAATTTTCTAGACTAACCTAACCTACTTCTATCAAAGCCTATTTCTGGACTACCAAGACATACTTATACTTACAACATTATAATTATTGTAGAATAAATCAATCCTCACTTGTTGACCGGTACTCAAACCTGACCACCTCAGGGTCTTAGGGCTTCTACCGAAGCCCGAGTTAACTCTCGGCGACACAACACACTCCCAAGGGGTCTAACTCGAATTGGGATGTTACATGTGCTCACTTGTGAGCACCATGTAAGTTCACCTCAACTTAGTGAACTCTAAGGTTATCTCCTTGTCTTCACTCCCCATTCTCACCACATGTCATGCCATAACACTTTCATGGGGTCTAGTAGGATTAGGGATGTTACACTAAGGACTTGTTTGGTAATCCTTGAGTGCTGGTTAACACGTGTTTTATACATGAGAGAATTCATGGGTGTTGGTATAACACTGTATATTTGATCCTTGTTGATGTGATTTCTTGTGGCGAGTTTACCATCTTGACTGAACAGAGCAGACTGATAGTGAGCTGTGGGATATACTCTAGGCTATGTGGATAGTGGTCTTGTGGACCAGTTGAGCTGATGTTTTAGTGACACTTTCCAATGGACCATTTTGCTAGCTATACTTTTAGACTCTGGTGGTTTTAGTGTATGAGAAACTAGTGCAGGCAGGGAGCCACACATGAGGTTCAAGGTCTGTTAGTGTGTCACCCACCTAGAAGCGACGGTTGTTTGATTCACCGTCATTGTCTTGCCATGATGATGAGGCTAGTGGGTTTGCTACCCACTTAACAAGTTGGACTGGTATATGTCGATATAGAGTAAAGTTGTATGGTTGTAAATCATGGGTGAGTTAGCATTCATACATCATTCATTGCATTGCATAACAAGATCCTCATCATATAAATTTATATGAATATTTTTATATGATGAGTTTTATATTATCTTGTACCAATAAGACCCTTAACTTATAAATTTGTACGAGCATTTTTATAATTGAATTTAATTTGTGTCCTTATATACTCTGTGTTCTTATATATATTGATGATTATTGCTACTGTCCTTAGAATCTGATTACAAATAACCATATCTATAACTTGATTAACTACTAGTTAAAATTAATCTCTCGACTTGTCACCTGCTTGTCATTCTGCTAACTTTGTAGCTCTATGTTTTTCCTTCCACCCGGTGCCTAGAAGTCCCCAGGGGAAATGATGATAAACCACTTAGTCATTGCTTAACGGTTGTCTTACCATCATTTTATGAGCATGCCTAGCAGCAGCAGGAGCACCTCATACCGAAGTGCAAGAAGGCCAGGGATATAGGGCCTGATACGAAGACTCAGCACGTACCGATGCCTCTATTGTATCGTCAGACGCCCTTCGAGGGGGTGGGGAGGTGAATACGTGTGTTATAAAAAAACTTTTGTAAACAATTATCTCTTATGAAATATCAAATTACTTCGTAACAAAGTTCAGAAATAATAGTTAAATAACTAAAAACAAATAAACATGCTTTTCATGTCATCAACAAACAATTACAAAATTTTGATTTCAACAGCGCTAGAAATCAAGACGAAGTTTTTTACTCTTTGGTTTCTATACCGACCCTTCTCCCTAAGGACTGGTTGGTCGTATCCAATCACTCCCTAGATAGGACTTGGGCCGCCCCTAGACCTACTCCCTAGATCTAGTCGCCTAACTCACAAAATAAATTCCTCCCTAAGTCACACACGGACCTAGTCACCAACAGGCGTGAATTCCGCTACCATCACACAAAAGTAATCACCAAAAGAAAACAAAAATACAAGATAAGCGAAATAAAATTTATGTAGCAAAACTCCCTATATAGAAATCTAAAGATGATGATGAAGTCATGTGAGAGATCAGAATTGTAGACACGTTCGTACTTCGTGTAGAATGAGCATCGATGAACTCTGCCTTCAAGTTATCCTTTGGATCTTCAAGATTGTTGTAGAGAAAGCTTTGGATGTCTGGGAAGAGACCTCACGCAAATATCTTTGGAATTGTTGCTTGATCGTTCATTTTTTAAATGAAATAGTAGAGCGACCGTTTAAATAGATAATCTGAGATAACGCTTGCGGGAGGTGTTACCGCCCCGCGGTACCCATAATGGAAGGAGTTTCATGCACCAGTCGTACATGAATGAAAAACACATTTTGTTCTTTAGGAAATCGCAACCGCGCCTTCATAGAGTTACAGCGTCGCGTTAGTCTAATATACGCTCCCTCCATCAGACGAATCACATGCTCCATTTAGCTCCTCAATCCGCCAAATGATTGTCAGGCTTCCCATTCAGTTACCGATGCGCGTTAGGGTTAATTTTGTGTGTTAGCCTCGTTACAAATTAGCTCTCCCCCCCCCCCCCCAATGTTTTCATTTGATAGTCATTTGTCATTTGTCCCACTAACACAACCACTACCGCCAGCGATAGATGCTACCACCCCATGGTAGGCAAAAATTCAGAGCACAATGTCCATTTTTTGCATTGCATTTGCTTGTACGCATTCACTATGGTTTTGTACCAATATTTCATGCACACTATAAACAGAAAATAAGCTTGATCAAATACATAATGGAATTTGTTATTCTTAAATCAAGAGATGTAGAACGCATGTTCCAACAGCCTCCACATATGGACACTATGAGGCTGAGAGATTTATTATTATTATGATGTATTATTGAGAGACATTATGTGGAATGATATTGCTTTAGTACGCTTCCAATATATTGTGTTGTCGACTTTACATGCTATTTGTGATTATTTGGACTTCATGCTTCAATTTATAACAGTAAAATTAATGGTTGGCTTGTGATATAATATTTGTCGTCAGGATAGGAGTCTTGTAGCAGTTGTTGGCCTGAGTGCCAACACTACCGCAAGGTGGCTATTCTGGGAATAATACTTCCCTCGATCATGCTCATATCCCGGGAGGGTGAAGTCATACAACTAGTATCAGCCGACACACGATCCTAAAATAATGAATTTCATTGACCCACTAGGCCAACTCGCTTACTCATTCTGTTTGAGGACAAACTAATACATCAGAAGCATTGGTGTGCCCATGTGTGGATTCACATTAGTATGTTCCACTAATCCTTATAAATATTGTCAACCTAATTAAAATTCATATTCCTTACGTGTAGATCTCGATGGATGCTAGTACAACGATTGGTGTTCCACCTCCTCCGGGTGCTACTCTTTTTTAGTAGTCAGAGATAAGGTAGATCCTGACCGCAATCCTTGATGCATTTAAGGTCCAATAGAGGCCGGTGCAGCGAAACTCGGGATCGAACTGGCTGAGCGCTTTCTGAGGTCTCTCTCCACTCGTCTTCCACGAGATAGAATTAGTAGTTTGGACAAAGGACTGGCTATATATGATACATGAGTTGTTGGCCAGAATCCAATGCCCATCCAGCATGGCTGTTACTTTGGCTGTCTCAATTAAGTGTTCACATGCTAAGAGATGGTGGAAGACTGTCACAAAAAGCGAAAAAGGAAGTACCTTTCTATTAGTAGAAAAGGTCATATTATGTATGAAAGTGCACAGTGGTTCCCCTGAGTATTCTCTAGGGGGGTGAATAAAGATGTAAAAAATTTCTATAATATGTGCACAGTACAATATCAGTTCTAACTACTACGCATTCAGAATTCCACCCAGAATAAAATAAACATAGAGTAATAAAATAAATATGGGACAACACAGAAAATTAGCACAACACAGATGTGACAAGATCAATAAGGGTTCCCCAAAATATGGGTACTCCACTCTTCTACCACCTTGGTAGGAATACACTATCACAGTGCCTAAGTCTTTGATAAGGAGACTCTTAGAACCAATATCCGAGTCTTTTGTTAAGGTGACACTTAGAACCAAGGCTAGATCTTTTGATAAGGAGATCTTGAACCAAAACTAGATCTTTTTATAATGAGATCTTGAACCAAGACTAGATCTTTTATTAAGGAGATCTTAAACCAGGCTGAATCCTTTGGAGAGGGATTTTTAGGACTCTTTACTCAGTTTTATAGAAAGTGAGAAATAGAGTAAAGGAAGAAGGAGAAGATGAAGATTGTTCTTCTGAGATGAATCCTCTTGTAGCAGTCAATGAGGATTATTGGCACCAAGTATTTTTTGGATCTTTCTTCAGAGAATGGATCCTTGCTTGAGAAAGATGCAAGGATTATATGGCCTTAATCCAGTAGTTGATCTCTGTATAATCTGGGTGCATCTTTCAGAGAGAGGAAGAAGAAGAAGCCTTCAGTTGAATCTGTATAGAGATCTGTCGAGTATTTTCTGTAAGGGAGAAAGCTAGAGTAAAAGAAGAATAATGATTATTATTGTCATCTATCTTTTGAATTATTTATAACTTATTCTATATGTTTAGCTATTGTATCTGGTATGACTATTTCATATTCTTGTACTGGATGTTCAACTATAATATCTGGTATGATTATTTCATGATCTTGAACAGATGGATATGAAGGAGGAGAGCATGGAATTTGACCAGGTTTCAAAATTTGTCTGGTCCATTTGGAGAAGATCCCTATGTTTATTCTTTTACCAGGAGGAATAGACACTTTGCACACCACTCGATACGGGGCTGAGGATAGTGGTGATATAGTACTTGGCTCATGATCCTCATGTATGCATTTTCTTTGTGGGCATACTTGTGACCAATCAGTTTCAGGAGGCACCTTCCCAGTGGATTCTTTTGTTGAGAACCAAAAATCCCATGATTTGCAATTGTTGTTTGGGAATTGCATCATGAGCAGAAATTTTACATAGTAGGACCTTGCCTACTATGTCTGCCAAAAACCTGTATTTCTCTGAAAAATCATTCTTCTTTAGGTTGATTGTTTTGTCTTTGTTGAAATTCATGATTTGTAGTGTTTGTTGGGTTTCTGCCACCGTTATTTCAGATGACTCATCACATAGTGGTAGATTGAAGGTGAGACTCAACATCTCCTCAGTGATGTGAATATTGCGGTCAGAATTTCTTCCTTGGAGATACCCATCCTTTCCAATATGAATGTTGTCTTTCAATTCGGCCAATTCGACATCATATATCTTCCTCTTGTAGAAATCAATTTTATGAGTCCTACAGTTTGAAATTGGCCCAATATTCCCTTGAAATTTTCTATCGCTGCATTGAACGGGTCGATATCAACATTGAATCCTGAGCTCACCATTATAGGAGCCATTGATTCTTGTAGCAGTATATACAAAAAAACAAGTCTACAAAGGGAGAAAGAAATAGGAGCAAGAATGCAAGAAAGCTAGAGAGCAAGAGAGAGAAAATTCGAAACTGTAAGATGATCTCGGCATAGTTGCTTAAAAGAAGGTCATTCATCGTAGCTTAGGGTTTTAGTCGAAGCAACGTTGAATGGAAATAGATTCAACGTGTCAAAATAAGTCGATGTAGCTTCTAGAAGCAAATATTGTGTGCGCCCGACATATCGATGTTGCATCGAGTGGTGTTCGACGTGACTTTGAATTCATGCAACAACTATTAAGTCAATGCATGTGGCGAATAAAATTCAACACTGCATCGAGTGTTATTCGAATTAACTATCCCAGATAGCTCTCGAAGCAGGCATCGAGTAGAACTCAACGGTGCGTCGAATTCTATTTGACGCAGCACTGAATTAACATTCGAAGTTTCTTCAAGATTTTTTTTCCCATCAATAGATTTTTATTAAAAACGACATTTATTAAATAGTATGTATGGATTAGAGAGCTCCATCAAGGGGCTAAGAGAAGATGTCACCCCTTTAATTGTCTATAGTTGCACATTGAAGATTTAATATCCCTTTCTCTACATTGTCTCTGAGGAAAGGACCCTAAATTTTCATGCACATGAAATTCAAATATTATAGGGAACTTATGTTACCTTGGGCTCTTTTCTTTTACCATTATAGGTTGATATGAAAGAATAGAGTGGTCTTTCAATATACCCTTTTGGATGGCAGAGAATAGGTCCATCAAACCAAAATATATTATCTTGGTACTAGAAATTTACATAAATTTTATCTTGATATAGTAAATCGGTAGAATGTCTAATGATTTTTCTTTTGATTTTAGCCTTTTGATTTTTGTTCATTGGTTTCTCTGAATTATTCTTGTTTATAGTTCTTTTCTCATTATTAAGAATCACCCTATTAAATATAGTAATTTTATCAAGATGATAATTTTTTTTACACATTTCACTTATTTCATTCACTTGATTCTCACTAGATCTAATAAATACTACAAGATTTTTCTAGGTTGGTTTGCTAGAGGTTACTATGCTGGTGGATGGATCTGCTCCTAAATCAAGATATTTAAATCTCATAAGGAGATTCGGTGTGATATCCTTTAGCTTTTGACTCCTCTCATTGAGTGAGTCTTCAAAGGTCTTTGCCTTTGTAAGCTCCGCTTTCAGTGTTAAATTTTCAACAGTTAATTCATTTATTTATGTTTTCTTTTTATATATCGGATTCCTTAATTCATAGTTAACAGAATACAAATTATCTTTCTTAAGGTCTTCTAATTCTTCCTTAACTATTTTAAATTCTTTTTGAATTCTAAGATAATCATGGCAAAATTCTTTAAAACAATTTTTAAATCTTCTGAAGTAAAATCAAAGAAATCAAATAGGGATACATGATCTTCTTCAGATGAATCTTCCAAAGTCATTAGACAGGCTTCCTTAGCAGTAGATTCTTCATCACTTTCAGATGAAGAGCTTGACTCAGATTCTGAGTCACTCCAGGTTTCAGCTATGAAACTTCTTCCTTTCTTTTTGTCCTTCTTTCTGAAGGACTTCTATTTGTGCTCTTTCTTGCTGCTTTTGTCAATTTGCTCTTCAGGACATTCAGGGGCAACGTGCCCTAGTTTTCTACAGGCAAAGCAAATTATTTCTTGTTTTGGAGTCTTGTCAAACCTTGGTTTGTTTGAGCTCCTTTCCTTTCTTTTTGAGTCTTCAGCCTTGACCCATCTTCTAAATCTTCTGGGCAAGAGATTAAACATTTCTTCTTCAGAAGTAGAAGGCTCTCCTTCAGCTGCCTTTAATGTCATAGTCCTTTCTTTTGAGGTTGAGAATTTTTCTTTTGTTTCAGTCTCAGCTCTACTTTTCAGCAGTAGCTCATAGGACTTGAGCTTGACAAGTTATGCATCAATGGAGATTTCTCTGTGTCATTTGGACTCTCTAATGGCCCAGATCCTTGAGTGCCAAGTTCTTGGAAAGCACATGAGAAGCTTTTCATTGATCTCAGTTAATGAGATCTCCTTATCCAGTCCCTTGAGCTCATTAATAATGATGTTGAATCTTTCATACATTTCAACAACATTCTCTTCAGCTTTCTTCTGAAAGTTCACATACTGTATATGAGAAGGGACTTCTTGTCAATTCTTTCATCTGAGCTCCCTTCAACTAATCTGGACAATGACTCCCAGATTTCCTTTGCTGGTTGACATTCAGCTACCTTTTGGAATATGTCATCTGACATAGTTGACACCAGGATGTTCATAGCCTTTGCATCATAGGCTTTCACTTTCTACTCTACATCAGTCCATTCAGCTCTAGGGACAAGTTCTTATGACACAGTCTCACTTGCATCTTTTCTATATGGCATTGGAGGACCTGGCAATATAAAATAAAAAATGTCTTCATCATTGGAATTCACATATAGCTTTATTCTGGCCTTTTAGTGTAAACTTATTCAGATTACGCACTGGTGGTCTAGTGGATGCATAGTCTTTAGAATTTATTTTTTGAAAATATTTAGAATATAAAAATTTGAGTGAGAGGATCTTTTGATCAATGTATTAATCTTTTTCTGATGAACCTCCCTATAATACCAATTGAAACTGTATAGTGACTCCCCTAAGTATTCTCTAGAGTGGGTGAATAGAGATTTAAAACTTTTCTATAAAATGTGCGCAGAACAATAATAGTTCTAACTACTATGCATTCAGAATTTCACCCAGAATAAAATAAACACAAAGTAATAAAATAAATATGGGACAACACAAAAAAGTAACACAACACAGATGATACAAGATCTATAGTGGTTTCCCAAAATATGGGTACTCCACTCTTCTACCACCTTGGTAGAAGACTCTTAGAACCTGAGTAGATGAGACACTATCATAGTGTCTACGTCTTTTGATAAGTAGACTCTTAGAACTTGGATCTGAGTATTTTGTTAAGGAGACTCTTAGAACCAAGGCTAGATCTTTTAATAAGAAGATCTTGAACCAAAACTAGATCTTTTGATAAGGAGATCTTGAACCAAGACTAGATCTTTTGTTAAGGAGATCTTGAACCAGGCTGAATCCTTTGAAGAGGGATTCTTAGGACTCTTTACTCAGTTTTACAAAAAGTGAGAAGTAGAGTAAAGGAAGGAGACTATGAAGATTATTCTTCTTAGATGAATCCTCTTGCAATAGTCAATGAGGATTATTGACATTAAGTGTTGTATGAATCTTTCTTCGGAGAATGGATCCTTGCTTGAGAAAGATGCAATAATTATATGGCCTTGATCAGGTAGTTGATATCTGTATAATCTGTGTGCTTCTTTCAGAGAGAGGAAGAAGAAGAAGCCTTATGTTGAATCTGTACAGAGATATGTCGAGTATTTTCTGCAAGGGAGAAAGCTAGGGTAGAAGAAGAAGAAGAATGATTATTATTGTCACTCTCTTTTGAATTCTGTATAACTTACTCTTCAGTCGAATAGAGATAAATGACTTTCCTCTTATGATCTTTCTATGGTTGGAATGTCCAAGTGGTATTATTGCTCTCTTTCTATTTGTGTTCTCTGCCCGTCAAAACCCTTTGAATAATTTCCATCTTCAGCATTATTGAATCTATGAAATTCTTTTTTATCTTCTTGTTCATGTACGACACGTTATAATTCAAATAACTTCCATGTACATCATCTGAATAAGCATTAAAATTGATTCCAGGAAGTTTTCCAATGTGGTGTCTGTATTCGACGTTGCATCGAATAACTTTGTCTTCTTATTGACGCACCTTTGAGTTCTACTAAAAGCAACTTCGAAATCTTCCTCAACTTTGAGTTAAACTCTGCTGTCGACGTTGCGTCGATTCCTTATCGACGTGTCCGTCGAGATGAAGACATAGACTTTAAACTCTAACTTATGCGTCGACATTTCGAAGTTGCGTCGACTTATAATGATGTATCGACTGGCTCTGGCTTCTACGTCAAATACAATTTGACTTGGCGTCGACTTCCAATGTTTCATCGACTCCCAGTCTGAGTTATCTTTACTTCTATTCAAAGTTACTTTGACTTGCAGTCGAAGCTGCGTCGACTTCTTTTCGACGCAGAATTAACTCAACTGAATTTTGCACTCTTTTTGACTGGGTTTTGACACTCTAATGTGAGTGTGACATCCTAGGACATCTAATGACCATATTACCATCACAATACTACATGGGTAATAACTCATAGAGGATGAAATCACTTTTACATAATTTGTAAGATAAATCAAGATGATATTTTTCCCAACAATGTATGAGACATGTTAATGATCAACGCACAGATAAATTGATTGGGGTTCTTCCAACTCTTAAGACTTTCCTCATTCTCTGTTTTTGAAATTGACAGCCTTGAATCATGTTTCCCCCCACTCACATGAACACCAATGTATAATGCATGTGGCCAGTGTAGATAGTTGGGGTCCTAGTGAGAGAAATATTTGTGAGTTATACGTATGTCTTAAATCTATCATGAAGAGGAGTCGACGTAGACATGCCCCTCCATGAGAGATCAGCTTGAATTTTGTTTTCAAAGGGAGGGAAGTAATTGTCAAGATATTGCTGCAAGAACTATGGAGACAGCTTCGCAATGATGAGAAGAGTTGCGAGAGATATTGGGGGCGAGAGTTAATGTGCGAGATGTGTCACGTGATAGTCGAGTCCAGTGAAGGAAGCTACTATTGTGTAAGAATCAAGCCTAGCGAGGGAAGTTGTTGTGTGAGTCAAGCCCGACAAGAGAGCTTCTGTTATGAGAGAGGGATTGTATAAGAGAAGCATCGGTTGTGGGAGAGGGGTCATGTAAGAGGAGCTTCTTATGTGCGAGAGGTGTCATGCTAGAGAAGATTTTACTCTAAAGGATTTACGCGCGAGAGAAGTTCACATGAGAATAGGTGTACGCCAACTGCGAGAGGGAGTAGTGACGAGTCAATTGGGCTAGGAGGCAGTTACGTAACGAGGAGTTCATTACACGGGTTATCTTAGCAAGATGATCACGGTTTGGGAGAGATGTAGGAGCAATAAGTTGTGCGTGAATGTGAGAGAGAGGAAAAAATATATCTTGCCCTAGTACCCATGTAGAAATGATAAAATTATGTTGAGTTCATCGCTAGCCTTTTATTCGAATGAGACTTGATGGGTTCCCCCTATTTATGAGAAAAATAATAACTCTCGCGCACCGGATCCCATTCCCGCACGCTAGATCCCACTACGGCGCAACGGATCCCGAAACCACCGCACACTGAATCCCACTCTCCCGCACCGGATCCCACTACCACGCGGCGGATCCAAACCACCACGCGTCGGATCCAAACCACCTCGCGCGGGATCCCAACCGCCCCGCGCGGGAACGCAACCGCCGCCGCCGCCACCGGCCTCAGAAGGATTCTCCGACGCAGCAAGCTCCGCCCATCCCGCTCCGCCAACCAGAGGACCAGAAGCTGACCACCATCACCATCGCCAAGGAAGAGCAGTTCCTGGTCGAGCAGTAGAACGAACCACGCGAGAAGAGATACGCGACATGATAGCAGAAGAGTACGACCAGACGGGGCGACTCGCAGCTCTCGCCCGCCGTCCCGCGCACCACGGCTCCCCACTATCGCCTCAGGTCTTGGCCCATCCAGTTCCGAATGGTTTCAAGCTTCCCAACATCGAAACGTTCGACGGGACAGACGACCCGTTAGAACATGTCAACCACTTCACTACCGTCATGAGACTCTACAACGCTCCAGATCAGCTCCTCTGTCAAGTGTTCCCGGCAACCTTGAAAGGGCAAGCGCGCACTTGGTTCCACTCCCTGCGTGATGGGGCCATCAACAACTTCGCAGAAATGGCGCAGCAGTTCGTGGACCAGTTCATCGCCAATCGTAGGATTGTCCGAGATCCCTCCCATCTCTCAGGAATCCGCCAGAATGACGGAGAGACTCTCAAGGATTTCTTTCGACGCTTCACTTCGGAGGCTCGACAAATCCTAGGGGTCGACCCCGAGCTCCTGCG
Source organism: Dactylorhiza incarnata (assembly GCA_033032865.1). Lineage (NCBI taxonomy): Eukaryota > Viridiplantae > Streptophyta > Magnoliopsida > Asparagales > Orchidaceae > Dactylorhiza > Dactylorhiza incarnata. The sequence continues at coordinate 8,397,709 of JAWHQI010000086.1, forward strand.
AGGAGTATTCCTTGGAGGGCTCCGCCCCGGTGGCTTCTACTCCGCACTGATGCGAGAAACTGTGCCTAGCTACCCAGACCTCGTCCACCGAGTTGAAGCTCAGATTGCAGCCGATGAGGCGATTGAAGCGCACCGCCAGCAGTTCGAGGGGAGATCCAAGAGGAAGAGAGAGGATTCGTTGCCGCGGACGGTTCCCGATAAAAACAATAAGCAACACGACACCCCCAGCCGAGACCGAGGTTCTCGCCAGCATCAAGACTACACTCCCCTGAACACAACCCGGACTAACGTTCTCCTTGCCATCTGCGATCATCCATCTCTTCAGAGGCCTAGGGCTCTTGCACCAAATTCCGGAGACCAATCCAAATACTGCGACTGCCATCGAGGTCACGGGCACAAAACAGAAGATTGTTCACGACTGAAATCAGAAATTGAACGATTCGTTCGTCTGGGACTCATTGAAAAATTTCTCCAAACCAAGGACCCTGAACCAACATGTCAAGAATGATCCAGCAGGGGGGAATCCCCAGAGCGACCATCCCGAAGAATAGCCCGTTCACTGCCCATGGAACGCCCGGGGCACCCGACGTATTTACTTGTATCTCATGTTTTCAGCATCCATGTAACAAACAAGTATCATTCTACCTATTACTTTTTATCATGCGCCCAAACCAAAAGCGTCATTTTCAATTGTACTGTTTCTCCCAAAACAGAGTGTTCAGATCGTCCGACAAGGGACTCTGACCTCTCCCAGAATAAAGTGTTCAGATCGTCCGACAATGGACTCTGAGCTCTCCCAGAACAGAGTGTTCAGATCGTCCGACAACGGACTCTGACCTCTCCCATAACAGAGTGTTCAGATCGTCCGACAACGGACTCTGACCTCTCCCATAACAGAGTGTTCAGATCGTCCGACAAAGGACTCTGACCTCTCCCAGAATAGAGTGTTCAGATCGTCCGACAACGGACTCTGACCTCTCACAGAACAGAGTGTTCAGATCGTCCGACAACGGACTCTGACCTCTCCCAGAACAGAGTGTTCATATCGTCCGACAATGGACTCTGACCTCTCCCAGAACAGAGTGTTCAGATCGTCCGACAACGGACTCTGACCTCTCCCAGAACAGAGTGTTCAGATCGTCCGACAACGGACTCTGACCTCTCCCAGAATAGAGTGTTCAGATCGTCCGACAACGGACTCTGACCTCTCCCATAACAGAGTGATCAGATCGTCTGCAACGGACTCTGACCTCTCCCAGAACAGAGTGTCCAGATCATCCCACAAGGGACTCTGGCCTCTCCCAGAACAAAGTGCTTGTATATGTCATACAAAAACGAAAACAACCGCACACTCATCCTTCAACAGCAATTTCTACCCAAGGCACCACAAAGATAGCAATGATCAAAGCCGCGAGCCAGACTCGTGCAAAAAGCCGCGAGCCAGACTCGTGCAAAAAGCTGCGAGCCAGACTCGTGCAAAAAGTCGCGAGCCAGACTCGTGCACAAAGCCGCGAGCCAGACTCGTGCAAAAAGCCGCGAGCCAGACTCGTGCAAAAAGCCGCGAGCCAGACTCGTGCAAAAAGCCGCGAGCCAGACTCGTGCAAAAAGCCGCGAGCCAGACTCGTGCAAAAAGCCGCGAGCCAGACTCGTGCAAAAAGCCGCGAGCCAGGCTCGTGCACAAAGCCGCGAGCCAGACTCGTGCAAAAATCCGCGAGCCAGACTCATGCAAAAAGCCGCGAGCCAGACTCGTGCACAAAGCCGCGACCTCGCCGTCTCTCCAAGGGCGCTCCTCGCCTCCCGGAGCTCACCCTGGATGGCCATAAACCAGTCCTTCAAGCTCACATAATGATCGTTCCACGTAAGCGCGGTCGATGCCTGGGCCTCCATCTGCAAAAGAAAATAGATAAGTCAGAGCCGCGACCTCAGAATGACGCCATACAAAAGGAAGAAGAAATCCTGCTTACCGCCTGGTTCATGGCCTTCAGAGAGGAAGAGACCCTCTTCCCTTCCGACACCTTTCGAGCTGTGCCTCGCTCCGGGGGAGCCTGGGGGGTAGAAGATCCCAGGACCTCGAGCTCCTCATTAACCGGCTCGCCATCAGCTCCAGATACACAAGGAGCCGCCTCCTCCTGAGGAGCATCCTGTACCAGTCGAGGAGCAGGACTTGGCTCCCCAAGACCTCTAAACACCAACTTCCTCTTTCTGTTTCGAACAAGAGGAGTGGCAGCAGCACGACCAGCATCAACGGACAACCCGCATAGAAGCAGGCGCTTCTCGTCCACGAACAGGGAAATACTGTGCAGAATGTTCCCCAGCTCTCGAGCATCTGAAAATCCGAGAACGGGAGAAAACTCCCGCTCACGTCCTCTAAGTCGCCGGCAGCGATCTGGTAAAGAGTTCCACACCTACGGTAGTCCCTCTGGGTTCCTGACGTATCCAAATAAAGTATTCCCGTAACGGCGGTCCACCCGAGTCTCGAACTCCAGCCATCTCTTGTTGCTAAAGACTTCACTACGACCTCCGCCATCAACCCGCACCTCACACCATTCCTTGAAAAGGCCCAAGGAGAACTTCGCACCGTGCTCTCGGAAGAAGGCGATCAGCCCCATGATCCGCACCATCCCCTGAGGCGTAAACTGTGACACTGGGACGCCACAAAATTTCAGGATCTCGATCACCTCCTCGCACACCGGGAGGCGAAAGCCGCTCCGAAGCGAGGACTCGCAAATGGTCATCCAACCCCGAGGCGGATTCTGTACTCGCTCCTCAGGATCCGGGATCCAAACCACCACGCGTCGGATCCAAACCTCCTCGCACACCGGGAGGCGAAAGCCGCTCCGAAGCGAGGACTCGCAAATGGTCATCCAACCCCGAGGCGGATTCTGTACTCGCTCCTCAGGATCCGGGATCCAAACCACCACGCGTCGGATCCAAACCTCCTCGCACACCGGGAGGCGAAAGCCGCTCCGAAGCGAGGACTCGCAAATGGTCATCCAACCCCGAGGCAGATTCTGTACTCGCTCCTCAGGATCCGGGATCCGAACCTCTAATCCGGGGGGCAGGTTGAAGCGCCTCCTCCATATGGCAACATGATCAAGAGTAAGACTCGAGGCCAGCCGCATTGGGCGACTTTGCCCGCCACGCCGAGTAGCCTGAAAGACAAAGGGAAAAGCGTCAGCACGAACCTCAGGTAAGGATAAGGGGAGTCCATCCGCGAGGCTAACCACCACACAAACTTCGCGTGCAGGTAAGCCCCGAGAACACGCGCGCAAGCACGCGGCAGACCCCGCGGGAGCAGCTCGCGCGACTACCCGCGCGACAACCCGCGCGCGCGCCCGCGCTACCGCCGCGCGGTAGCCCGCGCGGCAGCCCGCGCGGCAGCCCGCGCGGCCGCCCGCGCGCGCGCTCCCGCCGCGCGGTAGCTCGCGCGGCAGCCAGCGCGCTCGCGCTACCGCCGCGCGGTAGTCCGCGCGGCAACTCGCGTGCCTCGGGCGCGGCCCCCGCACGCACCCGGCCGCGCGAGCAAGCGCAGGTGCGGCCCGCAAGCGCGCCCCTCCGTGCGAGCACGCAGCCGCTCGTTCCCTCCACGCGACTCCATGCGCCTCTTGTGCGCCCGTTCGCCCGCCTCTGTGGAAGTTGGACCTTTCACCCTCACGCTCACCTTGGCACCGCCATCATCACCGCCAACCTCCGCACCCGAATTCACTCCGGCCATCGCTCACGAATACAAGTCGTAAAAGTAAAATCCTATCGCTCTCCGTGCGCTCCAAGCGTAGGATTTGGGGGGCAAATGATGGGTTCCCCCTATTTATGAGAAAAATAATAACTCTCGCGCACCGGATCCCATTCCCGCACGCTACATCCCACTACGACGCAACGGATCCCGAAACCACCGCACACCGAATCCCACTCTCCCGCACCGGATCCCACTACCACGCGGCGGATCCAAACCACCACGCGTCGGATCCAAACCACCTCGCGCGGGATCCCAACCGCCCCGCGCGAGATCGCAACCGCCGCCGCCGCCACCGGCCGGCCGACCGCCGCCGCCTCCACCGGCCGACCGCCGCCGCCGCCGCCGGCCGCCGCCACCGGCCGTCGCCTCCACCGGCCGCCGCCACCGGCCGGCCGACCGCCGCCGCCGGCCGACCGTCGCCGCCTCCCCCGGCCGACCGCCGTCGCCGCCGGCCGCCGCCTCCACCGGCCGATCGCCGCCGTCGACCGCCGCCTCCGCCGGCCGCCGCCGACCGGCCGCCCCTTGGCCGCCGGCCGCCGCCGTCGCCGCCCTTTGCTCTCCACCGTCCGATCTCTGCAGGCCTCCGCGGCCCTCCGATCGTCTCGCTCAATCACGGCCCTCCAATTGTCATAAACGATCTCGGCCCTCCGTTCGGTGGCTATCCACAATAACCACCGTAACCACCGTAACTTCCACTCCAAAGCCCTATAAATACCCCCATATGCCTCCTTTCAAAGGGGGCTCTCATTCCCTCCTAGACTCTCTCTCTCTCTTCATTTCCTCCTCTCCTCAGAGCTTCTCTCTCTACACTCCGCCACTTCTTTTCTACTACTTGACAGGTTCCTCCTACGAACGCCTCTCACCAGGGAAGAAGTGTTGCGCCGTTCAAGGCGAGCGCCCCGAACCCGAGCAGAAAAGTCACGGCGCTCCGCGAAGTGCTCGCCCAGGAAGTGCACAACCACACAAGATACGCAGCAAGGCGCTCAACTCCTAAGCGGTGGCCTGTCACCCACGGAGTCTTCTCTCTCTCTCTCCCACAATTGTAACAAGGCGCGGCCTGTCGCCCTTGCATTCTCCAAGAAAGCACTGTAACAGCCTAATATAGTGGATTTCGGCCAGCACCGCCCTGGCCACGTGGTTTTTCACCCTTTGGAGGGTTTTCCGCACTAAAGATCTGTGTGTACAATTTTCAACATTTACTCTCTGCAATATTTTGACTGTGTGCGCGCTCGACCGCCCGGGCTAAGACGGACCGAATCTAAACCGGTCTACCGAGGGCGTTGAGAGGCCGCAACAAGACTAATTGCCCAACCCATGATACTTACGACATGGCACCTCATGCTCTCACCCGAAGCTTGGGCAAATAACACATTGTTCAATGCTGCGTGATCTACCCAAAACTTGTGATTGAGAACAATAATACTTTCATCAGGGATTACACATGGAACACTTTATACATAATATATATTTTTATACTATTATATATTATATAACGTTATAGTTCAATTAATTCATATATATCATAATTTAAGGCTGCGTTTGGCACAATGGTGGCGGTCGTGAACGAGGAGATAAAATCGTCATTCGTGAACGGGCACCTAAAGAACTTCATCCACTTTTATTTTCAAGTGGATGAAGTTCATTAGATGGGCGTTCATGAATGACAGTTTTACTACCGTGTTCATGACCGCTACCGTTGTACCAAACAGAGCCTAAGTATTAGCAACAACTTCTGAGCTAACTCATAAGGTGGGTTAATTATTCAAAATGGGCATGTGGATTAGATCCCCAACAATTATTTTTGCATTAACTTTAATGAGGCCCACCCAGTTTATCAAGACCGCTCACGGTTCGGTGGGTCAACAGTTTAACTCGGTTTTGACTGGTTCAAAGCCGGTTTTTAGTTTGGTTGGTTCCTTAGGTTCGCCCAGACCACAGCCTAGGTTCTAGTTCACAGTTGAACCGGCCGGCCTGGTTTGAATTTTAAAGGGCGTTGTTAAACGCGCCATACTTTAGGCTATGCGCATATTTTTGTTAAAAACACCACAGTATGCTAAAGATACACAAAAATATTAGACACCGTATTATTTGTCAACAACACCAACTGCAAAAATCTTAACATATCAATGAACCACAATATGAATTCATCAAAATACCCCCACAATATGAATTCATCAAAATAGGGGGTATCGATGGCACATAACATGAATATAACAAGAATTACATCCCTCGAAATTGATGAGCTTGTACGCAGAAACTGTATCGGGGGACATCAATCTAGGTTTTTTTGTAACTACACTCTCGTTGTAAATAGTTCAGATGATAGTTGTATTTTCATTACTATTTTTCTTCATGGTAGCAAAATTTTTGTGTGACTTTACTCCTGAAACATACATATCCTCAACTAACTTCATCTCCTCCTTATCCAAGTGGCATGCATATGCATGAGCTTCTAAATGCACCCGCTCATGATAATGCTTCCCACATAATACTGATATCTACCACTCTTCAATATTTGATGTTTTTGTCCTTTAACGAAAAAAGGACAATCACATCTTTTACTCGATGATTTCTGAAGATTCTTCTTGACAATATCTTTATTAATTTGATTGGTTCGACAATAACCTCCTCTATCACACACAAGGAGCACACGGGATGTCAGACAACTATCTGGCTTATCCGAACATTTTATCGTGACTACAAACTCAAACATCAACTAACTTTTCAAGCCCACTCAATTAGGGCTCATTCGTTTGCACGGAATTGAAGACATGGAATTTAAATTCGACGACGAATACCAATTACGTCGTTCGGTTCTTAGGTAGCTTTAAGAATTGGAATTTGAGTTGAATATCATGGAATTGATTTTAGCCTGGACACAAAATTTAGCTGGACATATCGGAATTGGGCGAGTTTGACTCGCTCAATTGACTCCCGATAAAAAAAAGAGGAGCAATGACTCCTTAACTGCGCTTCTCGTTCCTCATCGACATTCTGACACTAGTTTTTTCGCACAAAACGCGTTTTTGCCTGGGCGCACATTTTTTCGCCCGAGCGCGCATTTTTCGACCGGGCTCGCGTTTTTCGCCCGGGCACGCGTTTTTTGCCCGGGCGCGCGAAATGTAGCCCGGGCGCGCGTATTGTCGCCCGGGCACGCGTATTGTCGCCCGGGCGCGCGTATTTCGCACGCGCGCGCGTACTTCGCCCGAGCGCGTGTTTTTCTCCCAGGCGCGCGTTTTTCCCCGGGGCGAGCTTTTTTCGCCCGGGCGCGCGTTTTTGGCTCGGGCGCACGTTTTTCTCCCGGCACGCATTTTTCGCCTGGGCGCGCATTTTTACGCCCGGGCGGCCGTTTTTCTCCCAAGCAGTCGTTTTTCTTCCGAACGAGTATTTTTCGCACGGGCTGGCGTTTCGTCGCTCAGGCGCGCATTTTTCGCCCGAGCGCGCATTTTTTGCCCGAGCGCGTTTTTTCGCCTGAGCGCGCGATTTGTCGCCCGAGCACGCATTTTTCGCCCGAGCGCGTATATTTCGCCCGGGCGCGCATTTTTTAGCCCGGGCGCGCGTTTTTTCTCCCGGGCGCCTGTTTTGTCTCCTGGGCGCCCGTTTTTTGCTCGAGCAGCGTTTTTCTTCCGAACGAGCATTTTTCGCCCGGGCTGGCGTTTTGTCGCCCGGGCGCGCATTTTTTGCCCGAGCGCGCATCTTTCGCCAGAGAGCATTTTTTTGCCCGAGCGCGCATTTTGTCGCCCGAGTGCGCATTTTTTGCCCGAGCGCATTTTTTTCGCCCGGGCGAGCGTTTTTTTTTTGCCCGGGCGCGCATTTTTTTTGCCTGGGCAGGCGTTTTTCTTCCGAACGAGCATTTTTCACCCGGGCAGGCGTTTTGTCGCCCGAACGCGCATTTTTCGCCCGAGCGCGCATTTTTCGCCCAAGCGCTCATTTTTCGCCCGAGCGCGTGTTTTTCGCTGGGTGCACATTATGTCACTCGGGCGCCTGTTTTTCGACCGGGCGCCCGTTTTTCTTCCGGTCGGGCATTTTTCACCCGGGCGCACGTTTTTTGCTCGGGCGCGCATTTTATCGCCCGACCATGTGTTTTTCGCCCGGGCAAGCGTATTTTGCCCGGGAAAGCGTATTTCGCCCGGGCATGCATACTTTTTCAGCAGACCCATTTTTATTATATATGTAAATAAATATTATTTCTTTATAATATTTTTAAATTCTTAGATTGAATCTTATTTAACAAACGAACAAAAAAATTGATTAATTCCACAATAGTCACCAATATTGTTTATTAGGAGAACGCTGAAATTGGAATTAGACAAATTCCAATTCTGAATATCGAATCCCAATATCGAATTCCTATATCAAATTCCAATTCTGTCCAAACGAACTGACCATTAAGAATTTTCTTGTCACAAATAGTTGATCAGTCTCAAAATAATAAGTCACAACTCACATCCACTTCATTTTTCTTAGCAAATTCAGCGACAGGGATATTTTCAACCTTATGAATATCATCACTACATATTACCCCTATGCAGCAAAAAACCACAAATTTACAACATTCGTACCAAGGAAAAACATTGAAATACAGCAGACTTAGCAAAATCTCAACGCAAATATACAATATCTTTGAAATTTTGGTTTGTAGGAATGAAGAGGGATGATAAATGGAAAGCCCTCCCAAATATTTTATCCACCAATTAAAAAAGAGGAAAACGATTGAAACTTTCCACATTCACTCCAAACTATTTTTACCCTAAATTTACAATCAAAGTTCAAAGAAAATCCACATCCAACAGACATTCAAGCCACATTTAGAGTTTAATTCACTCCACATTCAAATTTTAACTTCATTCAAACCACATTCAATTTTACATAAACTGTTTTAGTTATATCTGAGACAGGGAACAGAGATGCAAGCGATCGATTTTGCCACTAGCCAAAGAACAGAGATGAAGGCGTCAAGGAAGGCTTCGGTTTTGATACTCGCCGGTGAATCTGCTACCGCCGTTGAGAGGCAATGCCAAATGCACGGACTAGAGGAAGCGCAACGTCAAGGATGGCAACGATCAAAATTGGGACTAGCGGCATCGCAGACAGCTGTAGTTTCAAAATCGGGAGAGTGATGTGTGCTTTTAAGAATGCGCCTAATATTTTATTATGCAAGGATTTTAAGCCTAAATTTCTATGGACTAGGTGTGCGAATAGCAGAAATTACTGTGCGTTTAACAACGCCCTTATTTTAAACATTGTATGCAACAATGCTTAACGTGCATCCACATAAATCTTCTGAAGGAGATCGGCAAGAACCCTACTGTCACGCAGAATCCTTAATTCCCCAAATTTGCTCAAAAACAGCAACACAACACGAAAATTAAAAACTAAGAAAAACAGTAAGATACCACACAAGAATTTCACACAACATAATGATCAATATATAAACTCACCACAGTCACAATTCTCACAATTCATCGTAGCATCTGAAGGAATGGTGAAAGAAACATTAGAGAAGAAAAGAGAGAGGGTCAGAGAGAGTGAATATTTTTTGCATTTTCACCCGTTAAAAATGCAGGGTAAAGTTTGCCTACATTTTACCCTTGTGGTGGGACCCTTCCCCGGACCCTCGCTGCGCGGGAATGCTTTTTGCACCAGGCTTCCCTGTCCCTTTCACCCGTTAAAAATATTCTCTCCCGTGTGCTGTTCGCACTTCATTTATGTCAGAATAACACTATACACGCTTAAAAAAAAACTCCAAAAGAATGGTACTAGCAACTGAAATAATAATAATTTTAACCTGAATAGCATCACTCATTTACCCATAAACGGTCTAAAACGTGAGCCGGCCCTCAAATCTTCCACACACTGGCCGTTCAATTTTTGCTGCTTCACACACATCTGCCGTTGAATATAAACCCAAAGAATCACAATCCCATATTTTGAAGCATATCAAGCTGCCATGATTATGACCACAATGAGCAGGATAATCCCAAATATGACTAACAGCAAGCAAGCCTGTAGGAAGGGAAAGAAATGAAATAAAACAGAGAAATGCAGAATCACAAGCAGTTCAAATACTGGTAAAAAAGCATATCATATATGTTCATACCAGAGATGAGTTTGATTTCTGCGTTTTAGACGCTTTGCCTAACTGGGTCTTAGCTTGCGCTGTAGCCGCCAGGGAGTTCTCGACATTTGAGTCAATATCATCTACGGAAAATTGATGAAAGATTAAAGTTCATTCAAATAAGCTCGCCATGAGTGCGGGTAAGCCGAGATTCATGACGAACTTTGTACGTAGGAGTTTGATTTTGTTTCTAAGAACTCAGGTTCAAGCTTCAATTAAACCTTTAATATTAGTTGTAAATTTATAGCCTAACGGACATTGTGTTTCATCCCCACATGTCTGTGGCACCACGATCCGCCCGAAGCGCGCTCTGTCTTTTGCTTTTAGATGGGTCGTGACATTAGTTTCTTCTATTTCAAGTCACAGAAGGCAATCGGAGAAGTGATGTCTGGGTTTTACGTGAGAGGGGCAAATATGGCAGTATTAAGCCCATTTAGGCTAGCTCAATCGAACCGTTAGGGTCGACAACTAGAAGATTAGGCACATGTGTGGGCCCAAAGACGCTGTTTTCTTGATTTAAACTCTGGGTCTCTTTGACGCCATATTGATTTTGTAGAGTATTTGGATCAAAACAGTTTCATAGGGGGTGATTGTTTGGTCAGGCAAAGAACACTTGGATTCGGATGGCGCTTTGTATCGTGTTCTACATGTGGCGGTGATGAGTAGCATTTTTATCTAATATTATTATAGTTTTTAGGCTAATAATAGTTTGAATTTATAAATAATACGTCTATTTTATCTAAATAATCATTTCAATTCATAATTGTTCACTAACTTAAGTTTGTTTTATGTTTTTTAGGATTTCTGGAGTTTTCGCCGAAAAATGCAAGTACATGCCCTCAGTCACGCCCGTGACCAAGGGCGTGTCAACATAAAACTCATTCCTGACCTGCTGCCGCCAACCTGGACTCATTCTGAGGAGAATTCCAAGTAAACGCCCGTGACTGCCCGAGTCACGCCCGTGACCTTCCAATGTCACGCCCGTGAACCCTGCCTCCAGCTCAGCCGGCCGTGTCCTGAAGTCATGATGCGATTTCGCCAAGTACACGCCCGTGACTTCCAATGTCACGCCCGTGACTTCCAATGTCACGCCCGTGACTTCCAATGTCACGCCCGTGACTTCCAATGTCACGCCCGTGTAGCCTCCCTGCCAGCAGATCACGCCCCAGATCACGCCCCAAGAATGCTTCGCCAATGTCACGCCCGTGTAGCTCCAATGACACGGGCGTGTAACTCCTTTGCCGCCAGAGTCACGTCCTTCCCGCCAAAGATTTCCCGCCCCAGCGTCTGTTTTAAGATTACACGCCCTTGGTCACGGGCGTGACCAAGGGCGTGACACGCATGTAACGTCTGCAGTAACTCCTGAAGGCGCATCTCCCGCTCCAGCTTCGATCACGCCCATTACACGCCCTTGGTCACGCCCTAACCCCAACTTTTGCCTATAAAAAGGCAGCTCTTCCAGATCTCTGATCATCCCTTTTTCCACCCTTCTTGGGTTGAAACTCCTCTCCTCTGCCCCCTGGGCAGAATTGCTTTTCTTTCATTTATTGTATTCTCTTATTTCTTAGCTTAGATCTCAATTCCATGTATTTTCATTTTATGCAAAGTAGTTGTAGATTTCAATTAATGCAAAGCTTTCAATTTCTTGTACCCTCTTTTATTGTAATTCAAAGTTATTTTAATAAAATGTTATTGTCTTATTTTTTCCATCTCTTTTATTCTCATGTCAAGTAGATTTTATTTAAGATCTTGAAAATTGCGAGCTTTGGATGAAATGAATTCTCTTTATTATTTTCAATCCTCCTTCTATTTATTCTTGAATATTAACGTATCGTGTTCATATTTCGGTTATGAATTGCAATATTTGTTTTCAAACTCTAGTTAGCCGAACCAGCTCGTGAGTATGAATCGATCGCTCAAGGATAAAAAGAGTAGAACGCAATCCTTGAATGAGGACGACGTTACCCTTCCGAATTGGAGTAAAAGCCAATAGTGGGATTCACCTCGTAAAGCGAGTCTTAGGTTATCAATTATAGAATGGAAATTCAATTGATATTTCCTAAACTTAGTTTGGCGTAGTCCTTGAAAGAGGTACGTTCATAGTCCGAGAATCTCCACGGTCAAGGATCGGATTAGAATTTATCTCTTTTGATTTTCATTCCAAGTGCGCTTTGATCAAGATTTGTTTTCTTTTCTTTATTTCTTTATTTTAAATTATCACTAATAAAATATTATTCGATAAAATAATAGTTTTGTTTTCTCGAAGTAAAAGTACTCGACAGCCCCGAGTCTAATACGACCTTGATATTCTTTATATCCTATGCTATATTTCGATAGGTACACTTGCCTTAATCGAGTATAGATTGGAGAACATGATTCTCTCTATCAGGCGGTCAGAACGGTGTTTGGGGGGAAAGCGGTATTAAACTCCGTACAAAACATACTCCTAGGGTCAGTTTGGTTGAACGAAATTAGGGCTTTGGAATTGGAATTAGAGGTCTAATTCCAATGAAAATGGACCTCCAATTCTGACTCCAGAGCCCCAATTCAATAAAAACGAACCTTTAGTGATCCCTGAATTATGCAAAAGGCAACCTAAACAATTGCCCTGATCTTAAAAAACTACTTTAACACTTTGAAGACATAAGCAACTTACCAATCATGACTCCTTGGCCGTGAACCAGCACTGCAAGATCTTTGAAAATCTCACTGACCTCACCAATTTGCTGCTGAATCTCCTGTATTCCCTGCTCCCGCTCCTCAATGACAGCCTCGTTGAAAACTACCTCGTTATCCAATAGCAGCACCTCCTGCCTGAAGTCAAAATAGAAAACGAACAAACAGGTCAAGAATGCATGGCAAATCAATATTCAAAATTCAATCTATCAAATTCAAACAAGAAACAGTGTTCAAAGGCATAGTGTCCATTGTCCAAGGAATTTAAGGGCTGACACATTTAAACAGAAAAAGTTCAGTCATGAAAATAGAAAAGCAGCTTTCCAAATGGAACCTAAATAGCCCTTTAATTATACATGAACAGATTGTAGTAACTAAGCATTTGTATGGCTAGTTCCCATGAGCTCGTAATTCCCATCAGCTCTCTCTCTCTCTCTCTTCTCCCTCCCTCTATCGTATTGTTGTCCGTCCCCCACCTGTTCTCTCTACTTATCTTCTCTTTCTCTCTAACGGACTCTTCTCTCTCCCTCTCTCCTAGGTATGTGGATGCTCTCTCTCTCTCATGCACGCTGACTCTTCTCTCTCCTCTTCTCTTACACGTGGCCAGGGGCAGAACTAGGATTTTGGCGTAACCCGGGCACAATAAATTTGAACTAACAAATCATTGTTGAAAACATTGCCCGTGCTCACCTGCTCTCAATGTTGAAAATATAGCTGAAATAAAATTTGACTACTTACCGATCAGCAATCGCTAATCGTTGTTCGCCAATCGGCAGACTAAGGACTTTGACTTCACGTTGATCGTTGATCGCCAATCTGCGATCGTTGCTCGATCGGCGGGTGCCGTTTGACATTCTGCGATCGTTGATCGCCAATCTGCGATCGTTGCTCATCATCTGGAGTCGCGGTAGAGTAGTCCGTGGTGTGCATGGGGGAGTCAAGGAAGATCGCAAGGAAAAATATATAGAAATGCAGAGAAAATATATAGAAATGCAGGGAAAATATATAGAAATGCAGGGGAAAATATATAGAAATGCAGGGGAAAATATATAGAAATCCAGGGAAAAATTTAAATCACCAATGATTTCACCATTTTTGGAATTGGGATGGAAATGCAGGATTGCAGGGCAAAATACATAAGAGTTACAACCTTACAAGAAGAATGGAACATTGTAAGTTACAGGATAAAATCGTCTGGATTTGAATAGGGATGGAACTGAAGAACCTTTCCAAATACAGGAAGAAGCTCCTAATCCTGGAACTGCTTGCCGACGGGCCTTGCTTACTTGGAATCAGGATGGAACTTGGAAGATAAGAAGAAGCGAAAGCTCGAAACTGCTCGGGAATCACCGAAGGAACCAGGGCTCGCCAGCTCGCATCCTACTCTGCTCGGGAATCGTCGAAGAAGCGTAGCCGAATATGTGAATAGGAGGAGAAATGCTAAGGCATCCAGGTGGAGCAGGCTCACCATGAGGTATGAGTTCGCCCGTGCATGTGGCCCCCACCCGCTCTCTCTACTTAGAATGGATACTTGCAACGACCTTATGTATCGTATCTAGAGCTCACTTAAAACCAAAAACCATAAATCGAACCGGAAACAAACCAGAACCGCAAAGAATCAGACCAAACAATTACAGAATTATTTAGGTTCCGGTTTGAATTTTGGAACCGTAAACAACAATGGTCTGGGTGAGGTTCCTTCATTTTATTATCCGAACCAGAACCGCAACCGCAACCGCAACATAAATATCTCGAGCGATTTCAACAATTTTAGACCCGATCCGGACCAGACCGAAGCAGAACCGAACCGCAATCCGTTTATTATTATTCTTTATAATATATATTTATTATTATTATAGTATTATTATATAATATTAATATTATACATTTATTATCTATACGACTATACCTATATCAGTCGTCCGATTGCAGCGCCGTCCGATTGCAGCGCCGACCGATTGCAGAGCCGTCCGATTGCAGCACCGTCCGATTGCAGTGTCGTCCGATTGCAGTGGGATTCAAATAATCATACAGAGATCGCACAACATTAGGTCATTTTCCCGCTCCTTTACGTCAATGGCTTCCTTCTCGCTTTGCTTGCTCAATCGCTGAAGGCTTTCTTCTCCCCATTTCGACAGTGTTCGTTCCTGCAGTGTTCGTTTTGACCTTTCTACTGGAGCTTCAGATCTACGAATGGAGTCATCGACTTCCTCGACTGGCTTCTCCTAGACGATCTTCTGGTAGTGTTCGTTCTCTCCCTCGTTAGGGTTTCAAATTTAGAGGTCTCCGACGATCGTCTGGTGAGTTTAGTTCTTCTGACTTTTTTGGATCAGGTTTATGGTAATCATACAATATTGCCTATTCTTTTTCTATTTAGTGCGTCAAATCAAATATTATTGCATGCATATATGTATTAGTTCAATTTTAACATATTTAGACTTAAGAAATCATGAAATTATTGCTTCAATCATTTGAATTTGAATTTTCTTTTCAAATATGCATTTTTAAGAGACAATAATCTTTGTAAATGTGTCTAATGACTCAAATTATAGAGTTATAAAATGATTAAAACTATGACACAACCAATTGGAACAGGACCGAACCACATAGAACCGGACTAAATTGCATAGAACCGGACCAAACTGTTAGTGACCTGTTTGGTTTTGGTTCTTGTTGAGCGGAACAGTTAACAAAACGATTCCAAAAATTATGTTGAAACTGGAACCGGTCAAGCCAAATAAGGTTCTGGTTCTAATCTGAAGAACTGTTACATTAGCGGCTCGATTCACGGTCTTAGTAGAACCGGAACCGAACCGAAATCATGACAGCTCTAATCGTATCTAAAACATTTTAGAGTCAGGAAACTATCGAAAACCCATCCCCAAAAGTCTTGAAAACTTTTTATTTTAATTTTAAATAAATAAAAATTAGATACTCACAGGTACTCTTGAACATTCCCAAGTATGCTCAAAAACATTCCAAAATTGTGTATGTTGCGATACTTATATGGAGAAAAGCATGTGTTAGATGATACGAGATGGGGTTTTACATACTGTTATCAAAGGCCCATATCTATGATATGATACAATTTTGTGACTTGAATAAAGCGTCTTCATATAATATCTAATATGCCAGATATAAATATAATGATTAAAAAAATGAAGAGAATGTGAATGTCAATCATGCCCTCATATTAATTTGCGTTAATATTAATTAAAATTCAAAAGTGTATCACGTATTATAGTTTTCTAGAAAATTGTGATTTTGTATCATATCGTTGTTAGTTTTTCCAATTATTAGGTCGACCAAATCAATTGAGTCGTCCCGGTTAAGCATTTGCATCAGTAAGAGTTTGTTTGGATCTCCGACATATGTTAGTCAATTTTGATTTGCGTGAATAGTCAGAATTCTTGATATGTAGGCTAGACGATTTCGGAATTTAATCACGCAAACTTGATCGCACATTGACACGTACAGAATGTTCTAGTTCATTTTCATGCACCCAATTGAGTGTTTTCGGTGAATTTGAAATTAATCAAGGTTAAGGGGTAGATTTGGAACTCCACCCCAATAACCCTTGTACTCCCTATCCTATAAAAGGAGGCTTAATAACCAGTTATTCAAGTGGTTCCATACGTGAACAAGCATAAAGCCATCTCGTTCCTCTTCAGAAAACAAAAACCGCCACTTGATACCTTTGGTGATTCTAAGTCGTCATCGCCTCCAAGCCGGAAATCCTCTGTGCAAAGTGCAAACTAGGTCTTTTCCTTCACATCCAATTGAAGAACCTCCATACCAGATCGTCTTCGTAGCCGCCGGCTTTCACCGTTCTTTCAATTGTCGATCTTCAATTTCCCTAAGTGCAGGAACTCCATTGTCTTCAGAACCACCAGCCTTCATCAATTTTGGTTCTCTGCTCTGAAGACGCGTCTTCCTCCTCCGTCGTACCTCCTGGTTTCCAAGAAACAAGGGTTGCATTCCTCTACTTTGGGTTGAAGAGGATCCATTTTCACCATCTCTAGAACAAGAGGCTGTGTTGATCTCCCTTACTGGCTGATTCATTCCAGAGCGCTATATATCAACCTACACAAGGGGGAAGCTTTATCTGGAAAAATTGTTTCACAGATCTGGAGCACCCAATGCTTTGAATTGTAACCTTATTTTTTCATAGCAAAGAAAAGGTCCAGATAGTTCATGCTCTCTCTATCGTCAAGTACAACAAAGTTCACTCGAAGAATACAAGTGCGCTATTGAGGATGACGGCAATCACACAACATGAGAGTGAATCCAAGAACGGTACATGATTTAGTTTTCCGCACTTAATTTCAACGTGTGCTTTATTTTATTCTTTTCACTTTAACTTTTGTCCACAAATACTTGTGTCAATCATCATGTTCGATTACACTCATGCATATGAATTATTTAACATGTTCATGGCAATCAAGTTAGTGTAGGTCACCACATATATTGTTTTTCTCTTGGTCAGTAGCCTGACATCAATGTAGATGACTCACACATTGAATTTAAGTAACAGCTGGTATCAGTGCATACTTGGAAAAATTAACCAATTCCACTAATTCAAGACTGTAATCAATATGTTTGATCACAAACGTGCACGCAAATTAAAACCTATTAATTAATTTGAGAATATCAATGCGATAGGAACTTGTGAAGTGCACGTGATCTTTATGCACTTTTGTACCCTTTTGTCATTAATTAAAAGATCATGACATTTAAGTTGAGGGTAATATTAAGAATATACCGGTGTAGAAGAATCTCATGGGTCAATTGAACTATAGCCAACAAAGTGACTTGTTCAATTTGATTTGTGAAATTTCATTCCCACACGGCTCAAGGATTCCTCTGAGTCTGGCACGCAATCATTCACTAGTGCTCATTTAGGGTTTTAAAGCACACTATTAGCATCGTTGCTGATACAACAACAACAACAACAACAACAACAACAACAGAACCCATATAGTCCCCAATCATTGGGGGTATGGGCGGGGGAAGATTGGAAACATACCTAACCTTTGGCACTATGCACAAAGTGGCTTCTCTTAGAGGAGAAAGACCTAACCTTTGACAATAAATGCACAAAGTGGCTGCTCACAGAGTACCACTGAAATAGTGGCCCCCTATACAGTTTATCGTTGCTGATAAACTGCATTTTATTTCTCTTTTTCAATCACCTTTAAAGTTCACAACAATCTTGCGACTATTGACAAACTTAGAAGATCGAATTTCAAGTCTGACATAATGTTTGTCATGCAAATGAAGGACATCGAGCTAACTTTGACGACAAATAGGCCCAAGGAGCTGACTGCAAACAACACCCAAGCATAAAAGGACCATTATGCTACATGCATTATTTTAAATGTCCTCCGACATGTCGCCCGACATGTCATTTTTTAGGGCAAAACGATATGTTTTTCTAAAAAGTATAGATTATATCCTTTTGTAAAATATAGGCCGACATGTCCGATTTTTTCTGATACATCGGCCGACACGACTTTTAAATATATCGCACGCTATTTTATTTTATGTTATATTAGCAGACTAGCAACATATGCTTAAATCGATTAGACTTATTGTTTCAATTTTTTAACGTTTTATTCTTACAACCAATTTTGTATAATTGTTTCACAATTTTTTAATTTCATATTACAACAAATATGAAAATATTTAATACATTTATTACAAAAATATGAAAATATTTAAATCTTCTTTATTTGCAATAAACTTATTGTTATCAAAATAAAATTATTGTATACTATTAAATATATTTACAATGTATAATTTTGTATTTGTTAATAATATTTTAACGTAGATACTATTCGATTAGATTTCGTAATATAAATGGCTCATTTTTTATCTATTTGTTATATTATTTTTCTATTTTTATAAGATATAATTATAGTTAGTATACATAAAAATAAAAAATTTATTTATAAGACATGGAAATCCGATATTTTAAAATATCCCCGACATGTCTCCGACTTCCGACATCCGACATTTAAAAACTCAATCTGATATGTCGCCGACATCCGATATTTAAAACATTGGCTACATGGCATAAATCCAACAATATATGTCTACTAACTATGAAAAGATCCATTCCTGAACATCTGCTTAGTGGACTATTAGAGGTTGCCGATGCGAAGGATTTCCTCGCTACTGTGGGACAAAGGTATAATGTGTCCTCCAATGTTGAAATGGGACTCTCATGCAAGATTTTTTACCACACGGAACAACGGCGGTGAAGTTCATGATTACATACTGAAGATGTTTTACCACCAGAGGAAGCTGCAAGAGTCGGATATCACCATTTCGGAGACATGCATAGTGCACCTGACATTCAACACTTTGTCACCTGAGTTCAAAAATCTTTATAGACTACATACAATCTTAAGATGAGGCTTAGAAGCTTAATGACCTCGTCACTCGCTGTATTGCTGAAGAGGAGAAGTTGAAGAATGAAAAGACTCACACCGCACTGTTTGTTTTGAAGCCTTCATTTAAGAAGAAGATGATGAAGTCCAAGTCTCTGAGTTTCAGGATGGTCAGACTAGTGGAGCTAAGGATGTTGGTATTTCGACTAAGAAACCTCTAACATATTTCTTCTGCAAGAAAAAAGAAGACGTGAAGTCAAAATGACTGAAGTTTAAATCTTGGATGGGGAAACGTAGGTTTACACCTAAAGGTAATCTTCTTATACTGGTCCTATGTGAACCAATTTAATTGAAGCTCCATCGGGTTTTAGATTCTTGATAGTGGAGCAACTAATTACGTTGCTTACACATTATAGAGATTCATCAACAGGAGGAGGCTAAGCAAAGGTGAGTATAGACTCAAAGTTAGCAACAACGCTTAAGTGAAAGTCGAGTTCATTAGAGATGTTTGCATAATTTTAGATTCTAATTTTAAGCTTTTATTAAAATACACTTTTATATTCTTGATTTTAGAAAAAATCTAATTTATGTTTCTGTTTCAAACAAGCTTAATTATGGTTTCAACATTTCTAGTTGTTTAATTCAATTATTTTATGAATCAGAAGTTGTAGGTCATTCCTCTTTGTCTATGGATTATATATAATGTGTCTTGCGCCAATGAAATTTATGCCGCTTCATTTAATATATAAATATTGCCTCTAAGAGGCCCCTGATTAAAGAAAGATCTTGCATGTTGTGGCATAAAAGGTTTTACCACATCTCTAAGGATAAAGTGGAGAGACTAATTAAAAAAACATTCTCCCTGCTCTTGCCTTTAGTAATGTAGAGACGTCTTGACTGTTGTATGGGAAAATGACCAAAAGGTTAAGAAAGATGCTACATGTAACCTAAACCTATTGGAGATTATTCATCCAGACATTAGTGGGCATTATTCATCTACGCTCTGTGAAAATACCTATTTCATTACTTTCATATATGACTTCTCCCTCCATGGTAATTTGTTCTAGTTTAAGAAAAAGTCCAAGTCTCTTGATAAATTTAAATTTTCAAGAGTGAAGTCGAGAAACAATCAGGGAAAATCATCAAGATTGCTAAGTCTGACAGAAGAGCCGAGTATTTTAGACATGATGCCTCTAGGAAACATAAAGGTCATTTTGCTAGATATTTGGAGAATTGCGGCATTGTTGTCCAATACTCCATGTCGGGTAGTCCTAAAAAAATGGTGTAGCCAAAAGGTGCAATCGCAGTCTTAAAGATATGATGATGAGTATGATGAGTAGGACGAATCTTCTTGAATTTCTCTGGCGTGAAGCTCTTAAAACAGTAGTATATACACTTAATAAAATTCCTTCTAAATATGTGTCCATTACACCTTTTGAGTTATAGACTGTCAGGCGATCTAGCCTGAATCACTTATATGTTTGGGGTTGCACTGCAGAAGTTCATTTATATAACTCATTAGAAAGTAATTTTGTCAATAGGTCATCTCGTTGCTACTTCATAGGCTACCCAGATTATTCGAAAAACTTAGGTTTTGCTCCCCTTTAGGAGGTCCCAGAATTTACGCAACCTAGTTGCTCTCACACCATTGAGGAAGTCGGGGATGTTAAGCATATTAACTGCATAGTATCTGTGTAGATGACTAGTGATGCATGAACTTATTATAGAACCTGCAGAGGAAGTGAAGACAACTGACGCACAGTGAGTGCGCGCTGCAAATCCCAAAGGAAGTGCTACAAAAGTGTATCGGTCGCAAGTATTAAATTGAGTGAGTTGTCGCATCTCAGGGAATACGGAGCGAAAGTTCTCAAAACTACGGTGTCGTTTGTTATTTAAGAGATCGAAAGGTTGTTTTCACTATTACTAAGTGCACGAATTAAAAACTAAACTAAAGAAGGAGAACTTTATTCTATCCAAACCATTCAAGTAAGTTGCATACAGTAACATTAGTATGTATACTTCCACAATACAAGAAAATAAACAAGCGTACAACCATAAAATGAAAGAGAACCCTTGAACGTCCAAGGTCTTGGTCGAAGAGAAGAAAACACAGAGGGGGAAGAGAGTTTCTTCTTCGGATGTGCAGGAAACATTCGCAGACCGTCGCTCCGGCTTTCTGTTGGTCATTGGCTTCGTTCAGAGTAGAGGAGGGTTGTCACTATTGCTCACAATGCGTCCGTCTTCTCTCTATATGCTCTCGCCTCCGCATTAACTTTCTTGTCCCTTTAGCTTCCTTGGAGCTCGTTGAGAGCTATGATGGTAGCCCAAGAACCTCAGAAAATGGCTGGAAAAATCCCTCTAACTTCTCTTTCAGCTGCCCAAAAAGAGCTAATGATGGAGATCAGCCGCAGGATCGACATTGGACTTCAGGCCACCACTCGACGGGACCCGCATTTGTGTACTGCGCAAGACACGTTGATCGGATCAGCGATCCACGAGCGCGTCCAGAGCGCCGTTTTACATTTTATGTATTTTATTTTATTTTATTTTACTTTATTTAGTGTGATTCGGACATCAGACATAACAACCAATCATAGTTGTTCACGTCGGGTGCAAAAGCCCCCTTTCACTATAAATAGGGGTGATGAATGTCAGTTTGAGACATTGTTAGCCTTGTGAGAGAATTCAGAGTCGGAAAACATATGATGTGACGCTGCGATATCCCAGGTGCGACATCCCGGTTAATTTCCTCTAGTTTTTATGTTCCCTGTCTTTTTTCCCGTAATTCCATCCACACGATTTCTCCCACTTCAACCGTTAACCACCCCCTTCGTCCATACCACGCTCCATTGCAACCGAGAACCCCCATCCAGGTTCACGCAAGCGATCACCGCTTCCTGTTCCTGTCGCAGACCATAAACCATCTCCCGTTGCCAGACGCGGTTCGTGTCCCACTTCCCCATGCTCGAACAGAAGTAAAACAATGATCGTCTCCCGCAGCTAGTCGCGGCTCCATATGTTCCCCATGCCCGACTGTACACGCCTTCCCGCAACCAACGCAGCTTGACCACCCCCTCCCCTTCTAAAAAAACCACAAGCTTCTCTCCCTTTCCCTTACAGCAAACCGCAAGCTTTTCCTGGCCTTTTCCCCTCCGGCAGCAGCCTCTTGTTGCAAGCCCCACTTCGCACTGAAGCTGACAATCCCTCTCCCTCCATTACCCCAATCGTGGACTCCACCTTCATCCATGCCTTATTACTACCACCTCCTTATTTCCAGCAATGCGCACAGTCTCGACGACTCCCACTGTTGCTCCAACAATTGCCGCTACCAGATTCTTTGCTTGTGAGCATTTCCGCATTGTGTTTCTTTTTCTTTATTAAATATTAGGTGACTATTACATAGTGGTTTGAGGATATCTATTCGCTTGTGTAATTGTTTTTACTTTCTTAATTTCTTATAAAATTCCGTTTGTATAAGTTTGGCTTGAAACCCTTTGTGCGAAGAACATGATTTTGTTTGTGCACTTGAAAATTATGGCAAACGCTGCTAAGAAATTAATTCGGCTCAATTCGAACATACATGCATCATTTAGATTAAATTGTTTGAGTACAATCTGTAACTCACACAGATGTTTGCATTAGCGGCAGCACCATCTCACAGCCTACCCCGCGTCACCTAAAATCTTGAATTTATACGCTACAGGGAATCATCGTGCACGGTTGAGCAAACGGTCGTGCGAAACTTGGAAAATTTTGGCGGTAAAATTCGACAGGATAAAAAGGCAAGACGGTGGGGTGTTAGGGTAAAGTGCACGGTCTTGCGTCGTGCGGCGAACAGTGGTGTCGTTATATGCATCACCCTGCCATCCAGAATTGTTAATAGCAACCTTCTCGTGCGCAGGCGCACAGTTGCGAGTGAAGAAGCGCACGGGCAAAATGACAGAGACTTGAAATTTGGTTGGAATTAAATTTGCTTGCGCACAGTCGTGCGTGAAATGGCGCAGGATTGTGCGCTTGGCCAGTCGACGCATAAGCAGTCGACTGGCAAAATTGCACGAGCGTGCACAAAGTGGAAAACGATCGTGCGTGACAAGATGCAGAAGTAGAGAACGATCGCTTGTAGCTCATTATGATTTGGAGCTACACTAGAAAGACGTTAAAACCGCATTCTTGAATGGCGACCAAGATGCAGAAGTATGGTGTAGCCTGAGGGATTCAAGACTAGTCGTTCTGACATCGTATGTGCAAGCTCAACAAATCTGTACATGGTTTAAAGCAAGTCTCAAGACAGTGGTATCTGAAATCTGATGAGGTGGTCACTTCATTTGGTTTTGTTGAAAACAAATTAGATCGATGCATATATCTCGAGATCAGTGAAAGCAAATCATCTTCTTAATTCTTTACGTATATGATATCTTTCTTGCGGGTAGTGATTTTATTATAGACATCGAGATAATTAGAGACAGATCTCGCCATACATTAGGACTCTCAGAGGGCTTACATTAAGCATGTACTGGAGAGATTTAGGGCGTTTGGTACGGTGGCGGCGGCCGTGAACACGGTGTTATGAACAGTCATTCGTGAACGCCCCCACCTTACCTAAGGAATTCCATTCACTTTTGTGTTCTAAATTGGTTCTTTTTCTTGGTGGCGGTCATAACCGCTGCCACGGCAAATACATATTTTATGATGTTAGCATTTTTATCAAAAACAACTCGCCAAACAAACCCTTAGTATACTCAAATGTAAGGTTGGTGATGTCCCAATAATTAAGTGTGACAAGTTAAGTCTGCCACAATACCATAAAAATTAAAATGATACTGAGAGAGTCCATGAAGAATATACCTTATGTCAATACAGTGGTTAGTTTAATTGTCCAGTATGCAGCAGACCGGACATTGTTTTTGTATGAGACTTCTAGAAAAATAGCAGTCAAATTCAAGACCTGCTCATTGGGTGGTTGTCAAGAAGGTATTGAGGTACTTAAATATAACAAAAGTTTTTAAGTTGATCTATTGTAGAGAACAAAACCTATAACTGGTGGGGTATACGAACTCTGATTTTACTGGTTGTGAGGATGATCGGAAGTCTACATTTGGATAAATTTTCAAATTAGTTGGAGGGGTTGTTTCCTGGAAGAGTGTCAAACAAATACACATTACTTTTTCCACTATGCAAACACATATTGTTACTCTCTTTGGAGACGCCACTCAAGCTGTTTGGCTCAAGAACTAAGTTAATGGTCGTTGATACCATTGTTAAGCTCATTCATTTGCACTGTGATAATATTTTAGTAGTGTTGTTCTCTATGAACAATAAAAATATCACATGATCCGGGCAAAAACATTATTCTCTTGACCGTGAAAAAATTGGTTGAGAAAGGTGACATTATGGTGGAGCACATTAGGGTAGATAATATGATATCGGATACACTTACCAATGAATTTTGGCCTAATATTTTTAAGAAGCATGCCTGCTGTATGAGGCATGTGGAGTCCATAAATGTACTTGATTAGTGGGAGGCTATGCATAGCTCCATTTAATGTATTTTCATATGTCAATTTATTTTGCACTTCAAATTTTCTATATATTAAGCTTTTGCAATTGAAAAGTTTATTTTCAAACGTAAAGCTTTATTCGAATATGGTATCGTTCAGCTCTGATACTCACAACTTTACGTGACACATTTCAATTCAATTAAAAATCTTGAAACTAACGTCAGTCTCAAACATAAGTCTTAGGGCTTTCATTTAATTCAAAAAGTCTTAATTGTATGTCTCAACGATACATTAATCAAACCTTAAGATATTTGTTTGATTGAGACATGCAAAGCCCTTTTGAGCATTAAGGATTTCTCGCAGCATGGTTAAGTGCATTCAGTGGAGAAATTATCTAACCATTGAGTTAAACAATAATTTGTGATCACATCTGCAGTGTGTTATTCCAACTCTTTATAACCACATTTTGTCTTTGTCGATTGAATTTATAAGCTTTTGTGACCATGAAAGGACCTGTGTCGCATAATGATGTGGTTGCCGCCATGATTAAGAGTAAAGAATTCAGTTGAACCGGATTCAAGCGTGGAGTAAACTCATGATGCGAGCTTCACTATGGTAGCCTTAATTTAAGTGAAGTGTTTTGATGTAGGATTGACCTAAATTTCGATTTAATATTATTCCATGTGAGAGAATATTAGTTTTTCTTATTATTGAGTGGACTGAACCAGTCGAATCGTCCTGGTTAAGCATTTGCATCAGTACAAGTTTGTTTAGATCTCTCGTGAATATGAGTTAGTTTTGGTTTGCATGAATAGTCAAACCATCGATACGCGACTAGATGATTTCGGATTTTAATCACGCGAACATAGTCTCACCTTGACACGTACGGAATAATCCAATTCATTTTTGTGCACCCAACTGAGTGTTTGGGACGAATATGAAATTAATCAAGGTTAAAAGGTAGATTTGGAACTCCACCCCTTTACCCTTATACTCATATCCTATTAAAGGAGACTTAGTAACCGGTCATTCAAGCGGTTCCATACGTGAACAAGCGTGAAAGCCATTTGGTTCCTCTTCAGAGAAACAAAATTGCCACTCGATACCTTCGGTGATTTTTGGTTGTCATCACCTCCAAGTGCAAATCCTCGGTGGAAACTAGGCATTTTTCCTTCACTTCAGATCGAAGAACCTCCATAGCAGATCGTCTTCTTAGCCACCAATTTTCAACGCCCTTTCAGTTGCTGATCTTCAGTTTCTTCAAGTGCAGGAACTCCATTGTCTTCACTGTTGACCTTCATCGACTTACGATCTCTGCTCCAAAGAGGCATCTTCCTCCGTCGCACCTCCTTGTTTCCAGGGCGCAAGGGTCGCATTCCTCTACTTTGGGTTGAAGAAGAAGCGTCATTTTCACCATCTCCAGAACAAGAGGCTGTGTTGATCTCCCTTATTGGTTGAGTCAGTTCCAGAACGCTATAGATCAACCTACACAAGAGAAAAACTTTATCTGAAAAATCTATTTCACAGATCTAAGCACGATTGCTTTGAATTGTAACCTTATTTTGTCACAGCAAAGAAAAGATCCAGGTAGTTCATACTCATTCCGACGTCAAGCGCAGCAGAATTCATTTGTAGAAATACAAGTGTACTATTGAGAATGACGGAAATCGCACAACATGACGGTGAATCCAAGGGCGGTACTGATTTAGTTTTCCGCACTTAATTTTATCACGTGCATTATTTTATTTTATTTCTCTTATATCTTGTTCACATAAAAAATTGTGATCAATCATCATGTTCCATTACGCTCATGCATATGGATTATTTAATTTGTTCATGACAATCCTATTAGCGTAGTAGGCCACCACACATTATTTTTCCTCTTGGTCGGTAGCCTGACATCAATGTAGGTGACTCGCGCATTGACTTTAACTTAACAATCATATCCCCTGTCTCATCTCCATCCCCACATAACATAGTTGTTAACCTCCCTTGCTATCCCTTTTCTCCTCCCTCTCTCCTGTAGGAATGTGAAGTAAAAAAAGATATAAAATGGGAGGTAAAACTAGATATCTCAATGTTACATCATAAAAGGAAAGAGTTACAAACTACGGTTTCTTAAGAGGATATATGAATAGAAGTATATTTAAACGTAATGGAGTGAAACTTCATGATGGGGATCATATTTTGCGGGCGGGCCGACCCTTATCGAAACCCGCCCGAGTCTATTTACACGTAAGGCGGAGTTAGGATCGTCGAATGGACGATCCGAGCTGGTAGTCGCGTTTAGAACGACGATGACATATTTTTATGTATTTTTTGTAATTTTATTTCATGTATATTTGGTAGTTTTACGTTTCGGACGATCGTGGCCGTCCGTAGTGGGTTCTAAATCTATAAATAGGGGTATATTGGTTGTTTTTGGGATAGCAGAATTTGGAGAAAATTTCCGGGCTCTCAAGGTCTTCCCACGATGTCGATTCCGTAGATCCTTGGTGTCGAAGCCAAGGTAACTACTTTTCCTAACAACCCCACTCATCATAACTGCCCCACCACTCAATAACCACCTATTAACCGCCCCAAAACTGCTTGTAACCATTGTTTTTCCATGTTTCCTGGTAACTACTCTCTTCCCCACACTTACTACCTGCTGTCCCGGCCCAATCACCACCTTCCACTCACGGTTCAATGCTTCAGAAGCCGTGAACTCCTCAATCCACATTTCCCTGCACTTTCAAGTTGCGGTATTGGATCAAATCACCACCCTCCACTCACGGTTCCATGCTTCAGAAGAGGTGAACTCCTAAATTCACATTTCCCATGCACTTCCAAGTTGCTGGATTTGCCTAATCCCCACCCTCCACTCACGATTCAACTCAACCCTCCCAGAACTCCACTAAATAACCACCTATTAACAGCTCCAAAACTGCTCGTAACCATTATTTTTCAATGTTTCCTACAGGAACTACTCTCTTCCCAACAGTAGCTGCTGTCCTGGCCAATCACCACTTTCCACTCACGGTTCAATGCTTCAGAAGCCGTGAAATCCTCAATTCACATTTCCCTGCACTTCCAAGTCTGGATTGGATCAAATCACCACCCTCCAGTCACGGTTCCATGCATATATACACATGAAGTCAAAAAAATTTAAACAATATGGGATTAAAGGAAAAGGCTTTTAAGCTTTTCCAAAGGCAGCTTTCCATCAATCCCCGCAAAAAATATAATGCTCAAATAAACTTGCAATATAAATAATTCATCAAGTTTTTATCTTGTGTAATAGGTATAGGTGGAATGTATGCCTTGAACTTATACTTAGCACGAATTTCAAGATCATAACCTCACAATGACTACCACAGATTATGCCTCGAGAGATACTTTGTGACACAAAATGTCTTGGCATCCATTAAATACAATTGTATCAACATATTGAGTCAAACATAGTACATTTCATATAAACATTATATTGCATAGATAATATTGGCATTTTAGCATTGTTATCCAAATACTACTACTTACTATTTACTACCATTCAACCAAACAACTAAAGAAGATGCATATATAGGAACGTCTTTAGGTACAACAACTTAGAAAGCTATTAAGATTTAAAAGTTACACGGAGTATTTTAATGATATGGTTAAAATATCTTACATAGAGACCGGATAAAATTAGGAATGAATGAATCAGTGATATATCAAGAGTGACACCAATTGTAGAGAAGATGCGAGAAACTCGACTAAGATGGTTCGGACAAGTACAAAGGAGACCATTAGAGGCACCTGTTAGGCGTTGTGAGAGTAGTTGAGAGAGGAAAATTATCACTTGTATTCAATACTACCCAATACACATACATATATAGGAAAATACGAGCGAGGACTAAAATAACCACAGGATTAATGAGGACAATGATGGCGATCGTACTGACACTTCAAGCTATCAGAGGTTGGTTGGGAGGCTCATATATCTACTCAAGATACCTACAGCATAGGTGATATCAGGACGGGTGTGAGATAGATATATGAGCCTCCCAACCAACCTCTGATAGCTTGAAGTGTCAGTACGACTGCCATCACTATCCTCATTAATCCTGTCGTTTTCCTCCATGGTTGTATTAGTAGGGACACACCCAAGCATTCCAGTTTCTTTCAGAAGTTCCAAAACATACTTGCGCTGAAATATAAAAATACCTTGACTCGACCGAGTCACCTCAATACCCAGGAAGTATCGCAACTTCCCTAAGTCCTTTACTTCAAACTCAGCTGATAAGAGAGTTTTGAGGTTACGGATCTCCTCAATGTCATCACCTGTAATCACAATGTCATCAACATAGACAATGAGAACCACAATCTTCTGTTCATGTCTATGGATAAACATGGTATGATCAGATTGCACCTGCATATATCCAAACTTCAGCATAACTTTGAGGAACCGTCCAAACCATGCTCTTGGAGACTGCTTTAATCCATATAAAGACTTCCGCAACCGGCAGACAAGACCTTCTGCCCCTCTTCAAACAAAACCAGGTGAGAACTTCATGTACACCTCCTCATCGAGCTCGCCATGGAGAAAGGCATTCTTCACATCCAGTTGGTGAAGATCTCATCCTAAGCAAGCTGCACAAGATAGAAGAGTCTGAATGGAGTCCATCTTTGCCACGGGGACAAAAGTCTCCTGTTAGTCCACTCTTTGAGTCTGAGTATAGCCTTGAGCAACCAGCCTAGCCTTGCATTGTTCAACCTTACCCTCATGATTCTGCTTGACAGAGAAAACCCATCTTGAGCCGACGGCTTTCTTTCCAGGGGGAAAAGACGAAACATCCCAGGTATGATTTTTGTCCAACGCAGACATCTCCTCCATTGCCCATGTCCATATAGGTATGCTCAATGCTTCCAACCATGTCTTAGGAATGGTAACCATGGATAATGAAAACACAAAATACTGATGTGCAGGGGAAAGGTGATGATAAGTAACATGATTAGAAATGGGATGTTGAGTACAATGAGTTTTACCTTCCAACAGAGCAAGAGGAGCACGTAAACTATCATCGGCAGAACTTGAGTACGGAGCGGGCATTGGTAGCAGAGGAGCATTAGTGGTTTGTTTCCCTGTCTTACGACGGTGGTATATATGAGGAAAGGGAGACATCAGAGAGGAAGACAGAGGGACCTGAGCAGGAGGAGCCTGAGCAGAGGGATCCTGAGCAGGCGGAGCCTGAGCAGAGGGATCCTGAACAGGAGGAGCCGGAACAGGAGGATCCTAAAGCAGAGGATAAGGGAAAGAAGTATCTAACACGGTCTCACACTCACCAATCTCCCCCTGACGAAGAAAGTGAGTTGATTCCATATAATAAGAGTCCTCCCTGAAGGTAACATCCATAGTACAGTAGATGCGGCGGGAAGGAGGATGATAGCAACGATAACCTTTCGTGGTAGAGGAATAGTTAATAATGACACAGCGCTGAGCCAGAAGGTCAAGTTTGTCCCTATGAGGCAGATGAACATGCACAAAACACAGACGCCCAAAAACCCAGGGTGGCAGGTGAGAGGTATGGACAACATACATAGAGGAGAGGCGACCAATGGGGGTAGCATAAACTAGGACTCTTGACAGGAGGTCATTGATAAGGTGAGAAGCGGTGAGAACGTCACCCCAATAGGATTTAGGTAGGTGCATAGTATGGAGAAGACAACGAGCTACCTCAAGGAGATGCCGATTTTTTCGTTCAGCAACCCCGTTTTGAGTAGAGGTGTGAACACGTGTGGTTTGGTGCAAGATACCATGACTAGTGAGATAAGAACCAAATAGACCCCCATCGTCATATTCCCCCCACCCCCCCCACCCCCACCCCCCACCCCCATTATCACTACGGAGAACACAAATCTTTCCATTAAACTGGGTCTGAACCACTTTATGAAAAACTTGAAAGAAGTAAAGACCTCACTTTTTTTCTTTAACGAGTAGACCCAAGTGGTCCGCGAAAAATAGTCAATAAATGTGACAAACCACCTGAAACCAGATAAAGATACCAAGGGGAAGGACCCCACACATCAGAATGAATAATAGAAAACAGAGTGGTACTCGGATAAGTGCATAGAAGTATGACGAACATGTTTAGACATAGTGCATACATCACAAACAAAAGTTTTAATAAAAGGCATAAAAGCAGGAAACAATTTTTGGAGATAAACAGGGGAGGGATGTCCGAGGCAAAGATGCCATCGTCGAACATCCTCAGCAGTAGTGGTAGTAGATGAGAGAGCTTGAGTCGGTGGCTGATAGTCCAGGTAGTACTAACCACCATGATTCCTACCACTGCCAATTCTCCGCTTCGTACCCAGTTCCTGGAAAACACAGGAGTCAAGAAAAAAAGGTTACATAGCAATTAAGAGATCGAGTGATATTACTGATAGAAAGTAAATTTCGGGAAAAGATGGAACGTGGAGAACAGAGGTAAGAGAGTATCAGAAAGCAGGAAATATATCCTTTGCCCGCAATAGAGGATAAGGTGTCGTTAGCAGAAATAACCTTGTCTTTACCGGACAAAGGTGTGTAGGAAACAAAACCTGAGGATGATCTCGTCATATGATCAGTAGCTCCTGAGTCGATGATCCAATCAGACGAGGTGATAGTGACATCATGTGCATGGGGCTGAGCCGCGGTAACAAAGGAGGAAGAAGAATCGGGAACAGAGTCAGACTGGGAGTGAAGTAAACGAAGCAGAGCATCCAATTCCTGAGCGGAGAAAGAACTAGGAGGAGGTTCATCATAGACCTCGGTAGCATATGCAGCATCCGGAAAACGAGGGCCACCTGGCCGACCCCCTCCACGTCCAGGTGCACGGCCACGACCACGGCCAGCAGGTGTCAGGTGAGGATGGAGCTTAAAACACACATCCAGAGTATGATCACGTCGCCCACAATAAACACAAGTGGGAACAGTAGCATTGGTATGACCCCGACCAACACTAGCTAGGGTTGAACGTTCAGGAGGAACAACCATGTTGAGGGACTTCTGGCGATCATCATCTTCAAGAACCATGCTGAAGGCTTCCCGAAGGGAAGGAAGAGGAGAACGATGTAGGATATGGGTCCGGACGGTATCTGACTCCATATTAAGTCCCATCAAGAAGACATGCAGGCGGTAACGATTCTCATTTTGCTGTAACTTAACGGCATCCGCAGTACAGGAGGTAATGAACTGCTCAAAAAAATCCAATTCTTGATAGAGACGTTCAAACTCAGAGAAGTAGGAGGAGACCGTCATAGATCCCTGTCTTAGCTCCAAGATGCGGCGATGAAGCTCATAGATTTGAGTAGAACTACCAATCTAGGAAAAGGTTTCCCGAGCTCGAGTCCAAATGTCATGAGCCGAATCCAGCAACATATAACTTCGATAAACCTTGGGAGACATATAGTGCAAGAGCCAAGAGACGACAAGGGAGTTCTCTGAGTCCCAACACTTCCAAGAGGGATCATCCTTAAGTGGCTCCGCAACAGTCCCATCTATGTAACCAAACATTTGGTGGCTGCGTATCACATGTTGAGCAGCGCATGACCATTCCAGGTAGTTTGTTCCATCCAAGGGCACAGTGGTAATCTTCAACGAACCAGAGTGGCCATGAGTCCGCTGAGGGTCACTCATCTGTGGCATCACTTCACTTGGCGAAGAAACGGAGGAATCCCCCATGGCAAACCTTAGAAGATGGAGGATCAAGCGGCAGCAAAGCTCTGTGAAAGAGTGTTGTAGCCGGCGGTTGAAGCAGATATGCTTCTATCAGATCTTGCTTCTTGGCGTGCTAGGGCTGAGAAACTTGAAGCAGCTTCTCCCTGGAAAGGCCAAGGAGAGGAGGAATTGGCGTCGAATCAGCCGATCGGTCGAAATAGCAGCAGCATCGGCGTCGATCGGAGAGGCCAAGGATCAGCGTCGAAGGAGGAACTGGAGTCGAAGAAGAGGCGAAGGAACTTGCGTCGAAGGAGAGGCCAAGGATCAGCGTAGAAACAACTGCATCATCGGCGTCGATCAGTGTTTACAGCAGGTGGCTGCATCGACGGCGTCGAATCAGCCGCAAGCAGGGAGCGCAGCCCCCACTCCGACACACAAACCGGCAGAGAGGAAGGACGGGGAAGGGAAGAACAATCGACGGAGGAGCTCGCAGCGGGAGATGGAGGGGGCACGACTAGCGGTAGGCTCGCAGCGGGAGACGGACGGGACGGCTAGGGTTGGCCTTTTTTTGGCTCTGATACCAAGTTGAGAGAGGAAAATTATCACTTGTATTCAATACTAACCAATACACATACATTTATAGGAAAATAAGGGGAGTACTAAAATAACCCTACGACTTGACTAAACATAAAGACGGATTAAAACTAGAGTTTAATCACTAGGCATGTTAAACGAGGGAGGGGTAGACCAACAAAGACTTGGAATGAAACTATAAGGAAAAACATGATGTACTTAGGCATTAGTGAGATTACGACTAAAGATAGGGCACAATGGCGACAAAGGATCCATATAGCCGACCCCATTATAGTGGGATAAAAGCTTGAGTGTTGTTGTGGTTAAAATATCTTTCCAATAAAATATTGGAGATCAAGGGGATGCCAAATAATTGAAGAAGAATTATTATCATACAACTAATTAAGAATAAGGAAGATGATATGTTGTGCTGACTATAGAATAATCAAATTACATTAACAAAGAAACAATTTGAGATAATGCTAAGTAGATCAATGTTTTTTATGTTAATACAATTAATAAAAGAATATAAGGAGCATAGTGCATCTTCATTATATTACTTAAAAGGGCATATAATTCAATACAATAACAATTGATTTGGTGTGTAATAAGTCAGAAAGATGTTTCAATATTATGTTTGAAGTTTTTTAAAAATAAGTATACCAGAGCAATAACTACTAAATTAATTCTGGAGTGCTAAGAAAACGTCAGCATTGAGAGCATATCTTATTATACTGATTATGGAGGTGCTTAGTAGAACATTCAAAATAAGGTGTTTTGGTACACTTTTACAAGATGATATACATCCAAATGATGACAAACACTGAAATAAGTGACGAAGTTAGAACGGTAATAATTATTTAGAAGACTGCAGATGTAGAATTAGCACAACAAGTACTGGTATATGAAATTCCATTTTATTGGGTGTGATATTAACATCATCAATCAATATTATTAGAAGATAAAAATGTGCCTAGGTATGATAAGTTCAAGTATCTTGAATCTATATTAGAGAAAATGAGGATATAACTTGTAGAATAAAATCTAGGTGGCTAAAATGGAGAAATAGATCAGGAGTATAATGAGACAAGATGCTATCATGGAAATTTACAGGGAAATTATAAATCACAATCACGTCAGTGATTTTGTGTTGATTTGAGTGTTTGGAGTAAAAAAATCATTGGAATCTAATAAAGTTAATGTTTATTAAATGGACTAGAGTAATGTTTATTGAATAAGGTAATTGAATGTAGACTTGGGTAGTTTAAAAATATACAATAAAGTTAAGTAGATAAAATTAATGTTGAAGGGTTATGAAGATGGGGTAGACATAAGTTAACATTGAATTCAAAATAATTTGCAAAAAATAGGTTTAACATTTTAATCAAAGCTCACCAAAATGAATGAAAATAAAGAATTCATAATGCCAACCTCAAAGATATTAATGACGATAATGAGCCCCAAAACCAAACCTCCAATATATGTGATGATTACATCATTTCAAGGCAATTAGATACACTAAGTGAAGACAGGAAAAAACAATGTTAATATGTGTTGATATTTGGTGTGTAAATAGTACATAGTGGAGTGTGTTTAACACAAATTGGTGTGCGTTTAGCGCCCTCCTCTGTTTTGTATTTAGTCTCACATCTCCAGTCCGGTATTAGGTTTCCCCTCATGTGTGTATAAATAGGGGATCAATGTAATAATATGGTAGAGTTAATAAAATTTTGATTACTTTCTACTAGGTATCAGAGCCAGCTTCGGAGAAAGCACTCTGTGCCGCGCGGGCAAGGAGCAGAGAAGGAACACAGCAGGAAGGAGCACAGTGCGTAGGAGGTTGCGTGCGCAGAGGGAGAATGCACACAGTGCGCGATAGAAGGCTTCCCGCAAGGAAGAAACACATTGTGTGTGTGCGGCAAAAGGCTTCCCGCGTGCGCAGAGGAGGAAGCTTATGTGGGGCAGAAGGATTCTCGTGTGGGTCTGCGAGGAAGAAGAAGTGTGTGCATCTGCAAGGCAGAAGGCGTTTCGCGTGCAGCAAACGGCTTCCCGCGTGCGTGCGTAGGGGATTGCTCGCGAGGCAGGTTGCGTGCGTGCGCAGAGCTCGATTCTCCGCGTGCGTCTGCGAGAAATTAGGCGTCCCGCGTGCGTGCGCAGGGGCCTGCTCGCAAGGAAGGTTGCGTGCATGCGCAGAGCTCGATTCGCCGAGGAGAGACCGCGTGCGGAGAGGAGAAAGTTCGCTTGAATTCGCAAGGAAGAAATCTCGCGTGTGTAGCTAAGGAATCGACCCGTCCAAGCAGGAGGAGTGCTCCAGTGCACACACGCAAGGAGTGGATCGCGTGCTTGTGTGCGCAAAAGGTTCCTTGACCGTAGGAGGAAGGGGTCTGCCACGGGGCCTGTAATAATAAAGGGCGTGCAATTCTGAGTTGTGCGTGCTCATGGAGAAATTGGTCGTCAAAATGGAGGAGGCGGACTTAAAAGTATTCTTTGAGTTTTTGCGGATGTCCAAAGGTGAGGGCTCAGCTCAGTCATCGTCGCTTCCAATAAAGCTGGATCTCCCCCTGTGGAGCAGAAACTAGATGGATCTGCTACATACTTAAGTTGGTCGCGACAGGTGAAGAGGGCACTCTCCGGAAGGAACCTGGAGGGCTATCTGACTGGCGAGAAGGGGGAACCAGAGAAAGACTCAGATGGGTACAATGAGTGGAAGACTACGCATAGTCTGTTACACACTTGACTTCTAAATTCGATGGTCGCGTCTATCGCTAGGTTGATGGTATAGAGACTCTAAGGGATGTTTGGGGAAAGTTATAGAGGCTCTAGGCAGGAGTCGACAACAACATGCGCGTGTTTCAGATCGAGCGAGAGATAGCAACTGTAACCCAGGGAGATCGTTTGATTCAAGAGTAGGTTGCAGATCTGGAGCGACTGTGGGCAGACTATGATTATTTCTCACCCGCTGCATGCTGCAAAGATCCTGAATGCACGAAAAGGGAGCGAGATGCTCAGCGGAGGATGATGAACTTTATGAGGGGGTTGAACCCGACATTTGAGCCAAAGAGTGCAATGTTGCTCGCTCAGCCAAAAATACCTACCCTGGATGAGACGATCTCAACTATGATGCAGAAGGAGAGCCGAATTAGACTTCAATCTGGTACAATTGCACCCGCCGGGGCAAAATCAACCCTAGTAGTAACCAATCCTGGGCACACGGGATACATGGGTGAAACACGACAGTATTACAATTGTGGTGAGACAGGTCATCTACGACTGGCTTGCCCTAAGCCACCAAAGGAGCGGGATGTAGGTGGACGGGAAAAACCGGGAGTGCAATGTCGCGGCCGAGGCGGTCGCAGAGGCGGTGGAAGAGGAGGTTACCGTGCAAATCTAATGATATAGCCGAGGGCGAGGTGGACGGAAGTATGACTAATATGAGTTACTCAGAGGAGCAGGAGATTGTGAATGCTTACTCCTAGCTGATGCAGAGAAAGCAAAAGTGTGTGATTGATGACACATTCGCTCCAGCTTCATCAAGGGGTAACGTTGCCTCATTCACTCATTCACCGCAGGTACTGATAAAACTCTTGCCCTCGCAATTATATCCAATACTAGATCACTAGATTGGATAGTCGATTCGGGGGTTTCTCGACATGTCATTGGGGATGTTAGGGAATTCCTTTCGTATACTCCCCTAGTAGTCCCAGAGCGCATCCAGGCTGCCGATGGCACAGCTCAACCAGTGGTTGGTAAGGGAACCGTGCAATGTACCAACACTTTGACTCTATCCAATGTTTTGCATGCTCCATCCTTTCCAGTGAATCTTCTATCCATTAGTGCAATTATATCTCAACTAAATTGTATTGATTTGTTTGATATTCCGATGGTGGTCTTCCAGGAGAAGGAGACCGACAGATCACTTGGGACTGGCATATGACATAGTGGCTTGTGGTACTTGGATAAGGAAAGTATGGACTCGGCTCTTTCCACACTGGTAGAGGATGTTGCAGGAGTTGGGAGGAGCGTAGAGGAGTTGCTTCTTCTTTATTATCGGCGTCTGGGTCATCCATTTTTTCCTGTTTTAAGTTAGTTGTATCCCTCTTTATTTGAGAAAGTTCATCGTAATAAACTTGTCTGTGATGCATGCGGGTTTGAGAAACACGCTAGAAACTCTTATTCCAATTCTGGTAATAAAAGTGTTGCTCCATTTGATTTGATTCATTCAGATGTTTGGGGACCTTGTCCCACAACTATTGTGAATGGTTTTCGATATTTTGTGTCTTTCATTGATTGTTTCTCTTGTGTGACTTAGATATACTTGATGAAAAATAAAAGTGATGTGTTTACTTGCTTTAAAGATTTTCATAAAGGAATTCAACCTCAATACGGTGCAGTCGTAAAGGGGTTAAGGTCTGACAATGGGAGTACACCAACAGAGCATTTGAAGAGTACTCATCACAGAGAATACAACATCAAATGACTTGTCCGTACACACCAGAGCAGAACGGTGTAGCCGAACGGAAGAACAAACACCTTCTGAAAGTGACTTGAAGCATGATGATATTGATGAAGGTGCCAAAATACTTGTAGGGGCAAGTTGTCTTTACAGCAGTCTATTTGATCAATTGAATGCCCTCACAAGTATTGGAGTGGAAGTCCTCGATTGAGATGCTATGAGGGAAGAATGGAAATATTCTTCCCCTCAAGACCTTTGGTTGCATATGCTTCGTGCAGAACCGGAGACCAAATGTGGGAAAGTTGGATCCAAATGCTCAAAAGTGTGTGTTTGTAGGGTATTCAGCTACCCAAAAGGGGTATGTGTGTTGGAGCCCGGTAGAGAGAAAATTACTCATTAGTATGGATGTCACATTTAGAGAGTTTGAGTCATATAATTCCTCTCTGGTTGACTCGCCTCTTGGGGAATCGCTCGTTACATTCGGTTTAAGGCGAGAGGAGGAAGATGGTAGTAGTAGTAGTGAGGGGATACTGAGTATCCTTTTCCTCCTGTACAAAAGGGTGTGGAGTTGGTTGTGACACAATTACATGAGAAGAATAAATCTATCACAGGTGAACCTCAGGTTCAGGGGGAGCTGAGAGTGTATACACGAAGAGGCCAGCAGAATGAATCTACAATGCCTACAGTGTCACTTGTGTCAAGTCCATTGTCTTTTGCAAGGTTTTAAATGTCGGAGACACGTCGGATTGGGTTTTTAGATGTCGGATGTCGGAGACATGTCAGAGACATTTTAATATGTCGGATTCTTAAAAAATATTTATATTATAAGTTATATCATATTATCTTAGCTCTACAAGCTACAATAATTTGTTCTACTCAATTGACACATTTTCTACTTAGTTGTATTATTTCCAAAATACTCAAATCTATCTTCAATCATCATTATCTTCTAACCATGTATTTATTTTCATTGTATGTATATCTCCATTTATTATTTTCATTTTTAAGCACTTAAAGGTTGAAAATTATTTTATCATTCTTCCTCATTGTTGGAAAGGGAAATGACAACAAACACTATTTAGATATCAACCTACATTAAATAATGCTTGTTTACTTTCATATAAACATACAAAATAACTGTACAATACTAAGAATAAATGTGGCAGGCTTGGTGACAATGACAAAATTTGATGGAATAAATTTCAGCAATCAAATACGCAACTGATACTCCATACATAAAGCATGCAAGAAGAAAGCATTGGAATGAGACAAGTGAAAATCAAGTATAATCCATATGCTCGGAAATGTGCGATCAATAAAATGAGAAAAAACCTAACAAAAAACCCTTCCAGCGGCGAGGACGGAGAATAAGCGGAGAGAAATCTCTGATCGTGCGACATTTAGAAATGTCGGCGACATTTCTAAATGTCGGCGGCGGGCGATATAGCGGATTTAATCGGTTATGTCGGACGACATAATGAAAAACGCTATAACCTTTATATTTTCATTATGCAAGTCATTTTTGGTTCAAAGAGGACGTGTCGGCCGACATGTCGAACATGTCGGCCGACATTTAAAACAGTGGTCTTTTGCTACTCTGACTCCTGAGACACCTACTCCATTCACCTCAGCCTCTGAATCCACAGGTGTTATAATCCTCCCCTTCCTACTTCCTCTCCCATACCGGAAAGACGGAGTTCCCGCAGAAATGCGGGAGTCTCACCGGATCGGTATGGCTTTCCTCATAATATCGCCCAGTTTGTTTCTTACTCTCAAATATCACCTACATATGGAGCATTCATTGCATCTTCGGGCAATGTCTCTATTCCTAAGTGCTGACCGGTTGTTAAGGAAGATCCACAGTGAAAAGCTGCAATGCTAGAAGAACTCGGGGCATTGGAAAAGAATAACACCTGGAATCTGATATCTCTACCACCGGGAAAAAGAACAGTTGGGTGCAAGTGGATTTTTATGGTGAAACAGAACCCAGAAGGTCAGGTTGAATGCTACAAGACCCGATTGGTTGCAAAGGGGTACAGTCAGACTTATGACATCGACTACGATGAGACTTTTGCACCTGTTGCAAAGATGAGCACAGTGCGGACATTGATATCTTTGGCGGCGAATGGGGGATGGAAACTACACCGTCTTGAAGTGAAGAATGTCTTTCTTCATGGGGATTTACTAGAAGAAGTATACATGGAGATACCACCGGGCTTTGGCACAAGGCAAACAGAAGGGAAAGTGTGTAGACTCAAGAAGTCACTTTATGGGCTGAAGCAGTCTCCTCGAGCTTGGTTTGACAGGTTCAGAAGAGTCATGGTAGCCATGGGATATCAACAGACCAATGCTGACCATACCTTACTTTTTAGGAGGCATGAAGCTCACATTACAATACTTGTTGTGTATGTGGATGATATGATCATCACAGGAGACGATGAGAGTGAAATTGCTCAGCTTAAGAGGAGATTGGGCAAGGAATTTGAAGTGAAAGACTTGGGTCAGATAAGATATTTTCTTGGGATTGAGGTAGCCTGCGGCGCACGAGAGATTGTTCTATCTCAACGAAAATATGTGTTGGACCTGCTCAAAAAAACAGGCATGCTGGGTTGCAGGCCTACCGTCTCACCTATTGAGCAGAAATCTAAGCTCAGTGCGGAGGCAGGAGAACTAACTGATAGAGAAAGGTACCAGAAGCTGGTGGGTCGACTGATTTATCTCGGTCACACCCGTCCCGACATATCTTTTGTCGTAAGCGTGGCAGCTCGCTATATGCATGATCCGAGGGAGGGTCACTTGGATGTCGTGTATCAGATTCTTCGATATTTAAAGAACACACCTGGAAAGGGCCTGATCTTCCGAAAGAATGGACATCTAAACATCGAGGGCTATTGTGACTCTGACTGGGCTAGTTGTGCAGATGACATGAGGTCTACATCGAGATATTGCATGTTTGTGGGAGGCAACCTTGTCTCCTGGAAAAGCAAGAAGCAGACTGTAGTTGCGAGATCTACTGTCGAGGCAGAGTACAGGTCATGATCTTAGGTGTAGGGGAAATGATATGGCTAAAAGCCCTGCTGGTTGAACTCAGGATGGATCAAGTTAACAAATGACATTGTGGTGTGATAGCAAATCAGCTATTAACATTGCAAACAATCCCGTCCAACATGACAGAACCAAGCATATAGAGATCGATAAGTTCAAAGAAAAACTGGATGGTGGAATGCTAAAGCTGGGACATATTGCTACGAAAGAGCAAGTGACTGATTGTCTAACCAAAAGACTTAGCTCACTGGACTTATATAGATTGTGTGACAAGATGGGCTTAGTGGATATCTTTTGCCCACATTGAGGGGAGTGTTGATATTTGGTGTGTAAATAGTACATAGTGGTGTGCGTTTAACACAAATTGGTGTGTGTTTAGCGCCCTCCTCTATTTTGTATTTAGTCCCACATCTCCAGTCCGGTATTAGGTTTCCCCTCATGTGTGTATAAATAGGGGATCGATGTAATAATATGGTAGAGTTAATAAAATTTCGATTACTTTCTACTATATGTACAAAATACCAATAAGAAATATTAGCACGTGTGGCATTTCTAAATCTACACAATTGTGTACTCGAGCATCACTTATAGTAGAAACTTCAGAGAAATAATCATACTACATAAATATATGTCCAGGTGGAACATGAAATACTCACGTACCTTCTAGATTCAACCAAAACAGCACGCTCCTCGGGTATTCTCTCAGAACTAATATCAATCTCACTTGATGTGTAGCTGCATGAACATGACACCTCAAGATTAGATCAACAAGGAAGAAAATATTAAGAATGCAGAAATTGTAAAGCATGCACTGAGCTTTGGATAGTAATTGATGAAAAAACACAACAGAGTAATTATAATTTATGCAAGCGACTAACTTATTGCAAGTCGTAATAATTAGTATATGGCATAGTTGAAAAGCAAAGGAGATTAAAAAAATTGGGTCAAATTAGTCAAATCCTGTTAGTTCCTATACTTTGAGAAGATCTGTTCAGTAGAATAGCTCATGAATATAGTAGATTTTCCGTGGCAGGCATGTGAATTTCTCATGGACTTACCAGGAATGTTTGGGCATTCAAAGCCGGCACAGAAAAAGAAAAAAGCATGTACAATCTTGCTGCTCATAAGAAAGTTATTTTTATTTTGATTAAAACCTAATAAATGCAGAATAGCCATGAAGCATGTAATGTTACTATGCTCATCTGGACTAAAAGACATTTGATGCTAAATAGATAACAACCAGAAAGGATGGACTAAAATATGGATAATGTTACACCTATAACAAAATAGAAAGGAAAAAATTTCAGGACATCAATTGGATCAGCAACCAAATCATAGAACAGAATAACTTTTTCATTTCCTTTCATCATATAATGCATGTTTGTTACATCTGTTTATGCATTAAGGACTTGAAAGTCCCTAACCTTTGCTAGTTTACATTTTAATCGTACAAGGTTTGTAAAAAGACCTTGGTGAACGAAGGCTAGAAAATGTACACTTTGACGAGTAACCAAAGTTAGTGACGAAGGACTAGGTAATAGTGGAGGTAGAACCAAAGTAAGATAAATATTTTTAAGATTATTTACATACTTCAGGTTTAACTCTTGTAACACTCGATTAGAATGAACGAAAAATGAGAATACATAATGTTGATCATAAATTGTTGGTAAAGGCAATTGATGATGAAGGGTTTATAAACGCATTCTCTCCTTAGATTGTAAAAGTGCTATTTATTCTGAACAATTTAAGATTATTCTTCCTTTCACTTTTTCCTCTTCATTTTCTCTCAACCTCACCCGATCTCTCCATTTCTCTATGTCCTCTAGTCCATCCTCCACTCAACCAAATCCTAAATCCCAAAGCCATTTTAGACCCCTCTCAATATTTTGAGATTTTCGCTCTTAATTCTCATATGAATGAATGATTTACTGTTCCATTTCTTCATCATTTGATTCTCTAATGTTGGTGTTCAAAATTTTGGTCAATTCAAATAACTACGCTCCAAATCTCTTTACATGCTGATGGTTCAGAGCCCCTCAGCATCCACCAATTGATATAAGTGTGCTTCATACTCCAACTGGTGTCATTAGACAATCTCGTCCTACCTGAATAACTTTATGAACTACAGCACACTAACATCTACTACAACATTCAGTAAATATTGACTCCCACGAAAGAATTAGTCTACTAAATACATACTTATTTAAGCACCAATTTAGTTAACTGAAAAGCTAATATAGAACAGACCTTGAAGGAAGAACTGCTTGGGGTACAAAAGGAGCATATGCTGTTTCCCTCTCAGCTGCAAGACGTTGAGCTTTCTGGAACTCTTTCAACACTGCTTGGAAATCTTTTGCAAGCTTTGCATCAGCAATCTTCTTGCTAGGCTACAAAAAGGTAAATCGCAGCATTAGATTTAAATCTGACCAATAAAGAGAAAGAAAATGTTCAAGGACTGTGTTGCATCAAGCATGTGATTATAATATTTAGAGCACAAATATATAGAAAATAGTAAAATGTAACAAAAAGAATGTTTTTGATTGTAGTAGACATGCAGTAGTTCCGAGAAAAATTTATAGCAAGTCGGTTAGCTATTATGATAAATAGAAAGGATATAGGCGGTTACGCCCTTGATGGGGATCGATGGCGCGAACCTGCGGTGGTGCACGAGTTATGGACCC
The DNA here is from genome assembly GCA_033032865.1 of Dactylorhiza incarnata. Taxonomy (NCBI): domain Eukaryota; kingdom Viridiplantae; phylum Streptophyta; class Magnoliopsida; order Asparagales; family Orchidaceae; genus Dactylorhiza; species Dactylorhiza incarnata. The sequence continues at coordinate 8,440,544 of JAWHQI010000086.1, forward strand.
ATTCGGAGCCGATTGACCATCTGCCATATTTAGTATCTCCATTCAACGATCCGGCTCCGTGGATGCGTCCGGATTTTTGTTTGCATGTTTTTACATACATTACTTTATTATTTTCAATCATTATTTAGTTAGATCGTGCTCTTAACACTCACGGTCAATCATAGCCGTTGATGGCAGGGTGCCCTAATATTGTATTATTTCAAATAGGAGTAAGGGGACAGCCATCTTCTTCACTGTTGATTTTGGAGAAAACGAAAGAATTCGGCGATCTCTCATGGTGCGACTCCACGAATCCCTAAGGTGGACTCTTTAGGTTTGTATCTTGTTTTCCCTTGCATCCACTCCCACCATCACCCGATCCCCTACCTAAAACAACTCTCGTAAAATCTCCTTGTCCGTGAATCCCACCTTTGCCACTCCCATAAAACTCCCCACAGACAAAAGCCTGACCATTCCAGTGTTTTCATTCTGCCGTGAATCTCACTACTACCTTCCCCGTAAACAGTCCTAGCAGACAGCGCCCAAATCGCATGTTTTATCTCCTGTAACTGACGCTACAACCCCCCTTCCTAATTCCAATTCCAGGAACCAACCTGTTACGCTCGCGGGCTTATCGTATTATTATATCGTGTTTTATGGATATTGCTTTATGGTTATTGTTATGTGACCCCCCCCCCCTCCCAATATAAGGATGTGGTATGGGAGTGTGTTAGTATCTTTGATGTATTAGGGTTTTTAGGCTCTCCTTGGAGAGAATGATTATAGGAGGAGCCAGCCTCCATAATCTTGGCCGGAGCTTGCTCCGGATTTATATCTCTGTGATTTTCAAGTTAATGCAATCCTGTATTCCAATTCGGTATTATTTGGTCCGACACTGCCATTTCCGCCTGCACAGTGCCGCCGGGTTTGTCAGCGATTTCTTTTCGTTGACATCACCGCTCGACGCGCATTGACGTCGTTTCCCCGCGTCCACCTAGCCCAGCCGACGGCGTCGTCCAGATTCCACCATGCTGTTGTGCCCTAGCAGCACTCGTCGTCCGCCAAGGCCGTCGCCAACATCGACCGCAGCAATCGAGCGCGGCGACAAACGAGCGCAGCGATCGACAAATCCGTCGCTTCGATCTCCACCATCCACAGCGCCAGCGCCATTCCTCTGCAAGTCCAGTTCCTTTCCGCCGCCGTCTGCTCTTTCGTAGCGGTCGTCCGCTGCTAGCGCCCTTCCCCGACTCCGGCACTCTCCTGACACCCTCCGGCTAGGTGCACTCGTCCTCATATGTCAAAAAGCCGGATGGAATCCCGCGTGGAAGCCCTCAAAAACAGCCTCTCCACCCTCAACTCTCGTCCCGACGCTCAGGCCGAGCAACTCACGGCGATTATGGTTATGCTCCATAACTTGCAAACCGGCCAGCACTCTGGTCCTCCTCCTGCTGCCTCTGCCATGGGGTCCCCCAGCACATTGGGCCCTGCAGCTCCCGCACTGCCAGATTTTCCTCCACAGCTCCCCCGCCTCGACATCCCCACATTCTACAGGACTGACCCGCTTGGGTGGATTGCCCGCGCCAAACAGTTTTTTGACATTCACCGGACTCCACTGGCGCAGCAGGTTTCCAGCAGTTGTCGGCATGGAATGGTCCGCCCTCCACTGGGCCTGCTGGCTCCGCCAATCCTCACCCGACCTCACCTGGACAGCTCTTACGGAGGTCCTCATTCAGCGCTTTGATCACCGCTATTCCGGCGCCATGATCGAGCACCTTTGTGGAGTCCGTCAGACCGGATCCATTGATTCGTACGTGGACTCCTTTATCGAGTTGGTCACCCATGTTCTAGGTCTTCCACCCGACCATTACTTGGCCTACTTCATGGACGACCTACAACCCCATATTCGAGCCCTCCTCCGCACCCTTTGTCCATTAACTGTTAACCAAGTCATGGACCTCTCTCCACTCGTGGAGGCCGAATTTCTCGCGCTGTCCGAGGACCCCACGTCCCTTTTGCCTCCCGCCAAACCTCCCTACCAACCATATTTTTCGCCCCCGCCTAAACAACCACCACCGCCACCTCCTCTACCTCGCCCACCCATTATGGGCCCACGCAACAACCGTCATGTTCCTACTCATCGCCTGTCCAACCAAGAGTACAATGACTTACGGAGTAGGGGTCTGTGCTTCCGTTGAAAGCAACCCTACTCGCCCACTCATGATTGTCCGGTGAAGGAGTTCCGCCTTCTCATTGGAGAGGACGCGAACGAAATCGACCCGGCTGACTTTGATGCTCGTCTGATCGCGGATGTACCGTCAGGCGGCGCTCCGGGCACCTCTACGACTGCCCACCAGCGGACTTTGCACTACTAGCTAGAGGGCGGCACTCCGACCTTGAGGGCAAGATCGATCTTTTGGCAGGGGGATTGTTACGCTCGCGCGCGTATCGTATTATTATATCGTGTTTTATTGTTAATGCTTTATGATTTATGTTATGTGAGCCCCCCTCCCTATATAAGGAGGTGGTATGGGAGTGTGTTAGTATCTTTGATGTACTAGGGTTTTTAGGCTCTCTTTGGAGAGAAGGATTATAGGAGGACCCAGCCTCTATAATCTTGGTCGGAGCTTGCTCCGAATTTATATCTCTGTGCTTTTCAAGTTAATGCAATCTTGTATTCCATTTCGGTATTACAACCCCACGCCCAGATCCCATGCTTAATCTCCTGCATCTGACGCTACATCCCACCCACCCCCTCTTCCTAATTCCAATTCTTGGAACCATCCCCACGCCCAGATCCCATGCTTTATCTCAAGCAACCGACGTTACACCCCCCCCCCCCCCCTCCTAATTCCAATTCCTGGAACTAGGACTGATATCGAGTCGAGTTCGAGCGATTTTGGCTCGGCTCGAAATCGAAATTTTCGAGTCGAACTCGGCTCAAAATCGGCTCAAAATCGGCTCGAAATCGAAATCGATTTCGAGTCGATTCGACTCGACTCGAAATGGCTCGATTCCGAGCTGGCTCGAAATCGAATCGAGCTGGCTCGAAATCGAATCGAGCTGGCTCGAAATCGAATTGAGCTGATTCAAAATCGAATCAAGCTGGCTCGAAATTGAGCAATTTTTCTCTTTATTCGTAATTGACTCGAAATTAAATTGGGAAACATCGAAATTTAGCAAATGAAACACTTAAAGCCTTCAATATTTTTATTTAGGTTTAAAATTTAGTGTTTTTAATTTTAAAATAATAACATATCAATAAATACATAATATTTTTAATCAATTCGAGTTGATTCAAATCATATTTCGAGCGATTCAGGGCTGGCTCAAAATCGACTCGAAATCAGATTCGAGTCAAATTGAATCGACTCAATTTGAGTCGAATCAATTGTAACCGATTCCGATTCGGCTCAATATTCGAGCGATTTTCGAGCGACTTTCGAGTTTCGAATAGTATGCTCAACCTTACCTGGAACTAGCCCCACGCCCAGATCCCATGCTCTATCTCCTGCAACTGACGCTACAACCCCCCTCCCCTCCTAATTCCAATTCCTGGAACCAACACCACACCCAAATCTCATGCGGTGTTGAACCTCATGCTCCATTTCCCACATACACCTCGTGGTTGAACCTCGATATCCCGCATACACCTCGTGCTCCATTTCCCCAATCAAAAATCCACACCTCCGTCTCCAACCGTCATCCCACCGCTACCTCCAATCCCAGGACAGCAACCCTTCAAATCCTCCACCCTTGCCGGCAACCCCCTACTTAGTGAGTATTTTATTGTTGTATGGACTTGTGTTTTCAATATTAAAATATGGTGATGTGATTTCATATTTGTTTGGATCTCTCGATTGGTAGTTGTTTGCTTTGGGATATGCTTGTGATTTGGAGGATCTATTCGATGCGCGCTCTTGCTTTTTCCCTTCACGCAGAGGAAAGTCTAATCTTGCTATGCCTAAAAGAAATAAATTGCATCACTTAAATTATTGCTTGAGATTTCATCTTTTATAACTTGGTGTTGGTTTCTCAGTTGGGTCTTGGGTGTTGCATGTAGTAACATAGGTTGGTCGAGTTGTTTCCCCGACACTTCACCTAGGGTTGCAAATCGTCGCATCTTCACGTAGCCTACCCAACATCAGTTGGTATCAAAGTTCAAGGTTTGTGCCACATTTATATATGTAGTGGTAGGTCCGCATAGAGTTGATAGATCGTCCATGGCTAGTCATAGTGATCGTTCGACAAGTTTTATGGTAATAGGGCCGTGTATCTTTCGGGTCATCATCATTACACCTCACGGCTATTTGAGGAACCGGAGTCTGTATATGCTCGACCCCATAGAGCTCCTCCGGAGAGATCCTCATCCTATTTTATTGTCGCCTGTCTCCGTAAATTTGCAGGGATCTCGTCTACCCTCTGACATAATTTGAGCCTATCAGGAACGACCACTTAAATGAATATCAAGAGCCCTATAGAGGTCACCATCATCAGGACAACATCATGTGTAGAGACCGTCCTAGTGTTCCAAAAACGGAGATGTCGGAAGCCGAATTTCAGCGATTAGTTCTTGATCGATTTGATCGCATGGATGCTCAATTTGATTGCCTGAGGACTGCCTTAAGAGGAATGAATAAGATAAAATTTAGGGGTTTAGATCAAGTCACTAACGCGTCTAATAGTGCTCCCACTGACATGAGAGACCCGGTACCTGGTTTTGATACATCTCATCTTGATGAGGCTTAGTGCCCACTTGATTTTGAAGTCGAGTCTGATCATGACTGTATGTTACAGGTGAAGGGTGACATTGGTATGACTAGTGAGTATGGTCACGAGAGTGAGGATGAGCGGCGCAGTGACAATGTGATGGTATATCCATCCTCTACACCTCATTTAGACTTAGTTTCCCCTTCGGCTAGAGATCCAATCCTTGACACTCTACCTATTAGTTCACTCTTGAGTATGAGTTTTTCCCACTCTTCCTCTGTCATCGTCACGACTAAGAGTCTAGAGTTGATCTCGTAGTGATCGCCTCACCCATTTTTTGGAACACTACCCCTTATGATGGTGCTCATCTAGAGTATCATGACCCTGTTGAGGAGTTCGTAGATAAGCGCCATGTTGAGCCTATTGATGAGCCACCGTGTCCTTGTGAGAATGAGATTCAGGTGAACGACTCATTTATGAGTATCGATTTATTGACATCTCTTCAATTATCGTCCCTGATCTTGCCCAGAGAGTGAATCTTGAGTGTAGCATCAAGTATGTAGGGCTTTCCTTAAAAACAGTTGAGTATACTTCTGATGTTTCGAGAGTCTACCATCTGACTACTCACACTCTTGATGAGTTTTGAGACACATTGCCTACTAACCCACTAGATTAGTTCTTTCTTGTTAGAGGCACTCGACACACTCTAGAGTCAAATCCGGTCGGCAAAGTCTCTGGTACTCACTCAGGTGATCGTCGTACTCACGACAAATTTTCATATATGGCTCCTGGTGAGCCCCCTGATACGTCACGTTCCCTGGGAGACATTTGACACTTTATGAGCTAGTATTTGAGTGTTGATGTTGCATGCAGTCATTTGGAAACTTGTCGCACATTCGATGAATTTTTCTACACTCCGCCGAAAAAGCCTCCTGATAGGTCACCCTATTTTAGAGATATTCAGGTCATTGTCAAACTTTTCCCTAGAGAGTGTGTCGTCTTTCATTTGCATGAGTCTGTGGAGTCATTTATTCATCATTTGCATGAATTAACAGAGAATCAATACTCGCAATGAATCTTATAAATCTCATTCAGATAACCACGGGCGGGAGCAGGCTAAGTTATCAAAGGCGCAAGGCGCACCGAGGCGCAAAGGGGTCTTGGAGCCTAAGCGCAAGGCGCAGGCGCGCGCCCGAGGCACGTGAGGCGCAAAAATGAATTGGGTGCCCAATTCACTGAAAATCAGCGAATTGGACACCCAATTCACTGAAAATCAGTTAATTTGGCATCAAATTCATTGATTTTCAATGAATTGGGTGCCCAATACACTGAAAATCAGCAAATTGGGCATCCAATTTGCTAATTTTCAGTGTATTGGGTGCCCAATTCGCTGATTTTCAATGAATTGGGTGCCTAATTCGCTGATTTTCAGTGAATTGGGTGCCCAATTCACTGAAAATCAGGGAATTGGGTGCCAAATTCACTGAAAATCAGCGAATTGGATGCTCAATTTGCTGATTTTCAGTGAATTGACACCCAATTCGGTGATTTTGGCATCCAATTCGGTGATTTTCAGTGAATTTGGCACTCAATTCCCTGAAAATCGGTGAATTGAATGCCCAAATGCACCTAGGTGTGCCTCGGGTGCGTCTGAGATCATGTTTTTGCCCCCTCCCAAAAAAACAGGTTGAAGAATACAGCTTGAAAAGCTCAGGCGCGCCTTTGGTGCGCCTGGGAGTTGGTAAGGCGCGCGCCTAGGCACGCCTGAGGCGCGCCTGAGGCACGTCGTCCGCCTCTGCCTTGCAGAGGTGCTGGCCGGTGCGCCTGGTGCGCCCGGCGCCTCAGGCGCGCGCCTTGATAACGTAAGGAGCAGGTATTTCATGAAAGCAAGTCAGGGATGGTGTGATTCCGAGTTGAGAGGCTCCCTCGAAGGCATGCTAAAAATTTGAGCGTCAGGCGAATGGGTCCTTATACAATCATGAGAAGGATCAGAGCAAATGCTTACGAACTTGATATCCCTAAGAGTATGGATATTCATCTCATATCTAATATTGAGGATCTGACGCCATGCAACGAGTCTCAGGAGTATGTGGACACGTATTGTGGAGATTTCCCGAAGCCTATACGGCCACATCCCAGTCCTATACCATGCCCACTCCTGAGCTCCACCCGTCTTTGGCTCAGTCGCTTATGACTTTGCTGTTTGCACCAGCGATCACACCAGGACTACCAGCACATCATTGGGCTCTTGAGAGCATTACTGATATTGTGGCCCACGCATGCGTAGCCGCGCCTGACAGACAAACACAGAAGTACCATTGGATAGGATGCCCCATGATCGACGATACTTGGACGACCCCCGATGGACCTCATCGATTTTGCTTGACACAAGCAAGGGGATTTCGATCTCCGGACATTAGGAGATGGATTTGTTCAAGCAGGGGAGAATGATGTGGATCGATGGCACAAACCCACGGTGGAGCCCGTGTTTTTGGCCCGTTCGGAGACGATTGGTCATCTGCCATATTTAGCATCTCTAGATCGACAATCCCACTTCGCGGATGCGTCCGGAATTTTGTTTACATGTTTTTTCATATATTGCTTTATTATTTTCAATCATTATTTAGTGAGATCGGGCACTTGACACTCTCGGCCAATTATAACCTTGGATGTCAGGGTGCCCTAACGTTGTATTATTACAAATAGGAGTAAGGGGGCAGCCATCTTCTTCATTGCTAATTTTGGAGAAAACGAATTGCCGAAAGTCGATTATCTCTCATGGTGTGACTCCACGAAGCCCTAAGGGGACCCCCTTAGATTTGTATCTTGTTTTCCCTTGCATTCTCTCCCACCATCACCTGGTCCCCTACCTAAAACATCTCCCGTAAAATCTCCTTGTTCGTGTCACACCACTGCCACTCCCGTAAAACTCCCGACAGACAAAAGCCCAACCATTCCATTGTTTTCATTCAGCCGTGAATCCCACTACTGCCTTCTGCGTAAACAGTCCCAGCGGGCAGTGCCCAAATCCCATTCTTTATCTCTTGCAACTGACGTTACATCCCCCCCCCCTTCCTAATTCCAATTCTTGGAACCAGCCCCACGCCCAGATCTCATGGTATATCTCCTACAACGGACGTTATAGCCCCCCTTCCTAATTCTAATTCCTGGAACCACCCCCACGCCTAGATCCCATGCTTTATCTCCTACAACTGATGCTACAGCCCCCCCCCCCCCCCACCAGCCCCTTCCTAATTCCAATTCCTAGAACCAGCCCACGCCCGGATCCCATGCTCTATCTCCTGCAACTAATGCTACAACCCCTACCTAATTCCAATTCCTAGAACCAACCCCACACCCAAATCTCATGTTGCCAATTATAGTAGAACCTCGATAGCCCGCATACACCTCGTACTTCATTTCCCCAGGACCAGTCGCAAACCACACCTCAGTCTCCAACCGTCATCCCACCGCTTACCTCCAATCCCAGGAGAGCAACCCTTCGGATCCTCCACCCTTGTCGGCAACCCCTACTTAGTGAATATTTTATTGTTGTACAGACTTTTGTTTTCAATATTAAAATATGGTGATGTGATTTCATATTCGTTTGAATCTCTCGATTGGTAGTTGTTTGCTTTGGGATATTCTTGTGATTTGCAAGAGCTATTCTCCGCGCGCTCTTGCTTTTACCCTCCACGTGGAGGAAATCCTAACTTTGCTTAGCCTAAAAGAAATAAATTGCATTGCTTAAATTATTGCTTGAGATTTCATCTTTTATTAATTGGTGTTGGTTTCTCCGTTGAGTCTTGTGTGTTGCATGTAGTAACATAGGGTGGTCGATATTTCCCTGACACTTCACCTAGAGTTGCAAATCGTCACACCTTCATGTAGCTTACCCTACATCAGCCCTGATGCAGATTGGATCAGAAATCAGATATCTGACAGTAGTAAGAGACAGCAAGCCGGTAAAATAAAAAGAACGAGTAGAAAAAATTGCTGATTCAATTCATCATTAATTCAATCAACAAAATATTATATTACTCATTAAGAAGTATATTACTCATTATTGCAAAGTTGGTTGAAAATTCTTGGATATAAGGTGTTCATAAAGTTGACACCAAAATGTAAGATTCGGTTGTTGGCAATGCTTCTATCGAAGATGAACATTGCTTCTATCGAATGAACATTGCTTCTATCGAAGATGAACATTGCTTCTATCGAAGATGAACATTGCTTCTATCGAAGATGAACATTGCTTCTATCGAAGATGAACATTGCTTCTGGCGAAGATGAACATTGCTTCTAGCAAAGATGAACAGAAGGAAGATAATAGACTATAAATATATTGATTAGCCATGTTCATTAGTGAAGCCAAATATGGAGTGAAATAAGATAGATGTTATTGTGCCAGACAAGACGAGCCAGCGATGGGGTCGCACGTACCAGCGCCGCCTTCATGCGATGGACGTGTAGTACTTTGGGTTGTTCGGACATTTTACTTATGTACTTGTCGTGTAGTATTTTATCTTGTTTCATTTTAAGTATTTCATCCCACGTGTAATAAGCCCAAGTGGGGGGAGTGAACCTTGGTTTGGACCGGCTATATGGATCAGTTTGGGGGTGTTGAGTTGGGTATCAAGAAATCAATTCTCTAATTCTCTCTCTCTTCTCCTATCTCTCTCTCTCTCTATCCCCCCTTTCCCACTCCTCTTCGTGACCTAGCCGACCGCTCGACTGGAAGAAGCCCCGCCGATCAACTCTTCCTCTCCGAGCAATCGATCTCTCTTCTCTCCCCCTTTCGACCATTGCTCTGTCGGGTTCAAGGGGCAAGATGATCCACTGTGGAATCTCTCTCTTGAGGCCTCTCACACGATCTCAGTCGGGAGCCCATAACATCTTGGTATCAAAGCCAAACGCCGACCGGCGGTCCACCGACGCTACCCGCTCCCTGCCCCGCTCGCCGAACCGCAACTCGTGCGCCCTACCACCGCCCGCTCTCACAGTCGGGTTGCTTCCCTCACCGGCTGCGTACCGTCCGCCCCTTACCACGATGGAGGAAGGAGGCCAATCCCTACATCAGGTCGTGGAAATGTTTTAATCCATGCTCACTCGGGGTCCATTGACGTTTATTTGGAGCACTTTCAGATTTTGCTCGCTCGGGCTCCCTCGGTCCTTCTAGAACAACAAGTCCCCATTTTTACCGCAGGCCTACATAAACGTTTACTTCTGGATGTGGAGTTTCAGGCACCTCGCGACCTCACCACGGCTATGAGTCTCGCTCGGGGCTGTGAACGACTTCTTTTCTTGGACCGGACACTATCGGGACGTCGCGACGTGCCTCCCTCTGGTCGAAGAAGCAGCTTTACCGGGCACACCGATCCCAAACCAGCTCTCGGGGACAAAGCGGGCCAACCTTCGTCATCGTCGTCTCTCCCAAGATTAAATGGCGGACCGTCGCGGAAAGGGCTTGTGTTTTAATTGTGATGAACCATTCACACCCAGCCACCGGTGCAAGCGGTTATTCTGGCTCGAAGTTGATGACCCCTCCAACGATGACGACGATGGGAGGAGCGGACGACTAGGGGGTACCACAACTTTCCCTTCATGTAATTGATGGTCCCCAAGAGGGCCGAACGATTCAGATGTATGTTGAAACTGGTGGCAACCTCCTCCCTGCCCCCATGGATTCCAGCAGCACCCACAGTATCATTCGACAGGACACGGCATCCCGTTTGCACCTTCCGGTTTTCCCCCGTAGCCGGAACCACATGCAGTGCCCCAGTGTATGTCGTCGCATTCGCCTCGTGGTGGACGGGTACCACTCCTCGGCGGATTTGTTTGTTGTTGGCTTGCGTGGTTGCAGTGGTTCTGGGCGTTCGTTGGCTCCGCACCTTGGGGCCAATCACATGGGACTTCGATCATCTCACCATGTGTTGGTACTCGGGATCCCGCCTGGTTGAGTGGAAGGGACATGATCCATGCCCTCCTCCCTCGTCTTTTCTCGTGCAGACTTCGCCATTAGGCGCCCTGTTGGCGATTGAGGACAACCCCCCTTCCGATCTTGTGGGCCTCCTCCACACGTTTGATGGCATATTTCTTCCCTTGGAGGGCCTTCCTCCCATGGATTTTGTCGAAGGGCTGCCCACATCTCACGGGAAAACCGTCCTTATGGTGGTTGTCGATCGTTTTTCCAAGGGAGCACATTTCATTGCATTAGCGCGACCTCTTCTTGCAAAGCATTTTGCCCAGATTTTCTTCCAAGAAATCTTTCATTTGCATGGCATGCCCGAGAGCCTTGTGTCGTATCGCAACAAGATCTTTACTGGCAACTTTTGGAATGAGCTCTTCGCCTTTAGCGGCACCAAGTTGTCTTCTTCATCTGCATACCACCCACAGTCTGATGGACAAACAGAGGTTGTTAATCGCACTATGGAGATGTATTTGCGTTGTATTACCGGTGATAGACCGCGGGACTGACCGCAATAGCTACCTTGGATTGAATATTGTTATAATATCTCATACCACACGGCGCACCAAACTACTTTGTTTCGCCTAATCTACGATCGGGACCCTCCCTTCCTATTGTCCTATAAGGGGGCACCGCCTTATTGGAGTCCATCGATCGCGAGTTGATGGATCGTGATGAGTTCTTGCTGGTCGCCCGGGAACGCCTTCTACAGGCTCAACAACGCGTGGAGCATGCCTATAACTGAGGCCACTGCGAACATGCCTTCGCTATCGACGATTGGGTGTGGGTCCGTCATCAGCCCTTCCGTCATATTTCCGCCACCAGGCCGTCTTCCAACAAGTTGGGACCTAAATTTTTTGGGCAGTTCCAGATCACTCGCCAAATTGGGGGCGTCGCGTATCAGCTGCACCTTCCTCCAGACGTGCGCATTCATGATGTCTCTCATGTGTCCCAACTCAAGTTGTTTGTGGGCACTGCCCCGGCCTCTCCCTTGGTTGACATTCTGGCACAGCTTGAGAACAAGCTGCCTATTGACGGGGGAAGCAATGTTATGGTGCCAGACGAGACGAACCCGCGATGGGCCGCACGTACCTGCGCCGCCTTCATGCGACGGACACATGAGCTTTATCTTTATTTTGGGTTGTTCGTACATTTTACTTATGTACTTGTCGCGTAGTATTTTATCTTGTTGCATTTAAGTATTTCATCACACGTGTAGTAAGCCCAAGTGGGGGGCGTGAACCTTGGTTTGGACCAGCTATATGGGTCGGTTTGGGGGTGTTGAGTTGGGTATCAAGAAATCAATTCTCTAATTCCCTCTCTCTCTCTCTCTCTCTTCTCTTATCGCTCTCTTTATCCCCACTTTTCCCGCTCCTCTTCGTGACCTAGCCGACCGCTCGACTGGAAGAAGCCCCGTCGATCAACTCTTCCTCTCTAAGCCGCCGATCTCTATTCTCTCCCCCTTTCAACCATTGCTCAGCCAGGTTCAAGGAAGGGGCAAATTGATCCCCTGTGGAATCTCTCTCTTGAGGCCTCTCACACAATCTCAATTGGGAACCCATAACAATAACCTAGTTATGTTAGAATGTTTGGTGTAAATGTTATGGAAGATTTCAGAAATAGATTATTAATTGATAAAAATACAATGGTGGAGATAAAAATTATTGAGGAAAAGAAATGTGGTTTTAAAGAGTACCAAAAATTGAATATTATTAAGGGCTAATGCATTATAAGAAGGCTAAATATTTTACTAAGGGTGTAATGCCCAAAGCAAAAGGAACATCTTTTTATGATAAGAAAGGAAAAATAGATTCTAGAAATAGCTAAAGAAAGAAAAAAATGTACATATTTTGATCAAATTAGATGAATTAAAAGTGAATATAATATCTTAATTAAGATAAGAAATCAATAACATATGTAAATTGTTTAGCCAAAATACAGCGACCACGGCAAGCAGCCGCACAAAAGTCCCCACTTAAGCAAGTATGGGTGGTTACAGTTTATTCTAACCGCTCGTGGTCTTTGTAGCCTAGGATCAAGCAGTCGCCATCGACTCAGTCAAAATGCTTGCGCAGACAGTCTTTGGAGTTCGCTCAGACTCAACCTCCTGAATAGCCACGCCAGAGGTTGTCTTCTACCATAACCTGTGTGGACAACTACTTAGAGACTGCGCAGTCCAGCATTTATGTTATTGGCAAACCAAGGAAAAGCTTCCTCAAGAGCCCGAGCGGGCGTGTCAGTGATGTCCGCCCAGATTCAGCCCTTAGTTGGATAGTTCATTCTTCAGCGGCAGGGGGTGGACACACTTCTTGAGATCGCTCAGCACAGCATCTTTGTCGCAGGCAGATCAAGCAGCAAACCGTGCGGTTACATCTCTGTAAACGCACGGGCTAGTGTTCCAGACTTCCAGTGCTCCTAGAGCGACCCGGGCGGTTACACTTATGTAACCACGCGGCCCAGTGTCCAAGCCACCTCGAGCTCGATCAGCACTCCTTCCCGGCAGTTCGTGTGATTACCGGTTTTGTGATTGCGCGGCCCAGCGCCCTCGTCTCGAGCAATGCAGGAGGGGTCATTCAGTGCCCGCTAGGCTCCCTCGTCCTCAGTATGGTGTGTGAAACCTGATTGTTTGTGCCCTTCGTCGACGAGTATAAACCTGCAAAGGAGTAGGACGAGGAGGCAATGTCGGAGGCAATGCCGGAGGCAGAACAACGGGAGGAATAGCAGGTTGATATGGAGGAGAGATAGGTAGAGAAATAGAGGGAGAGCTCACTTCCATGGTAACAGACTCCCCCTGAAGTGAGCTCCCATAATAAGACTCGAATTCATGAAAAGTGACATTCATGAAGACAAAAGTCTTTCGGGTCACAGGATGAAAGCACTTATACCCTTTTGGGGTGGGAGAGTAGCCAATGAAGACACGTCGAAGTGCACGAGGGTCAGGCTTGGAGGTGTGGTGCACGTGAACAAAACACACACACCCAATGATACGTGGAGAAAGCTGAGTAGGAGTAATATTGAGAGTGTCTAAGGGGATTTTGTGGAGAAGGATACGAGTAGGCATGCGATTAATAAGAAGCACATCCGTGAGGATGGCGTCCCCCCAATAATATTTGGGAAGGTGCATCTTAAGTAAGAGGCATCGAGCAACCTCAAATAGGTGTCGATTCTTACGCTTAGCAACCCCATTTTGAGCAGGGGTGTAAACACGTGAAGTTTGGTGGATGATAGCCAAGTCACTGAGGTAGCGTTCAAAGTGAGAGTCAATGTACTCACAATCATTATCACTTCGTAACACATTAATGGTAGCATGGAACTGAGTGGCAATCATTTTATGAAACCGCTGAAACAGGGGAAAACTTCAGTTTTGGTTTACATTAGGTAAACTCAAGTGCAACGAGAAAAACAGTCTATAAAAGTGACAAACCATTTACAACCAAAAATAGAAGCGAGCGGGCAAGGGCCCCAAACATCATAATGAATAACCTCAAAAGGAGTAGCACTGGGAGGGGACATATGAGTAAGAGAAGTTCGTTTGTGCTTATTAAGTTCGCACACATCACAATTCACAAGTAAAATTGTTAAACACAGAGTTCGACATAGCAGATAACAAAAGTTTCATAACAAGGATAGAGGGATGTCCTAGACGACAATGCCAGGAATCCAAATCAAAAGATGAAGCCACATGAAGAGCCCGCGGAGGAGGAGCCGAGCTGGAGGGGTCAAACAAATAAAAGCATCGCACAGGCTATCAGAGTCAATCACCTTCCCTGTCTTCAGATCCTGAAAAATACAAGAAGAGGAGAAAGTCACTGAGCAGTTCATAGAGTTAGTCAAGTGACTAATAGAAAGCAGGTTTCGAGTAAACTTAGAAACATGAAGAACGGAAAAGAGAGTGAGGGAAGAGCAGGGCATGGTTCCTACAGCAATGGAGGAAAACGAACCATCAGCAATGCTCGCTTTGTCTCGACCAGACAGAGGAGAGTAGGATACAAAACCTGAAGCAGAGCTAGTCATATAATTGATGGCTTTGTTGTCGATGATCCACTGGGTGGAGGGGTAACTGGTAGCAGAATGAGCACCTGGGGCCCCTGGTGGGCATAAGAGGATGATGAAGTAATGGTGTCGGAAGGTTGACCATGCATCAGACGACGGAAGACTTGAATCTCTTCAAAAGAGAGAGCAGAAGTAGCACCAGGAGTAACATGGCAACCTTGGGGAGAAATATCTTCAAAAGCATCTGAGATATGCGCAGATCTGGACAGAAAAGGACGGACTTGAGAACGACCATAGCAAGGACCATCACGAGAGGTAGGACCCCCTCTAGGAGGAGGGAAGCCATGAAGCTTAAAGCAAGTATCCCTAGTATGAGTCAAGGTTTTAAATGTCGGATGTCGGAGACACGTCGGATTGGTTTTTTAGATGTCGGATGTCAGAGACATGTCGGGGACATTTTAATATGTCGGATTCTTAAAAAATATTTAAATTATAAGTTATACCATATTATCTGCTCTATAAGCTACAATAATTTGTTCTACTCAATGGACACATTTTCTACTTAGTTGTATTATTTCCAAAATACTCAAATCTATCTTCAATCATCATTATCTTCTAACCATGTATCTATTTTCATTGTATGTATATCTCCATTTATTATTTTCATTTTTAAGCACTTAAAGGTTGAAAATTATTTTATCACTCTTCCTCATTGTTGGAAAGGGAAAAGACAACAAACACTATTTAGATATCAACCTGCATTAAATAATGTTTGTTTACTTTCATATAAACATGCAAATTAACTGTACAATACTAAGAATAAATGTGGCAGGCTTGGTGACAATGACAAAACTTGATGGAATAAATTTCAGTAATCAAATACGCAATTGATACTTCATAAATAAAGCATGCAAAAAGAAAGTATTGGAAGGAGACAAGTGAAAATCAAGTATAATCCATATGCTCGGAAATGTGCGATCAATAAAATGAGAAAAAACCTAGCAAAAAATCCTTCCAGCTGCGAGAACGGAGAATAAGCAGAGAGAAATCTCTGATCGTGCGACATTTAGAAATGTCGGCAACATTTCTAAATGTCGGCGGCGGGCGATATAGCGGATTTAATCGGTTATGTCGGCCGACATAATGAAAAACGTTATAACCTTTATATTTTCATTATGCAAGTCGTTTTTGGTTCAAACAGGACATGTCGGACATGTCGGGTGACATTTAAAACAGTGAGTATAACAGGCCTTCCTGCAATAATCACACATCAGATGATCCTTCTCAGCAAACTTGGGCCTGTAATCACGAGAAGGACGCCCACCGGGGCTAAACTGAGATCAAGAGCAGAGCCCTACAGACTTGAACAAGACTGTAGGCTTCTAGTAGAGAAGGAAGAGGAGTACGCCCAAGAATCTGGACACTAATAGGATCAAAATCTCAGTGTAGACCATGGAAAATTCAAAGATCTGGTTGCGTTCCTCTCGAGCCGAACAAGCACTTCATCTTCAGGAGAGACAAGGGTAAGAGCATTGAAGTTATAGGAGGAGGGAGAACAATCAACTTGCCTCAAAAGGAATATTCGCCGACGGAGTTGGAAAATCTGAGCGACATTCCCACGACAGGAATAAGTAACCTCAGCACGCTTCCAAATATTTGTGGCAGAGTCCAGGAACAGGTAATTTCGAGCTATGCATTCATGCATGGAATTGAGCAGTCACGACATCACCAGGGAGTTTTCAGACTCCCATTGAGACCAATCTGTAGAAGTCTGAGCGGGGGCCCGTAGTGCCAGTAATATACTCAAACATACGGCGGCATTTAAGGGCAAGAGTGATAGAACGAGACCACGGGAGTTAATTGGTTCATCAAGTTTCATGGTGGTAATTTAAGGAGTCCCATGGTCATGGATAGCGCGGTCGGAGCCCAATGTTGACATCGGGGAGGACTCAACACGCACACCAGAGGACATATTTAGAGAATCAATACTCCCTTCCATAGCAACCCGAGGATGAAAACCACGGGAAAGAACAAACTGGAAGAAAGGGGCGCAACCCTAATAGCTTCTCATAGAAAGAGAAGAACTCAAACGATCCCGGCGAAGGAACCGAGCCAAGAACATAAGGAGAAGATCAAAGAAGGGTTCATCCCCTCAAACAGAAGAGACATTGGACGCCAGGAAGTAGAACCTTACTGTCGCATACATCCTGTGTCCAGAAGAAGATCGACGGGAAGAGGTAGTCATTGCTGGGACAAGATGGAAGGGGTGGAAGACGTTGTTGGGCGGAAGCGGAAGGAGCGGTGTCGCTGATGGGAGCTGCTGTTGAGCGGAAGCGGAAGGAGCGGTGTATGACGATGATCGGGCGAGCAGTTTTGGAGGAAGACGAGACGTGGAGCGAGTGAGAGGTTTGACGGAAGCAGTGAACGATCAGGCGAGCGCGATTAGGGTTCTCTCGGCTCTGATACCATGTTGGAAGAAATGGGAAATTGTGTATTAAACAAGTACCACTCATTTATATATAGGAGCGACAAAATACATACCACAAATAAACCAAAAATACAAGAAAAAAAAACAGAAACACTAACAGCTTTCTTTTAAATTTTGATATAATTATTCATCAATTGATTAGTTTTATAGTTTTTGTGTTGATTGTTTGTGTAATTGGATGATACCAAATTAAGTTTCATTTTTCAAGTCTTACTTCATGAATGTAGTAGGATCTTCCGATCCCACGATCCGATCCAACCCGCAAAACGATCTCACCAGGATCTCGATCCTGACAACCTTAGTCGAGACGTTGCAAAATGGAGGCCATAAATTCCCGCGTAGAACGGATGGCAAATAATTAATTAATTTAATTTAAATTAATCAATTAACTAGAAATTGACTTTGAGTTGCTGCCTTGGTAAGGAAGAGATAAGTGCACAGGGCTCGAGGAACGAAAAGGTCTGCACAGGGCTCGAGATGAGTAGCAGAGTTCTGCATAGCTCTACACGAAAAGTTCTGCACAGGGCTCGATCCTGGTGGAAGTAGAGGCACGGGAGGCGCGCTGGCTTTATCGCTCAGAGCGGGGGGAAATGTGACAACGGCGAGGAGCGTCGATAAGGTCCCGTCGAGGAGTCGAGATATCGCTTGTGGCGTCGACGACAGAAAGTCTCGCAAGTTAGAAATCTTCGATCGTTACAGCTTCGAACGCAGATGGAGTGGGCGGAGGCGACGGAAATAGTGATGTTGGAAGTTCTGCTCTGATGAAAGGAGGTTGCAGGCGAGGCCGGCTGGATGGTTTCTACTGCAGTGGGGATCGAGCCGGTGTTCTGCCTGACTGGACGACAGGGTCGTAGGAGCCTCACGAGCGTCGCAATCTATGTGTAAGCGGAAACAGGCGGTGAGGGCTGCTTCTGGGATTGACAAAGACGCCATTGGGCTCGTCGGTTGGCATGCAGTTGCACGCTTGCGGTAACCAAAAAAATAGGGCGGATCGAAATGGCGGTGGCTTTAGAGAAAGAGGAGGACCTGCGGCTTTGATACCAAGATGTTATGTGCCTAATCGGAGGGGTGGCCGGAGGGTGACCGGAGACGAAGATGAACGGCGGCGGGAGATACAGTGGAGCCAAAACCACAGCTGCCTAAGCGGGGCTTGATCGTTAGAGAACAAAAGCTTCTGAAATCTCACGGCAAGGGATAAGGAAGATAGAATCTTTCTTTCAATCACTCCTCATTCAAGCATGCACATTACTTTATATAGGCTTACAAGACACTAAAATCATAATTACTACTTAACCGCTAACTCATAGCTACCACACATAATTAAACCACTAAATAATAACAGGCAACGATGACAATAATAAAAAACTATAAAAGATAACTAGGCCCGGTGCTCGAGGCCCATAACACATAATGGATACTTTTTATAAATGAGAGAGTTCTAAACGATGAAATATCTACCGAAAAAAGTGAATAGTTAGAATAAAAAATAGTTAATTATACAACTTAAAAGAATTATTTGATCAATAAAAAAGTTTCAATTGAATG
Organism: Dactylorhiza incarnata; assembly: GCA_033032865.1. Classification (NCBI taxonomy): domain Eukaryota; kingdom Viridiplantae; phylum Streptophyta; class Magnoliopsida; order Asparagales; family Orchidaceae; genus Dactylorhiza; species Dactylorhiza incarnata. Next base: position 8,459,224 of record JAWHQI010000086.1, read on the forward strand.
AACAACTCAGCTGTACAGTGGGATTTACACTGATCCCCAATGTTATTCAGAAAGAAGAAACCTAAAAAGACAGTTGATGCATAACTCAAAATTAAAGTCATGGATATATAGGAGAGAGATTAATAAATAATTGCACAAAAAACAAAAATAAATGGTCACAAGTACACACGTTAACTTCTGCACGGTGATCAGTTTCACTAGCGTGTTTAAGCTTTGCTGAAGTATCCTTCACCAACTGCCCAATATGTACTCGGGTCTTGTGCCTGCCAATAAATACCAAAATTAGAGAAGATTCTATGGAAGACAATTATTGAAAAAAAGAGTAAGAAAGCCTGGAAGAGGAGATAAGAAACAATATTCAGAAGATAGGTACGGTCAAGGGTTCTCCAATCATGGGGTGGAAATCTAAAAGTCTAGTCATCCAAACAGAAGTCCTAATTTAAATGTCCAAACTAAATGAGGAATACATTTTAAGTAGTTTAAAATTTCCTTTTAGTGGATCATTAGTTTGTGCCTTTTGCCTTTTAATTTCAATAAACATGTTGTTATCCTTTTATGACGTTATTTAGTATTAATTATTTCTTAATATGCTTTTATTTTGTCTTTGAGTCGCGTCCTTATTTATGTCTTGTTTTTATGTGGTGTCCAAGTTTGTCTTATTTTCTTTAGCGTTATTTCCTTGTAGCTTTTTCTCGTTTGTGTCGATTGTAAGTCCTATTTATAGGACCCAGTGAGTCTTGTATTGGCAAGAATAAAGAAGTCTATTTGCTCAAACCCTAAAAGAAATCTTGGAAGCTCTCTTTCTCGAGCACGCCCCGCATAGGCAGACGCGGTCAAAACTCTGTAGTATCTCCGCCCGTCATCTCCACCTCCGGCTAATCTTCTGGTGACGTCCGAGTTGGTCCCTAACAACTTGGTATCAAAGGCCTTGATCCCCCTCGTCCGGCGACGCTCTCCAAACCCGCTGCAATTTCGATCCTTCCCCTTCATCACGTCGGCGTCAACAAATAGCCCCCACCCTTCTCTGAGATTCGACGATAGCAAACCAAGCCCCTACATCGCCGCTGAGCGTCAACAGCACCCAAGTATTCTTCAACGCGGCAGCCGCTCTTCACCATCTGAAAACCGAGCCTTGCGGCTCACAAGACAGCCGCTTGAACCAGCGGGTTCCTGTTCTCAAGACTCCGACGGATTTCCAAACCCACGACAACTGGCTGCTTCGACGATCCCGGCCGACTGGTGACTTAACTCCTTCGGCCTGGGACTACAACCGTGGAGCCGCCTGCTTCGCCCTTTGTTGAGCCACCGACTACACCCGTGGAGCCGCTCCTTCAGCGTCGACATCGCCGCTCTGTCTTCGTGCCGCTTCGGGTCTGCGAGCACCCCAACTTCCAAATCCGCTCCTATCGCACACGCAAAGGGGCCTTTCCTTGTGGGGGCGCGACTTTTCGCTCAAATTTAAGCGTCGATGCCTTTCTTATTAAAGTTGCCTTTCTTATTAAAGTTGCCTTCACTATTCAAGCCCCGCTCCTTCTCTCGGCTAGCCGGGAGAGGAACACGATGTCTCGTCATAGACATTTGTAGAGTAAGCAGCAGCATGGGGCCGAGAGCCACCCTGTCTATGGCCCCCACGCCCAGGTCCACGACCACGGCCAGGTGGGGCAAGATGCGGATGAAGTTTGAAACACACCTCCCGAGTGTGTCTCATGCGACCGCAATAATCACAAGTAGGCACAAATGATCCAGGACTGGGAACATGGCCCCTACCCACACCAGACAAAGCGGAGCGATCAAGAAGAGCAATAACACTGAGGGATTTCTGGCGGTCTTCAATCTTCATCACCAAGAACCATGTTGAATGCCTCCCAAAGAGACGGGAGAGGAGAGCCATGTTGTTTTAACTGAACTGCAACCATTAAATGTGATTGCAAATAACTTGCACTTGAAGGTGTCGGTCACATTGCGGATCGAGATGGTGTCCTCGAATCACTAGAGGTGGTTGATCGGGTCGTCTTAGCCGGAATGGTAGTTTAGGGTCGACTCGCGGAACTCGGCGGGGACTGAAGCCATCAGGATCTCCTCGCAGAACGGACTTGGCGTCTCCAGATACTAGCGTGGCAGAAGTAAACTTTCCTCCTATTCGAATTCAGGTCGTCATGCGGTCGTCGCAGCCACGATGTGAATTCGATCGAGCCTCTCACGATCCTCCGCAGTGGGCTCCTTCTCAAGTCGTCGAGGTGACTTGAATGTCTCATAGGGGCGAAAGTAGGCGGGGGCATCATCAAGGTCTCAACTCTGGGTGGGTGGTGGCCCCACTATCGTCTTGCGGAAGTCGTCAAGGTCCGCCCGAGTAACTAACTCGCCCCGGGTGGATGGGTCCTGATCTAAATCCCATAAGTTTTCTTGCGTCATGGTGTTTTTCTCTGACATGTTTTCCTCCTCTACCCAAGGTTCAGGCACACCACACCAAGATGTTGAAGATGAGAAATCAGTTTCAGAGTTCGGACCTAGGTATGGGCCTAGGTTACTGGCCCACCAGACTAAGAACCACGGGTTAGAGAATTGGAATAGTAAAGAAGTTTTAGCAACTTGAATAACACTAGTGACAAGCTAGTTGCGCTAGGAGGTCCCACCGCACACCCAAGAGTGTAAAGAAACTCCCCCTCCCAAACCAAATGATGTGCTAAGTTGGGGGAAGAGACACAAATGTGCAACAAAGAGTTTGCTTGTTCTAAGTGAGGCCTCTTATGGCACTGTCTTTTCGCCTCAACAATGGATCGTATTTATAGGTAACAATATGTTGTATACCCCCTACCAGAGGTGGGGCCCTCTGTGCGAGGTCAATCTGGTCTTCATCAAGTTGTTCTCCTCGCTTGCGAGGTGAAGTGTTGTCTCTGGCGAGGCGGCTGCGAGTTGATGATGAGCCGACCCATGTAGGGGCATTTTGGAAATTCTCTCCTTAGTAGTCCACGTCTGATCTCGAAGAGGACGGGTCGTACAACATCCCTGTTTTATATCATATGTAATAAAAATAAAACTCCACCTATTAGCATATATTAAATTAACATTATATCAAAGATTGAAAATAGGTCTTCCTTATACATTTTTAATGTATTTAAATCAAAATCAATGCCACCCAACCAAGAGGGAAATGCTACGAAAATACTGAAAGAGAAAAAATGCTCAAGTGCTAATGCAAGTCAAAGTTAGGAGTCATCCCAATGAGATGGCCTTAATCAAACAGCTACCAGACCAACGCATATAACATCAAACCAGTTGGACAAAGCCCATACTCGTAGACAAAAAGCTCAATGCAATAAATCTCCTACAGATCTATCCCACAAAAAACCACACCAAGGCATGATAACTCATGAAATTTTTGTCTGAAATTCAAATCAAATCCAAACAACCTTATATTTTGTTCTTTAGGATGATCAAAGGATAAGAAACTTCATGATTCCTAAACAAAATATTCATGTCATTAACATGAACCTTTGTTGACAGAACATGAGAGTCAATAGAATAGTTCTTCAGCCTCGAATTTAGTCAAACATAATAAGTGCATTAAAACATAAGATTTAATCCCCTAGTTAGAGGCTACTTGAAAAGGGAAATTTTCATCTGATGTTATAAATTAAATGGTTTAACTAATAAATGGGATCAGAAAGTTAACGAGGATGTGGTCTTAACTCTGCATTGTATAAATATGTTGTTTTGTGGCTCAAACCTCGAATCAAATAAAGGGTCACAAGCTTTTTATTTGAAAGATAACCACATATTCATAAATCCAATAATCCTAGGATGAAATATACATGAATGCCATAAGTTCCATGTGACTCTAGAGGTAAGCATTCAAATTAAATAATTAATCATTGCACTCCATAGGTGGCATTTCTAATTCAAACACTCCACCATCACCTTTTTTATTTTAGTATTCCTTTGCATCCATCCCTGAACATAGTCATCAGACAATACCTTATCTACTTTACTCCCATTTTACTCCCTCTTCTAGAATAAAGCAACTTCATATGATCATAATTTCAATCCATAGTTTTTCATGCTCAACACCTCGCCAAATTAAAATCATTTCTTACATGTTCTCTTTGAATATATTCCCCATGCTTTTGCACGGAGGAAAGATAGCAATGCACAACCACCGCATTGGCATGCAGCAAGATGCTAGGTTCTACATTATATGGGCTGTTAATCCAAACATGGTCATATAATTGCCACCATTTCATCCTTCAACTCAAATTGCTGAGCAACTTCTTAGTCTTGAATGATCTGAAATCATTTAAATATCTCCATGAACCCATCTCATTATCAAATATTGCAGCAGGGAATCTCTAAACCATCCCACGACACTAGCGTAGATGCAAAAAAGAAAACGGACAACTTGCCTTCACAAAACTTTAAGAATATTTCCTTAGAAAAGAGAATATACAAACCCATAGGAAAAATAAATTCAGACTAGTATAATCATGTTGACTTGTAAGATCCTCGCAATCTACAACTATTACAAGCTAAATCAAATCTTTGATGAAACAGAATCATTGCCATCAGTGGAAGGCAATGAGAAAACTCAATTCCTAGTCATTGGCACTGCCAGTTTAAGCCAGGAGGACTAAAGCAAGACACAACCTAACCTTGATGGTCAAAACCTAAAAAAGCAAAAGTCAGACTCAAAAGTTTTACTGCACATAGACTTATCCCCCTTTCTTTAGCAATCCCACCTTTACTTTCAAGGCTTCAAAGTAACACCAAGATCAGAATTCTTATATCCAAACCCCATTTTTTCAATTTTTCTCTCGGAAGAGCCATAATGCTTACTCTCAGCTCAGGTAATCAGATCTCAAAATTTTAAAAAAAAAATAAGGTGAACGGGATTGAAAAGGATAGCAGAAATCAAGAAAGGCAGAACGCGAGTTCAGGTAGCTAACAGCTTTTGGCGAAGCTCGGGGGTGTCCTTTGGGGTTCCGAGCGTGTTCACAAGACGCTGGAAAGTGGAAACAGCGGTGTTTATTTGGAAAACCCCGGCGGCGACGGCCTGCGTAGAATCCTGCTTGCTGTTTACGAAATTGCTCCTGCCCAGAGGCTGGCGGCCGGATTCCAGATCCTGGAAGCTCATGTTTACTTGTGAAGGCAGCGTCAGTAGAAAGCAGGATTGAATGGAAGAAGGACGCTTGAACCCTTCGACCTAACCTTAACCAGTACAGACTTTGGCGGACGAAGGAGATCAAACGATTCCCGATTTATGCCAGGGGAAGAATTCAGAATGGTATTCCTCCTTTTTGTTTTTTTAATTTCCGTGGATCGATTAGTGTTTTATTTCTTATATATAGGAGGAGAGCAAAGGAACTGCGGAAGAAATGCTGGTTGAACACCTCTCCGAATCGCTTCAATAATAATGGAGTTCTCTCTGTAATAACTAATAATTATATAATAAAAGCCTTCTTTTATATATATCCAAGCTTTTAAGAACTGGACCGGAGATCGAACCGCTGTGATCAAAGGTTCAAGATCCGATCGGTTGGACCGGTCGAATCGGAGTTGGACCGTGATGTTGTATTATACTATTATTTATTTATTTTAGTAAACTTTAAAAGTGTAAAATACTAAAATCATTAGAGCACAAATTATATTTCATATTGTCACAACTCCATAAAAATAATACCGATTGAGATAAAATATTTCTATGCTAACATTTGTATATTTCATATTATCATTATATATATTTTTATATAAATAAAAAGTATATAACAATATTTTGAATTAAAAATAATATAAAGTTAACCGTGAACGCACAATAAATATACTAAATATAATACATATTAATTACAAATAAAATTTGTAAAGGTCAATTACAAATAATATATGTACGTGTGTATAATTTTAAAAACTATTAATGATATTATTATGTTAATTAATATGATTATTATTAATATATATATAATAAAATTCATTTTTAAACAACAAAACCAACTGGTGTAGTGGTTAGACGCTTGTATATTGCTGCAATGACCTGGGTTCGAATTCCCGTGCTGTTTATATTTTAAATTTTGCCTGAGACCCTCGCCTATGACCCGACCCCCCCCCCCCCCCCCCCCCCCCGGTTACAGGAAACTGGTCACGGTTCCCGGTTTCCCGGTCGACCCGCCCGATTTTTCGATTCTCGGGCGGTCCGATAGATAAGCAGCCTGTTGTGCTGGACCGGACCGGCTTGTTGGCCGGTCGGCGGTCCAACCGGCCGGTCCGGTCCGGTTTTCAAAAGCTAAATAACGGAATATAGCATTCTTCATGCTCTTACCGTGCTTTCATTTTCAACTGTTTGATCTCTCAATAAAAAATATTACTTTTAAAAAGAAGAGAGAGAGAAAGAGAGTAGAGAGGGAGAGAGAGTGCGGTGGAGAGGAAAAGAGAGAGAGGGAGAGAGAAATAAAATAATCTTTTTAAGTATATACCTTTTTTTACAAAATAAATATGGTATTATTGATGTATGTTTTTTTACGTACGGTCATTTCGAGTACTCATATGTATATGTTCCGGGCGCAGCCCGCAGACGCGTCTAGCACGGGCGAAGCCCGTGCAGAGGTGGGCGAAGCCCGTGCAGAGGTGGGCGAAGCCTGCCTAGATGCGGTCGAAGGCCGCCCGACATCATTGCATCGAGGGCGGGCGAAGCACGCCGTCGCCGACCGGGTACTGTCGCGTTGGCCGTAGGGGCGGAGCCCTGTGTCGGGCACTCATGTGTATATATGCACATACACACACACGAGTGAAACGGCACGGGCCCCCGGCCCTATATGAGTGCAACAGCGTGGCCGGCAATGTTTAGCGAGGGCAGCGACATTTGTCGCGGGCGAGGACTCTCTCTCGTCGGTGGCGGTGTCATTTGTTGTGCTCGTCGACTCTTAGCGGGCTTCGCATAAAGTTCGCCCGCATAAAGTTCGTGATGCGCTCATCTTCAACGTCACGAATTGATGCGGTCTCTCTCTATAATTATTATATAGGAGGCCTGACTCTCTCCCGCTCTCTCTATAATTATTATATTACACATTTATACATCTCTCTCCCTCTCTCTCTATATATATATTATAGCTCTCCTCTCTCTCTCTCTCTCTCCATCCCTCTCTCTCTCCATTACCCTCGGCCTCGTATACCTATATATTTAATATTTAATATAATTAAATATCTCTCTCACCGCCCCTCTCTCTTCCCTCCCTCTCACCGCCCGTCTCTCTCACAACCACTCTCCCTCCCCTCCCTCTCTCATTTCTCTCTCCCTCTCGCTCCCCCTCTCTCCCCTCATAATTAACCCCTTCTCTCTCTCTCTATCTCTCCCACATTCCCTCACCGCCCCTCTCTCTCCCACTCTATTTCTCTCACCTTTACGTAAAGGTTTAATATATAGGCATGTCCCCCGCCCTCACACCACCTCTCTCCTCTCTCTTTCTCCCTCTCTTTATCTCTCTCTTGGATCCCTCACTCGGTGTAGCCATAGAAGACCTAGAGTTTTTTAGTGTTTTCATCACCAAAAAAATATGGCTGCTGAATTAGTGAGCGAGATCCGACGGCCAAAATTGCTTCAATGACTTTATATTTCATGGCAGAAGTACATCCTTATATAGTAGTTAAGATATATTTAACTACTCCACCCAAAAAGTTGTCTTTGGTGCAACATTCAAAATTGTCAAATATAACATCATTCTTTTACTCTAATGACTTAACGTATATTATGAAAACAATAAAAATTCATAAAATATAATAGTTATTTGTGTGATTACACTATAATAAAAATAACGATAGAAATTCTTAAAATCCAAAAGTTTTTTAGTAGACCTCCTACACCTACTATGGTAGGCATGGGCGGACCTATTGAAGGCCGAGTGTGGGCGGCCGCCCACACTCAAAATTTTAAATTAAAATGATAAATATAGGTATTTTATATCATCCTATGTAAAAATTGGGGCTTAATTTCGTGTATTGGTCCAATTTGCGTCTCCAAATTTCCCGTAAATCGTGTTCCACTCGTTCCGTCTTTTATTCACGCGAGACGCGGCTCGTTATTTGCTCGCGTGCTTCGGTTCTTCCAGCTTCCCCATTCGACCTATTGAAATTTGAAGCCCCTCTCGTAAAACCCTACCCAGGCCGCCAGGCGCAAGCGACGAAGCCCCTCTCTTCCAGTTCAGCGACGAAGGTCACGAAGCCCGTCTCTTCCAGAGTTCCTGTTCAGCGACGAAGCCTTCCTCGTTCCAGAGTTCCTGTTCTGTTCAGCGACGAAGCCCGTCTCTCTTCCAGTTCAGCGACGAAGCCCCTCTCATTCACGCCCGTTCTGTGCGAAGGTCTTCCCGACTGGCGACTTCCCATCTCTCTTCCAGTTCAGCGACGAAGCCCCTCTCATTCCGCCTGTAGATCGATAACATATCGGATAAAGAGGATTAGCAGAGCGAGCACCTCTGTGAAGGGAAATTGGAAGATCAAGATCAGGTCGAATCAGATCTCACGAACAGGTGTAAGTTCTTTAATGATTAGAAATTTAGAACCCTCTTCCTCGTTACCATGGAAGATCAAGATCAGATTGAATCAGATCTAAGTGAGGAACATGTTCTTCAATAATTGGAGGCCCATCTTCCTCTCTACCATCTACCTGAGTTGGTTTCTCACTTAAATGAGTAAATGACCATCTAGTTCATAAATATACGATGTTTGTCATGCTATGCAGAGTGGTTAGAGAAATTTTGACAACAAGAAATCATTGGCATTAATAAGAAAATTCTCCCTAACTGACTGGAATATTATATTAGTGCAAAGAAAGGGGTACTTTCATTAAAGGTGTCATTAGCAGAAAAAAGATAATTTATTGAGTTCTTTATTATAACACTTTAATCACTTGTGTACAAGGATATCCTAAGAAAACACACTCCAGCAACGTTAGCACTTAGCAAATTGCAATTAGCATCTATGAGTTCTATTTAGTTTTATGTATGTTCTCCAGCTTATATGTTAGAACTTTGTTAAAATCATATTAATAGGCAGATCTGTTTTTTCAGATTTGTTGGAACTTGGAAACTTGGAATTATTGTTGTGCACCTTTATTGGTTTCTTGGTTGGCTCTTTCTTTGCTTCCCCTGCCCGCGAATTTCTCACCTACGTCAAGTATACATTTATTTACTCTTGGTCTTCTTGCACAGTTGCACATATGGTTATCATTTATGCATGTCAATGTGGATTTACTTGTTGAATGTTATTCTCTTTTTTTATTATTTAATTCCAGAAATCTGAAAGTCATGGATAGATATTTTAAGAGAAAAGAACCGGAGCAATCATTTAATTTGAATCTAAGGTCACGAATAGAGCTCAACGTAGATGACCTTCCTGCTGACCCAGGATTACGGAAGAATATTAATGAATATGATCCAAATGATAGAGAAAAAATTCGACGATGGTATTTGCAGAAGAAATCATTTCAATCTCGAAATCATGATTTCTCAATGAGAACTTTTGGAAGTGAGAAACGTAGATTTATTCGTGGGTGGTTTCAGGAATATAGTTATTGGCTCGAGTACAACATAGTGAAAGATGCTGCATTTTGTTTATGTTGTTATCTATTTAAGCCTGAGCATGGCGACCAAGGCGGCGGTGACGCTTTTGTCAGTGGGGGATTCACAAATTGGAAACATAAAGACAGATTAGATGTGCATGTGGGGAATCATAATAGCGTCCACAACCAATGTTTGAAGGCTTGTATTGACTTGATGAACGAAAAACAACACATTGAAGTTGCTTTGTGTACTCAATCGGACCAAGTACGGCTGGATTATCGCACGCGTTTAGAAGCGTCGGTGGATTGTATTAGATTTCTACTAATGCATGGATTAGCTTTTCGTGGTCACGATGAATCCTATGAATCCAGCAACCGGGGAAACTTTCTTGAACTACTTAAATTCCTCGCAGCTCATAATGATGAAATTAGTAAGGTTGTATTAAAAAATGCTCCTGGAAATCTTAAATTAGTAGCACCAAGCATTCAAATGGATATTGTGCAAGCTGCTGCAACGGAGACTACAAATGTTATCATTAAAGATATTATCCAAGGGATGTTATTTTCAATTTTAGTAGATGAAGCTCGTGATTCCTCCGTAAAAGAGCAAATGGAAATTATCTTACGTTATGTGGACATAAAAGGAAGTGTAATAGAGTGTTTTCTCTGGATTGTGCATGTAGAGAATACTGCATCATCATCACTAAAAGCGGCTGTTGAATCTTCTTTTGCTAAATATGGCTTAAGCATATCATGTTTGCTGGGTCAATGGTACGATGGGGCAAGTAACATGCAAGTTGAATTCAATGGTCTTAAAACATTGATTATGGCTGAAAACCTATCTGCAATTATGTTCATTGTTTTGCTCATCAACTTCAATTGACACTAGTTGCGGTTGCAAAAAAACACATCAAGATTTGCTCTTTTTTTTAGTAAAATTACACTTATAACAAATGTTGTTGGAGCTTCATGCAAGCGTAGAGACATTCTTCGAGATAAACAGTATGCAAAAGTTATTGAAGAAATTTACAATGGAAAAGTTGTAACTTGTAACAGGAAGAGGCTTGAATCAAGAAAGAGCACTCACAAGGGCAGGTGACACAGGGTGGAACTCTCATTATAGAACTCTCTTGAATTTAATTTGCTTGTTTTCCTCGGTTATTGAAGTACTTGAAGTCATTAAAGAGGATGAAAATCTTTCGGAGCAAAAAGCTGAAGCAAGTGATTTGTTGGATGTTATTCAATGTTTTGAATTTGTGTATTTGACTAACTTGATGAAAACAATCTTAGGGATAACAAATGAGCTATCACAAGCGTTACAAAGGAACGATCAAGATCTTCTAAATGTTATGTCACTTGTCAGGGTTTCCAAGATACGATTACAAGCAATGCGAGACAACGGATGGGATTCTCTACTAAATGAAGTAACTATTTTTTGCAAAAAAACATGACATTGTTGTTCTAAATATGGAGGACAATTTTGTAGCTCGGGGGAGATCGAGACGCAAATCTGAAAACAATACGAACCTTCACTTCTATCGTGTTGAATTATTTTATGTTGTTATTGATCTACAACTTACTGAGCTGAATAGCCGATTTGATGAAGTCAACACAGAACTACTTTTATGCATGACATGTTTAGATCCAAGCAATAAGTTTTCAGCTTTTGATAAGCAGAAACTAATTCGATTCGCTGGACATTATCCATTGGACTTTTCTCCAATTGATCTAATGGAACTCGATAATCAACTTGAGAGTTACATTATAGACGTTCGCTCAAGCGAAGAATTCTCAGATATAAAAGGGCTTGGTGTATTTACTCAAAAGTTAGTTGAATTGAAGAAGGATGTTATTTACCGGTTTGTGTATTTGCTCGTAAAGCTAGTATTACTTTTACCGGTTGCGACTGCAAGTGTAGAAAGAGCTTTCTCTGCGATGAAGATTATCAAAACATCATTACGCAATCGGATGAGAGATGATTGAATGAATGTTTGTCTAGTAACATATATTGAAAAAGATGTCTTCTCTACCATCGACAACAAAGTTATCATGAAATGTTTCCAGAACATGAAGCATCGAAGAGGAGTATTATAATCAATTAAGTATGTAATTCTTTTTTGTTAACTAAAAAATGTCCTAATTTAGATATATATTTTTTGCAAACTTGTTGTAATTTTTTATCACATGTGTCAATATTTTTTGTCATTATTTTATTGCACGTCCCCATTGAAAAATCCCGCTGGGTCCGCCTATGATGGTAGGTAATCATTAGACCTCGTAGACCTACTTTAAGATGATTTTTTGTTAAAATATAAATATTTTTGAAAAAAAAACAATTGTAAAATATTAATTAAAATTTTCGTGTGGTCATTTTGAGTACTCATATGTATATGTTGTGGGCGCAGCCGGCTTAATGCGGGCGCAGCCCAGAGCGTCATGGGCGTAACTGGCCGGGGGCGGGCGAAGCCCACCGTCGCGGGCCAGGTACTATCGCGCTTGGCCGGGGGCGGGCAAAACCCTCCTGCGCGAAGCCCGCCGGGGGCGGGCGAAGCTCGTCGTCGCCTTCCGGGTACCGCCGCGCTTGGTAGTAGGGGCGGAGCCCCGTGCCTGTCAAATGTTTTTATTTTTTTTATTTAATGACTTAATATATATTATAATTTTTTTCCAAAAAAAAATACAATGCTTATTTAAGTAATTACATCATATCTTAAAATTGAAAGTAACGATGAAAATCTATCAAAATCAAAAAAATTTAGTAGAGCTCTTACACATACTACGATAGGCTATTATTAGGCATGTCAGCGATCTTTTAGAGGAAGAACATCATTAGGCATATCAACTATATTTTCGAGGAGTTACCATTAAAACAATCAACTTTATTAAAGTTAATTTAACATACATGATGATATACGTATCAGGATGAGGATTCTTATGCATCGAGTTAGGACAAGGAAAAATTAAGCTCCAAGACCATATTAGCAAAAAGGTCCTAGAATTTTTCGTGATTAAAACTACTAAGCAACTCCAACAGTTCATTGGTCTTGTTAATTATGCTCGGCCATTTATTAAAAATTTAGGTAAACTAGTAGGACCTCTCTACAATAAAATTAAGGGAACACAAAAAGAATTTAATTTAGATGATATCAAACAAATTGATAAGATAAAAAAAGTCAAATTCCTACCACAATTACGAGTACCACTAGATACAGAATATTTAATCATCGAAACGGATGAGTGCAAAACAGGATGGGGAGCAGTACTAAAATGCAAACCCCATAAGTATGTCATTAAAATAGAGGAACAAATATGTAGATACAATAGTGAAAACTTCAAAGAAAAAGGCCCCGCCCGTAGTATTGACCAAGAACTCCTAGCTATATGTTATGGGTTGGACGTCTTTCGCCTGTTCATCATCAATAAAAATGAAATTTTAGTTCGAACACATTGCGAAGCAATTGTAAAAGTTTATCAAAATAGAAATAGTAAAAAGGATAAGTTACAAAAGATGGACTAATTTCTAAGATCATATCATCAACAAAAACTACAAAATTATATTCGAACATATTAAAGGGACAGACAACAAACTTACAGACCAACTGTCTAGGATCCTCCATAGATGATATTGAAAAGCTCCATATAGTACATGCAAAAAATAGGTGTTATGTTAGAATCTTAAAATATTTAGAACAAAGCCGCCAAAAGTTAAGACCAGTTAACCATAATTTATCTAAAGATGTGACAGATATTAAACTATTTATTGTTACTCTACGTGGAAATATTGAAACAGAAATAGCAAGTCTAACCAATGAAGAGACTATCATAGAGAGTGAACCTAACAGTGATTAATTTCTTTGCAAATGGATCTCCAACCGCTCTCGCATTTCCAATTTGGCCCTTTTATGCTGCAAACCTACCCCCTAGGCAGCAATCTACAATTCTGCACTAACTATGCAGTTACCCAGCTCCGACAATGTCTGTTGGACAATTTGTGGAACAACAAAATGTTGGAACTTGGTTTTCCGCATATCCTAGGTTTGAGAATAACAAATCATATGTATATTTGATCTTGCGTATTTAAATGTGCAGGAAAACAAATCCATATGACTCAAGGATAACATATGAAGTTTGTCCCCAAGTTTGAAGCCAAAATTTCAACATGTCCACTAGCGCTGGCGGTAGCACCTAGCACATGCGCTAGCTCTGATTAGAGCAATTTCGGGAAGCAATTATAGAAGGTGTTAGCGTCAGGCGATAGTAGCTAACGCATGCGGTAGCATCTAGTGTAGGCAGTATCAGGTAGCGCAGGAGGTAGCGCAAAGCAATAGAGGAAGGCGGTCGGCTTGCTTAAAATGAAGGATTCTCATGCGGAGAATATTTCCTAAGCCGAGATAGCGCCGGTGGTAGCGATAACACATGCGCTAGCTCCAAGGCTATAAAAAGGACCCCTTGGATATGTCTTCTTCATCCTCTTATACTCCTAAATTCCAGAGCTTCGTGCTACATCATATAGAGGAAGGTTCAGAGAGATAATCCCACAAATCCATGAAGGCTTAAGGAGATCATTGAAAAAGATTTCAACACGCTTCATCACCGTGACGAAAGACCGCATCGACTACGATCATACTCTGCGGGTCTTTGTCTACTTCTCCAAGAGATCTATATAGGGAGTTTTATATTGTTGTTATTTATTGCACATCTTTTCTTGTAATCGTTTAGTGAATTCGCCTCGTGTTGGCGACTAGGTCTGGGTAGGACTTAGGGCTAAAATTCGTCTCGTGTTGGCGACTAGATCTAGGATAGGCCTAGTGGGTGGTCGAGGCCATATCCGGGGAAAGATTGGCTAGAGTGGCTTGAGGCCGTATCCGAGGAAGGATATGCTAGGGCCACCAGTTCGTGGGGATACGAGTCGGGATAGAAAATGAAAAAAAGTTTTATTATTATTCGCCTTCGAATTCTAGCGTTATAAGAAACCAAGTTTTGTAAACTCTTCTTTTCATATTAATAAAATATTGTCTCAATTTTATTTGTTTGATTTCTTATCTTAATATCTTATATTTTCAAATATACCAAAATATAATATAAGTTTTTAAAAACCCTTATTCACCGCCTCCCCTCTAAGGGCGCCTACCGATCCAACAAGTGGTATCCGAGGAGGTTATTCCAAATTGGCTTAACAACTGGGAATAATGACGTCTCATGATCTCGCTTCTACTAGTGGGGCAAATTTTTATGAAGAAGAAAAATCTCTAGCACCACCTTTATTTGAAGGAAGAAATTATAAAGGATGGAAAATATTAATGAAAAATTTTCTTAAAGCTTTAGATGAAAAGGTTTGGAATATTACTATTGAAAAGCCACCTAGCGTATTAAATAGAAACAAAATGGTTTTAAATGCAAAATCTATGAATAGACTATCAATTGATTGACAACCACTTTAGCTTCTGAATCACTTCCATCAATTGATGAAGGTCCTTCAGATTCTGGGCCAGTCTCAGAAGAGGATGAGGAATGAATTAATACCTGTTCATTTTCTGAGATGTTCTGACTGTCCTCCTCATCATTGATGGCCATGAGGCATAACTGAACATTGTCTTCTTCATCCTCCTCTATATCATTATCTGAGTGTGATAGAGGGGCCCTGATTCCAAATTTGGCAGCTGTGTAATCTTCATCTTCTTCTGCTGCAAACAACCCAATGTAGGCTTCTTCTTCATTCTCTGAATCTGATGTTGAGGAATCAGATTCACTCCAGCTTCTTTCTTTCTTTGCTAGGAGGGATTTTTCACCCTTCCTATCTTTTTGGTGATGATGCTTCTTATCACCATTCTCCTTTCTTTTGGCTGGACAGTCAGCTATGACATGTCCAGGTTTGCTGCAGCTATAGCAGATTATGTTATTAGAAACATGTTTACTAAGTTTGGAATCATACCTGTCACCCTTTGGGTGCTGTCTTTCAGATTTCCTGCTATCTTTCTTGTAGTGTGATGATGAGGAGGGCATGTTCTTCCATTGCTTCATCTTCATCATCCTCTTGAACTGCCTTGAAAAGGCAGCAAACTCTTCATCAGAGGAAGAGCTATCTGAGGTGCTGACTTCAGGTTCAGCACTTCTCCTTGGAGGAGACACCATCCTGCCCTTGCTTCTCTTGGAGCTGTCAGCTTTGAGAGCTACAGATTTCTCCCTTGCTGAGGTGTCCCATTCCTTTCTTGCAGACAGCTGCATCTCATAGGAGAGCAACTTTCCAAACAGTGTGTGAGTGGGGGTCTCACCAAGCTTGGCCACTTCCCTGATTGCACAGATTTTTGTGTCCCAGTCCCTTGTTAGAGATCTAAGGAACTTATCATTCAGCTCATAGTTGGTGAATACTCTTCCATAGGTTCTCAGCTCATTGACTATTCTGAAGAACCTCTCATAGCATATGAAGATGCTCTCCTGGCTCTGCTGCCTGAAGGCTTCATACTCTTGGTTAAGGAGTGACTTTCTATCATCCCTTACTTCAGCTGTCCCTTCCATATATACTACTAATGTGTCCACATTTCCTTGGCAATAGTGCAGTGTACCAAGTTTTGAAATGTGGAATCATCAATAGCATTCACTATGATGTTCTGGACTCTTTTGTCCATGGTGAACAATTCAAGTTCATCCTTGGTCAAGTCATTAAATACCTTGGCCACTCTTCTTGTTGGATCTATAGTGGAGGCAGTGTGAAAGGTCCTTCTTCAACTGTAATGAAAATCCTTGGATCAGATGCTTCCATAAACAGTCTGATCTTTTGCTTCCATATGCCAAAGTTTTCTTTGTTGCATATGGGCAACTTCAAGGATCTCATTTCCTTCTTCAATCCAGAGGAGGCCATTGGATTGTGATTTGACTATTCCTTAATAGGATATGGTCAGACAGTTATGTCCTTCTTGACCAACCTCCCTCTGATACCACTTGTAAGTTTATAAAGGTTGTCGTCTAAATCACCTAGAGGGGGGGATATGTTTCTTTTTATTTTCCTCTAATTAGCCTAGCTGTTTTCTGGTTTAGTATTAACAATTAATCAAACACACAGAAAACACACAAGCATTTATAGTGGTTCCCCAAGACAGTGTGTATATGGGTAGTCCACTTCCCCCCTTCACCCTTCTAACAGTGTGTTAGACAGGGCTAACTCATCCAATCTCAGCTCCAAGAGCTTACAACACAGATCCCTCAGGATCTCTCAGGTTTTCCCAAACCCTACCTCAGGCTCAGCAGCCCTACCTCAGATCAGCCACTGATCCTACAACTCAGACCACAGCAGGTCCTACAATCTCAGGCCTAAACAACCCTACCTCAGAGGAATCCACCTCCTACAACTTAGACCCCTTCCAGGTCCTATCTCAGAGGAATCCTCCTCCTACAGCTCAGGCGATACTGCCCTACAACTCAGGCTAAACAGCCATACAAACTCAGGCCTTCAGCCCAACAACTCAGAACCCAAAGGTTCCTACAAAAGATATAATGAGGTTTACAGAATGAAAGAAGAAAAGATCAAGTCTGTTCTTCTTCTTCTTTTCAGCTGCTGTTGCAGACTTGAACCAGGGAGTCGATGTTCAGCTCCAACTTGTTCTTCTTGATCAGCCCTTAAGATGATGGACTGGATCTACTGCTCTATCTTGAAATGAATTAAGATGAGCTATCTCTTCCTTGCAGCCTTGTGTTAGCACAGTTCTAGGCTGCCGACAATGGAACAGTTGCTTCCGCTTCTTTGTGTGCTCGAGAGAAAGATTGATAGCAGAAGTCGTGCTTTCTCAACCCTAATTTATTCCTTTTATACATCCCCGATCTTCAACGGCTCTCAACCGTCCTTCTGACAGATATGGGAGTGACTGGTGGACCCCACAATGTCTTTTTGCAGCTTGCGCCAAAAGCAGAACACGCCAGATTACTTTTGAATCTGTCTCAGCGGTTGGGCTGAGATGGATTCCTCTTCTCAGCGGATTCTGTCGATCAGCAGAGAAGATCCTGCGTTCGATGAACAACAATCTGTGTTCGACGAACTCGCCAAACTGCGTTCGACGAACTCGCCAAACTGCGTTCGACGAACAGCCTTCTTCGTTAGACGAACTGCATTTTGCGTTCGACGAACACGCCATGTCTCAGCGCTTGCTTCTGTCCTGTCTCTGCGTTCGACGAAATGAGTTCTGCGTTCGACGAACATGTCAAGTCTCAGTGAATATTTGCTGCTTCTTTCCCGTCTCAGCGGATCCGCTGATACAGTGAGCTCGTCTCAGCGGATTTGACCCTTCGTCTCAGCGGTTCAGCTGAGACAATTCTTCATCTCTTAGAAGTTGATTGGCTCTTTCTCTTGAGTTACCTGAGCCTGTATATATTACACAAATATGGCTTTATCAAATACAACTTTGTACTTAACATTGAGTGTGACCCCTCTTCAAATCAAGGGTATTTGAGGGCAAATTCCCAACAATTTGGCTCAACAGACCAAAGACTTTGCAAAAGGTTTGCTGACCTAATGCATTCAAAGTTTGAAATGAGTAGCATGGGGGAACTGTCCTACTTTCTTTGCCTCCAAGTAAAGTAAAATGCAAATGACATTTTCATATCTTAATCCAAGTATACCAAAGAGCTTATCAAGAGGTTTGGGATGGAAAATGCCTCTGTCATGAAAACCCCCATGGCTACCAATACTGTATTGGATAGAGATGAAAAGGGTAAGTAATTTGATCAAAAGACTTACAGAGCAGTAATTGGCTCATTCCTCTACCTTACAGCTAGCAGACCAGATATCATGTTTGTTACATGTGTATGTGCTAGATTTCAGGTTGACCCCAAAGAATCCCACATGAGTTCTATAAAAAGAATACTCAAATATCTAAAGGGTACACCTGAACTTGGCTTGTGGTATCCCACAGAATCTGGATTTGATTTAGTAGGCTATTCAGATGCAGATTACGCTGGATGCAGGCTTGATAGAAAGAGCACCTCAGAAACTTGTCAATTCCTGGGTGCTAAACTGATCTCCTGGTTTAGCAAAAATCAAACCCTAGTCTTTACTTCTACAGCTGAAGCTGAGTATATAGCTGCAGGAAGCTACTGCTCACAAATATTGTGGATGTAGAATCAGTTGTTAGACTACAACTTTAGTCTTGAGAACTCCACAATATTATACTACAGTTCTAGTGCTATTTCTATAGCTTCCAATTCCGTTCTCCACAGTAGAACTAAGAACATAGAGATAAGACACCACTTTCTAAGGGACAATATAGAGAAGGGTAAAATCAATCTTCAATACATTTCCACAGATAATCAAAGGGCTGACATATTCACTAAGCCACTTGATGAAAGCAAGCACAATTTCTTCATCAATGCAATGTGTATGCTTGAGGACACACTTATTATGTCATAAAATATATTTCTATAAAAAGGTATTGCTGGGAAAAACAACAAATTTTTTGAGAAAAACATTACTATTTAATCAGAGCTGCGTTGAATACAAATTGACGCATCGTCGATTTCTACTCGATGCCGTCTTCGAGAGTTGTCAGGGATAGTTCATTCAAATGGCACACGACCCAGCATCGAATTCGTATTGACACTTACGTCGACATAAAAGTCACTGCTTTCATTCAAAGCCACGTCGACTTCTACTCGACGCCACGTCGACTTCTCAAAATGCGTACATACTTGATTTCTAGAAGCTACTTCGACAAGTTTTGGCGCGCTGCATCCACTCCTTTTCGACGTTGCATCGAATACAACTCTAAGTTGTGAAGATTCGTCTTCTCAAAGCAACACGGTTGTTTGACTTTATTATGCATTCAAATTCTCTCCCTTTCACTCTCCTCCTTTTCTGCCTCTCTACCTCTATCTTTTTCCTTTCCTTGCAGGTATACGTCGATACTCAATGGATCCAACTAAAGATCAAAGAGATATTCTCGATGCCATCGATTTGGCCTTAGAGACATTGTTGTCTCAATTTTCTTCCTTATATCTCAACTTCTCAGAAGATTGCTATCACAAATTATGTAATCAACATCAAAGGCTACAGCAACTCACTACTCAGACGAAAGCCATTGAAGAGGATCTAAGATTGTCAGGATTGCCTGCTGAGGTCTTTATATCTTTATTCAATGATGTAAAGCAGGGGGAGAAGTGTGACAGCATGCCCACTCCTGATTCAGTGTACGTTGCCAATCTTCCTTCTCCTTATATTTCTGAAGGAGAACCAGCTATCACCTCCAAGTTCTTCCTGACACCTACACCATCCTCTCCGTCCAGAACTTTGTATGCAATCCAAGGGGAGTCATCACAATAGGGGGGGGGGGGGGGGTATGATCTCTTTTCCAATGATGAGGACTATTGGAGAAGTCTGAAAGAGTTTTCAGAATGGGTTGATTCACCCATTCCTGAGACAACAGACATCAAGCCCGATTTTGAAGACTCAACAATAGTACCACCTGCAGTGCCTGCTCTTGCTTCTGATTCTATCCTTTCTTCTCTTGATTCCACACCAACCCATCTTCCTCCTACACCTATTCTAACAGTCCCAACACCATCTCCCAAACAAAGGGACACATTTAGAGGAAGAAATACATCCAAGGGAAGGGAATATGGGAGAAACAGACCCATCTGAGAGAAATAGACAAAGGAATAGAGAAAGCAATTCAAAAATGATAGGTCATACAACAAGACCTATGAGAAAATTGAAATACCTGAAAATCAGATGAAACTATACACTGACCCAATTCTTGAGAAAGTCTTTGAAGAGGTTAGAGAAAGAGAACAATATGAGTACGAGGCTGCTCAAAGAGAAATTGAAGAAAAGAGAGAAATTTATTGACAGACTAAAAAAGGGCAAAGATGATGTGGAAGAAGAGCAAACAAAAGATGCAATTACAATTCCAAGCACTCTGTTTGACTCTTCAAAATATGTTGTCAAGAACCCTCAAGTTAAAGTCCTGATAGACAAAGGACAACTTAACAAAAGGGGTCTTGGATGTAATCAAGATATGGAAGATCAGCCATATAAAAAGAAGAAGAAGATTATGTTCAAGACAACTCCAACTTCTGGCAATCCCAGATTCATAAGAACTTGATCTGGTTGAACTAAATGAGATGATTGCAAAAATAATCAGCCTTGGAATCAAGATTAAAGATGCATATCCTGATGCAGAATCTGATCTGGAGAAATAATTCAAAGGACATGACAAAATCCAGCAGAACCCTAAGAAGGCCAAACCAGCAAATTTCAAATATTTTGAAAGGAAGTTCAAAAAGGTTTATGAAGCCTTATCTATGTTTCTCAAAAAGAGAAAGTAGAACACCCCTTTGGGTAACTAAATTCTGATGAACCTTCATTTATATTAATCAGAAGTTTTAGTTTGGTGTCATTCTTGCTTATTATATATTTATTTGTACTCAACTTTATTATTAAGTATGATTGAAAACACTTAAAATATTTGTAAAATTTGTTAAGATAAGTAGGGGAGATTATTGGGAAAAACATCTTTTGATTTATCTTACAAATTATATACAAGTGATTCCATTATCTAGGATTCATTACCCATGTTGAGAGGGTAATTTGATCATTAGATATCTTAGGATGTTACACTCTCATTATGTGTCAAAGACCAGTCCAAAAGAGTCTAAAAATTCAGTTGAGTTAAATATGCGTTGAATAGAAGTCGACGCAGCTTCGACTGCAAGTCGAAGTAACTTCGAATAGAAGTAAGAATAACTCAGACTGGTAGTCGATGCATAAGTTGAAGTCGATGCAACGTCGAAATGTACTCGACACAGAAGACAGAGTCAGTCAAAGCAACATTTGAAGTCGATGCAACTTGGACTTACATTCGACGCAAAAGGAAGAACTCTGAATCTAGGCTTTCATCTCTACGGATATGTCGACAAGTATTCAGCGCAACGTCGACTACAAAGTTCATTTCTAAGCTGAGGAGGATTTCGAAGCAGCTTCCATTAAAACTCAGAGGTGCATCAATAAGGAGGCAAATGTATTCGACGCTACATCGAATACAGACAGAATTAGAATATTTTATGTATTCTTTTCTAAAGATGATTCAGAAGTTATACATGAATTTGATTTGATCTCTAACGGGTCGTTTATAACCAAGAATAGAAAGGACACCAGAGACACAATAAATACATTTTTGGAAGATAATCAAAAAGGGATTGACGGGTAGTCAACAGTAATAGAAAGAGAATATTATTATCCTTTGGACATTCCTATTAGGGATACAACAAAAGAGGAAAGAAATTCAAATTCTATTCGACGGAAGAATAAAGGGACTCAGGAAGATTCAGAATAACATCTATTCTATTATTCTCTTTTTTCTTCTTTCTAAAGCTCTCCCAGACATCACAATAACTCTCTGTACTGGAAACATTCAAAGACTTCTTCTTCTTCTCCAAGAAGCCTACAGAAATACAGAGATTCTGTGAATCAAAGCTAGAACAGTCATTGCATCTCTCTCTCAGCAAGGATTCATCTACTGAAATAAAGATCCATCAACAACACTAAGTGCTTGAATCTTCAGTGATTGCTGAAGGAGGATTCAACCAGAAGAACAATCTTCTTCTCTTTTCTTCTCTTTTACTCTTTTTGCATTCATTGTAATCTGAGTAAAGAGTCCTTAAAATCCCTCTTCAAGGGATTAAGTGATTCAAGATCTCCTTACCAAAAGATCTAGTTTGATTCTAAGAGTCTCCTTACCAAAAGACTCAATGGTTCTAAGAGTCTCCTTATAAAAAAAACTCAGTGGTTGGTTCTAAGAGTCTCCTTACCAAAAGACTCAGTGGTTCTAAGAGCCTCCTTATCAAAAGACTCAGACACTGGATAGTGTATTCCTACCAAGGTGGTAGAAGAGTGGAGTACCTATATTTTTGGGAACCACTATAGATCTTATCTCATTTGTGCTGTGATTTATCGTGTTGTCCATTTACTTTATTTTTGCATTCTGTGCTTATTTTATTCTGTGTTGGATAGCTGAACGCATAGTTGTTAGAAGTGTTTTATTGTGTAGTGCATAATAAATAGACAAAGTTTTTAAACTTTATTCATCCCCTCTCTCTAGAGAATACTCAGAGGACTCAATGTGCACTTTCAAACTATATAATATTTAAATTCATTTATAAAGATAAAATATATGATTATACATTTACTTTTTATTCAATAATTAGGAATGCTTACTAATATAACAATATATGTGAAAAAATTATAAGGTATGGGCAGAACCAAGAACTGGACCAGAACATATTCGAGCTTTTCAGTTCAGATCACATGGGTAGATTCTAGTTTAGAAAAGTAAGAACCAAACTTATATGGTCGGTTCTTGATTTTGGGTGGAACTAATCCGAGTTGCACCCTATCTGTAGGTTGTCCAAGTCAAGGCTTGGACTTTATAGTTCACAAGCTATATTGAGTAGTCTATTAATGGCCAATTTAAATGCAAGCAATTAAATGAATCCAAGATTAAATAGTGAGAACATGTCACCAATGATTTTTTCATTGACATTAACTAACATTGTATTACTTGCATGTGATACTACTACTTCAAGGAAACAAGCTTACCATAGAATTTGGAAAACAAATGAAGTATCAAATGAAATCCAAATTATATGAAATTAAACATGAAATTTTTCTATCATATTATGAGTAAATAAGTCTTATTAAAATTTCTACAATATCATTAAGGTTCATTAATGATTGCATTAAGCATTCGTGGTTAAAAAAAGCCCAGTAGTATTTTGGACTAACATTTGAGGTATCAAATGAAATCCAAGTCCTATGAAATTAAACAAGCGAGTCCTATGACATATAATGAACAATTAAGTACTACTGAAATTTCTGCACTTATGTCATTAACGTTCCGTAATGATTACATTAACAATTCCCAAGTAAACAAGCTCACATAGGACTTTGGAACATTTGAGGTATCAAATGAAATTCCAATCCTACAAAATTAAACTAGCGAGTTTTCTAACAAATATGAAAAATTAAGTCATGAAATTTCCACAATTATGTCATTAAGGCTCACTAATGATTATATTAAGCATGCATGTTCAATTCATAAGTAAACAAGCATCACATAGCAATTTGGTTAACCATTTGAGGTATCAAATGAAATCCAAATCATATGAAATTAATCTATTAACGAACTCTTATTAACGAGCTCTGCACACATCTTAGCTCTGTTAAACATAAAGATTAAACTGAACCAGGAATAGAAGACATGTGCATCATAGAGAATTTAAAATAGATCATATGCATGGACAATCAATGGTTCGATGAATACATAGAAATCATTGGCTCAAATGCATTGCATAAGAGATCAGACGGTGGTTGCACGCCACCATCGCCAGAGTTAAAGAGGGGAGAAGGATATATATATATCACTTAGGTAGTGGATATATGCATGGATCTTCGTTGCTGAGACATCGCCAGAGTTGGGACAAAGGAGGAGACCGGTGCAATTCCTGGGTAGTCGAATGCTTCAAGGTTGGAGCTCACATTTTGCTTGGACTCGCACATATGGTAAGAGACATGAATGAGGTAATGTCTGGTATTTAAAGTGCCGAAAAACTCCTTACACCAGATTATCTCTAAAGTGATTTAGGTAAGCCATAATCATGTACAGAAAGGCATTGGTTTTGTTCTTCTATTTGCAGACCAATGTGCTTAGTCAAAAGCCAAATATGATGAGGATTCGTCAAATGTAGAGTACTTTCATCAAATTGTATTAGACATAAGCACCCATGCTTCTTTTCTTTCGTCGATTTCTACTCGAAGTATAGAGCAGTGTTGAAGACAAGCTATAAGCATACATTGATTTCATCTTAGAGCATGAGGACTTATGAAGATAAGATGGTAGAGAGCTTTAGTCGCATGCAAGTTTATTAGAAGATGGCACTAGCAAGTAGTAGTTAAAAACAATTCAGAGCATAGAAAAAGACAACGATTATATTGAAGACCTTTAGAAGCCTTGCGTCGATTTCATATCGACACATAGGTAAGAAGCTGATAGAAACGACGATAGTCGATTTGTATTCAGCTATCAAAGAAAAATGAAGTGCTTATAACAAAATGAGTTGCAGATAACATTCTATTCTACGTAAGAAGGCTTTAGTCGAATGAAATTCAACTAATGGGTAAAGTTTATGTATGAAGGATTATCAGAGCTGCCTAGAAGATAATAGTTAGATGACTTTCAACTATCAAGAAAGAACAAAAGAAATATAGTCGTTAGACTTTCTTTTCAAACTGCTAGCCGATGAAGAAAAGTCAAGAGATTTTTGACATAAAGAGCTTACCTTTTTCAGATTACAAAAATTAGAGAACTTCTCTATCCTTATTGAAGGTGAAGTTTGAATCAAAGTAAAACAACTCATATGATGCCAAAGAACCCTAATAAAAAATTCTGAAGCTCTTAGTCGTCACTCTCTTGCTCTAAATCTCTTGCTAAAGAAGTCTATCTTGTTCTTCCTCTTCTCTCTAAATACCAAGAGAGATTAAAGATTGAATCCACACGAAGCTGAACACTCAAGTGATCTAAGTCTATCCATGTTAGGCTCCTTTCTCAAGTTTTCCCACCATATGAAGGACCTCCTCAAAGCTCGAAGATACATTCGAGCCATCATCACGTGAAATGTTTTCTTTTGCTCAAAAGCACTGCTCTGTATCCATAATGAAGTACTCCACCTAACTGTACATCCCAGACCTATGAACTCCTCGAGTTATAGGATTTCCAACAACATCCTAAATATGATGAGAACGGTCTCATGAGGGCAAGGAGTATATATAGGGAAGAGAAGGCCAAAGAAATGTAGATATTAACAAGCTTCCAAATAAAATGAGGTGCATGAATGAACTGAATTTCACATCATATTGAAGAAAAATTACTGATGTTAAATAATAATTTTGATCCTCAAATATCATAAATAATTTTTCAGAGCAAGTAGTGGAGTTATGCCAAGATTTCATAGTTAAACATGCTCTTGTGAAAGTAATTTTGGATGAATAACCTCATGGGAAGCACTCATAAATCACATATAAAACGGATAAAACAATATGACTCAACTTAATATGGGATGGGCTAAAGAGAAGTAGGTAATACCTTAAATATTGTGGGATGAGTCATTACAAATGTTATCAAAGTCGAACCTCCTGCAATATAATGTGTGGTTTGAGGAAGAACCAAATAGAATGGGCGAGCCTTTAACATCTTGAGTCCGATGAGAGCAGTTGATGAGGGTGCTCGATGAGGGCAATAAGTGTCATTGGGACAGAGAAGCCCAAAGAAAGGTCACTCATGACAAGTTTCTAGGTGAAATGAGGTGCATGAATGAATTGGTGGGTAGGGTAGTTCGATGAGAGAAAAAGTATCTTTGGAGTGAAGAATCTCAAAGAAAAAGTAGTGATTGTGGGAAAGTGGTTACATTTCCTCTTCTTGCACAAGTTTTGAATCAAATCAATTGCTTAATCACCTTGAACTTCCCTCTACATATCTTTCCTTGAGCCCAATCTTTGACTTAGGAGTTTGAGCTCAACCTAGCTCCAATACCAACTGTCATGCCCACAAAACTCTAGCCCAATATCTTCATTTTGCTATTTTCACCTCAATAAGCTTATCCAAGTAAGCATTTCACTAATAATGTTATGGGATAGATGAATAATTAATATTTCCTTGCAAAAATGCAAGATAGTTACAAGGGATAATTGCAAACATTTGATCAAAACTTGCATCAAAAAACAACACACGAACTCAAATGCTCAACTTGGAGACTCTGACAAGCTAAGCACTCCAAGGACCTAGACACTCCAAAGCAATAGATGAAAATCATGAAAATGTGTAAGACATTCCCCTTTTATAAGTCTTCATCACTTTCACTCCAAACCTTGGAAGATTCTACGAAACTCCACAAACTAAACTCTTCTACACACTTATATATGTTGGATCTTTGCGGAATTGTTAATGAGTCTGTAACACTCATGAGTCTCTCACACCCTATAAATTCATATACAAACCTCTTTACCGATCTGTAACACTCATGAGTCTCTCACACCGCACTAAACTCTTCTAGAATAACCCACACACATAAGAGACTTAAGTCATTTTAGGAAACTCTACGCATCTAGAATCCTCTAGAAGAATCCACACTTCAATATAATGCTCTATTCATCTGTACCACCCCAAATTAATCTAGAATTCCTACACAACTCTAGAAACATCAATGTCCCAACTCATAAAGCCTCTAAAAACACTCAATAATCTTCAAGATTTTTCTTCAATATTTTGGAGATTCCCTCTTATTTATACGCCAAAGAACATCACACGTGCCTTAAATCGACATGCGGCCTGAGCAGCCTCTGCGTGTATCTAAAATCTCTTTCATGCAAACATTATCACATTGCAGGCATGAACCCCTTGCTGCAAACATGGTGCACATAGCCACTACCATCTATTGCCAATCTATGAGCTAGATTCCGAAATTCAACAACGCACGAATATGTTAGGGACAGAGTCGTGCTTGCTTCACACGTGCCAAGACTACGACATTCCACCCCTAGTACAATGACACACTCGTCACAACCTTGCAAGTCCAACTTGCGGCCAAACAAGCATCCTTGAATGTTTGCAACATAAGACACAATCACCTCCTCAAAGCTATGACCAATGGCATTGCTCCAATAACCCCCCCCCCCCCCCCCCCCCCCAAGGTAATTGCGGTGGACAATGTAAATGGAGTATGAACAACTCTCTTATTCGTGCTCCCCGTGAAAATTATGAAATCAACCAGATCACACAAAATCGGGAAAGGAAGGATCCAAGATAAATTCCATTGACAGGATAAGGTTTAGGTTTTTCATTAGAGGTGGCAGGGGAGAGATGAGAGAATTCCAATTTTATTAGTGAGTTGCAATCGCCGGTATAATAGAATCAGAGCTGGTGGGTTTACAATAAGCTGAGAGGTCAAGATACTCGCTTTAATTAGTCGAGCCGAGGAACCTCATCGCCCATAAATATGCTAAGATATATTATTGAGTTGATAAATTCATATATACAACAGAGGTGCAATCAATAAAATGTGAGAAGTACACTACAATAGAATTTTGTAATAAAACAAATATCATCACTAGCAACACTAATAAACTAAAAAATAAATAAAATAATGGATCAATAACATTTAAGGAAATCCATCATACAAACAATAGCAATAAAGCATTGCTAGATGAAGAGAACAAGTTTGGCATGAAAGCCAAGATTGTTATGAAATATAAAAAAAAAACTATAGGAATGTGAAAAAGTAATTTGATATAGGAATATTTTCACATGAATATTTACAGGTGTCGAAAGTCAATCAATTGGGTGTTTGTCTGCTTGGCGAGAACTGTGCTGCACGGTGAGCAGCAGTAACGAGAAGAAAGCACTCGCCACAAAGATGGCATCGAAGAAACGGTGGTAGAAATCAAACTGGACGTCACCCCCAAGAACATCTGTTATTATTGTCCTGCAAATTGAAGCGCATTTGCATGAGAATGCATGCGATTCATTTCTAATCAAACCCGGTTCGGTCTACAGCACCCCGCCAAAGGCTCTCATTGCAATAATAATAATAAACAGAATTTGAAATGAAATAGAGTGCTTTTGTATGATAACAACAAGATAATTATTTGTCCCACAAATAGCCACACAAAAATCACTATTTCTCATAATTTTTGGTGTATTCATGATCATGACTTGGTGTTTTGATCATTTGTTCTTATCAGAAGTTGAGAGTGAATGACTGTACGGTATTCTTCCCAAAACAGTAGTGTATATAGTAAGATATCCTAAAAATATAAAAAGGCTTTAATGTGATAAAGTCTCTTGAACGGTATGACCATGTATGAATAACTGTCATTCGCAGCCTCAAGAAAATGTGGCAACGTAACTTCACACAAAGATATAGCTCGTGGACAAAGACTTTGCTTGGCGCGGTGGTGGCGGTCGTGAAAACGGTGGTTATGAACTGCCGTTCATGAACGCCCGACATCACCAAAGGAACATCATCCACTTTAAGGTTCAAAACTAGTTTTCTTTTCTTGGCGGCGGTCATAACCATTGTCATGCCAAACATACATTCTATGACGGTGGCGTTTTTGTCCAAACTCACCGGAGTAAAAACGCCGCGCTAAACGGAGCCATAGTTACACAGCGACTTCCGTGTTTTGTATGTTCGTGAAAGATAGGGTTGGGTGTAATTTGTGTTGGAACATGGGTTCCGCATCTCTTAGCTTGAGAATAACAGATTTTAATCTGTATTTGATCTACTTTGCTTGTGTTTAATATAGTGTGCAGATCCTACAGGCACAATAGAGTGAAGTACATGGGAGACATGGACTGAATTGGCTACTAATGCGCGGTGATAGGTACTACTACTGGCAGTAGCTGTCGTTCCAGAACGATAGATGGCAAGGAACATTTCAAAAGGGACTTAGCAGGAGCAAAGAGATTAATATGTAAAGTCTTACCGCGCCGCGATAACCCTATCGCGCAGCAGTAATACCTAGGCAACCCCGGGCAATCACAAAATGATGGAGACAAATGAAGGAGATATCGTTTTGGCGGGATGCAATATTGTACTACCGCGGAGTGATAGGTCTTACCGCGGAGCGATAATTGTTGCCTAAGATACGTTGCTTTACTTTCAAATTAGGCTGGCCGGAGCGCGAAAATTTAATTATTAAGCTACCGTCGACGATAGGTACTACGACAGGCGATAGCAGACAATATTCTATTTAAAGGACATTTCGCTTTGTCTCGCGTGCGCAAAACGAATTAATTTCAAGGGAGCCTTCGTGCCTGACGTCTAGAGGAGTTCCAAGAGGCCATTCCAGTGACCGAAAGAGATTTCGAAGGCGAACGTCATCAAAGCTCATTCAACACGAAGAATGGACGCATCTACGACGACAATCACGAGCGTCTCTTCGTCATCGCATTCAGAAAATCTCTAGGGAGTTTTTATCCCATAATATTTTATTCATCCATCTCATGTATTTTCTCTTTATCCTTTTTATATTTATATTGTGCGTAGAGGAATTCGGTCTTATATTGGCGACTTGGTCCTTGTACAGCTTAGGGAGAAATTCGTCTCGTGTGTTAGGAGACAAGACTGAGGTTTAGGTCTAGGGGCAACTTGAGGCCTATCTAGGGAGAGATAAGTTAAGGCCAACTGGTTCGAGGTGCGAGTCGGTATAGAAAACAAAAGTGATGTTCTATTTCATCGTCTTGATTTTTAGCGTTATGAAGAAGAAATTTTGTAATCAATTTTAAATGTAATAAAATCATGTCTCTTTTTGTTTTCAAGAATGTTTTATTGATGAATTTAAAGTCATAATATTCAAAATTTAACTATTTCAAAATGATAATTAATAATTATAAAGATTTAATTGAAAATTAATAATCCTCTATCCCCCACCCCTTAAGGGCGCTTCACGGTCCAACAAGTGGTATCAGAGCCAAGTTTCTCCAAAAAGGTTTAACCTATGGGTTATAGTAGAACAATGCTATTCTCCACCTACAATTGTAGTTGAAGGAGAAACTACAGAAAAGCCAAGAGAAAAATGGGATGATCATGACAAACGAAAATGCACAAATAACGCAAAACAAAGAACTTTATTTTCTACGCACTTGATAAAACTGAATTTAACTGTACATGTGTATGTAAACTGCTTATGATATTTGACATTTGCCGGAACTAACTCATGAGAGTACCTCCCAAGTGAAGGACTCAAAACTATTTAGACTGGAGACGGAATACGAACAATTCCGAATGGAGCTCGAGGAGGAAGTGGACACAATACATAATAATGCGCATACGTATCAAATTGGTTAGAGATTAAATGAAATCGACGAGACACAATATTAAGGTCTAATCGGCTCAAGACGGGATCATTAACAACCCTATATACATGTTCTACCAACATCGTCTATACAATCATTGTGTATCATTAAAATCTTGAACTTCTTCACATTCAAGTATTCAGTGAATGATGCTCCAAGGACAGCGATGCTATGGGTTTACACTGAAAACAGGATGTTCCATAACAATGGTTCAGGTCCATAGCCATGAGTCCCAATGCGTGAGATCTTGTAGCACTTATCAATGAGGCCCTATCAGTAATTATTACAAAGAAGAAATCCGCTATAGAAACTAATACAATTAGATCCGCTCTTCATAGAAAATTTTGGATATTTGATCCCAGATAAGATCAGTTCAAGATCGCTAAAAAGGGGAATAAAACCAAAAAATATGCAAATATTTCTATATGATCCGTCAGCAGTGTAGGCATACCTGTAATCACTTGCTAGACTTTTTCTTATCAAGAGGATGGATGACACGAAATACATGCCCATGATCTCAGAAAGGAAAAGAACAACGTTGGTTGATGTCCCACTTCCAACTCTAGAAAAGGCAAAGAAGAACTGCAAACAGATAATAAGATGAGATAATTAATGAAATGCAATGACTCCAAAATATTTAACAACTGTCCTTAAAAGCTAACTTCAAGCTCATCTATCGGGCTTAAACATAGTTCCAGTAGTTGGGGCACCATGCTTACGACTTACAATGAAAGAAAAATGAACAAATATTGTACATGCATTAGCTCTGATAAGAATGAAGATGAACAGACCATTACCTTCATGAGATTTGATAAGAAGCCTCTAACAGACATGACAACCAGCATTCCAATGAATAGCAAAGAAACATACTGGGGCACAAAAATTGTACAAGATCAATGGATTAAAATATGGTACAGAGAAGCTAAAAAAGTTTTTGACTAAATTAATTACAGCTTCTGATTTTATCATAATATAGCACTCATGATCAATATATGGAAAGCCGCAATTCCATCATGACTAGTTTTAGGTATTAGTTAAGCTAGGTTATGTTCTGGGTAATGGTTAAATTCATCGATATTTGCCAATTTCAAAAGTAAAGGTCAATGTAGATCGAAAGGTTCCTATTTCGGCAGAGCATGGGTCCGCATCAATGTTGTAAATATCGGATGTCGGCGATATGTCGGATTGAGTTTAAATGTCAGAATGAGTTTAAATATCGGATGTCGGCCATACTTGGAAATATTGGATTTTTGTATCTTATAAATTAAAAGTATTATTTTATGTATAATTATATGTTATAAAAGTAACAAAATTAAAATAATAATTAGACGAACAATGACTCGTGTATATCCCAAAATAAATTCAAAAAGTATCCAAAATAAAATATTACTAATAAGTACAAATAGATACATTGCAAAATATATTAAATATTATACAATAATTTTATTTTGATAACACTAAGTTTTATAGCAAATAAAAAAGGTTTAAAAGCTAAATATTCTTTAATAATTATTAGTCTCTCCAAGGTTAATAAAGTTATATTAAAAGCATAAAATTAATTGACTAATAAATTTGTTGATTGTTTTAATCATCTCTGTAATATGAAATTAGAAAAATGTAGCGTAAAATAACTATACAAAATTAATTATAAGAATAACACATTTTAAAGAGAAAGAAACAATATGTAATCGATTTAAGCATATATAATATAATGCATATCAGTGATTTAAACATATACTGTTAATTTGCTAACATAACATAACATAAAATAGCGGGTGATAAGTTCAAAAATTGTGTTGTTTGATATATCGGAAAACATCGAATATATCGATTTATTACTTTACAAAAGAACATGATCTATGTTTTGGGGAAAATGTCTTTTTCCAATAAAAAATGGTATGTTCGCAGACATGTCGGACATATCGGGGGACATTTAAAATAATGGTCTGCATATAAGTTTTATAGCAAATAAAAAAGGTTTAAAAGCTAAATATTCTTTAATAATTATTAGTCTCTCCAAGGTTAATAAACTTATATTAAAAGCATAAAATTAATTGACTAATAAATTTGTTGATTGTTTTAATCATCTCTGTAATATGAAATTAGAAAAATGTAGCGTAAAATAACTATACAAAATTAATTATAAGAATAACACATTTTAAAGAGAAAGAAACAATATGTAATCGATTTAAGCATATATAATATAATACATATCAGTGATTTAAACATATACTGTTAATTTGCTAACATAACATAAAATAAAATAGCGGGTGATAAGTTCAAAAATTGTGTCGTTTGATATATCGGAAAACATCGAATATATCGATTTATTACTTTACAAAAGAACATGATCTATGTTTTGGGGAAAATGTCTTTTTCCAATAAAAAATGGTATGTTCGCAGACATGTCGGACATATCGGGGGACATTTAAAATAATGGTCTGCATATAAGTTTTATAGCAAATAAAAAAGGTTTAAAAGCTAAATATTCTTTAATAATTATTAGTCTCTCCAAGGTTAATAAACTTATATTAAAAGCATAAAATTAATTGACTAATAAATTTGTTGATTGTTTTAATCATCTCTGTAATATGAAATTAGAAAAATGTAGCGTAAAATAACTATACAAAATTAATTATAAGAATAACACATTTTAAAGAGAAAGAAACAATATGTAATCGATTTAAGCATATATAATATAATACATATCAGTGATTGAAACATATACTGTTAATTTGCTAACATAACATAAAATAAAATAGCGGGTGATAAGTTCAAAAATTGTGTCGTTTGATATATCGGAAAACATCGAATATATCGATTTATTACTTTACAAAAGAACATGATCTATGTTTTGGGGAAAATGTCTTTTTCCAATAAAAAATGGTATGTTCGCAGACATGTCGGACATATCGGGGGACATTTAAAATAATGGTCTGCATATAAGTCACAAAAATAAATAATGTAATAATAATGAACTAAATGCGTAGCCAGAACAATGCAATGAACTGTATAAAAAAGGAATCTTACCTGTGATAAAAAGGTGGCGTTGAAGCCTATGTCAAACCATTGCAAGGATATGCTGATTGTCATGGTCACGGGATCTATTGATCCAGACTGTCAAATAATGAAATTATGATGGAAAGGATAGAAGAAATTTATATAGAACATGCATACAATAGCCCTTATATTCAATAGCGTCACTTTTAATTCTCCCTGTTTGGGAGAGGAGTTGGAGAGCGGTGACCGTGGTGAACGCATGAGAAACATAAGCAGTATTTTGTTAGATGTAGCCATTCGCTAGGTTTTTAAAAGGGCATTTTAGGACAAATAGTTACCACAATCACGTAGATTTGGTTAACGTTTAGTCGTCCTGAATGCCTAGGCCCCCCCAAAGTAGAATTTGGGTCTAGAAAGCCATCACGAAAGTTCCAAGCTCAAGTAAAACTGTCGCGATTTTGTTTTCTATCACAGTTTTACACCGCCGCCAAACCCCATGGCTGTCCCAAACAAGCTCATTAGAATAAAGGCCCAAAGGCATGAAACAATGAATAAGTAGTTGAGTGCTTTAACAACAATCATACCTCTCTGAACAACACGCTCTGCAAAGACTGCAAGAAAAACCAAAAAAACCAAGAATACATAACTGTCAGTTCATGGTAAGAAAAGAAATGTGAAGGACAAAATTCGAGAGAGGACATTAGAAATTTCAGAAATTAAAAATAACAGGTTGCACAAAAAAGATGTGAATTGAGAACTAAGAAAGGCTTCATCTGCTTAGTGCTCAATTTAATAACAATCAATAAGTATGCCCGGAAGATAACCAAGATTATGTGAGCACAAATATAAAAGTATTGCCAACAAATTAAATAATCATAATATCAAGTTTCCGTTAAAGCATAAACATATAGGAAATTAATATTTTTTATTGTTTTCCTAAAATGGCCCAACTATGCAAAATTATCAATGGTGATCTCCACCCTTCATAATGCTTTCAACTTAATAGAGAAAAAAAATTGGCACATGAGGTGTGGTCATACAAATTTGTGTCATCCGTATTTGTCATTTTGTTCTTCTTAGCAATAAAAGTCATTAGTCATAGTGAACAGATGTGTCTTCTTGTCATTCTTATTAAGATCAGAATGTCCAAAAAAAGTGGCTGGTTTTTTCAATCCCCAGCTAATACTATAATAGATTTTTTCAATTATCAGCATAAGGTACAATTTTCACTTTCTCCAACAACTCTATGCCAATTAGTATCAGAGCCGGAGTTCCTAAATCTAGGATTCCTTTATGATAGGTATTTCACCAGGTAGTGTTTTTGTCTTGTAGTGGGACCTCCATCTATATAAGAAGCTCCTTAAGGGGTGAGATTTTATCATTAGGTCTCTCTTTTGAGAGGGGAGTAGTACTTTAGAGAACCCATGTTAGCAAGAGGACAGTTGCATTGCATTAACGTAGAAAATAAAGATACAATCGAGACGAATCTCGCCAAGCATCCGGAGGCTGGGTCCTCCTTGATACTCCACTCTCCAAGAGAGCCAAAACCCTAGACTTCCAAGCTATCCCATCTAAAGAGACTACCACTCTTATATATAGTGAGTGGAGCGTACAATTTACCAAAATGCCCTTAGGCTACATAAACAGAAATAAATCGCAGCGGTCGCTTCGTATCATCTGGTCCCGCCGGAAAAACGACCTTGTCCTCAAGGTCGAGGGTCATACGGGTCGTCAGAAAGCGTCAGTGGATCCAGCTCCCCAAAGTCAGGATCAGTATCTTCAGCTCCCAGTAAAATGCATAGGTTCCGTTGAGGGCAGACGTGGGTGGGGGAGTACGGTTCCTGGCAGCGGAAGCAGAGGCCCTTGCGGCGAAGCTCTTCGTGTTGTTGGTAAGACAAGTGATGAGGCCGTCGCGGGGGCGGTGGCCGTGGAGCTGGCGGTTGCTGGGGCGGAGGCAGAAGCTGGGGCCCAGGTGGGGGCAGAGGGTCCATCGGCGGCCGAGGTGGCAGTGGTGGCCGCGGCGGTGGGGCCGGCCATGTCGAGTGGGTTGGTGTAGCTGGGTTGAGTTCCTCGTCCAGATATCTAGCCTGCTCCATTGCGCGGGCAAGAGTAGTTGGGTTGTGGACCCGAAGGCGCGCGCGGAGGTGGGGTTGCAGACCCGCCAGAAAATAGCCCAAGTAGTGGTCGGGTGCCAGATCGGGAACGTGTGTAGCGACCGCGATGAAATCGTCAATGTAGGTTGCCACAGAGTCGGACTGGCGAACGGAGCTGAGGCGCTCAAAGGCATTGCCCGCCCGGCGGCTATCGTAGTGGCGGAGGAGTTCCTCCTTCAATGTGGGCCAGGTAATGTCTGGTTCCTGCTGGCGCATCCAACGCACCCAATGGAGCGTCGAGCCTTCCATATAGATTGTGGCGAGGGGGACCTTCTGGTCGGCGGGGGTGGCATGCAAGTCGAAGAACTGCTCTGTGCGGGCAATCCACCCGAGAGGGTCTGTGCCATCGAACACCGGAATTTCAATCCGGCGGAGGTGGGCCGGGACACCATCGGCCGTGGGGTGCAAAACCCCCATGGGGTCGAGAACCACGGGAGTTGGTGGCGGTGGGGGGGCCGTAGGTCGATTGAATGCCGCGGTAAGTCCCCGAAGGAGGAGTGTGAGGTCCGCCAGTTGGGCTTCAATGTGATCCATGCGTTGAGAGTCTGAGCTTGCTGTGGCGGATGCGTTCTCATCAGCGTGAAGGGTCATGGCCCTAGTCTTGGGCATGAACTGCTGCTAATAGGGCGGCACGGGCCGCTGGAGAGACGGCTACGCTGAGGGGAGGCTCCGGAAGGCGGGGAGGAAGCCGGCGGTGGGTGGAAGCGGAGCCAAAGCCCAGAACGGCGGAACGGCGCCGGCAGAAGAAGAGGACGGCGCTGGACTCAACGGAGTCTTGGCAGTCCACGGCGCCGGAGGATTGTAGAGGCCCGCAGAAACAGTCCTTGGACGCGGAAGGGGTGCGCTGGCGTGCGGGAGCAGTCGGCGGCAGTAGCAGGCGCGGGATCGGTATCGTATTGTAGACGGGGCGGCGGAGCAGACGCGCCTGGTAGGTCGGAAGCGCGGGATCGGTATCCGATCGTGGATGGTGGACGGGCGGCGGAGCAGACGCGCCGAGACTGCGATCCGGAGGTGTAGACGCGGGCAAACGATGCAGGAAACCGGTAGCGGCGAAAGGAGATAGACCGGGTTATTAGGGTTCGGGGAACCCTAATCGTGGCAGGTCGGACCAATTGTTAGCAAGAGGACAGTTGCATTGCATTAACGTAGAAAATAAAGATACAATCGAGACGAATCTCGCCAAGCATCCGGAGGGTGGGTCCTCCTTGATACTCCACTCTCCAAGAGAGCCAAAACCCTAGACTTCCAAGCTATCCCATCTAAAGAGACTACCACTCTTATATATAGTGAGTGGAGCGTACAATTTACCAAAATGCCCTTAGGCTACATAAACAGAAATAAATCGCAGCGGTCGCTTCGTATCAACCCAGCCTCCGGGTGGTTGGCGGGTGCCTGTCTGTCGAGTTGTATCTTTTATTTTCATGCAATGCAATTTCTTATTTGTGTTCTTATTTTCGATACGGCGTAGATAGCCCGTATCAATTGGTCCGACTTGTCGCTCAATTAGAGTTTCCGAAATAACCCTAATTGGATCGTCCTCCCCCTTCCGGAAGGCATTCCCTCCCACACACGTCGACCACAGTCATGCCTCAATGCGACCTGAGCCCCTGCGCGTCCAAGCTCCCTCCTCCTCCAATCAGCTTCCCCCTCCTCCTCCCGCCAACTCCCCCCCCCCCCCTAAACCACAGTCGCGCTTCAGCGCGACTTGTGCCCATGCATGCCCGAACTCATGTCTGTCTTTGTCCCTGCACGCGTCCCGATCGCAACCTTCCCGCACGTTTTCGTCCCTGCACGCATCCGTCACGGAGCGCTCTCCCGATCGCGACCTTCATGTGCGTCCGCTGATTCTAGATCCATTGACCTCCGTCTTCTTCCAGCGACTCCAGCGCTTTCTTCAGCTATTTCAATGCTCTCTTTGCTTCCAACTCCTCCAACACCTCCCGCGGCACCCGCTCTGCACCGGCTGTTTCTGCGGTCTCGACGCCGCTTCCTGAGCTTCACCTCCACCGCCACCCCCCCCCCCCCATTCAGCCTATAGTCATTGTCTACCTTCGGCCACGCCGTTCTATGCCCCGGACACGTTCAGTGGCTCTCCACACCGACGAGGACACCTACGCTTCCACGAACACCCATCGCTTGGATAAACTCAAAACACGGCTTGAGGATCTCACTCTCCTCCTTCAAGAGCTCGCAGCTACGGCGGTAAACCGCCTACCGGCCCCTCCGCCACCACCACCGCAATCCCTTCGTCCCGTCTCGGACTACATGGGGTTTCTCCACCCCGCTACGGACATCTACCCGGCCCATCTCCGTCGGATCGAGATCCTTGTGTCATTCTGACACAGTGGCCACCTAGCACTAAACCCCTCGGTTGGATCGCCCCCGCCGAACAGTTCTTCGAACTTCAGTCCACCCCCGCCAACCAGAAGGTTCCCTGACCACTATCTATATGGAGGGTTCGGCGCTCCATTGGGTGTGTTGGAAGCGCCAGCAGGTTCCTGACCTTCTTTGCCCACGCTGAAGGAGGAACTCCTCCGCCACTATGACGCCAGCCAGGCGGGCAATGCCTACGAGCGCCTTAGCTTTGTGTGCCATTCTGACACAGTGGCCACCTAACATTGACAAGTTCATCGAGGTCGCCGCGCACGTACCCGGCCTATACCCCGACCATTACCTGGGGTACTTCCTTGGGAGTCTCCAACCCCACCTTCGGGCGCGCCTCTGGATCCACAATCCGATGACTCTTTCCCGCACCATGGAGCAAGCTCATTGCCTCGACGAGGAACTCTAAACAGTCCAACCGTCCTCCTCACTCCCCCCCCCCCCACACCCCCAAGCCACTTATATGACATTTCCCTCGCCCACCCATTGTGCCTCTACGCACCAATCGTCCTATCCCTACTCACCGCCTTTCCAACCAAGAGTATCATGACTTGCGGAGTAAGGGTTTGTGCTTCTGTTGCAAGCAACCCAACTCTCCTACTGAGGATTCTCCTATCAAAAAGTTTCGTGCCATGATCGGCGATGACATGCAGGAGACCAGCATAGCTGGTTTTGACGCCCTTGAGATCACTGACGCACCACCAGACCAAGCTCTGACCACTTCAGCGGCATACCATTACTAGCCGACTGGAGGTGCTTCGATTTTGGGGTCAAGGTCGATTTTCAGGCGGGATATATTGTTACGCACATGCGGC
Organism: Dactylorhiza incarnata; assembly: GCA_033032865.1. Lineage (NCBI taxonomy): Eukaryota > Viridiplantae > Streptophyta > Magnoliopsida > Asparagales > Orchidaceae > Dactylorhiza > Dactylorhiza incarnata. The sequence continues at coordinate 8,498,000 of JAWHQI010000086.1, forward strand.
GACATCAACATGGATCCTTTTATTTTGTATGGTCATTATGTATTTTTTTAGGGGTATTATGATAATTCGTAAGCGGGTCATCCTCTCTATATAAGGAGGAAACCTGTGAGTCTTAGGGAGCTTTTGATCATTAGGGTTTGGGGTCTCTGATTTGGAGAGGGGATTCAAAGAGAACCAACCTCCTGAGGTTAGGCGTGAGTATCCCTCGGGATTGTATCTTGTTTTCAAGTTTGACTTCAATCAAAAATTCTCATTCGGTAACAATTGGGCCCATTAAAAATGCATAAACATATCAAATTAACTAATACTAAAGACATGAAGCTTAAAGCTTAAGCATTATAGCAGATTATAAAGAATGAAAAACTTTAAACAATGACATTAATCCATTCTTTCTAAAAGGTGACAAATCCGAAATAGAACGATGATCCCCTCTCTTGCACATAAATTAAGATAAAGCGTGACTTGCACTTCTAATAACATCTGGATAAGATGGGAAAATGGGTGGAAGGATCTATGACCTTCAAGATATATTTTGATTGTAAGATTGGCATACAAACACAGCAGGTCACTTTACCTTTATCATTTTGTAGACACAATACACTGATAAAACATAGCCTAATAAATTCTGTAGATGCCCTCTCCAGGTTCTAGAGAAAGCAGCAGCTTCCTGAAAAATAAAATGCAATCATTAAATGAGATGAAAGCAATCAAAAAGGACTGTTAACAATCCAATGTCAATCCTAACTAGATTCAAGCTAAGCATGGGTCATTAACTTTGATTAAAGATCCTATAAAGCTAAAAACCAATCCGATTGTGCATTTTTTATCTTCAAATAGAAAAACTAGTTGAAATTAATTATGATGTTATTTTTATTTCTCATGTCGCTATATATATGTATGCCCGGTTCAGGGCAAACCTATTTTTCGATCATCCGTTTCCACTTGGTATCAGAGGGAAAGGAAATCTTCCGCCGCTCGCCTCTCGCGTCCTCCCGCCTGCTCGCCTGCTCAGCGCGCTCGACTGCTCGCCGACTCGCCTGCGCGCGCCGCTCGCCTCTCGCGTCCCCGCGCCGCTCGCCTCTCGCGTCCCCGCGCCGCTCGCCTCTCGCGTCCCCGCGCCGCTCGCCGCATCTCCGCGCCGCTCGCTACGCCTCTCTCTCGCCTAGAACAAAAACACATTGTCCACACCTCTCACCTTCCCCCTCGTATCTTTGGCTCCGTGTGTTTTGTTCATGTCCATACCCCGCATCGTGATAAACTTGATGCGCGGTCCCTTCGCTGTGTTTTTGTTGGGTATTCCTCTACCACCAAGGGGTATAGATGTTATCACCCTCCGACACGTCGGTATTATTGTACCGTCGATGTCACCTTTCGTGAGGGGGAGTCGTACTTTGGTCCTCGTCAGGGGGAGATGATTAGTACGGGTGCCGAGGTGACCGACTCCCCGCTTCCGATTTGTGCTCCTCCACCTTCTATTCCTGCTCCTCCACCTGATCCAACTCCGCCACCTGCTCCTGTTCCTTCTACCTCCGCTCCTCCGATCATATATACATACTCCCGTCGTCCCACGACTGTTGAGCATGTGCAGACTGAAGATGTCCCGCCAGTACCGGTGAATGCCTCCAACCCAGATTCTGATGACGATCTCCATATTCCTCTTGCTCGCCTTATAGGTAAGAAGGGTAGCACTAAACATCCCATTGCCAACTACATTCGTTATGATCACCTTTCTCAGGCACATCAAGCCTTTGTTTCTTCTCTCTCATCTATTGTTATTCCTAAGACATGGCAGGAGGCTGCTCAGATACCTGAATGGAAAGCGGCAATGGAGGAGGAATTGCGTGCCCTGGACAAGAATAAAACATGGCAGCTGGTGAGCCTTCCTCCAGGGAAGCGAACGGTCGGATCCCGTTGGGTGTTCACAGTTAAACAAAACCAAGATGGTGTTGTGGAGCGGTATAAAGCTCGTTTGGTGGCTCAGGGATATACCCAGGCCCAGGGCATTGACTACCAGGAGACCTTTGCTCCTGTTGCTAAGATGAATTCGATCCGTGTCCTTTTTTCTATTGCTGCAAGTCGTAGATGGGAACTACTTCAGCTAGATGTCAAGAATGCTTTTTTGAATGGTGATCTGGAGGAGGAGGTATACATGGATACTCCACCGGGCTCTGTTATCAAAGGGTCCAAGGGGAAGGTGTGCCGAGTTCTAAAATCTCTGTACGGCTTGAAACAGTCTCCGAGAGCGTGGTTTGGGCGTTTTTACAAGTTCATGCTTCAACTTGGGTACACTCAAAGTCATGCTGATCACACGCTCTTTATTAAGAGAAAAGATGCCCTGGTCTTTATTCTGATTGTGTATGTGGACGACATCATCATTACCGGGGATCACATGGAGGAGATCATTTACTTGAAGGAACAACTGGGCAAGGAATTTGAAGTTAAAGACCTGGGAAAGCTGAAATATTTCTTGAGAATTGAAGTGGCAAGGTCTCAACAAGGGATCTTCATCTCCCAAAGGAAGTATACTCTAGATCTTCTTGAAGAGACTGGGATGCTTGGGTGCGCACCCGTGGACACCCCCATTGAGGCTAATCACAAAATTGATGCAGATACTAATGGAGAAAAGGTAGATGCCTCAAAATACCAACGTTTGGTTGGACGACTCATATACCTGTCCCATACTCGCCCTGACATTACGTATGTTGTGGGGGTCCTCAGTAGGTATATGCATTCTCCTTCCATTCGTCATCAGCAGGCGGCCTTTAGAGTGCTACGGTATCTCAAAAAGGCACCCGGCCGTGGGATCCTTTTCAAGAACGGCAAATCTTTAGAAGTTGAAGCGTTTACCGATGCTGATTGGGCTGGTAGCCAAGATGACAGAAAATCAACTACTGGGTACTGCACTTTTGTGGGAGGCAACCTCGTTTCGTGGAGGAGCAAGAAGCAAAATGTGGTAGCTCGATCAAGTGCAGAGGCAGAGTATAGGGCAATGGCACAAGGTGTTTGTGAAGGATTGTGGTTGAGGACTCTCCTTCGGGACATTGGCTTTCAGGGGAACAATCCTATCATGATCTACTGCGACAACAAAGCCGCCATCAGTATTGCGCACAATCCAGTGCAACATGATAGAACCAAACATGTGGAAGTTGATAGACATTTCATCAAGGATCATCTAGACAAAGGGAATATCTGCACTCCTTTTGTGAACTCATCCGATCAGCTTGCGGACGTCTTTACCAAGGGTTTATACAGCGACAACTTCAAGGACAACACAAACAAGTTGGGAATGATCAATATATATTCCCAACTTGAGGGGGAGAGTTGAAATTAATTATGATGTTATTTTTATTTCTCTTGTCGCTATATATATGTATGCCCGGTTCAGGGCAAACCTATTTTTCGATCATCCGTTTCCACTAAACTTTGGATACCATTACACCCACAAATTTGTAATTTATTATTTCCAAATTTTAACATAAAAATGTAATATTTAGGTGGTGACCACATGTAGGAGAGAGATGAGGAGAAAGAGAGGGAGAAAACCAGAGAAAATGAGGGGAGGGAGAGAAAAAATGAGTTTTCTTAATCTACAGACCGCATGCAAGATGGACAGAAAAGAAGAGGGGGATAAGAGAGAGCATGCGCCAGGACTTGTGCATCTGCGATGCTAGTGTGCGCGCGCGCGTGTATGTGTGTACGAATGTGATGTGTGTGCGCGAGCATGTGTGTCAGTGTGTGTGTGAATGTGTGCACACGCGAGCATGCATATGTATATATTTATTTATTTGTGTATTTACATAGACTTATATCTCTACAGAACACACACAAAGATATATAAATATATATATATAGAGAGAGAGAGAATCTAAAGTTCCAGCAATCCAAATATTGATATCTTGAAACCAAAGCACACAAATCATGTACCAAAAATAAAATCAAACAAATCATGTACCAAAAATTAAATCAAACAAATCATCTGATGGGGATCACAATTCGCTAACGGGCCAACCCTTAAAAGAGCCCGTTCGGGTATACACTCGCAGGATGAGTTAGGATCGTCGTATGGACGATCCGAATCCATAGTCGTGTTCAGAGCGACAGACGAGTTTTTATGTTTAGTGTATGTTTAGGTAATTTATGCACATTTCATGTTGTAAAGACCAACCATAGCCGTTTGTTGTTTATCTCTAGCCTATATATAGGATTTTATTTTCCGGCATTAAGAAATTTGAATTGATTTTCGGATTCTTGTGATCACTCTGCGTTGCCGATTGCGTGAAATTCTAGATGTTGAAGCCTAGAACCTCCTCCCGATGTTTGGTTAACCGCCACCACCTCCAACAACCACCATCACCTCCGGCCACCACCTCCACTAGACCCACCGGCAGCATCCCTCCTTCGTCAGCCCCATCATCCACAACATTCCACCACCAAACTGATTTATAACCCCATATAACTTCCATTAATTACCCCCATTAATGGGATAACTTCACGTTAGTGCTGGAACCACCCCATTAACAACAGTTACTCCCTTTAACTGTTAATCCCTCAATCAGAACCACATTACGTATCTTCCTCCTTTACAGCACCAATTCCTACTGAATTATCCTTCCAGAGGCTCACCTGTGCTATCCCAAGAATTGCCTGTTCTGTGCCCTTCCCCAACTCCTAGTTCACATCCCAAATTTGTTTATTCTTGTCCAAGACTGCCTGTACAAATCCGTCCCATCACTCAACAATTTCTTGGCAGTTCCCTTCATCATCCATCCATCCATTCACTGCCCTTCCCCACCCTTCTAGTGGCCCATCCCCTCACCAAGAGTCATCAACGCAGCCGGCCACCTCCCAGAATTCCAGGAACTGCGCAGAATTACGGCAAACCCGCTGTCCAAGCCCGGAATCGGCGTCATTCCACCTTTCCGGACTCTAGTTACTTGTGTAAGTTCTAATTTGGAAGTTCATAATACTGTGTTGAATATTTATTGGAACACATACAATTTGGGATCGAAATTTGTACAAGATTATGTTACGAGCCTAGCCCGTAACGTCGTTGATAGTGGCGGGGGAGGTGGAGATACAAGGGGAGTCGAGCTCAACCTGTGGAGAATGCGAGGGGAGAGGAAGAAGGGGAGCCGTGCTCAACCCTAACCCTAAAAATGGGGAAGAAGAGAGAACTAGAAGGAGAGAGAGGAACTGATCCAACTCAAAATGCATCTTCAACTTATTTCATGCAGTTTTTATTTTATGCAGCGCATGTATTCACACATTTTACATTTATTGTTTGTGCAAACTAGTCGTGTTCTTGTATCCATGTTTGCTTCACACATTTTATTTACGCTCGGAATTGTGGCTTATTGGCATGACTGGCTAATAAGAACTTGAATAAAATGGTCCGTCAAATTAAGTTTAGCATTAGTTTGGGCTAGCAATGAAATATAAAAAAATTTAGTAAGTTTAAATGTCATCCGAAAATTAAAGAAATACAAATAAAACATGGTATCTTTACTTTTAGGAAATAAATAATGAGAATATTGAAATCTCTATAATGGGTATTCATTTTATATTATGGTAATCAATGAAGCTCTGATACTTAAAAATGTCTCACGTATCGGCTCGAACACGTATTGAATATGAGAAAAGGCCGGAAACGCGTTTTCAAAATGCTGGAAACTTACCTTTTTATTTAAAATTAGATGAATATTAAGAAGTCGCGTATCCCGCTTGCGGGATATGCGACACCCGTCTTTCGTAAACTCGTTGATCGTAAATCCGCCTTTTGTAAACCCGTAGAAGCCTGTTTAGGTCTACAGAAGTCCGCTTTTCTTTTTCACATTGCAGTCGCACTCCTCCCTTGACGCGCCCCCTTCAATCAGTGGTTTAGGGCCTCACAAAGTTCCCAGAAGGCTCCTAAGAAAACAAAGTTGACCAGAGTAGAAAAACAAAATAAGAAAGAATGAGCTATGTATGGGTTAGAATTTCAAGAAAAATTTTTATTATGTGTTTTATTTTGTACTCATTGTGCATACTTCTACAACATCCTGAGACAAATGAATTGAAAACAAGTAGATACAGATTTCTTGTGGGGTCAGAATTGGGGCCTCACAAATTCGCGGTTCCTGTGGCCCACGCTGAGAGCTTCTGAGCAGCGTGCCTTCCTTACATGTATGTGTTATGTCTATTTTTTTATTCTTATCACGAAAGTGGTCTCGCTTCTGCGGAGTATTGCACTTCTACCCTTAAATCCCCGACCTATCTGTCTTGAATAGCTAGACTTTTGCAATTTCTTTTGGGAGTCCAAATAGCGTAGGACCTGGTGATCCGAATATAGCACGAATTTGCGAGGGAGAGTGTCTCCAATATCGTAAAGCCCGAATAATCACGTAGAACTCCCGGTGTAGTTGGAATATCTCTGTCGGGCGTCGTTTAATTTCTCACCAAAATAAGAAATTGGATGACCTTCTTGACTGAGTACTCATATGCCTACGGCGGATGCGTCACAAGCTACCTCAAATGCTCGGCTGAAATCGGTTAATCGGCGAACCAGGGACGAGTTCAATTTAGCTTTAATGTCCTCAAAAGCTTGGGTAGCATCAGGTGTCCACTGAAAATCTCCCCTTCTAAGGCAACTTGTGTAGGGAGACATAATGGTGTTGAAACCTCTGACAAAGTGTCTATAAGAAGTGGTCAATCCATGAAACCTACGAGCTTCATGTATATTTGTAGGGATTGGCCATTCTCGAATGGACTTGACTTTGTCAGGATCTACGGACACGCCCGAGCAGAGATGATAAACCCTTGAAAGTGTACGGACTCTAATAGGAAGGTGCACTTTTTTATAGGAAAGTGCTCCTTACGGAAGGTGTCGAAGAGCAGCCGCAAGCGTGTGAGGTGCTCCTCGTGAGTCTGGTTGTAAACTAGGATAACATCAAAATAGACTACGAGGAACATGCATATATACGAGGGTAAAATCTGAGTCATCACACACATAAATGTATGTGTGGTGTTGGATACCCCAAAGGGCATAACCAACCACTTGTACAGACTATCTTTTGCTTTAAATGTGATTTTCCACTAATCACCTTCTCTGACCTAGATATGATGGTACCCGCTCCGAAGGTCTAGTTTTGAAAAAAGATCTGGGCACCTGACATAGTGTCAATGAAGCCATCGAGTCGGAGAATGGGAAACAAATATTTGATTATAATCTTGTTGATAACCATGTTATCTACGCACATTCACCAACTACCATCATTATCAGAGGTAAAGAGGGCAGGTACATCGCAATGGCTTAAACTTTCTCTAATAAATTGCTTCTGTAGGAGGTCGGCGATCTGAGTTTTTCATTCATCGGGATTCATCCACTAGGGTGAAAGATTCGGCAAAGTAGATCCAGTGCACGATCGATCGCATGCTGGATGTCCTGTAGTGGGGGCAGCTCATTTGGGAGCACGTCTGGCATAATATCGTTGTACTTGTCTAGGAGGCATCGAACATCGAGATGAATGGACTCTATGTCCATAATATCCTCCGTAATATGCGAGGCAGCAACTACACAAATGATGTCAGTATCATGACTCTCTCGAATGAACTCACTACGTCGTAAGATATAGATAGGCCTCGAGGCACCTGGAGTAATCAAAGGCTTGACCCTTCCCTTAGGGGAATCCATGGGTTGAGTCGGGACAATGTGATCTTGCGGCCCTTACTGAAGAACACAAATGTGTTGGACCGTCTGTAAGTCACATCCCTATCATAAATTCAAGGCTTGCCCTGTTGTACAAGTGCTACAACTATGGGAATGACGTTACACCATACTTTCCTTGAAGGAAGCTAGTCAAATGGGTACCAGACACCTCTGAGTGACTTGGATTGTCGTCTTAATTTTCATTCGTTTAAGCCCCTTTTAAGCTATAATATTTATGCAACTGCCACAATCGATGGCAAGTTTGCAGGCTCCGCCTGCGCTCGGGAAGTAAGTGTAGAAGATAATGGTTCGCCTCTAATCCTCATCAGTGTTGGAGTATATAGTAGGCGGTGGATAACGCCTATCTCAAGTGCTCAGCCTGCTTCGTCTTCCCAATCCTCTTTTGTGGTCACAACGATATCTTCTTCGGGGGATCTACGGAATCCTTAATAGGGTCGGGATCCTCCTCAATAAGTAAATTTCTTGTGGGGCACTGTGCTGCCGCATGACCTCTACCCTGACACAAGGTTGTAAATATCGGATGTCGGCGACATATCAGATTGAGTTTTTAAATGTCGAATGTCGGAAGTCGGAGATATGTCGGTGATATTTTAAAATATTGGATTTCCTTATCCGATAAATAATTTTTTTGTATACTAATTATAATTATGTTTTAAAAATAAATAAAAATTAGTATATCAATTAGATGAAGAATGAGTCATGTATATTACAAAATTAATTCAAAGAGTATCCAAGATAAAATATTATTAATAAATATAAGATGATAAATTGTAAAATATATTTAATATTATATAATAATTTTATTTTGATAACACTGAGTTATAACAAATAAAAAAGATTTAAAAGTTAAATATCTTTTATTGATTATAAGTCTTTTCAAACTTATAAATTTATATTAAAAACGTACACATAATAAACTAATAAATCTGTTGAACATTTTCACATTTTTTTAATATGAAATAAAAGTATTGTGTGAAACAATTATACAAATTGGTTGTAAGAATAAAACGTTAAAAACCTGAAATAATAAGTTTAATTGATTTAAACATACATAATATAATATATATATATAATTTAAATATATAAAACTAGTATGTTAATATAACATAAAATAGAATAGCGGAAGATATATTTACAAATCGTGTCGGCCGATATATCGGAAAAAATTGGATATATCGGTCTATGTTTTACAAAAGGACATAATCTAATTTTTTAGAAAGAAAAAAAATATCATTTTGCCCTAAAAAACATGTTGGGAGACATGTCGGAGGACATTTAAAACAGTGCCCTGACAACGAAAGCATTGGATTCCTCCAAGCTTTGGGGACCCAGTGGCAGTGGATGTGCCTTTCATGTCTACGGGAGCACGAGTAGGCATGGATGGACTGGATCCCAGATGGGAAGGCCTCCTAGGTGCGGAACTATTAGAATATGGATTAGGTCGCCTTGGACCTGAAGGACGTAAGTATTATTCATATTCTAATGCGAGCTGGAAGATCTACCCGGCTGACTCAAGGTGGTGGGGAATGAGTTCCTTATGAATGTCCTCCCTTAACCCGGCCCGAAACCGAAAGGCTGTCACAATGTGCTCCTCAGAAAAATCGCTCCTAACAACAAACATATCAAAGCGAGTCATATACTCGGATATAGAAAGGGTCCCTTGCGTAGGGCTTGGAGCTAATCACGAAGTTGGCCCCGATATGAAGCGGGGAGGTATTTTCTTTGAGCTTTTGTTTCATATCGTCCCATCGAGTGATGGGATAGTAACCATCTCTATCCAGGGAACCCTTAAGACTCGTCCAATATATCTTAGCTTGCCCATGCAGTTTCATCTTGGCAAACAACACTTGTCTTTCGTCAGACATCTAGTACCAGTCGAAACAGTTGTCCATATCTAAAGCCAATCACTAAAAGCCTTGGGATTTAACTATCCATCGTAGGATGGGGCATCGATACGAAAGTGGTGTGTAATATCACCCTCACTTACATGTCCTCTTCGGGGCTCATGATAATCCATGTAATCATCGTCTCTACCTTGGTCGAACCGTGCATAGGAAACAGGATGATCTCTATGAAGAGGATATCGAGGTTGAAGTCGTTCTTCTTGAGGAAGAGTGTCGACTGACGGTGGGGTGTCGACCACGGTGGGGTCTCGACGCTCATAAGCTAGCTCGGACCCCTTTGGATAGGTGGAGTCTAGACAATGGGATTGATGAACATATGGTCCGGAAGTACCTCATTATCACGATATCCCTCACGGTGGATAACTTGTGGGATAATGGTTTCTAGTGGACGTGGGTTCCTAAGGGGATCTAGGTCATCTACCCTAGTGGTCAGGATTTCAAATTGCTCCCTAAGATCATTAAACTATGCATATACTTGATCTAAGCGATTAGCCAAATTTTTTGGAAATCAGACATTGGCATATTGGTACTGGAACTGTGGTTGTTTGGTTATCTAAGAAAAGAGACCCTGTCATGATACGCCTAAAAAACCTTACTGCGACGAAGCATGCAAATGACTCTAACCCGGGGCTCTGACACCAAAACTGACGCAGGGTAAGGTCTTAGTGAGGCTATGGGTAACTTTATGCCGACACAATTCCGACGAATTTAAACTTGCAATAATATTTTTTTTATAAATCAAAATATAAAATAAACCATAATAGTTAAAGCTTAAAAGTAAGGACACACGTGTTGTAAATGCACGAGAGCTCGAAATCAAATAACTAAGTAAATGGAAACGTACAATGTTTCAAAACTCGGAAACAATTATTACAAACAAATATTTCTAAAGTAGACAACTAAAACAAGATTCAACACAAAATAAATGACTTCCAACTAGGAAAGCTTACACAACTAGGTAGTGGAGGGCTTGGTGGGTTTCTGGCAAACTTCAGGTTGCTGGACAGGTAGTAGGGAACTGAATTAGGGCACCCGGGGAGGCTTGGTTTGCTGGAACTTGACTGTTGCTACACTGGATGGCTGTGGACAGCAACGGGTTGGGTGTAAGGGGGTTATTCCAGGAGGCAGGTGACTGTACAACAATTGAATGGGTGTTGTTTTCACTTCCAGTGACTGATCCCAGAGCTGAATGAATTTGGAGGACTAAGAGTGCGGAGCAGTAGTTTTCAGGTAGCTGGAATGAATTTCTAGCAGTTGGGCTTGCTTTGGAAGCGATTCTGGACAGCGGGGAGTAATAGAATGTTGTCATGGATTGCTGTGGTTAAACCCAAGGGCTGGCAGGTGAGCTTCCAGGCGGATAGGCGAGGAAACAGTGTACCTGGGCGGAAGGAAGGGGTTTGGGGAGGATGTAGAGGGGCTGCCGGCTGCTGGATTTGAGTGGGGATCAGTTGGAGGAGTGGCTCCACGTGTGGGAAGTGGGGCCTGCTAAATAGGAAGAGTGAGGGGCTCGATTGGACGTGGAGTGGGGTTGCGCATGGGGTGAGGTGATCGGCTGAAAGGAGGGAGTGTGGGGCTCGGTTGGGAGGGAAAAATGAATCCACGCGAGATTGTAGAGGAGTTAGTGGGGGAATGGGAGATGTGGAGGAAATTTAGGGGTAGTGGCCTAAATATTAGGAAGGTGGAGTTAATGGGGTAGTGGGGAGGTGGTTTGGGAGTTATGATGGTGGTGGAAGGGTGGTGGCTGGTAGGAGGTGGCCGGAGGGGATCGTCAGAGACAGTGGTGGTGGTCGGAGGTGGTTTCCGGCAATCGCCTGAAAACTGAAATTGTAGGGGCTTTGAGGGGGAGGCTTGTCGAAAGTGGCCGGAGGAAGTTTCCAGTGATCTTCGAAAAACTGAAAGTGGAGAGAAATGGGAGGGGTTTGGGGGGAGTATGTGGGAAATGTGATGGGGTCGGCCGGTGGTTTTGTGGGGATAGTTGGAGGAGCCGGCTGTTGATGGTGGATGGGGAGAGGTGAAGGGGGTGGCTGGTGGTGGTGGGGAGAGGAGAATCGCCGGTTGTTGGAGGTGGAAGGTGGAGAGAATAGGCCAGCTATGTGGAGGAAGGTGGTTGTGGGAGGGGGGTTGTTAGAGGTGGAAGGTGGAGAGAATAGGCCAGCTATGTGGAGGAAGGTGGTTGTGGGAGGGGATGCTGGATGGAAGTGTGGGGTGAGGAGCGGAGGGGCTTAGCCGTCTATGTAAAGCGGGGAGGGGAGCGTCCAAGCTTCGCACTTGGAGTTCTAGGTTCGGCACCGGGTGATCAAAAGGAGGCTTCTTCGCTTAATTTTTCAATAGTCATCTTTAGAGCCTCTGCCATTATTTATAGACTACAGAGGGACAACGAACGGTCATGATTTTCCATTCATTGCAACCCCCTAAACATAATGAAAATGAAAAAAATACAGGACATAAAATGTTTCGGTCGCGATCCACTCGTGATGAGCGGTCTCAATCGTCGTTGTGCTTATGGTCAGCGCGAGTAGACCCTAACGGGCCATGTGGCATGATATCCATCACAATTTTCAGCAAAAAAAGAAAGAAAACCATCCTTGGATTAGAAAATAATGCATGAACAGGATAATTATCAAAGTCCCAATAAAAATAAACATGCTAACTACTGTTCAGAGGAGTTTGACTTTTGATTTTGTTCTTCTTTTACTGCAATCCAGGTGGAGTCTGCTTAGCCCCCCCCCCCCCCCCCTCCCCCCCTTTCCTATTCTTCCTCTTCGCCTCTCTTACCTTCCTCTTCGTCCGCCTTCTCTTGCATAAATGGAACTTTTCGCCGTCAGCCTCGTTTTCTCGGGTCAAGCAGTTCGATGCCAACCAACGGACTTGCTCCTTCTCTCCTCCCGTATGTCTATCTCTCTCCTCTCTCACACCTCCTCCCGCCAGCTTCGTGCAACCCAAAAAAAACTATCAGAGACGACAATGAAATGGAAGAGGATCAAGGTGGTCTCCTGTGTGAATTGTTTCTTTAGCCATGGACATTTCCAGCAGCATCCTCCCTTTTTTTTTCTTCCTCAACTCATGTCCTTTCCGACTCAAGCCCAGCTCCCGGCCTCCTCCTACACAACCACCTGCTCGAACTTCCACTGCATCGTCTTCTCCGCCTTGGAAGAAACCGGGGCTCATGAGTTGAGGATATTCAACGCCTCTTCTTCCATGATTGCCTCCAATATTTTTTAATGCAAATGTCTGCTTGCGTTTTTAAATAACGCACGGTATTACACGGTATTACATATCTCGTGTTCACTCAGAAGGCGGCGTAGGGACCACGGGTGGGAAATAATCAAAAGTTGCAAGGGCAAAAGCAGAAAAATTTGTCTACGGAGTGGGCGATCAACAGCTGCACCTGTTCACGCAGACAACTCCCAGTATATAGTAAAGATATGCGTAAATCTATTATATATATATATGTTGAGTAGAGCAAAATTTGTATATATTTCCGTCATATAAATACAATGTATGAATACAAATATATAGGAGGGAGAAAGAGAGAGGAAATCCTTATACATGATGTGGGACTAAAGAGAAGAGAAAAACAATTGGGCTCCTACATGGGCCATTACATGGGCTTTTCTAACACTCCCCCGCAAGCTGGAGCGTACAAGTCGTAGGCACCCAGCTTGGACAGGAATTGATAAAATAGGGTACTTGGTAGGGCCTTGGTGAGAATATCGGCAACTTGGTCAGTACCCGGAACATGCTTTAATTCTATCTTCTTCATTTGAACTTTCTCCCGGATGAAGTGACAGTCCACTTCAATGTGTTTCGTTCTTTCGTGGAAGACTGGGTTCTTAGCTATGTGTATAGCAGCTTAACTGTCACACAGTAAGATAGCTGGTGAGGAAAGTTTTACTCCTAGATCAGTAAGGAGACTTTCAAGCCATGTGAGTTCAGAAACAACTGATGCCATTGAACGGTATTCTGCCTCAGCTGAAGATCGAGCAACCACAGCTTGTTTCTTACTACGCCAGGTAACAAGGTGACCTCCAAAGTAGGTACAAAAACCACTAGTAGACCGCCGATCATCCAGGGAACCAGCATAATCTGCATCAGAATACGCAACCAATGTTGGAGTAGAAGATGAGGTTTTGTATAACAGCCCTTGACCAGGGGCTGTTTTCAGATATCTTAGGATGCGTTCGACGGCTTGAAGATGGGACATTCGAGGGGAATGCATAAATCGGCTGACAACCCCAACAGCAAAGGATTTATCTGGTCTCGTGACTATTAGGTAAATTAGTTTCCCAACAAGTCGTCGGTAGTACTCTGGGTTTGGAAGAAGAAGATCTGCATCAAAAGCATGTGCACACAACTTGTGGTTGACATCCATCGGGGTGTTAATCGGCTTGCATCCAGAATAGTCAGCATCTTGAAGGAGGTCGAGACAGTACTTTCGTTGAGAGAGGACAAGTCCATCAGGACGTCTTGCGATCTCCAGACCAAGGAAGTATCGAAGGTTCCCCAGATCTTTTGTTTGAAAAACGGAGCTCAGATGTTGTTTGACCGCTTGTATTCCCTTTGAATCATCTCCTGTAGTTAGGATGTCGTTAACATATACCAACAGAAGAACCGTTCCTGTTGTTCGATGTCGAGTGAACAGAGAGAAGTCTGCCGAGCTCCGTGTGAAGCCAACCTCCCGAACAGCCTTACTGAACTTATCAAACCATGCCCGAGGGGATTGTTTGAGACCATAAATGGACTTCTTAAGTTGACAGACTCAAGACTCCCCCGTGGTCTCAAACCCGGGCGGTTGTTGCATGTAGACTGTTTCTTGTAGGCCACCATTGAGAAACGCATTCTTGATATCCAGCTGATGTAATGGCCATTGGCGATGCACAGCGACAGAGAGAAGGACACGAACGGTGTTGAGCTTGGCCACTGGGGAGAACATTTCCTCATAATCGAGACCTTGTTGTTGAGTAAAGTCACGAGCCACCAGTCGTGCCTTAAGACGGTCAATTGTCCCATCAGGAGCATGCTTGATGACAAAGACCCATTTACACCCAACAGGAGTCTGATTTGGGGGGAGAGGGACCAGGTCCCATGCCTGATTAGCCCAGAGAGCTGTCATTTCTTCATCCATTGTTGCCCGCCAGCCGGGATGTTGGAGAGCCTCCTGCACAGAGTTAGGAATAGAAATAGAAGATAATGAAGTAGCAAAGGTTTGAAGCGGTGGGGAGAGGCGATGTAAGGATATACATAGTTCGCCAACGGATGAGCGGTGGAGACTGGTGCTGGATCAGCAGGTCGCAAAGTGTCAGAGGTCGAAGCCGACTTCATTGGAGCGGCGGAGCGAGAAGGGTGACTGGTGTAGACACGGATAATAGGGGGTTTTTGGAGAGCAGGAGCCGAGTCGTGAGGGGGAATTGGTAGAGGAGTGGGAACGGGAATGACTGGTTGAGGGAAGGATTGTGGTGGATGAGGTAGTGTTGGAGTGGTAACGGGAATGACTGGTCGAGGGAAGGATTGTTGTGGAAGAGGTGGTGTTGGAGTGGCGAAGAAAGGTTGGTCTTCCCGAAAGGTAACATCAGCAGAAACAGTCACCTTACGGGTAGCAGGAGAGTAGCAAACGTAACCTTTCTAAGTACGGGAATAGCCAACAAACATGTGTTTTGCCGCCCGGGGAGCCAACTTGTCCGTAGACGGACCCAGAATGTGAACGTAGCAGGTACAACCAAATGTACGGGGTGTGAGAGAGAATGTCGTAGTGGAGGGGAAAAGGAGGCTAAACGGAGTAGCATGCTGGAGGACGGAGGAAGGTAGGCGGTTAATGAGATAACATGTCGTGGACAGCGCAGAGTTCCAATAGACTTTGGGTACCTGCATGTGAATCATGAGAGATCGAGCAACATCGAGCAGATGCCTATTTTTACGTTCAGCAACGCCGTTTTGCTGTGGAGTATAGGCACACGACGTCTGGTGAATGATCCCAAATTCGGAGCAGAGATTTGCAAATTCATGGCTAGTGTAGCGCGAGCATTATCAGTCCTGAGAGTTTTTATATTTGCAGAAAACTGCGTGCGAGTTTCCAGAATGAAAGCTCGAAAAACACGATGAAGCTCTGAGCGATCACGAAGTAAATACAACCATGTGCGAGAATAATCATCTATAAAAGTGATGAAGTAGCGATACCCAGAAATACTAGGAACTTTGTATGGGCCCCAAACATCGGAATGAATTAAAACAAAAGGAACAGAGCTCCGAGTACAGTGAGAAGGAAAAGAGGAACGATGTTTCCCCAAAATACATGAGTCACACTTAAAAGGAGAAAGAGAGATATTTGGAAGAGCCTTCTAAAGGACAGGAAGAGGCGCATGCCCAAGACGCTGATGTCACTCAACGGAGGAGACAGAAGAGAGGATGGTAGGAGAAACGTCAAGGAGATAGAGCCCATTTTGCAGTCGTCCCTTACCAATGATACGCTGCGTCTGTCGATCCTGCATAAAAAAAGAAGAAGAGGTGAATGTTACTGAGCAGTCTAAATCGGCAGTGAGGCGACTGGCGGAAAGTAAATTAAACGGGGAGCCCGGGACATGAAGAGACGAGCGGAGAGGGAGAGAAGAATTGAGGAGAATATCAGCGCAGCCGGAGACAGGAACGGTGTCACCATTGGCCACGGTGATATATTTTGGATGCGGGGAATCCAAGTATTTATGAGGTTTCAGCGAGGTGATATGGTGAGTAGCGCCGGAATCCACTATCCAGAGTGGACTAGTGGAGAGAAAAGCGATACTTTCTTTGGAGATGGAGGTAGCGGAGGCAACGGAGGCAGGTGGGCGGCTGAGCATGCCATGGAGTTGCTGGATCTGGAGACGGACTTCTTCAAGATCAACACGAGTGGCAGAAGGACAGTTGGCAGCAATAGACGTACTCGGACGGGGAGGCAGACCATGTTTACGGTAGCAAGTCATCTCTAGGTGTCCATCCCTACCACAGAAGGAACACTTAGGACGAGGCCGGCCACCACGGACTGGCGGAAAAGATGCAGGCAGCGTTGAGGATTCCATCGAGTATCCCATGGAATTACAGCGGTGAGAGAGGCCCGCTGGAGTGGCAGGTCGCTGTAGAAGAGATTGCTGCAGAGTAAGCCACTGGAGATTGCTGGGAGGAAGCAGGCAATCGCTGGAGATCGCTGGGATCGCTGGAGAGTAAGCCGTTGGAGATCGTTGGAGCCGCTGGAGATCGTTGGGAGTAAGCCGCTGGAGATCGCGGTGAGAGCAGGCCGCACGATCTGCATGCAGAAGTCGATCTTGCGGGAGGTCGCTGGAAACACGAGCAGAGGAGAGCCGCAGGAGACGTCTCAGGAGACAGCTGGGAAGCTGCAGGAGATCGCTGGGAAGCCGCAGAGGAGGCCGCAGGAGAAGCCGCAGGAGATCGGAGAACGGAGAGCAGAGCTGCAGGAGATCGCTGCAGGAAGCGGCAGGGAGGAGATCGCTGTAGGCGGCGGCAGGGAGGAGATCGTTGGAGATCGCTGGAGATCGCTGCAGGCGGCGGCAGAGGAGATCGCTGTTGCTGAGGGAGATCGCTGGAGATCACGGCAGGCGGCGGCAGGGAGGAGATCGCTGCAGGAGATAGCTGGAGATCGCAGGAGGAGCTCGGCAGGAGACCGATTGGGAGCTCGGCAGGAGACTGATTTGGAGCTCGGCAAGAGACCGATTGGGAGCTCGGCAAGAGACCGATTTGGAGCTCGGCAGTGATCCAACGAGCTGCGACCAGGATTCCGCAGGAGGAGACCGCAGGGAAGCTTGAGAATGCTGCGAGAATATTAGGAGACCGTTGCGAGGAGATCGAGAGAGGCGGGGCCCACATGTCAGCGATGAGAAGGCTAATAGAGGTCCAAGGAGGAGGCCAGGAAGCAGAGCTGTCGGCAGGAGGGGGGGGAGCGGTCACAGAAATGGGAGACCGCAGAGCTGTCAGCAGGAGGGGTAGGCGGTCACAGAAATGGGAGACCGCGATTTTCGGACCGAAGACTCTGATACCATGTTGTGTAGAGCAAAATTTGTATATATTTCCGTCATATAAATACAATGTATGAATACAAATATATAGGAGGGAGAAAGAGAGGAAATCCTTATACATGATGTGGGACTAAAGAGAAGAGAAAAACAATTGGGCTCCTACATGGGCCATTACATGGGCTTTTCTAACAATATATATAGACACACACACAACTTTTCAAATTTAAATATAACACATATATGTATATATGAATTCAGATATACTTTGAACTAACCATAACCTAGCTCAACCCCATCTATGTGCCAAGGTTGGCTGCTTAATTTAGATTCAAGCCATGCTTGGCCAATTAACTTCGATCTGAGCTCAATTATAACAAAATAATTGTACAGTTTTTCGGTGATCATCGAGCCAAACTCGTAACCATACTACACTCACATTTTTCTTCACAAGAGGAGTAAGCAGAAATATTTATGCTCTAAAGAACCAAAAATGGAATGCTAAATATCATAATAGCCAACATAAAGATATCAAGAAGAAATGTAATGCAACCTGAAAAGATGCAATTACAATATAGCAATTCTTAAATATCACCAGCTACATGGTGAAATGGCCGGTACAAGTCTTCTTTAATTACTAGCTTTATAGTTCCAAGTTGAACTTTTTTGAGATATCTCAAATGTTAGTTCGATTTTCTGTTAGGGGCCTACTCGGATGATGCCAGAGGAGTGGCCGGGGTGGAGATGACGGTGGAGAGGATACCAAGTTGTTAGGGGCCTACTCGGATGATGTCGGAGGAGTGGCCGGAGGTGGAGATGACGGTGGAGAGGATACTATGGAGCCGTGATTGCGGCTGCCTAAGCGGGGCGTGCTCGAGAGAGATAGCTTCCAAGATCTCTTTTAGGGTTTGAAAAAATAGACTTTCTTTATTGATAACAATACAAGACCCACTGGGTCCTTTAAATAGGACTTACAATCGACACAAACAAGGAAAAAGCTACAAGGAAATAACGCTAAAGGAAATAAGACAAACTTGGACATGCGACTAAAAAGGACACGACATAAATAACGACACCATATGAGGATGTGACTCTAAGACAGAATAAAAGCATATTATGAAATAAATAATAATAATAATAAATGTCATGAAAGGACCCGTAACATCTCTCCCGCCTTGCAAAAAGAGCTTGTTCACAAGCTCAAGGGAGATCAATGGTGTCCGCATTATCCGACACCACCATCATCAGAGTCCTCGATGTGTAGATAAAAAAGCAGTTTGCACCTGTGGTCGCGAGTGTACTGTTCGTCGCAGTTGTAACACAAGCCCTGCACGCGTCGTTTCATCATCTCGGCTCGAGATAGTTTACAGACTGGTGGGCATGGATGACCCTCGGGATGGCCCTGCTGAATGCCTGTGTCGGTGGGAAAATAAACCTCATGTGCCAGTTGGAGACGACGGTCACATAGCCTGGCCAGACTCATAGCAGTCACTAAGTCTGGAGGAGCTTCAAATTCGACATCATGTCGCGGGCGATCGCGAAGTCTGGTAGTGAAGATGTCAACCTGCATCTCTGGGGAAAGCGTGACATGCGCCAGAAGAAGTTGAAACTGGTCCAGATAGTCGTCCACGGAGCCTGTCTGGCATAGTGTCGTAAGGGCACCAAGGGGGTTGCTGCGGATGGGAGGGCCGAAACGCAGGTTGCAAAATCGATTGAAGTCGTCCCACGTTAGGCCCGGCTGATCAGTGAGTAGATGAGTTACCCAAAGCAAGGCCGAGTCGAGAAGGTGGAAGGAGATTAGAGGGAGTGGTTCAGCTACCGAAGTTTGTTGATTGCCAAAGAATTGTTCGCATCTGGTGAGCCAGCCTAAGGGATCAGTTTTCTCATTGTAGGTGGGAAATTCCAATCGGATAACGCGGCAGAATAGCAGCTTCAGGGCGTAAAAGGGTATGCGGTGGCGGATGAGCGGAGATAGCGGAACTTGATTGCTGCTGGCGTGATCCGTGGGTGGGGTGGTAACCACGGGAGGTGTTGTTGTTAGTCCAATAGGCTTGGTAGTGAGGGTTGTCATGTCATCCTGATGACGTGCGTCGACGTCCCGAAAGCGTGCCTCTACGTCTTGAATATGTGCATCCATGGAAGATATGACTGCGTGCAACCGGTTCAAAGCATCCAAGAAATCGGGCGAGTCTCCCATAGTGTGGATGGAGGTAGCACGGGATAAGGAGCGGGTGACGGGATGGCTGGAGTCGTCGGAGACAGCTGAATTTGTGTTGTCGCGAGTGTCGCGTCGTCTCCCAATGATGGCGTCAAACTTTTGATTAGCGTATGCGGAGGGGCTTGAAGAAATTAGACCGATCTGAATCAGTTTCTTTTCACACGTGTTGCACGGGGCTCGAGAGCGTGGGGATCGAAACTGCGGAAGCAGACGCATGCACTGTCGTCAATCGAGAGCAGCAAAGGTTTCAACAGACGGAATCGAGCGGTCTAGGATGGAATCGAGAGCAGTAGGGGATTCGTGGCCGGTTATTGGCATATTAGCGATGCAGAAGGTGGAATCGAAGTGGTCCGGGATGGAATCGAGAGCAGCAGGGGATTCGTCGCTGGTTCGTGCCTTATTGGCGATGCAGAAGGCGGAACCGACACCGCTGAAGACGCAAAAACGCAGAGGGTTTGTCGATTGCACCCGTCGATGTTGAACGAGATAGGGGCGTCGTCGAAGGCGACGGAAGAGGAAGATGAGCCTGGGCGCGACCGAAGCTTGCGACTGGGTCTCGGCGTGTAGAATCAGCGTCGGCTGGAGGTATGCGTCGACAGGGTTGGACGTCGTCGCTGGACGGAGCGCAATCAGCGGGGAGACAGCAGGATCGATTGGAGTCGTGCGTCGCTGGAGCTTGCGGGTAGCGTCGGCCTCAGAACGGAAGAGATGGTCGTAATCTGGAACCGTGGGAACGGTTAGCTCTGATACCAAGTTGTTAAGGGCCCTACTCGGATGATGTCGGAGGAATTGCCAAAAGTGGAGATGACGGTGGAGAGGATACCAAGTTGTTAGGGGCCTACTCGGATGATGTCAGGGGAGTGGCCGGAGGTGAAGATGACGGTGGAGAGGATATTATGGAGTCGTGGCCGCGGCTGCCTAAGCGGGGCGTGCTCGAGAGAGAGAGTTTCCAAGATCTCTTTAGGGTTTGAAAAAATAAACTTTCTTTATTGATAACAATACAAGACTCACTGGGTCCTTAAAATAGGACTTACAATCGACACAAACAAGGAAAAAGCTACAAGAAAATAACGCTGAAGGAAATAAGACAAACTTGGGCATGTGACTACAAAGGACACCACATAAAGAAACGGCATAAATAATGACGTCATATAAGAACGGGACTCTAAGACAGAATAAAAGCATATTAAGAAATAAATAATAATAATAATAATAAATGTCATAAAAGAACCCGTAACATTTTCACTTATCAATTGAGAACTCACAACAAAAATAGAAACACTACTTCAACTGAAGATATAGGATTGTGTATGTGTGTACCTTTGCTTGACGAAGTTCATAAATTTCAAGGAATAGCTGCTTTGAAACTTCTTGTAGAGCTTGCACCTCTTCTTCCATGCTTTTAATATCTATAAAACATCAAGAAAAATAATTAGCTTCGGAGCAATGACCTAAAATAAGATTAAAAATAGTTTCCGTACAAGAAAAGCATTACCTTGCTCCCTCTGGTCCTCCTGCACAGATCTAACAACTGTTCCAACAAGACGTCTAATGAAGGATCTGGCTTTAAGCTTCTGCAGCAAGTAACATCAAGTAAAATAGTTGAACTTGTATGTTATTTTTAGCATACACTATATGAAAGGTAATTATACTCAGAGTTCTCTGGACATCAGTAAACCCTGTAAGACTGGCATGATAGCTAATATGCTTCAACATTAGGTTAGAATAGGAGCTCACATAATAAGCTGTGACTTCCAGAAATTCTTCGCATGTGTATGATAAACCTTTATGACCCACCAACAAGATGTCCTCAAGAAGATTTATCCAAGCGAATTTACAAACTACAGCATTTCTAGCAACAATTTGTTTGTTAAGCTCGGTTGTCCTCGTAGAAGCCAATGATGTATTGTAATGTTTTATAATGTTAGTTTGTCCTTTCAACAAAAGACAATGAAAGAATGAAAAAAGCACTTGTTACCTACTTTGATACTGCATGTGAATACCCAAAACGACAAGAGAAGTGAAAGCAGTTGTCTCCACCTATATAAGGAACTAGTAGGATGAGAGCAGATTATCTTGGAACATTATCTTGGTTTTGGCTCTCATAGGAGAGTGTCTCTTAGAGGGGATCCTGTCCATGAGATTGAGTAACGAGCATGACTTGTTAATTGTATCTTCCTTCTATTCCTCATTGCAATATTGTAAGTGTTTCATTGCTTGTTTGTATCAACTAGTCCAACCAGCCGCTCTCCGCACGCTACTATCTGCCCCCCCCCCCCCCCCCCCCCCCCGCTTCCTCGTGATGGATCTCCCTCGCCGCCAGATTCCACCTCACGAGATGGCCGACATTCACGTCGAAATCCACCAAATTTGTGCAAATTTATGTTGCTCCTCCTCCGCGCTTTCACATGTCGACAAACAACCGCTCGGGCCGGCACCACCCACGGTAGCTCACACACCTACTCTGATTGCAGTTTTTCCACAACCATCTCCATGTAGTAGACCTCATACAACGATAATGGCTCCAACCGCTCCCAGTCACATTCATCCTTCTCTCGAGCGTTCGTCCCGTGTCCAGCATCCACATAGGCAAACACCTCCGAAAAGCGTCTTGCAATCTAGCATTAGGTTAGAATAGGAGCTCACATAATAAGCTGCGACTTCCAGAAATTCTTCGCATGTGTATGATAAACCTTTATGACCCACCAACAAGATGTCCTCAAGAAGATTTATCCAAGCGAATTTACAAACTACAGCATTTCTAGCAACAATTTGTTTGTTAAGCTCGGTTGTCCTCGTAGAAGCCAATGATGTATTGTAATGTTTTATAATGTTAGTTTGTCCTTTCAACAAAAGACAATGAAAGAATGAAAAAAGCACTTGTTACCTACTTTGATACTGCATGTGAATACCCAAAACGACAAGAGAAGTGAAAGCAGTTGTCTCCACCTATATAAGGAACTAGTAGGATGAGAGCAGATTATCTTGGAACATTATCTTGGTTTTGGCTCTCATAGGAGAGTGTCTCTTAGAGGGGATCCTGTCCATGAGATTGAGTAACGAGCATGACTTGTTAATTGTATCTTCCTTCTATTCCTCATTGCAATATTGTAAGTGTTTCATTGCTTGTTTGTATCAACTAGTCCAACCAGCCGCTCTCCGCACGCTACTATCTCCCCCCCCCCCCCCCCCCCCCCCCGCTTCCTCGTGAAGGATCTCCCTCGCCGCCAGATTCCACCTCACGAGATGGCCGACATTCACGTCGAAATCCACCAAATTTGTGCAAATTTATGTTGCTCCTCCTCCGCGCTTTCACATGTCGACAAACAACCGCTCGGGCCGGCACCACCCACGGTAGCTCACACACCTACTCTGATTGCAGTTTTTCCACAACCATCTCCATGTAGTAGACCTCATACAACGATAATGGCTCCAACCGCTCCCAGTCACATTCATCCTTCTCTCGAGCGTTCGTCCCGTGTCCAGCATCCACATAGGCAAACACCTCCGAAAAGCGTCTTGCAATCTAGCATTAGGTTAGAATAGGAGCTCACATAATAAGCTGCGACTTCCAGAAATTCTTCGCATGTGTATGATAAACCTTTATGACCCACCAACAAGATGTCCTCAAGAAGATTTATCCAAGCGAATTTACAAACTACAACATTTCTAGCAACAATTTGTTTGTTAAGCTCGGTTGTCCTCGTAGAAGCCAATGATGTATTGTAATGTTTTATAATGTTAGTTTGTCCTTTCAACAAAAGACAATGAAAGAATGAAAAAAGCACTTGTTACCTACTTTGATACTGCATGTGAATACCCAAAACGACAAGAGAAGTGAAAGCAGTTGTCTCCACCTATATAAGGAACTAGTAGGATGAGAGCAGATTACCTTGGAACATTATCTTGGTTTTGGCTCTCATAGGAGAGTGTCTCTTAGAGGGGATCCTGTCCATGAGATTGAGTAACGAGCATGACTTGTTAATTGTATCTTCCTTCTATTCCTCATTGCAATATTGTAAGTGTTTCATTGCTTGTTTGTATCAACTAGTCCAACCAGCCGCTCTCCGCACGCTACTATCTCCCCCCCCCCCCCCCCCCCCCCCCCGCTTCCTCGTGATGGATCTCCCTCGCCGCCAGATTCCACCTCACGAGATGGCCGACATTCACGTCGAAATCCACCAAATTTGTGCAAATTTATGTTGCTCCTCCTCCGCGCTTTCACATGTCGACAAACAACCGCTCGGGCCGGCACCACCCACGGTAGCTCACACACCTACTCTGATTGCAGTTTTTCCACAACCATCTCCATGTAGTAGACCTCATACAACGATAATGGCTCCAACCGCTCCCAGTCACATTCATCCTTCTCTCGAGCGTTCGTCCCGTGTCCAGCATCCACATAGGCAAACACCTCCGAAAAGCGTCTTGCAATCTAGCCCCATTGTTTGTCTGAGGAACCCACATCCTTTCTGGTCTATTTGGTCAATCGCATCCAGATGCCACCGATGGGCTTCCCCAACCTTTTTCCCTAGCTCCGACGACAATACTCAGTGGGGCAGTATCCCCACCTTGCCACTCTTGGACCATAGACGTCGCCGACCATCCTACATCTGTATGGCCTGATCCTGACCCGGCGTTGGACACTGCCACGCACGCTGTTTGTTCAAACTTGCGTCGACCTTGCTCATTTTACCGCCACAGCTCCAGCGTCCTATATCATCCCCTCCCTCTACTCTTCCAGTTACCAGGCGTGCAACAAGTACCACGGGAGAAACGACAACCTTTTCCTCTACCAGTCGTAGCGTACTTCCCAGCATCATTGTCCGATTCAGTGGCGCACTTACCATCATTCCAGCTCTTCCGCATGTCGTCTTCCACACCAGAACTGACCGGCTACTTCCATTGTTCCCAAGCCATGCTCCTCCTCTCCCTGGCACCGAGCCACCCGCCCCTTTGTCTCTTGTCATTGATCCGTGCTTGATTTTTTCCTTTTCAAGATCTATCGTTCCTCACAGAACTTCCAAGCCAAGTCACGCTACCTTCCTACAGCCTTGTCCCGCCTCCCTTTCTTCCTCTTGGGCCCCACACAGGCTACCTCATACACGTTCCATTTGCACATATTTCCCTCTTCTATACTCTCTTCGGTGTCCCCCTACAATTGCACCTTTCCATATCCTTTATTCCCCATAAATCACTCCACATTTCAATCTCGTCCCTTTCCACCCAAAGCAGCAATTGCTGCCCAACCACCTTTCTTTTTTTAGTTTAATCAAACTACCTTTTTCCATTACGATCACCCTCTCTGCATGCATTATGGCCCCACTTAGCGCCCTGAGTTCAATTTTTTTGTGCACAATATTTTGTACATATAAGTGCAAAACTTCTCGATGAATTTATTTCGTTGTTCTTCTGCTCGTCATGACTCTGGCTACTTTCTTAGCCCAACTAGCACGTTCCCTCCACTATGGAAGCCTGCACGTCCAACCCGCATTGTTCGACCTTGAGGACAAAGTCGATTTTCAAAACGGGTGTGTTGATACATATAAGAGCAATTGCTGCAATCTTTAGATAGAGCGGCGTTTCAAACCATCTTCATAGGTATGTCATTGCATTATGAAATTCCTCGCTGCGCGCCTTTGGACCTCTTTTCTCCCATCTTTTCATCTAAGAATTCTGTCTCTAAAGCATACATAAAGAAAAAAGGCCCATTGATTGATCTATGGTAAAATAAAAATGAAAAATAGGCTTTCATTGCTATTCCTCCACCGGGAAGATATCATATACATTTTATATGAGCAGAAACAATAGGATGACTCAAAAATTTGATCATCTTCTCGGACCAGCTACTCGGACTAGCTACTGATCATCGCCTTGGTACAGAAGCATTTTGAAATCAATTGACCTAAGAAAAAATTTTCATTTGAAATTCATTGGATTTTCACCATCTATATAAGGATCCCTTAGGATGATAGTAGAATATCTTGGATCATTATCTTGGTTTTGGCTCTCATAGGAGAGTGCTCTTAGAGGGACCCTGCCCTCAAGAGTGGGTAGCAAGCATGTCTTGTTAATTGTATCTTCCTTCCGTTCCACATTGCAATATTGTAAGTATTTGCTTTCATCATTGCTTAACGTGTTTTTACAAAATTTACATAATCCTCCATGGAATTCTCTTTTCGCATCGTACTCCCAAGGCACTTTACCATTTTCACCACACAATCTTAACTCTATAAGTTATAGTATCATCTGTATCACCATTCTATTACAATGCTTGTCCTCAAATTTTGAAATAGTTAAAATAATCATGTTACAAAAGCTGGAAAGGTTTGCAACCGATTCAATCTTCATAGTGGCAAGTTTTTATTCACTCTTCATAAAAATACGCCAGATGTCTGAATCAGTTTTTGGATAAAAAGTGTAATAAAAGACTATTGATTCCAAATGATGATTTGAACACCTGGCAGCCTAGTAGTATGGTTTTGGGAAAACTGATATTGAAGGGTTAACTAACATATTTGAATCTTTTGCAAGTATATTGTTGAAGTCAAAAAAGATGATTACAGTCATCCGTGCTTGGTACCTCCTCTGATCCATGTATTCGCACCATCTCCATTTGGGATAAAATGATCTTCTTCTTCTTCGCGATGCAAGTTTCAATTAACTGCATCAGTTGCCTTTCCAAAGCTTTAATATCTGATTCCTCAATCTCCCTGTGACATTCAAGCATACAAGTCTTCACCTTCAGTTAATAAAACAACAACGCATAAAAGAATGTGGACAGAACATTTGTACCACTAATTCATGAAATGAAATGCATGATTAAAAGAAAATTGTATGGCTCATCTTCAATACCATAGTATTTCAAAGTTCTAGAGTAACGGTGATTCAATTATGAGACTAAATTATTATGATTTAAGTAGCCAAATGAATTTTTAAAGTAATAACACCAGTAAAGCATAATCTCTGCATATATATTTTATTTTTATAATCACACAATTTAAGGGCTTATAACAAATCCAAATATTAATAGAGTATGTGATCACTCATATATATAATGAATAGAAGAACTTGCCACTTATATTTACCACGACTATAAGGTCTATACTACCGATCACTAAAATAGCACTAAGAATTTATCCGACTGCTTATGTAACAACGAAACAAGAGAAATAAATTAAAAACACTAATCTATATACCACAAAATTCATTCATTTCTTACAGGTTTGCATGTAAAACTGTTGTAAACTGATCATCATTTCCAATCACGAGGCCAATAACCACAAGTAAGGCTGATCATCTCAGAAACATCGTCGATACAAAAATCGGTAGCAGAACCAAAAATATTTGACAACAAGGATGGTGTCTTTGAAAGGGATAAAAATTTAAGTGATTTATGGGTATTTAGGATGAATTAAGAGGGCGGTAGTAAATATGAATATTACAGGAGATCAGCTAGAAGTTTTTCAGTATTCCATCTTATTAAGATATGCTTGGCGATGATTCTGGGATTATACATTTGTATAGTAGTATCCTCATGAGTGGCCTTATTTCAAGTGATTATATTTATAAAGTAGTATCCGCGTGACTAAAACTTGAAGTCACCTGATGAAGAGTGACAAATAACTGTAAGGCAGGTTGACCGCTCCAAAACCAGATAGTACAGCCATGACAGTCACACCTATTACGCCAATTCTGCTAACTAACTGAGGCATTGTGAAGAATCCTGAAACACAAAGTAGACAAATTTGTAATACTCGTGAATTCATTTGAGTAAAAGAAAAATCAAATCAGCATATTATGCCAATAAACCAATATTTAGCAAATCATCTAGTTTATTTGGGAGTCCATAAGATGTAAAAATAGCAGGAAAAAAGTTGAGGTATTCACCAGTCATACAAAAGGAAGGGCTCAAAGACAGACAGGCATGAAATGTAGTCATATTCTGGATAGTTCTTCACTAATGTAATGATAAACTTTGTCATTGCTGCAAGATTATAAGGGAATAAAAGACTTGGAAAATATTTTCATGAACAACGAAAATAAAACACATCACTACCATGGAACCTAAAATAATAAGCTAGATCACCATTTTGTAACCGGACAAGAAACTTAAATCTAACCATCATTGGCAACTCCAGAATATAAATTAAGGAGCAAGATCATTAATGCCAAACCCTCAAGTGGAATGTAACATCTCTTACAAACTCAGAAAGTGTTGCTACAAGAAATATTCCCTCCAATTTAAATCTGAATTTAAATCAAAACTGAAATCATGATGAGAGAAGCTCGGATTGAAATTGATTTAAACTTTAATCATCAAAAATTAATTCCAAAAATAAGTTTTCGTGTTCAAGCAAAATACGTTGCAGCAGCTCGTAGGAAGTCAGTAGGTCGAGGTGGATAGGTGGTGTACGTAAATGGCAATAGAGGTGTGGGCACGCCATAGCACGTGGAGCACGGAGAGGATGGTGTGCGGAAGACGAGCACATTTGTACGCGGAGCAAGGCCATGCAGAAAATTAAACAGGGAATAGAACCCGGCGAAGCAGCGTGCAGAAAACCTAGCACACGATAAACACAGGTGTGGAACAAACCAAGTGCATGAAGTTGAAATGCAACTAGATATTTTCTTTTTGAGATAGTCGGGGCACTGTGCATAAGAGTGTGATATCGTTCAAGTCGATCAGAGAGGCTTGAGGTCATGTGGGATTTATTTAGTGCAGGCAAAATTTATGAGAACAAATATTGGTTGATGGTGTAGTCAAGTTGGTTGTAGAGCTGAGCAGCATAGTGAAGAGGAGACAGAAAAGTTTCAAGGAAGAAAAAAGGAATTCTAATGAGAGAAAATTTTGAGGTGTGCAAAATGTATTTAATAACTTAGCTCAGAAACTAATGAAAATATTTCTTAGTGAAGTTGTAGATGTAGGTGTCCCACACTAAGGCTCTGTTTGGGATAATGGTGGCGGTAGAAAAAGTTCTATTCCCACCGTCAACGTTGTTTTGGAGGGCGTTCGGTTTCCCGACGATGGAAAAATGTTTATATCAAAAACGTGTTTTCATATCTTTTTGAAAAGCAATGAACCATCTCATGTCCAGAAAAGTAAAAAAGGAGCTTTTCGTATTTTCGTGTT
Source organism: Dactylorhiza incarnata (assembly GCA_033032865.1). Taxonomy (NCBI): domain Eukaryota; kingdom Viridiplantae; phylum Streptophyta; class Magnoliopsida; order Asparagales; family Orchidaceae; genus Dactylorhiza; species Dactylorhiza incarnata. Next base: position 8,526,957 of record JAWHQI010000086.1, read on the forward strand.
TTTTCCCGTAGATCGACATCTCCCTTCTTCTCATGTTGTCTTTACTGGCAGCTCCATGTTATGGGATGCGTGCCGTTTATCTAGTTAATTATGATTATCTCTATTATGTTGGTGTCATCAATAATATAGATGTTATCATTATGTAGGGTCCTCGAGCACCGGGCCTAGTATTCGGTGTCATTATTGTTGTTTGTCTTTTTATATGTTGTAAGCTTGTATAAAGGCATATGTGTGGTTGTATGAAGGTAAGCAAGAAGAAGTCTATTTCATGTCTATTGTGTGAGATCATTGGCGGCTCTCTCCTCTAACGAGCAACCCTGATTAGGCAACCGTGGTTAGGGCTCCACGGTATCTTTCCTTCGCTCCTCCGGTCACTCCTACGAGTACACCCGTAACAACTTCGGTATCAGAGGTCTCGGTCCTCTTCCGCACGTCATCGCTCGGTTCTTCTTCTTCCGGCACTCGACACACCAGTGGCATCCTTCACCGCTCAAGCACACTGTTTCGTCCTCATTCGCGATAGGGATTCCCAGTAACGGCCTCCGAGCAAGAGTTGCTCTTCTTCCTCGACCAGACGCCATCCTTCTTGCCCACTGCAAGCAACACGGCCAGAGGTCTCCTTCCTCTTCCTTTGCAGGCATCGCAAACCAGCTTCCTGCTCGACATCCAGGATGAAGAAGACTTACACGCACGTCATCCGCCTGTTGTTTTCCAGGCGCAGCCTCCACCGCCTTCTTTTTTCCAGGTGCAGCCTCCGCCGCCTGCTTTTTCCTTCGAGCCCCCCGCCATTCTCCTCGAAGCCCAAAATCGCCATCGAGCCCCATGTAGCCCCCCGCCATCGAGCCTCATGCAGCGTGCGCTCGACGCTTGTGTCATTCTCCTCGAAGCCCTCCCAGCAGCCCTTATCAGAGCCCATTCCATCAGTTCTGCTCGAGCCCCACGCATGCAATCGCCATCCCGCCTTTCCTCTCGAGCCGGCCGAACCGCAGGCCAACTTTTCTTTGTGGGCCATGCTCCTCTTGATCATGTCAACATATATATTTTATTGTTCCCCCTTGACTCAACACCCTTATAAAAGTGAAGTCACAAACATATCTCAACAAACATATTTGAGTTACACGACAAAATTGGGAAGCATCGTGGCTCCCGTGGAACCTCCCCATCAACCGCATCAGAGCACTCCAGACATCCACTCACCCGCTCCTTATCTCGTACTATGGGTGACTCGTCGAATCAAATGAATCAAATTATGTCCTTGCTGCAGGCCGTCATGGCGCAGCAAACTGCCCATGCAGACCGTCATCAGGAGGCCATTACAGTGCTCTCCAAGCGCATCGATGATCTCTCTAGCGCCCCCGCACACGATCAAGCGAGCAGCAGTCAGGTATCGCCACTTATCCGCCACGCGACGCCGCCACTGACCATCCACGAGCCACCACCCCCAGTCCTAGCACGCCCTGACACTGTTATTCTGTCGTTTTATACCCGACTGGAATTCCCCACCTACGGTGGAAAAATTGATCCCTTGGGCTGGCTCACCAAGTGCGAGCAATTCTTCGTCCACCAACAAACTCTGGCGGTTGAACGACTTCCTCTGGCCTCCTTCCATTTTCTCGACTCGGCCTTGCTTTGGGTCACTTGTCTCCTCACAGATCAGCCAGGTCTGACATGGGACGACTTCAAGAGATTCTGCAACCTGCGCTTCGGTCCACCCATCTGAAATAACCCCCTCGGTGCCCTCACAACTCTACGCCAGACAAGCTCTGTGGGTGATTACCTGGAGCAGTTTCAGCATCTTCTAGCACATGTCACACTTTCACCAGAGATGCAGGTCACCATCTTCACTACAGGACTTCGTGATCGCCTGCGGCTGAATGTCAAATTTAAGGCCCCTCCAGACTTAATAACTGCTATGAGTCTAGCCCGGCTATGCGACCGTCGCCTCCAGCTGGCACAGGAGACCTACTTGCCCCCCGACATCAGCACTCAGCAGGGCCATACCGAGGGTCAGGCCACGCCACCGATTCGTCGCTTATCTCGGGCCGAGATGCTGGAACGAGGCGCCCATGGTTTATGTTTAATTGCGACAAGCAGTACACTCGCGGACACAGGTGCAAAAATCTTTTCTACCTGCACGCCGAGGACTCCGACGAGGAGGGCGTTAGATGATGCTCGTGCCATTGTTGCTCCCCCTTGAGCTTGAGGTCAAGCTCGTTTTGAACGTCGGGAGAGATGTTATGGGTTGCGTGCCCGTTTATCTAATTAATTATGATTATCTCTATTATGTTGTTGTCATCGTTACATAGATATTATCATAATGTAAGGTCCTCGTGCACCGAACCTAGTATTAGGTATCATTATTGTTGTTTGTCTTTTTATATGTTGTAAGCCTATATAAAGGCATATGTATGGTTGTATGAAGGTAAGCAAGAAGAAGTCTATTTCCTATCTATTGTGTGAGATCATTGGTGTCTCTCTCCTCTAACGAGCAACCCCGCTTAGGCATCCGCGGTTAGGGCTCCACGGTATCTTTCCATCGCTCCTCCGATCATTCCTACGAGTAGGCCTGTAACACTCCAATTCCACCACTAATTTCTTACCACAGCTTTTTCAGCTATCACAGTCGTCTCAAACAGTGCCTAAATCACATATATTTTCTCTTGCTTTCTTGGTATTTTTTTGGCAGTTATTTCATGCTCGATCAATGCACTTTGTTATGATAATAAATATTTTTTTAAGAAATCAACAGGGTAGGCAATTCAAATTGGAAAATTAAAGCAACTTTTATCTGTCCCAATGGGAATGATATTTTACACAAAACTTACCGACTGCCATTTACAAACCAACCACAAGCACTATATAGACTGACAATCACAACAATATTGATAATAATATTTGAACATAAAATTATGAAATTAACAGGACAAAGTACAGACACCAACCTTTTTCAGGAGAAGGCATAGGAAAGTGAATCCCCATGCGCCAAAAAGCATAAAGGAAAGCTAGTAAAAATATGATTGCCCCAAATGCAGCTCGTTCTTTCCTCAATCCTGTTATATAAAAATAAAAATTAAGCTATTTCTGTAAATAAATATGTGCAATCAAATAAGAGATGAAATAGAATACTGAATTTTTAGGAAAACATGCATATTTCATTATAACTACTTTTTAGAGGAAACTAATTTCAATAGAGAAAAGTATTTAAGCAAACATAGTTGTTCAACCTCTATTTCACATTTTCAACTATGGCAATTCATATGAATAGATACAAAGGGCCTTACTCGTAAATATATGAGTGTGTGTGTGGGGGGGAGTAAATACAAATAATATAAATTACATGACAATACATGCTAACACCCCCCTCAAGTTGGGCGTGTAATGTTGACCATACCCAACTTGGTAACGATTCTTCCAAAAGCACTTGTACTCAATTCTTTCGTGAGGATGTCAGCCAGTTGTTTTTCAGATGGAACAAACGGAGTACAAACGATTACTCTCACTATGTTTTCTTTGATGAAGTGTCTGTGAATTTCAATGTGTTTGGTGCGATCGTATTGAACAGGGTTATGAGCAATGTTGATGGCCGCCTTGGTATCACAATATAATCGGAGTGACTCAGTGTTCTCAAAGCCCAAATCTCTCGTAATAATTCGAATCCACAATCCTTCACATATTTCATGTGTCATAGCTCTGAACTCAGCTTCAGCACTGGATCTAGCCACCATGTGTTATTTTTTGCTCCTCCATGTGACCAAATTCCCACCAACAAAAGTGCAATATCCAGAGGTGGACCATTGATCATCAATCAATCCAGCCCAGTCTGCGTCGGTGTAGATTACAATATTTAGCTCATCATTCGGTGAGAATATGATCCCGCTCCAAGGAGAGGACTTTAGGTATCTGAGAATACGGTGGATAGCATCAAGATGCCGAGTCATTAGTGAATGCATGTATTGAATGACCACTCCAACTGCATACGAGATATCTGGGCGTGTATGTGACAAGTAAATCAGCTTTCCCACTAATCTTTGAAAACCTAGAATGTCCTCAACAGACTCTCTGTCATCCCTCCCTAACAGGTGGTTTACTTCAATAGGGGTATCGACAGATCTACATCAACTCAGTCATGATGTCTCAAGTAAATCGAAAATATACTTCCTCTGCGAGATAAAAATCCAATGTCTGGATCTGGCGACTTCAATACCCAAAAAATATTTAAGGTTCCCAAAGTCCTTTACCTCAAAGTCTCTAACCAGCCTTGTTTATTGAGTTTGAACCTCTTCTATATCATCTCCTATTATAAAAATGTTGTCCACAAACTATAAGGGCTGTCAATTTCTCTTCCATATTCTTGATGAACAGAGTATGATCAGCATTACTCTGAGAATATCCAAACATACTCACTGCCTTGTGAAATCTCCCAAACCAAGCTCTAGGAGATTGCTTAAGGCCGTATAACACCATTTTTAATTTGCAAACCTTCCCTTCAGATCCCTAAGGGGCAAGTTGATGCGGGACCATCTGACGTGACTTGGCACAAGGCGGACCCCACTTTTGATTATTCGTGCAATCGAACTTGATCGATCAGCGATCCGCCACTGCGTATGCGTCCGACTCACTGTTCCGATATTTTTTCATATATAGCAATGTTATTTTCGACTTTTATTTCATGTACTTATGACCCCGATACCTCCGGTCAATCATAGTCGTTGATTTTGGGTGCCCTAATTTTAGTTTCTTATAAATAAGACATTGGGGCTGCAGTTTTAGGTATTGCTGAAATTTGGAGAGCCTTCTTCCTCATTTCCGGTGATCTTTCCGCGGTGCCGACTCCGTGGAACCCCTTGGTGATGATTCCTCGGGTAAGTTCTTTGTATCCTTGTGTTTCCCCTCCTTCTCCACCCTTCCATCCCGCTGCCCAGCCAACCGCCCCTCCAAAATCCTCCCTACAACCCTCTCCCAACAAGCCACCGCCCACCACACAGCAGCCCACCTCCTCCCTGCACAGACACCGCTCCACCCCCACCCTTCCAGCCGTCTACCAGCAGGCCGCCCCCTGTCCAGCCCAGCCGCCTTCCCTGCCTAGTCCAACCGCCCCTCCCAACAGGTCACCGCCTCTCCCCACACCCCAAACAGCCTCCCAGCGGGCCCGCCCCCCCCCCCCCCCCTCTATTCCACTTTACAGCGCCCCCCACAAACCTCCAACAGCCTGCCTTGCCGTTTTCCACCAGATCCGCCCCATTACCACCCCAAACAGCCCCTTTCCTATTGGATCCGGCCCTCCCGACTCCCAACAGCCCTTCCGCTTACCCGATCCAGTCCACCCTCCACCTGAACTCCACTTTTAACCCTCCAACGTTCAGATCCATTCCTATAGCAGCAACCCTAATATTTTGTGTTGTTCTTTGTACTGGATGATGGTTGTAAACATTGTAATGGATTGGTTATCATATGCTTGATTGGGATTTTCAGCTTATAGTTTTTAGTTCTCCGATAACTCTCTAACTGCAGGGAAGTGAGCGATTTACCGCACGCTTGGTATTGGCCCTCCACGCGGAGGAAAGCCAAAGCCCATTTTCCTAAAATAAAGTTCAATTTCGTTTGTTGTTTATTGCACTGTTGAATAGCGTATTTGTTGCTTGTGTTAATTACTATCACCTGTCTGCGTGTAGTGCATGCATTATGATTGGAAGTTAGAGTGTCGGCCATCACCCCCACTAGTGTGCATTCTAGGAATCCACTACACATCCTACCCCACAACAGTTGGTATCAGAGCCCAAGGTTTGGGCCACATTTATATACGTAGTGGTAGGTCATTTAGAGTCTTTAGGTTCATCTATGGCTAGTTATTGTCGTCGTCCCTCTCCTCTATCTGGGGATCCCGATACTATATACACCCAATCCCATAGAGCCCCGTTAGAGAAATGCTCATATTATAACAATGATTATTCTCGATCGCAGCACACCATTTCCAGACATCGTGTCGATCCCTCGAGACGATTCAATTATGTTAGAGACGACCACCACGATGAAAGGTCCCCCACGTTACCATCATCAAACCTCTCCTCGACTTTATGATAGTAAAGTTGAGTATCATTCGGGTCATCGTCGCTACGCATCTCGTCAATTTGAGGAACATGTGTCTGTATATGTGCGACAACCACTACATGTTCGTAAGGATCACGTCCACCCACGAGCATGATCTGATTATATTAGGAACGATCGTCTAGATGACTCTCAGGAGCCCTATAGAGGCCACCATCGCCAGGATCACATCAAATATCATGACCCTCCTAATGTTCCGCAAACAGAAATACCTGAGGCCGAATTTCAACGACTAGTTTTTGATCAACTTGATCGCTTGGATGCCTATTTTGATCACATGAGGTCTGCCTTAAAAAGAATCAATAGGAGGAAGCCTAGGGATTTAGGTCAAGCCACCGATGTGTCTAGTGGTGCTCCCATCGACATGAGAGACCTAACACCTAATTTTGATTCATCTCGTCCGGAGAAGACTCGGTTCTCACCTGACCTTGGAGTCGAGTTTGATCATGACCATTTCATACAGGTGGAGAGTGGTACTAGTAGGACTAGTGAGCGTGGTCACGAGAGTGGGGAAGAGCGAACCAGTAACATTGTACATTGTGGTGGTATATCCACCCTCTACACCCCACTTAGACTTAGTTTCCCCTTCGGCTAGAAAGCTAGAGCTCGACATTATACCCAGTGGCCCACTATTGAGTATGGACTTTTCCCACTCCTCCCTTATCATTGGCCCAAGCCACATTACGACCGAGAGCCTAATGTTGATCTCGTTGTGACTGCCCCACTCGCTTATGAGGACACGACCTCTATCGGTGGTACTCACCTGGAGGATCATCCCGCTATTATCGACTTCATTGTTGACCCCCCCCCCCCAATGAGCCTCCTGATGAGTCTAACAATGCAATAAACAACAAATACGCTATTCATCAATTTTGTTTGTTGTTTATTGCATTGTTGAATAGCGTATTTGTTGCTTGTGTTAATTGCAATCACCTGTCTGCGTGTAGTGCATGCATTGTGTTATTGGAAGTTAGAGTGTCAACCCTCACCCCCACTAGTGTGCATTCTAGGAATCCACTACATACCCTACCCTACATCACAAGTCCATGAGGTAGGCACATATACACATCCTCTTATAGGTCTCCATGAAGGAATGCATTCTTTACATCTAGATGACTGAGGTTCCATCCCTTACAAACAGCACAAGATAAGAGAACTCTTATTGAGCAAACGCCCACTGATAATTGATCCCAACAGTCTGTGTATATCCTCTGGCGATAAGTCTTGCCTTATATCTCTCGACTATTCCTTGGGTATTTTTTTTACAGCAAACACCCACTTACATCCAACAACAGTCTTCCCCTGAGGAATGTGCACAAGATCTCATGTACAATTCTTCTCAAGGCATGCATTTCCTCAAGCATGGCTTCTTGCCACTTGTTGTGACCAAGGGCTTCCTGCCAGGATGATGGGAAATAAATAGAGAACAAAGAGGAAACAATGGCTTTATGTGAAGAAGAAAGAGAAGTATAAGAAACAAACTGAGACAATGGGTGTTGGGTAGAAGTGTCATCACGTAGTGCAGTAGATTCTGAAGACGGATCAGATGTATCCTGAGCAAGGCTTATGTGTTTGTACCTTTTTCCCGTGAGAGTAAACCTGCAAATGGGGAGCATGGGACTTTTCCTGGCCGTTAGGAGCAATAGGAACAAGACTGGTAACAACAGGAGTAGTAGTTGAAGGATGGTATAGAGGAGGAATGGGTAAAGGAGTATGTGAGGACTCCTCCAGAGGAGATGAAGAGCTCACTTCCAACGTTGGAGAGGACCCCCCCCCCCCCCCCTAAAGTGAGGTGTCGTAAGTAGCTCTCAGATTCACGAAATGCCACATCCATGGTCACAAACACCCACTTGGTTAAAGGATCAAAGAATTTGTAACCCTTTTGAGTGGGAGAATACTCAATGAATACACATTTGAGAGCACGTGAGTCGAGTTTACTCTTTTGATGTATGTGAATGAAACACACACAGCCAAAGACATGAGGATGAAGGTTAGTGGGAGGAACTTGGAGAGTGTGAAGAGGAGTGTTTTCCAGAGAACCCGCATAGGAATCTGGTTGATGATGTAAGCGACTGTGAAAACAGTGTCCCCCCAATAGTATTTTGAAAGGTGCCTCTGAAATAAGAGACACCAGAAATCCTCCAAAAGATGACGATTCTTACGTTCTGCTACACCAATTTTATCGGGTGAGTAGACACAAGATGTTTGGTGGATAATACTAAGGTCATGTAGATATCTATCAAACAGTGAATCAATGTACTCACAATCGTGGTCAGTACAAAGGAGTATACGCAGGTAGTGTGGGAAAAATAATCAATGAAAGTAACGAACCAGAAACACCCAGAGGTTGAAGCAACCGGGCAAGGCCCCCAAACATCACTATGAATAACAGCGGAAGGTGTAGAGCTGGAAGAAGATACATGATTAAGAAAAGTACGACGATGTTTTTCTACCTCAAAAAAATCATGGTGAAAATTGCCTAATAATAAAGAAGACATGGTGGGGAATAAAAGTTTCATAGAAGGGATAGAGGGAAGTCCTAGACGACAGTGCCAGGAATCCCAAACAGAGGACGGATCAGTATGAAGAGCCTGCGGTAAAGAAGCAAGGCTAGAGGAGTTAAATGCGTAGAAGCCATCACACAATCTACCAGATCCACTCACTTTCCACGTCTTCAGGTCCTGAAACACACAAGAAGTGGGGAAAAAGATCACAGAGGAGTTTATAGAATTAGTTGAGTGACTAATTGAGAAAAGATTAATAGAAAACTTAGGGACATGAAGAACAGAAAAAAGGGTGAGAGCGGAGCAAGGGACAGATCCTTTCCCAGCAATAGGAGAGAAGGAGTCATCTGCAATGCTCACCTTGTCCCGACCACACAAAGGAAGATAGGACACAAAACCTGTAGAGGAACCAGTCATATGATTTGTCGCTCCAAAATCAATGATCCAATGAGTAGGAGCACGAGTGGGCGCATCATGAGCACCTGGTAATCCCTAATGGGCGTAGGAGAAGGAGGAGATAGACGGCTCAGTAGACTGTCCCTACATCAAACGACGGAACGCTTGAATCTCATCAGCAGATAAAGCCACTGAAAGGCTCGCAGCGTCGGAGCCAGCAACGAGCAAGGAATCAGAAAGATGGGCAATCCGAGACTGAGATAAGCGGCCCTAAGAGCGACTACAGCCGCGACCACCTCTTGGAGCAGAATCGCCGCACGGTGGTGGAAAGCCATGAAGCTGAAAACATGTGTCACGTGAGTGACGAGACTTCCCGCAGTAGTCACAAATAAGATGATCTTTGTTGGTGGACTTCAATCTAGAGTCACGAGGAGCCCGACTACTAGAACAAAACTGAGCAGCCAGGGTGTAACGGCCCGCAATCGTCATAGAGTAACAGTATTCATTTTAGTTCTAATAAGCATTTAACGGTAAGCAACAACTTTCATATGCCACAAATGAGTATTGAAAGCAAAGTACAGAAAAAAAAAACTTTTATTCCAAGTAATTTACATCTTTACATTTCCAAACTGTCCAAAACAACATATATACATGATAAAGTCTAATTTAAGAAAAACTATATTAGACATTCTTCTGATAAGTGGGGCACTTCACATATCAACATAACCTTCATGAGCTTTGACCACTTCAAAATTTCCTACTATGTTTTTATACCATACATGATAAAGTCCCACTTATTCTGCTTTACGCTTAGATCCTAAAAAAATTTAGAATAGAAAGGGTTGGTCTTTACATAAAAGACTAAGCGTGAAAATTTACTTCTTTAACTGCTATACAGGCAAAACAAAGGTTAAATAACAATAGTGATATGATATTTGCTTTTATACAGTATAAACAGTCTATTTAGTCAATATACAACTGTCATTATCAACTTGCATTGAAAGAAATATTAACATCACAAGTAACGATTAACATTCCTTGAAACAATATTCATTTATTCAGTTTTGCCTCTTTCTTTACTACTTATTTGTTTTCAATTCATTTAGTTAAGGGTCACTGTATATCAATATTCAATCTTAGGCCCATTATACACTTGATCGCCAACATTAAACTCTACTCGACGATGTCGTGCATTATAGTACTTCTGTTGACGGCCTTGTGCAATTTTCATTCTCTTTTAAATAAATAAGATTTTCTCTTGCATCTTGTCCATCCTTTCCTTATTGTATATTTTCCTTTCACCCTCTTTTGCCCAACTAAGAGGAGTTCGACATTTTCTACCATACAAGACTTCAAAAAGAGCCATTTAAATTGTCGATTGATATCTGAAACCCGTCCGATCCTGAAGGCATTACCAAAATAGGGACAGTTGTCAACCTCTCTTTTAATTCTTCAAAAGCAAGCCGACACTCCTCATTCCAAATGAAGGATATATTTTTCCTCGTCAATTGAGTCAATGGTAAGGCAATTTTAGAAAAATTCCTTACAAATTTTCTGTAATACCCAGCCAAACCAAGGAAGCTTCTCACTTCTGTTACGATCGTAGGACATGGCCATTGGATGATAGCTTCAATCTTGCTGGGGTCCACAGCTAATCCTTGTTCATTAATAACATGTCCTAAAAAGGATACTTCTCATAACCAAAATTCACACTTATAAAATTTAGCATGTAATTGATGATTTTTTAATATTTGCAAAGTCAATCTCAAATGTTGTGCATGTTCCTCTTCAGTTTTGGAATAGATCAAGATGTCATCAATAAAAACAATAACATACTTGTCGAGATATTCCTTAAATACCCGATTCATTAAATCCATAAACGCAGCAGGGGCGTTTGTCAGTCCAAATGGCATAGCTACGAATTCAAAGTGTCTAGACCGGGTACTGAAGGTTGTTTTGTATACATCTTCTTCTTTCACTTTCAATTGGTGATAACCCGACCTCAGATCAATTTTTAAGAATACTGTCATGTGTACTAACTGATCAAATAAATCATCGATGCGAGGAAGTGGATACTTATTTCTTACTGTCAATTTATTCAGCTCTCTATAATCAATACAAAGGCGAAGTGTTCCATCCTTCTTTTTCACAAATAAAACGGGAGCTCCCCAGGGAGAAGAACTGGGATGAATAAAGTTTTTATCTAATAATTCATGTAACTGGAATTTCAACTCCGCTAATTCTTTTGGGGTCATGTGGTATGGTGCTTTAGCTATTAGGGTTGCTCCTTCAATGAGAGAAATTTTAAATTCCACTTCTCTAGTTGGAGACTCCTGGCAATTCATCGGGAAAAACTTCAAGAAATTCTCGAACCACTGGAACCACAGTAATATCTTTCTTTTCTTTCTTCGTCTTTTTTATCATAATTAACATTGTTTCGCATCCCTTACGGATCGTTTTCAAAGCCTTCATGGCAGAGATCAATATTTTTGATGCTTCTGTCAATCCTTTAAATGATACCAAGCTTTGATCTGGGCACACAATTGTAAGTTCTTTCGTCTTACAATTAATCACAGCTACATGTCTCGATAACCAATCCATACCCAAAATGATATTGTATTTTGTGATTGGTAAAACTGTCAAATTTACTTCCAGGACTTTTTCATTAATTTGAATTTGCATTCGAGCTCGCATTTGTGTAGTCATTATATGATTGTTGGGGATCATCACATGTAGGATATTATGTGTCGAATATGGTTGTACTTGTAAGGTATGCAATATACGTGTTGAAACAAACGAGTGACTTGCACCAATATCAAATAAAACCTTCAGTAATTGCTTGTATGCATAAATCTTACATGTGATGACAGTGTCATCAGCCTTAACTTCTTGTTGCCCCAGATTGAAGACACGAGGATGTATATGTCGTTCTTCACGGCCAGGCTCCACTAGTGCTGAAGGGGAGGCAACTGATTCACCTTCCTTCATGGTTCCCACCTGATATACTCATTGAGGTTGTGTTCCGGGGGCTCCCTTAAAACTTCCCTCCTCTGCATGCCTCTTGGGACATTCATTTTGTCGGTGTCCTGGCTGGCGACAAATATAACAAATACCAGTGCCAAATAAGCATTGACCTTTATGCACTTTTTCACATTTTTCACATTTAGTTGCAGATGGCTGGGTCACACTACCCGTTGTAGTTGAAGGGGAAGGTTGCAACCACTTTTTCTTCTTCCATGAAGATCCACTTGATCTACCTGAAGATTCCCTACTCGACCCTTCTATTGGTCTTTTATTCATAAACTCCCTTCTTTTCTGAGTTTTCTCCATATCAATTTCAGTTAAGCGAGCCTTCGCAACAACACTACTGTAATTTGTAAGCTCAAATGATACCAGATATGTACGGATATTATCTCTGAGTTCTTGTTGGAAACGGCGACATCGTTCTGCTTCTGTTGGAGCTAGAGATCACGTATAAAAGGCTAAGTTTGAAAATTCCGCTTCATATTGAAGTACAGTGCGATTACCCTGTATAAGACGAAGAAATCTCTCCTGCAATAATCCTTTCTCGAATGCAGGCACGAACCAGTTAATGAATTCTTCTACGAATTCCTTCCAAGAGATTTCAGTAATTCCCCTGGTGGCAAACTTTCCTCTCATCACTGCGTCCCACCACCTTTTTGCTTCTCCCTCAAATAAGAACGTAACTAGATCAATCTTCCTTGGCTCTGAACAATGCATGACTTTAAAAATAGTTTTTATCCTTAGTATCCAATCTTCAGTTTCTATCGGAGTTAAGCCACCTCTGAAGGTGGGGGGCTTTAATTCCAAGAACTGCTTAAGTTCAATGTCTACCTGACGTTGCGGTGGCTGATTCAGAGGGTCAACAGGAGGTAATACTGTGGGAGTATCCCTTGCTAGTCGGATTGCTTTTGTCATTGCCCGTGTCATATCCACAACCTAGAGATTTATTCTTTGGCTGTCTCACTTTCAGCGGATATCTCTGGCTCTGCTCGAGCCCTCTGACTAGAAAGCTCGTATTCCTGTGGGGAAGGAAATAATTAGCTTCCAATTTATAGACAAGTAAACGTTTCTATTCTGTACATTTATACAATACTATTTGTGGCATAACGCTCTTACGAAACCTGCTCTGATACCATTTTCTGTAACGGCCCGCCACCGTCACGGAGTAACAGTATTCATTTTAGTTCTAATAAGCATTTAACGGTAAGCAACAACTTTTATATGCCACAAATGAGTATTGAAAGCAAAGTACAGAAAAGAAACTCTTATTCCAAGTATTTTAATCTTTACATTTCCAAACTATATAAAACAACATATATACATGATAAAGTCTAATTTAATAAAAACTATAGTAGACATTCTTCTGATAAGTAGGGCACTTCACATATTAACATAACCCTCATGAGCATTGACCACTTCAAAATTTCCTACTGTGCTTTTATACCATACATGATAAAGTCCCACTTATTCTACTCTACGCTTGGATCCTAAAAAAATTTAGAATAGAAAGGGTTAGTCTTTACATAAAAGACTAAGCGAGGAAATTTACTTCTTTAACTGCTACACAGGCAAAACAAAGGTTAAATAATAATAGTGATATGATATTTGCTTTTACACAGTATAAACAGTCTATAAAGTCAATATACAACTGTCATTATCAACTTGCATTGAAAGAAATATTAACATCACAAGTAACGACTAACATTCCTTGAAACAATATTCATTTATTCAGTTTTGCCTCTTTCTTTACTATTTATTTGTTTTCAATTCATTTAGTTAAGGCTCATTGTATATCAATATTCAGTCTTATGCTCATTATACTAGGTCGAACTTAGTGCGCACAACTCGCATAAGGCCTATTAAGGCCCAACTAAGTTGACCCGAGTATTTAATCCAGTGCGCACAACTCGCTTAAGACCTTTAAGGTCCAACTGGATTTGTAACAGTCTATAGATACCCTTAACTTTTGCACTGATGCTTTCAATGTGGTATGTTGCTATAACAATTTCCATTTATATCCTTTAGCTTTTCAAGCAAGAAATACATTATCACGAGGATAAGTAAACTACGTGAAAGTAGAACATATTTAAAGAAATAAACCCTCACATTAAGTTTCTCTTTTCCTTTGTCCTTCCTCGGATCATCCTCACGTCTATCGGGTGACGTCATCCTTCTTCGTATCTGTAAGTAAGTATCAATTGAATATGGTTCTTTGATTATCTAGGGAGTGGAATTTAAGGGTTATGAAGGCTTTTAAGAGGGTATTTCTAATGTAGGAAAAATGATGTGTTTAAACTCCCAAAATTAAATCGTTTCCTTAATTGCAATCGATCTCATCTTGAATTGTATTATCAAATTAAATCTCAATTTATTTAACCTCTTCCATTACCGAATAGACATCAATATCATAAGATAGCGGAATCCATTCATCAATTCATCATTCCAATCTTAACAATATCAAAAAGGTCAACCATGTAATCCTAAAACTGATTCTCTTCTTAAATTGTATTGAAAGCATATAAGACATTCAATTTCAGCAAAACTATCCTCATTTAGACATTAAAATGAAGTTCAACAACTATATAATTTAAGGGAATCCATAATTAATCATAATTCATGATGGGCATATCTGAAAATGTAATTATCCTATACAAAACAGCCTCTCATGAGGAAAAAACAACAGCCCCATGAGTGAAACTTCTCATTTCAGCAATTTCTTTTTAATGGACAGCATTTCTAAGAATAAAAACAGCAATTCCATCCATTACACGTGAATTTCCAGCAATCTTTTATGTATTTCACAGCACAATCTCTACTATTAACAGTCTTAATCATGCTTCTCACCAACTCTAACAAGGTTAGTATCAAAGCCCCATCAAATCCAACAAATTTCTTCGTAATAATGCTTAATTATTTTGCATGCAAGTCAAAATCAGTACCTTATATATCATTTTTCATGCCACCATAACTTTCTATAACTAAAACTGAAATCTTTTTCTTTTCAAATCTCTAAAATCAAACTATCCATACTTAAGGCTTCATTTGGTTCGGCGGGTGGCGGATGCAGCCGGCGGGTCCAAACGGAGCATTGGAACCGGAGGGGGGGAGGCGGGGTTCGAAACGCTCCATTTAGGTGTCTTTTCCTCTGTCCGGCGGGTGCAAACGGAGCAAACGTCACCGGCGCCAATTTGTTTACCCTCCGTCCGGCGGCGTTTGCTCCAAACGGAGGAGGCGAAACGCCCAACCAAACAAAGCCTTACATAAAGGAGAAGGGAAAGAGGATGAGAAGAGCTTACAGCGAGGAAACAAATGAAATCTTGAAGGTTTGGAGTCTAGCGACACACCTTGCTTAGCCTTAAGCAATGAAATCCATTTTCAGTCCACCGCCCAAAGGGGGAAAGCTAGAATAGGCGGAGGAAGGCCTTCCCTTTGCCGAAATCCAAAGGAAATTCAGTCGGAATAGGGCTTCTTTGGCGAGCAAGGATGGGGGAACCTGGTGGCTTCCGATAGCCCTAGGCGAGAGCGGCGTTCACGAGTGAGGGGAGTGTGGGATTTTAGAATCGAGAGAGGCTCAGAAAGGTTTATCCCCTCTTGAACCGGTCCAAGAGCCACCGCCCAAGGCTAATCCTAACTCAAATGGTTTAAATTACTTCTTTAAATCACTTATCCAACCGGTTTTACTATTAGCACACCAATCACTCTCTATTAGCACACCAATGTTTCTTCTTTAAATCCCTTAATATATTTTAAATCACAATCTATATTTTAAATTACATTATAATTATAATGAAATCTACACAAAATGATGGATTTAACAATTATTGCGGCGACATTATAATTTCATTTATTTGAGATTTGGGTGTTACACAGGGCAAATCCCACTGAGACGGGTCAGGTAGCCAAGTTTATCGCCGATCAAATTTCTGTTGGACAAGGCTGTACACTTATGGGAGAGATGGAATAGGTGAGCACCCAAGGATTTGAACACTGATATGATCAAAGTCCTGATGCACTCCATGTTGCGTTCTTCCCGGGTATGAACAAAAGTCTCATCCTCCGGAGACATAAGAGTGAGAGTCAAAATGATCATATTCCTGATATAGCTGAGTGAACTCCAAGAAGTAGACCGAAGGAGGACGATCACCCTATCTCGGGAGAAGGATCTTCCATCGTAGTTGGTAAATTTGGATTGCATTTCCTTGGCACGAGTAAGTGGCCTCAGCTCTCTTCCAAATATCAGCAGCAGTGTCCAAGAACAGATAATTCCAAGCAATAGATTCCACCATGGAATTCGTAAGCCAAGACATGACCAAAAAGTTCTTAGACTCCAATTGCAACCAATCTGGGGAAGTCTGTGCAGGACCCAGAGTAGTATCCCGAACATAACCAAAGAGATGTCTGTTCTTCAGGGCAATAATAATAGATCGGGCCCAGTGTAGGTAATTAGAGACATCCAGACGTATAATAGTAATTTGTAGAGTATTGTGATCATGACTTGACCGGATAGACGCCCTAGAAGTCAGGGTGGAGGAAGAATCCCCAGCACGGGAAGAGATAGTAGGAGATTTATTGTTCCACGACATGATCCAAGAATAGAAATCAAGGAATCAAGGGGGAAAATGGCAAGGAATACCCACCATGGTTTGCTCATAGGAAGAGGGAAGAACTAAGATTCATGAAGGAGATACCCAGCAAGAAGAAGAGATAACTACACTAAAATTTTGACTAGAACTCAATTTCCGGCGTCAGAACTCCATTAGGCGGTCAGTCTCACGCGCAGAGGCGCACGGGAGGCGCGCAGAAGCGGGAGTGTTGATGTTGGCGGGCGAGTAGATCGACGAGCGGGAGAGGCGAGTTGCGAGAGTTGCGGGAAGCTTGCAGAAACGAGCGGAGGAAGCGAGAGATGGAACAAGCGTGCGGGAAAGGGAGGCGGGGATGCCCTAAGGCTCTAATACCATGTTGAGATGGTAATAATCTTTCATAATCAATACAAAGGGCCTCACACGTATACGAGTGAGGAGAGAAAATACAAATAATACAAATTACATGACAATACATGCTAACATCAACTATGACAATACATATGAATTGAGGATCAATCCAACTCAAACTGAACCATGCTACTAGCAAACTGATCAAGTGCTGAGATATTTTGGGTGATGTAGACCATGATGAGAGTTTTTGAGTGAGAGAGACTGAGAAGGAGTGGTAAGGAAAAGGAGAAAAAGACTAGGGACAACTTCATAAATCTTAACTAACAATTGAGAGAGCGCTGGGAGCACGTGTTGGGGAAAAGTTGTGTTGTCGCTCAAGCGAACACGAATAATGAAAATAAAGTACCTAAAAACACCAAAAAGCGAGGAGACAAAAATTACATAGTTCGGCGAGGAATATCTAATTCGACGTTCACATAGAAAGATATATTTTTACTAGTCTAGGGATGAGTATGTGATCATCCCAAATATATATCCACTCAAAGCTCACTACATATTATCTCTCCTTTTTTTGCACTCTCATCTCGCACCCTCTATTCTCTTTTGCATTACTATTTTTGAACCTAAAAAAGGACACCCAAAACCCAGCATTCAGTAAACCCAAAGAAAAGAAGACTTAAGGGTATAATATCTATATACTAATAATATAATAAAAGGGCAGTTTGGTGCACAAAGACATTTTGTATCTTCGTCATCAACTGTCGCCGGCCCCTGCACAACTTTGAATCTATTTCCACCTTTATGTCGCCTCTGATCCTACGTCATCTATCATGTTGAAGGACCATGTCAAATCATTTCAAATAACAACCTCAGCTCACGTCACAAAATCGATTTGCAATTCTCTTAGATTTACGACTGCAGGTACAACAGTCCAACGGAGTCCTTTACCAAAGCTTTAGTCAAGTTGATGAAGAAGCTACTCTCGACAAAAAAAACAAATGGTATGACAAGCTAACAGAGGATTTCAGGGTATATCGTACCACTTTAAAAATGCCAACAAAAGAATCTATTATGCATCATCAATTCAATTGTGAGTTCCCTTGGATGGACTGTAGCCCAACTGGTAAATTCAGGCCCAACTGGAAAGTCCCGTCGTCATAGAGCATGCATATGAAGGAGAAACGTATCAACTCATCTACCACTAGGAAGTCGTCTAATGAAACTTGTCAATGTTCAGTACCTGAAAAGGTATTCTTTTAGCTGCAAACTTAGCAAGTGATCTAGGTTAAGTCAAGACAAAGCTACCAAAACTCAGCTTCTCAAATTTTGCAAAGTTAACCTAATCCAGTTACCAAAATCCAAAATTTCCCCTGCCTAACAGCAGTTGCATTATGGCAGAACAAGTGTAACTCCAGTTCAGCTATTTGAATGGCATTCGGGATCAACAAAATGGAAAGATCGTCGGGAAACTGAATATTTTCCACAGAGTAAAAAAAATAATGAAGAAAACATCTTTATGAATCACACATGTTTCGGTTATCAGAGAAAAAATAAGAAACAGAAAATAAAAGTGCAGAAAAGTAATAAGATAAAAACATCACAGACGACACCGAAGATTTTATAGTGGTTCCCCAAAACCTTGGGTACTCCACTCTTCCACCACCGTAGGAACACACTGCCTATCCAGGCAACACAGTTTTTTTCCACTGGAGACTCAAGAACTCATCGTTAATCTTTTGAAGGGAGATTCAGTAACCCTTACTGAGTCTTTTTTGCTAGGAAGCTCGAAATCTTCGCAGATATTCTAAGGAGCTCATATAACCTTTACAGAGGAAAGGGGTGAGAAGAAAAGAGAGAGGAGGTTGATTTATGTATCACGACACAAGATACACTGTTTACATGAAGAAGAGAAATAGAAGAAGTGAGGGCTCTTGCCGCATTTTTATCTGTAGCTTCCACATCAACTTAGATCTAGATTTCTCAGATCTTCTTCTTTTCTTCCTTCCATCATCTTCATTTGATCTTCCGGGCCCTTCCGCTTTTATAAGGATTGGAAAGGGTTTAAAGACCGGAGTGGTTTCAAGGATTCTCCCCCTACTTTATTTGACTTCTGCAACAGATCTATTCCACATCCCGACAAAAGCGTCCATCTGATTGTCCTCGATCGACGAACGTTGATCCTCGACAGCTCAGTCGGCGAGTGCCTTCAGCTCGGGCGGCGAACAGCGCTCCCGAACGGCGACCGTATACTCGGTTGACGAGCGAGTATCCGATCGGAGAGCTCGGTTAACGATCTATGGAACCGGGTCGTGTCATTTCTTTAAGCCCCTTTCATTGGGCTTCCTCCTTCCGCAGATCCTCCTCTCTGCTTCAGGGTTGCTCCACCTACCTTCAGAAATTGCAGGCAACACTAAATTCCATAACATCAACCATATGAGGCTTTGTACCATCAAATTAAGAGGGATATATCCCAACAAAAATCTACCTAAAAGTGGCTTCTTCATCATGGAACAAATGGAACCTCAATTAGCTCTTCTGGTGGGGCTCAAGATAAACAAAACCTACCTAGATGCGATTGAGTCACCATGGAACATATAGAAGTCCAATTAATCCCTTCAAGCGAGGTCCGAGATAAACAAATCCTGCATGGAAGCAGTTGCACCACCATAGAACTAGTAGAACTCCAATTTAGCTCTTCGAACAGGCTTTGGGATCAACAAAACCTACATACAAGCGGTTGCATCACCATATAACAAGTGGAACTTCGATTTAACTCTTCAAGTGTATAGGATCAACAAACCTACCTAGTAGCGGCTGCAACGCCGCAGAAAAAAATGAACCTCCACAGTCCCTCTTTGAACGATTCCAGGATTTAATCTACATTGTAGAGGTTGCAGGCACAAAAAAACTGAAACTCTGAGCTGGATCATTAAGTGGGGTCTAGGATTAAAAAAACTACATAGCAGGGATTGCATCGCCAAGGAATGATCTCTTTGAGCGGTGTCCGAGATCCACAAAACCTACTGACGCAGGTCGACTGTGAAAAAAGCAAATGTCAACTCTATTGTTAACCCGGATCTTGCGACCGCAACAAGAACCCAAGGCATCCTCTGCCAGAGCAAGCTTTTGAGCATCAGGCAGTGCGGGCGATTACTCCCAGAGTGTCTGCACCCTCTCAGTTTCCAAACCAAGCAGCAGCATCCTCGGCCTCGAGAAGCTCGAGCTGACTCTCTGAGTGACCTCTCCAGCTCCTTCTCCTCAACAGCCTTAGTAGAGGCGGTTACAGCATGTTGTAACCACGCGTTCTCTTTCTCTCCTGCAGGCTCTTCTGTATCCCGGGCAACCTGCATTTATTGCACTTACCCGTTCGGGCAGGTCCCTTTTTGTATAAATAGAGGGCAAGGGTACCCAGAAAGGCACACTGAAACTTGAATTTGCGCCTCATTTTCAGTTGCCTACTTGTGTCTACTTGTAATAGCTCTGTAATAGTTTTTCAGATAAGCAATATTACTTCCCGCAACAAGAGAGTTTTTCCTGTTGCTGGAACATCGGGTGTAGCCGGTCGCGGCATTCTTCTCCTCCCCCTCTTCTGTTTGCACTGATTCTTTGTGGCAAGTAGTCGATTGCTTGCAGTCCCTGATTCCCCCACTCTTTAAAGATATGCGGCTGGGTGTGGATATTGGGGGCACTTTTGGCCCCAACAATTCGAACACGCGACCTTCAGATCTCAAGCAATCGAAGAATCCGCCACTATGGTCGGACAGCAGACATCATCGAGTTCGCCCGGCGGTTCCGACCCCACAAGAGGTGCGGCCACTAGAGAAGAGATCGAGCAGAAGTATAACCTCCATCTTGAAATGGTCACCCGCCTAGTGAATACGAAACCCCCTCTCCAGCAAGAGACCACAACACCTGATCAGAGACCACTCCCACTAGAGACCTCCCCTGAGATGCAAGAGTGTGACGAGGAGTTCACGACCCATCGAAGGAATTTCTTTAGAGAGTCTGCAACAACTCACCCAGGCAGAGTCTTGAATTTCGAAGAAGGGCCCAGGCGCCCAGCTACGGAGAAGGATGTGAGCCCCGACTCTCCAGGTTCTCTGGGAGAGAGGATCTGGCTTATCATCTCCAGGTATTCAATTCCGCAACCTCCCTGCAATCCCTCTCGGACGGGGTCCGATGCAAGTTGCTCACCACCACTTTCAATGGAAGGCCAGAGAGTGGTTTTAAAGCTGCCCGCTTGCTCCATCAGCTCTTTCAGGGAGCTAAGGATGGAGTTGTTGCAGAGGTTTGCAACCTCCAAGAAGAGGAAGAGCGGCCCGGATGCCAACTTCCAGATCCGGCAAGGCGCCAACGAGACGTTGGGCCAATATGTATACCGATTCCAAGAGCAGATCTTGGAGATCCATGATGTAGATCTGGCTCTCTACCAAGTTGTGTTCACCTTCGTCCTGCGAGAGACTTTTCAAGTTTGAAGTGAGTAGGGAAAGGACAAGGTCCTACGGAGAGCTTGAAGCAACGGCTAATCGTTTCATTGAAGGGGAGACAACAAACCAGGGGTTCGTCTCCTCCCTCTCAGAGCTAGCACAGCAGCAGACAAGGAATTTTTCCGTCCACCCTCCAGTTGGACCCCAGCGGCCAAACCAACCTCGCCAAGAGTCTCAGCCGACGGCACAGCGCAGGAGAAACCTCCGCCATCGTCCCCCACACTGTCTCCATCATCACTTTCAGCAAATGGGGCATGTAAAGCCCCATTTTCCTCAACAAAACAGGAGTGAGCCCCCTCTGATTCTAGCAACGACACTGACTTACCCTCAGCAATGGGGGGGCGATAAAGAAGAATACACTGACATAGGAGTGCCTATGGATGAGGTGGTCGAAATCCTATAGAGGAAACCAGGTTTCAGGAGGCCCCACCTGTGAGGGAGGGTTTCGGAAATAGGAATCAAGAACTCTTTTGCAAGTATCACCGAGACGTGGGGCACAACAAGGAGAATTGCAGAGCCCTCCGGGAGATGATATAGAGGCTTCTATAGGAAGGCAAGCTGAAAGACCTTCTGGCTGGTAAGAACAACGGCACCTCCACCTCCGGGAAAGGGAAGGAGGTAGCAGGACCTAATGCACCCCATTGCGAGTGTGTGGAGCAAGAGGATGTCGGCATCTACGGGAGCATGGGGAGCTCGGGATGTGTAGAGTTAGAAGATATCGGCCGAAATGGCCAGATTAATTGTATTCACGGGGGAGGGGGGGGAGAAAGAGGTTGCCTCAACTTTACTGGGAGCACTCTCAATGGGAGAGGTTTCCTTTGGGGAAGAAGATCTCCCAAGGACAGCAAATCTATTCCACGATGCGATCGTAATCAAGGCGATCCTGGATAACTATTTAGTGTCGAGGATTTTGATCGACACCGGTAGTTCTGTGAATGTGCTTTTCAAGCCGGCATTCGATGCCAATAACAAATTAGATTAGGAAAAAACTTCTTCACGTTACTCACACACAATGGGGAATAAATATATAGGGAGATACAAAGATACGAACAGAGAACCCATAATATGGGCTAAACATAAATACAAATATAATAACTACTCAATACTCTCCCTCAAGCTGGCGCGAAGATATCAAGCAAGCCCAGCTTACCACAAGTAGAGATGAGTCTGGAAGGTCCAACCACCTTGGTGAAGGTATCGGCAATTTACTCTGCGGAGGGAACATAGGACGCTCCAAGAGTCCCTGAACGGATGTGCTCCAAGAGTCCCTCAATATGCTTAGTCCGCTCGTGCAGAACAAAGTCGGAGGCTAGCATGAGAGCGGACTGGTTGTCGCAGACAAGGGTCGAGGAACCAGAAGGAGGAAAGCCAAGCTCAGTCAAGAGAGTACGCAGCCAGAGAAGCTCACTTGCACCATGAGCCATAGCCCGGTACTCAGTCTCAGTAGACGAGCGGGAGACAACACTCTGCTTCTTGCTTTTCCAGGAGATAAGATTGCCACCATAGAAAGTGCACATCCCCGAAGTAGAACACTGATCGGTGAGGGAGCCAACGTAGTCAGAATCTGTGTAACAGGTGAGACCGGGGGACGGAGACGAACGATAAAAGAGTCCGAGGCCAGGGGATCCCTTCAAGTAGTGGAGGATCCGAAATGCTGCATCCAGGTGAGAAGTCCGTGGAGCATGCAAGAACTGACTGACCACACTCACAACAAAGAAAATTTTGGGGCGAGTGTTGGTCAAGTAAATAAGTCTGCCAACAAGACGCTGGTATCGTCCCGGCTCAGGGAGAGGATCACCAGACTCGGCATGTAAGCGGTGGTTCGAATCCATGGGTGTAGACACAGGAGAGCACCCAAGAAGACCAGTATCACTCATGAGGTCGAGTGTATACTTGCGCTGAGACAAAGAGATCTCTTGCTAAGATCTGGCCACCTCAATCCCGAGAAAGTACTTCAGAGGCACCAAATCTTTTACCTCAAATGCCTTCTGAAGCACCACCTTGATCTGAAGTATCCCTGAGCTGTCGTCATCGGTAAGGATGATGTCATCCACATAGACAAGAATAATGACCCTACGGCCATCCACAGCAGTCCGAACAAAGCGCGTGTGGTTGGCATGACATCTGGTGAACCCACTCTGAAGCACAACTGTACCGAACCGCTCAAACCACGCTCAAGGGGATTGCTTCAGCCCATACAATGACTTCTGCAAAAGGCAAACACGCCCCAAATACTCCCCCTAAAGCTTGTAACCGGGGGGATCCATATAAATTTCCTCAGCAAGATCGTCATTGAGGAAGGCATTCTTCACGTCCAGCTGATGAAGAGGCCACCCATGGCAGGAAGCAAGAGAAACATGAAGACGCACAGTATAGAGCTTGGCTACAGGGGCAAAAGTCACGTCGTAATCCTCTGGAGTCTGGGTGAAGCCCTTTGCGACAAGGCGGGCCTTGTAACGATCAAGAGAACCGTCAGCATTATATTTGACGGTGTAGACCCAACGACAGCCAACCATCTTCTTGCCTGCGGGAAGAGGAACCAAGCGCCAAGTGCCTGTCTTTTGTAAAGCGGACATCTCATCCCCCATAGCAGCGACCCACTCAGGGTGTTGGAGTGCCTCAGTTGTCAAGCTCGGAACTCTGATCTGGTCGGTAGCAGTCAAGAAAGCCCGGTAACTCTGGGAAAGGCGCTGGTAGGACACAAAGCTTACCACAGGATGGTCAGTAACACAAGAGTGTTTACCCTTGTGAAGGGCAATGGGTAAGTCAGAGGAGGGAAGAACATCACCTGCCAGAGGATGTGGCACAAGGTCCTGTGAGCTGGGCTCTGTCGGTGGATCGCGAAGTAAGGGGTGAACATGTAAAGGCCCACGTGGGCCACGGGTGTACGTCCGCAATGAAAGCGAGTCATGCAGCGAAGCTAGGGCAACCGGAGTCGGCTGTGGCGAAGGAGAAGGAGCAACGGGAACAGGTGAGGCACCATAGAAAGGGACATCTTCAAAGAACGTAACATCCAGAGAGTGAAAAGTTCGGCGAGAAGAAGGGTCAAAACAACGATATCACTTGGAAGAGGATGAATATCCCAAAAATAAGCACCGGATAGCTTTGTCATCAAGTTTTGTCCTAGTCGGACTATGGTCCTAGACAAAGCACACACACCCGAACACCAAGAGAGGAACGGGAAACAGAGGACGGCGGGGAGATGGGAGACTGAGGGGTACCCATCCCCCTAAAGGATGACAAGGCAGACGGTTGACCAAGAAGGTCCCCGTAAGAAGGGCAGCACTCAAAAATGACTTGGGGACGTGAGACCCACGAAGAAGACACTGGGTCACATTCAGGAGATGACGATTCTTGCGTTCCGCCACTCCATTCTGTTCCGGTGTATAGGGACAGGAGAATTGGTGAATGGTTCCTTGGCTAGCAAGGAAAGCTATGAAAGAGGAAGTATACCCCCCCCCCCCCCCCCCCCCCGTTATCGGAGCGAAGGACCCGAATACGTGAGGAAAACTGAGTCCTAACCATATTAGTAAACTGGGTATATAAATTAAAGACAATCGATTTGGCACGCATAAGATAGACCCAACAACAGCGAGTAAAATAATCTATAAAAGTAACAAAATACTGAAATCCATCATAAGAAACAACCGGGGCAGGTCCCCAAACATCAGAGTGAACAATATCAAACGGTGCATAACTACGAGAAACAGATACAGGATAGGAAATGTGTGTATCTTTGCTAAGCTGGCACACATCACATTGAAAAGAGTGCCCAAACGAGACACTCGGAAAAAGAGACGACACAATCTGAGGACTCGCATGCCCCAGTCTAGCATGCCAAAGAGTAGGTGAAGTAGTAGCAGAAGCGATGGACAGTGGTGAGAGGCGTGGCGATAGAGGTGGGGCTCCAGCTGGTAAAGCCCGCCGCGCTCACGGCCGTAACCAAAAGTCCTTGTGGTCAGGTCCGGAAAAACACAGCCAGAAGGAAAAAATGTCACTGAGCAGTGCATCGAACGAGTTAATTGACTAACAGAGAGAAGATTTAAAGCAAGCTTGGGAACATGAAGAACTAATCTCGAGACGAAGGAGGGTGACAGAGGAACTATGCCCCGGTGAAGGATGGGGTCACAAAGCCATCAGCAAGGCGAACCTGTCGATGGACGTTGGGATACTCAAGAAAAGAAAACAAGCGTGTCTCACCAGTCATGTGATCAGTGGCCCGTGAGTCAATCACCCAGGGGGAGGAAGACCCCACTTGAGTGACGTGAAAGGACATCGGGGTACCTGACACAGACGCTGAAGTCGACGAGAGCGACGAGGAGACAGGCAACGGCTGGGCAGAAAGAGGCTGGTGCTGAGCCTGAAACTGGTACTGTTGTTGAAGCTGAGACTGAAGCTGCTGCACTTGAGCCATAAGCTGACTCCAGTCGGCGGAAGGGGCCCCAGAAGAGGCACTGTAATCAGGCTGACCCCCAAAGGCTGAAGAAGTAGCAGCGGCGGTACGCGTGGTGGAGGATTGCGGGCGAAGGTGAAGAAAAAGCGGCTAGCATCGGGCCTTCTCATGACCAGTCCGGAGACAGTTCTGGCACTGAACAGAAGCAAACGGGCTCCCGCGGCCACCCCCGCGACCTTTTGGGGTAGAAGTACCCCCCCCCCCCCCCCCCCACCCCACAGAAGAAGTACGACCCGAAGCCAGGGTCATTTGGTATGGAAGAGGAACAGAAGCTAGAACAGAAGAAACAGTGGTCAGGCGGGCACGGCGCCCATGCTCCTCCACCATGGAATAAGCATCCAAGATATCAGGAAGAGGATTTATGCTAACAATCTGAACCCGAATCTGCTCAAACTCGGGCCGCAACCCCATCAAGAACTGATAGGTCTCTCTCTTCTCCTGCCTCCGATTGGCAACAAGCAGATCCTCGGGATGAGGAAAAGCACTAAGTGGCTCGAGGTCAGAAAACTCCTGGAATCTCCCAGAGAGAAAGGTAAAGTACTCATGCAAAGAACGGTCCCCCTGACGAGCAGTAGAAATCTCCTGGAAGACAGAATAAATCCGCGTATCAACCCGTGTGTGACCGTAGGTACGCATCAAGGCATCCCAAAGAGACGGCACAGAATCAAAACGCATAAACTGCTCGTAAATGCGGGGCTCCATAGAGCATTGAAGCCACCCGAGAATCTTGAAATTTTTCGTGCGCCATTGACGGATAGCCTTTTCGTCGGTAGGCTTGGGAACCCCATTAGGGTCAAGCCAGTCGAGTTTGTCATGTCCGGCAAGATGGACTCTCACGGAGTTGGACCAAGCGATAAAGTTCTTTTCATTGAGAAGGGCGGTAGTGATGCGCCGGGCGACGCCATCGCTCGAACCAAGAGGAGAGAAATCCATGGGGATGGGAACAAGAGAACTCCCACAAAAAGGGAAAAAGGGAAAAACCACCAAGAGAGGAAAGCAAGGAATTCCTTAAACGCAAGAGGGAAATCCCGTCCCACAAAAAAAGGAAGACCGTAGATCACAGATCTAGGTCACCAACCAAAACAACGGCGGAAGAAGAGCGCGGCAGGGGATGGGCGCGGCGAAGCTCCCACACCGTCGGCATCGACGGGAGTCCTGGGATCGGGGAAGCGGAGCCCTCACATCGACAGCGTCGACGGAAGACGCGGGATGAAGGTGACGATGGTGCGGCGAAATCGGAAACCCGGGATCGGTCGAAGTCGTGGATTAGGGCTCGGACACGAACATTCCACCCTCTGATACCAAATTAGATTAGGAAAAAACTTCTTCACGTTACTCACCCACAATAGGGAATAAATATATAGGGATATACAAAGATACGAGCAGAGAACCCACAATATGGAATTAAACATAAATACAAATATAATAACTACTCAATAGAACATAGACAAGCCGCAGAAGGAGCAACGATGGGCCTTTGTACGGCTTCTCGGGAGAAAGAAAAGAGGTCGAGGGGAGCGTCGACCTCTCAGTGACCATGTGGGGGTCACGAGGCAGGAAACCTTCCTGGTGATCGACGCGCACAACAGCTACAACGCCATTTTCGGGAGACCCCTCCTGAATGAATATCAAGCAATAGTCCACACCTTCCATCAGGTGGTGAAATTCCCCTTAGGGGGAAGGCAGTTTAGGGTCCGCAGCGACCCAAGGACCGCTAGAGAATGCTACATCAGCTCAGTCAACCTGATCGATGAATACGGCCCTCCTCGAGTTCACAAGGCAACGATGGAAGATTATCTCCTCTCTGAAGAGGAATATTGAGGGATCGCAATGTCGTCTGCAGAGATGGAGACAACAAACACTCGGCTCATATCCTGATTGCATCATGAGGATATTTCTACTAGTAACTTTATTTTTCCATGCATTTCATGTTTTCAGTTGTCTTTAAAATATTTAATATATTTTGGTGGTTGCTCACAAAATTGCTAACACTTTTTCTTTGGTGTGAGGGTGGTATCTGAACGACAGATAACGAGCAACCCCATTATCATAGCATTGCTTACTTGTTGTCATGTTAATCTGAGATCTCCGGATCCAATCATGTGGAGAACTCTAAGCCAATAATCACTCCCTCTGGATAGCCATTGGAACTTGCTCAAACCACCCTCGAATTGCGATCTCCGGATGCAATCCCTTGCGCAGGTCTTCAAGTCTCCAGCCCTCTCTGTCGGCACGAGCTCGTCTCCTCTTATCACTACTATAATGCCACTACAATTGCCCTCGTTGGAGCCTCTCACGACTGGCATATGTGGGAGGTCTTGCTGATCTGAGTGATTATTATAGCCTGACGTGCATCAACAGAGGTGTCGTTATTGCTTCAGTGCCTTTCTGAGGACAAGTTCTGAGTAATGGATGTCTTAAGCCACCTAGATGTCCTTTCTGAGGAGCGCTCTGTCTCCGGATACCCATAACCCCACTGGACGACTCTAGCAGCGGAAAGCTCCACGGATGCCTTATGCCCAATTGGTCCACCATAGTCTCTGGCGGTAAACTCCTTAGGTCGAATAGTGGCCGCCTTAATCCCCCTAAACGTCCTTTCGGAGGAGCGCTCTGTCTCCGGACACACCCATAAGGCCATAACCCCACTGGACAGCTCTAGCGGAGGAAAGCTCCACTGTTACTCCATGACCGATTGGTCCACCCTGTCCTCTGGCTCCTTATTACTTAAGTCAAAATCGCCAAACACAGGCAGGATATAGTCCATATTTGGGAATATCTGTGTTCCGCCCTTTCTCTATATTAAACCCACATGCTTGGGGCGGTTGCCAAGCTCTCTAGCCGCACTTAGCGGGTAACCACCCTAACAAGTCGGATGCGTATATATTAACTATTATATAGTGCGGTTACTCTGGTAGAGGTCGTGCATGGTCTGGAGATCTCCAAAGTCCATGGTGTCAGGGTGAACATAGCATTGACAATTATATAGTGCGGTCACTCAGGCAGAGGTCGCACATAGTCTGGATAATCTCTCGCGCTAATGTGTGCGCGACAGTGATAATGTTGACAGGCAGTCATGCCTGTAATGATCGCACGAGCTTTTAGTTATTCTCAGCCAATCGTATCTTCAATATATCCTAATTTGTTACTAACTATAAGGCGCGGTTACTCGTATAGAGAGCACATACGCTCTGGGAATTCACTCATTATAATCACAAGGCTTTTGGGAGTATTCATTATTATGTCGGGCGGACACTCAGGCTGAGTCCGCACCGGGTTAACTATATCTTCTTTTGTAATATCGACGTCTTGCTAGTCCGCAATATGGCATGCCAGTACTTTCGGTTCTCAAAGGTAAGGTGGTCCAAAGAAAAGCAATAAAAGGTTAGCAAGCGCGAACAGGTATGTAACTGTTATGGGTTTGTTTCGTTGTGATCGTTGGAGGCGGGGATACACGGACAAGCCCTAAAAATGGTGGAGGAGATGAGAGAAGATGAAACCCTAGAGGGTGGAGGAAGGAGAGAAGAGCTTAGAGAGAGAGAGAGAGAAATTAGAGAGAGAAGGGGAAGTTTCTTTCTTCATTGATTAATTCTCCCAAATACATGACCGGGTCTATTATATAGAACCCCCGGGGGCAACCCCGTAATTACATCCAACACATAAAAATATTAAAAAACATAAATACTAATATAATAAGACTTGACCCACTAAAACACCTAAAATACTCTAACTTGACTCAATCATAATAAAGACTCAACATAATAAAGACTCAACATAATAAAGACTCAACATAATAAAGACTCGATACAACATACTACTAATATAATATGATAACTGACGGTGGACCCATAACACTCCATTCGTCCTTGACATCGAGCTTGCCCTCAAGCTCGAACTCCAGTAGGATGATCAGCTCCTCTGGCTCCTTGATCTCGCGCCAATATAATGCCTGGTAGTTCGTCGCGGCGGCAGCGGCGGCGCCTTTGGGAAGACGAGTGGCGGAAGGAATGGGGCAGGCTGGTCCGGCGGAGCGGCGGGAGGCCAGAGTAGTAAGACACCCGAAGGAACAACGGTCAGCAAAATGAAGGGGTCCGGCGGGAATGGCGGTGCAGTGCAAGGCAGCAACGGACATGCGGTCGAAGGGAACGGCAAGGCAGGGGCCGGCGGAGTGAGAGCATGTAGAGGAGGCGGTGACGATGGCGGTGGCGGCGGTGATGTGACCGGAGGGGGAGGCAATGCCGGGGATGGCGGAGTAAGAGCCGATAGAGGAGGCGGCGGCGGTGACGCGTCATGAACAACGGAGGACGGTGGTGGCACCATCATTGGAGGGGAAGGCGACGAGTCCAGCTCCAGTGGTGTTGGTGACAGAAAAACCACCAACGAGTCGCAAGACATGCAGAGGGCGTCGAGCGTGAGGTCGAATTGAGCATCGACGACGCAAGTCGAGCTTCCCGATGAGCAATACAACGGTCCAGCTTGGCGAGGGTGGCGAGGAGCTCAATGCAGTCGGCAACGCTAAGCGACATGATAGAAAAGTGGGTTAAATAATTAGTTAATTATTAAGAGAGGGGGGCAGTGGGCTCCAGGAAATAAGGGGAAAAAATTAAAGGGGTTGAGTAGATGGGGCGGGAGGCTACAGGAGATGGGAGATAGCGTGCAGCAGGGGAAAATGTGGATGGACTTTTAGGAGAAGATAGGCACCAGAGAAGATATAATAAAGGGACCGGCGTGGGGGCTCGAGAAGAAGCGGCTCCACCACCAGATCAGTTTGGACTTGCACTGCAGGCAAGTCTTCGACCGCAGGTGTTCGCACGGTCTCATCTGTATCCAGATCAACGATCTCCGAAGGAAGGTCCTTGTTGGATCTGTAGGCGCCCTTAGAGGGGGTGAATAAGGGTTTAAAAACTTTTCAAAGCATGAGTGATATTATGCAAATATGTTGATTATATTTTATGAAAATATTTCAGTCAAGACAATGATGTAAGCTTTTATGAAACAGTGTTGCACGATGCAAAAGAGATGAAGCCTCTGTTGCTACCGCCAGCGGTAGAAGTTACCGCTCGGCGTTAGAGACAGAAAGCTCCTTTTTCGTTTAGATTCCAAAGATCAGAGATAACACATCAATACCAGAAAAAAAGATAATATTATTGCATTAAACATGATTACAAAACTCAATCCCAATGAAGCTTGGAATTAAGGCGAATGTAAAAAAACTTTTTTGGTTTTCTATACCAACTCTTCTCTCAAGGACCGGTTGGCTCTAGTCTATCTCTCTCAGATGAGGCCACGAAACGCCCCCTAGATCTAACCCTAGACCTAGTTGCCACACCCGCGCGGCGAATTCTCCCTAGTCCTCGCAAGTCCCTAGTCGCAAACACACGGGCGAATTTCTCTACCGACAAAAATAAGAGTTACAACAAATTATGAAACTAAAACATCGAAAACTACCTCATATGTTGAACTTGAAGATGATGTAAGCGTGATCGATCCTTCTTCAAGTTCTTAGCGTTCACGAGCGTTGATGGAGTTCTCTTGGCTGCAAGGAGGAGGCTCTCACGAAGGTATAAGAGTTCTGGCTTTGTTGCGTCATCAATCAGCACCGCTAAACGGAGGAGGACCGCTCTTTAAATAGACTCGGATCCTAGCGTCAGCGGTAGTGCTACCGCCGAGCGGTAGTGCTACCGCGGAGCGGTAGTGCTACCGCGGAGCGGTAGTGCTACCGCCGAGCGGTAGTGCTACCGCCGAGCGGTAGTGCTACCGCCGAGCGGTAGTGCTACCGCCGAGCCGTAGTGCTACCGCCGAGCCGTAGTGCTACCGCCGAGCCGTAGTGCTACCGCCGAGCCGTAGTGCTACCGCCGAGCCGTAGTGCTACCGCCGAGCCGTAGTGCTACCGCCGAGCCGTAGTGCTACCGCCGAGCCGTAGTGCTACCGCCGAGCCGTAGTGCTACCGCCGAGCCGTAGTGCTACCGCCGAGCCGTAGTGCTACCGCCGAGCCGTAGCCGCTTTAGGATATAGGCTGGCTGGCGGATTGAGCCGTCTTTGATAATATTCTGGCTCCAAATTTGGCAGTCCATCCTACTGTGCCGCGGTAATACTAACGCGTCGCGTTAGTATAATATGTTTCCTTGCAATCAGATCTCCTTCCTTTTTTGCTATATCAGAGTCCCGTCGACATTCCTTTTTCGACGATATTTCCTTCTCGACGCTGTTTCCAAATATGTCAACGCTATCGCCAGCGGTAACGTTAACGCGCCGCAGTAGAACTTGTTATATATGAGTCACGTCGATATTCCGTTCTCGACGATATTGCCATCTCGACGATATTTCCAAGTACGCAGAAGATACAGCCAGCGGTAGCGTTAACGCGCCGCGATAGCAACAGAGCATCGTAATGATAGAGGATCGTCGTCTTTCTGTTTCGTACTCATAGGGGCTTGAAAGCTGAAGTTCTTGCACACTATAAACACATGGCAAGTATGATCAAATACAATGGGATTTATTATTCTCAAACCAAGAGATGTGGAAAGCATGTTCCAACAGTCCTTTCCTCCCTCAGCAGCAGTGCTCCTGGTCTTCTTCCTGACGACCTCCTTCGCAAGAGTTTTCGGCATCCGCTTCTTTTCAGGAGCGCTCACGGGAGCCTTTTCCGTCTCACGCACCACCTCCCCCAGCTCTTTGGACAAGAGCTCGCGCGAGGTTGGGTTAAATGTGGGTTCCCCCTCATCTTCTCGGAGGAACCTGTCCATTTTCGATGTATTGATAGATGTATCTACGCTTGCCTGTCGTTGTTGGCAGGGATCAACGTGTCCGTCTCAAGTGCAATAGAAGCCTTGGGAGCTCCCACAGCGGCAGCCGACTCTGGAAGACCGTTCACCTTCTTTTTCTTTTCTGGCGTCGCCAGTACCTTGGAGGTGCTCGCCTCCCCTTTAGCTCCCGGCAGCTGAGATACCATCATGGCCAGCGTTTCAAGCACAGACTTGTTGCGACCAGCCATTTTTCAAGAGTTCAACCACAACAAGTGGGCAAGAATTGTTCAAAAGTGATCCTTTGAGACCAACCCCGAGCTATTTATAGTTTTCAGCAGTGCAGGGGTCAAATCGCAGTCTTCGCGGTTACCTGCTTACATTTTTTAAATCCGCGCGGACTTAAAAAATTGCGGAGATTATGTTAACCCGGATCTTGCGATTGCCACAAAAACCAAGTCATCCTCAGCCAGAGCAAGCCTTTGAGCATCAGGCAGTGCGAGCAGTTACTCCCAGAATATTTGCACCCTCTCAATCTCCAAACCAAGCAGCAACAGCCTCGGCCTCGAGAAGCTCGAGCGGACTCTCCGAGTGACCGCTCCAGCTCCTCCTCAACAGCCTTAGTAGAGGTGGTTTACAGGCTGTTGTAACCGCGTGTTCTCTCTCTCTCCTAGTCGTCTATCATGTATCCCGAGCAACTCACATTTATTGCACATGCCCGTTCGGGCAGGTCCCTTTTTGTATAAATAAGGGACCAGGGTACCCAGAAAGGCACGCTGAAACTTGAGTGTGCTCCTCCTTGAGCCCTTGTTGGTGCGGTCTCAAGTGCGCGTCGCTCTCTGTCACCTCATTTTCGGTTGCCTACTTGTGCCTACTTGTAATAGCTCTGTAAAAGTTTTTCAGATAAGCAATATTACTTCCCGCAACAAAAGGGTTTTTCCCATTGCAGGAACATCTCGTGTAGCCGCTCGCGGCATTCATCTCCTCCCCCTCTCTTCTGTTCGCCCCGACTCTTTGTGGCTAGTAGTCGGTTGCTTGCAGTGTCTGATTTCCCCGCTCTTTAAAGGTCCGTGATTGAGTGTGGAGGTTGGGGACACTTTCAGCCCCAACATCTATGAATGCTTGAATGAATTAGACATGAATCAGGTGACTATGATTGCAACAATTAAAATTATAAATAATATGACACAATAATCACATTCAAGTAGTCTCTATTAAGGTAACAAATATTGTGATATACATGCAAGAGTGCTAGAAAATAAATACTTGAACGAACAAAACCCGGCAAGTCGCGGGATAATATTGGCACAACATTTACAAACTAATATTTTCCAAAACATTGAATTCACACAAGGTTCGACGCAAGAAATAACAATCAAGCAATAAACTCACAATAACCATGGAATAGAAGGCTAGGTGAATGTCTGATGAGAGCCGGTGACCGGAGAGACAACCGTGGATTGAATCTGAACCTCTGGACAGGATTTGGAGTGCTGGAATGGACTAATTGAGGTCTGGCATGGGATTTCAGGGTGCTGGAATAAAATTCCAAGACCTGGAATTCAGTATTCTGGTGCCCGGGACTGGATTAGAGCAGGGAATGAGAACCCGACAGGTTCAGGAGGATGGTGGATAGGGCTGGAAGGCAGGGAGAGAGGCCTCCTGGATGATTTCAGGTAGGAGGAAGTTGTACTAGAACTGATTCCAGGGCAATCTTGGGATGGAAACATGTATTATGGGCAGTGTTCAGAGTCTTCTGGAGGAAGCCAGCTGCAGGGATGAAGAAAAGGGTAGCTGGGAGAGCTTTGTTGGAGATCAACGGGGGCTATGGAGCAGGAAACAACTGGCAGGGAATGGTTCCAGCAATAATTTTCAGTCGAGATTGTATCTCTGGACTGAATACAATGCTCGTTTTGGGGAGTGGAGGTGTGGGGGAGAAGCTGGGTTTGTGGAATGTCGATGGGCTTGGCTGGGAGTTGGAAAAGTTGCGATTTCAATGGATGTGGAATAAATTCCAGCAACAATTTTCAGTCCAAATTGTAATTCTGAACTGAATTCAGGCTTCTGTCAAGGTGGTCGGCTGTATGATCTTGAGCGGGGCTAGGTTGGGATGTAGGGAAGTGGACTTGAGTGAGTGAGGAGAGAATTAAGGGGATAGCGGGAAATGAGACACTATGGGAGATTTTAGGAGAGGTGGGCCTAAATTTTAGGAAGTGGTTATAATGGGATAGTGGGGTAGTGGGGAGTTGGCTAGGGAATGGAGATGGTGGAGGAAGGATGGTGGCCAGCCAAGGATGGTCGGAGGGGATCACCCGAGGTGGTGGTGGTGGCTGGAGGTGGTTTTCGGCGATCGTCTGAAAACTGAAAATGAAGGGGAATTAAGTGGTAGTGGTGGAGTTTTGTGGGAGTAGTGATGGCTTGAGGAAGGTGGTTGGAGATGGTTTCCGGCGATCGACTGAAAACTGAAAATGAAGGAGAATTAAATGGTGGGGATGGAGTTTTGTGGGAGTAGTGGTGACTTAGGGAGGTGGTTGGAGGTAGTTTCTTTTTGGAAGGGGAAAGGAGTGTGGCCTCCTATAGAGGTGGAGAAGGAGGTTGGGGAAGATGGACGGCTAGTAGTGGTGGGGAGGGGTAGGATAACTCCACGCTTCGCGCTAGAATTCCAGCTTCGACACCGGGTGATCAAAAGGAGCCTTCATGCACTTCAGTTTCAATGTCTTCTAAATTAACTTTCTATCCCTATTTATAAACTAAGGGGTCATCATGGACGATCATGATTCTCTGATCAGGATGGGCCTCGTAATACATGAAGATAAAATCGGAAAAATACAAAAAATAACTAAAAAAGATGTATCATCGATCCGCACAAAATGAACTGCTCTGATCGTTGTGTAGACCTATGTGCGTCGTGATCTCCATCACCTACGTAGTAGTAACTAAGCGGTTGTGTCACCCTGAAATAAGTAAAACTATGATTTAATTCTTCGAGTATCGTGCATGATGAACAAAAACTACAAAACACCACTTGGATCATCGCAAAACACGTGGAACTCTAGTTTTGCTAGTTTTGCTCTTCCAGCAGGACCTACAATTTAAAAAAAGCATGGAGCTCCAGTTAAGCTCTTTGAGTGTGGTTAGAATTCAACAAAACCCTACTTAGCAATAGTTGCATCAATGTGAAACAAGTGGAACTTCAATTTAGCTATTCATGTGAGGTATGTGATCAACAAAACCTATCTAGCAATGATTGCATCATCGTAGAATATGTGAAACTCTAGCTTAACACATTGAACCAAGTCTATTATCTACAAATTTTGCCTAGCATCAATTGCAGCATCGCAAAATGAGTGGAACTCTAGTTCAGCTCTTTGAGCAAGGTCCGAAATCAACAAAACATAATGAACATAACTAGCAACAATTGCATCGTCGCATAATAAGTAGAACTCTAGTCTAGCTCGTCGGGGGGTCCAAGATAAATAAAATCTAACTAACAATAGTTGCATCAGTATGGAACAGCTGAAATTTTAATTTAGTTATTCAGCAAAAACCAAAGATCAAAAAGAGGATTCATGAAACTAATGATTGACTATGATTATAATGAGGACTAATAATGAATTAAAAGATGCAATTTCAACAACATGAAGTGAAAGTTGGATATGATAGCAGTTATAAAAACAACTAAGAATAATAGGAGAAACAACTGCAGGAGAAAATAATAATAATAAAAACAAATATGAAGTCAAAACATACCACTGCTCCGCAGCATCAGATAACAGTGATAATATGGAAGCACAAAAACCAGCAACATTATTAGACAAAATAGGTCAATTTTCCAATTTATCCATCTCGCACTGCAAAAAAAAGTAATCAACTCAATGGAAATCAATTGATCTGAGTTCTCTCATATTATCATGGTTTAGAGATGAAACTACTTCATCTTAGCTATCAAATCAACTTTGAGATGTTTTATCATGGAATCAATCAAAGACACTTGAAATTGATTGCATAACTAAGATGTGGACAGTTGCAGCAGTGCAACTCTAAAAATAAAGAATAGTTGTTTAGAATCCTAAGCAATGCAAGCAAATTCCTTTTTCCCAAAAATATTTGAAAATTATGAAAGCCAAAAGCAAGATGCCTAATTAAAACCAAAGCTAGAAGAAGCACAATAAGAAGCAATAGTTGGTATCATAATTAAGGTAGGATTTAGGCCAAATGCAATCAAAAGGTTTTTGAGGCTTTCAGATTCCTGGATTTACTAGATACTGGCCAAAGCAGAATTTAGAGATTTAAAGGTCTAGATTACAAGAATTTAGAAAATCTCTTGCTTTCTTTCAAATGTATTGAAAGCAAAAATAAAAAATAAACTTAACACTCTCAGTGCTGGCATGGATGTAGTAAACCTGGGTTAGTATATCTTATAAATTTGGATTTAGTAAATCTTCGCTTATTATATTCTAAAAAAATGTTTGCATTGTCAATATTTAATCGAAATTAATCCCAATAACATTAGGACAGCTTTAGGAAGCAGCATAAGTAAATTAGTAGGTTTATAGGGTTCCTATTAGATTTTGTAGATGCTTTGATTTAACTATAAAATAGTACTTATCCAACAGGAAAATAATTATATTTTGTTTTAATTAAAACATCTTAGGGTTTAATTATTTTAGTAGTATTTAACTATGCTAAATAGGAATTTCGTAGCCCACAAGTGTGTAATTAGTCCATAATTAATTTGATAAAGTTCTATTCATCTATAATTTTATTTCATTTTGCTTGGTATAAATTGATTTGTAGATATGGTAGCCCAATTTATTTGATTTAACATCAAATGATGACAGCAAAATTATTTTAGAAATCTTGAATTAGATATAAACCTTAAACTTTAGTTAAATCATCACAGTTTTATCAAAATCTTCAAACCCCAAATAGTTAAGGCTATTGATAGTGATGATGATTAAAAATAAAATATTAACTATTTTTATTTTAAGCTATTATTGTATATCTTAGTAGTTAAGTAACCAATTAAATATACAACAAACAATTAACTAATTAATTGATATAAATTAATTAGTCATTATAGTTATTAATTAAGGCATACTGAACTTTAATTTTGCTAATTATCACTTAATAGACTATTTATGAGTTAGTTAAATTTAATTTTCTTGTTCAATATAGATTAGATGATTAACTAATTGGTTAACTTGAGTAATTAATATGATTTAATAATAAAGTATTAATTAAGACAGAATACTTTAATTAGATCAATTAAATGTTAGATAGACTAATTATGAACGAATTGGAGTTAGTTCTGGAAACTAAACATAAATCAATTAGTTAATTAACTAATTAATCTAGATAATATGCAATTATTAATGACAAAATTCTACTTAGGGTATAATAATGATCAAATTTGCCTAAGTGATGCTTAAAAAGACAATTAAAGCATGCGTTACTTGCTAAAAGTTACCTGGTCTAGGTAATAAGAAATCAGTAGTTTAGGGCATAATTATGCTTAAGAAAATTTAATAGTTTAGTTATAAGTAATTAAACTTAAACTGCTTGTCCAACATATTATCTAACCAAAATAACTAGTAACTTTATTAGCATTGATATTGCTATGTTTAGGCTTAGTTATAATAATTAATTCTTAATAAGTATATTGTGTATTAATTTAACCTAAGCCATAATTAATAATTTATTAATCATAACAGAAAGCTAATCCTAAAATACTAAGGGCATTACAACCATATAATTGTTAGACTTATTAAATACAAGATTTAAAACTAGCTTTAGAAAATTCAGCCAAATCATAGATTTTATGGAGCTTGGGATTTAAAAGCCCATTAAATTTGTTTAAGCAATTTAGCTTAAACCCTCCTCTAGAGATTGTCAATTCACCGGCTTATGTTATGTAATGTCATGTTACAAATTGATGTATGTTGTTTGGCATGATGGCATCTTTATATAATAATAGTATAAATAACATTTAATTGATATACTGATGATCTCTAGTTGTCAACATTTAGATGTCAGACATAAATACTTAATCAGTTCATCAACTAACATACCTTTTACAAATCAATCCCTCATTTTTTTCATAATTTTGGTCCCTCAACTTTCCAGCCTAAGTAAATAGGTCCTCTATAACACTTTTGTTAAAGCATTTTCCGGTAAAAGGAAATTACAGCAATTAAGTAGACTTCATTTAAAAATAAATTGCATTAAGATCTATCATTGTTGCGCTTTAGTTGGCAGTTAAATGGATTTTAAATTAATTTAAAAGTAACAAATTGCATAAATTCACCTAGTTGAATGACGGTAAGTTGAAAGAAGAATTGATTATAAAGAAATAGGCACTTTACTCATATATACGTAAGAGGAGCCTAAAGACATAAATACCTATGTCGGGTAATACAGAGAAAAAAGACTCGAAACGGTAAAACTATATTAATTACAACTCTCCCCCTCAAGTCGAACGAAAGATGTCAGTCATTCCGAGTTTATGGATGTCATCAGTAAAAACGTCGCATCCCAAGTTTTTGGTGAAGAAATCTGTCAGTTGATTTTTAGAGGGAACAAAAGGAGTGACCAAGTTTCTTTTATCTAGATGGTCTTTGATAAAATGATGATTGACCACAGCATGCTTAGTTCTGTCATGTTGAACAGGATTGTGAGCAATTCTGATAGTAGTTTTATTGTCACAGTATAGAGAGAGGGGAACATTCTCGTGTAGACCCAAATCTTGTAACATAGTGCGTAGCCATAGACCTTCACAGAGACCTTGAGACATTGAACGATACTCAGCTTCAGCACTAGATGTGGCCACCACATTTTGCTTCTTGCTAAGCCATGTCACCAAATTTCCACCAAAAAAAATGCAGTACCCCGTTGCGGATTTCCTGTCAGCACGGCTTCCATCCCAATCAACATCGGTAAAGACTTCAATCTTTAAGTGGTTGTTCTTGGAAAACATAATCTCACGACCAGGGGTCTTCTTTATGTACCATAGTACACAATACGCATCATCCTGATGTCTGATCCTGGGAGCATACATATATCTACTCAAGATTCCTACAGCATATGTAATGTCAGGACGGGTGTGAGATAGGTATAAGAGCCTCCCGACCAATCTCAGATAACTAGAGGGATCAGTGCGGTCGCCATCACTGTCTTCATCAATCCTATGATTCTCCTCCATAGGAGTGTTAGCTGGAACACAACCGAGCATACCAGTCTCTTTTAACAGATCCAAAACATACTTACGTTGAGAGATGAAGATACCTTGGTTTGATCTTGTCACTTCAATCCCCAGGAAGTAACATAATTTCCCTAAGTCTTTTACTTCAAACTCAGCAGACAGGAGAGCATTTAGATTTGTGATTTCCTCTGAGTCATCGCCGGTGATCACAATGTCATCAACGTAGACAATAAGTATCACAAATTTTTTCTCATTTTCTTGATAAACAAAGTGTGATCAGACTGTCCTTATTTGTAGCCAAACTTAATCATGGCCTTAAGAAACCTGCCAAACCAAGACCTGGGAGACTGTTTCAGGCCATACAACGACTTCATATGACAGACAAGCCCTTCTTGTCCCTTCTTCACAAATCCAGGAGGGAATGTCATGTACACTTCTCCATCAAGTTCACCGTGCAGGAAGGCATTTTTAACGTCCAGTTGGTGAAGATCCCAGCTCAAGCAAGCAGCACAAGACAGAAGAACACGAACGGAGTCCATCATTGTCACAGAAGCAAAGGTCTCTTGGTAGTCGACTCCCTTAGTCTAGGTGTATCCTCGAGCCACGAGGCGAGCCTTGTAACGCTCAACTTTACCATCCTGATTTTGCTTAACAGAGAAGACCCACCTTGAATCAATGGCTTTCTTATTAGGAGGAAGGGGAGAGATATCCCATGTGCGATTCTTGTCCAAGCCAGACATTTTCTCCTCCATTGCTAGAGCCCATATCGGAATGCTCACAGCCTCCTGCCACGTCTTTGGAATAGAAATCACGGACAAAGAAGATATAAAGCTCTGATGAGCCTGGGTAAGGTGATGATATGCAACATGGTTAGAAATAGGGTGTTGCGACACAGCTTTACCTTTTAGCAATGCAAGGGGGACATGTAGATCATCACTAGAACCTGAGGCCAAAGAAGGCACCGGCAGCGGGAAAACGACAGTGGACCGTTTACCTGTTTGACGACGATGGTATGCATGAGGAAAAGGAGAGAGGAGAGGAGGACAAAGGGAAAGTTTTGTAGGAGACATGGGGGGCGTATGTGGTGTGGGAGGAGTAGTTATGGTAGGAGTAGGAGGAATCAGAGGGAGAGGAACAGTAGAATCAGAATCCATGTCATCATTCTCCCCATGATGAGTGGAGTGCGTCGAATCCAGGCAATAGGATTCCTCCTCGCGGAAAGTAACATCCATGGTACAGAAAACACGTCGGGAAAGAGGGTGATAACACCGATACCCTTTTGTAGTGGCAGAATAGCCAATAAAGACACAACGGTGAGCCCGGGGGTCAAGTTTGTCGCGATGAGGTTGATGTATGTGAACAAAACATACACAACCAAAAACACGGGGCGGAAGATGAGAAGTATGAACAACATAAGTAATGGAGAGACAGGCTAGAGGAGTAGCATAATTCAGGACCTGTGAAGGCAGGCGATTGATAAGATGAGCAGCAGTTAGAATAGCATCACCCCAATAGGATTTCTGAAGGTTCATGGTGGTGAGAAGGCACCGGGGAACATCAAGGAGATGCCGATTTTTCCGTTCAGCAGCGCCATTTTGGGTAGAGGTGTAAACGCAAGTGGTTTGATGTAAAATACCATGGCTTGTGAGATAAGAGTCAAATGCTTCACGATCATCATATCCCCCCCCCCATTATCACTACGGAGAACACAAATATTACCATTGAACTGTGTCTGCACCATTTTATGAAAGGCTTGAAAACACGAAAACACTTTGTTTTTCTTCATTAAAAGATAAACCCAAGTAGTGCGGGAAAAACAATCGATAAAAGTAATAAACCAATGAAAACCAGATAAAGATATAACAGGGGAAGGACCTCAAACATCAGAATGTATGACAGCAAAGGGGTGTTACTAGGAGAAGACAAATGCGACGATGAATGTCGAACATGTTTAGACATTTCACAAACATCACAAGCTAAAGTTTTAATAAAAGGTAACAAAGCAGGAAATATTTTTTGAAGGTTAGACAGGAGAGGGATGCCCAAGGCGCAAATGCCAGCGTTGAGCATCAGCAACAGTAACAGCAGAGGAAGAAAGGGCATGAGACGATGTCTTAGAATTCAGTTAGTATAGGCCGCAGCGGTTCCTACCACTGTCAATGATCCGCTTAGTACTCAGTTCCTGAAAAACACAAGAATCGGGAAAAAAGGTTACAGAGCAGTTACGAGATCGAGTGATATTGCTAATTGAAAGTAAACTGCGGGGAAAAGAGGGAACATGTAGGATAGAAGAAAGGGAAATTTAAGGAGAACAGAAAATGTGGCCCTTGCCCGCAATGAGGGATGATGTCGTTTGTCGAGATAACCTTGTCCTTACCAGACAAGGGGATGTAGAAAACAAAACCTGAGGAGGATCCTGTCATGTGATCGGTAGCTCCTGAGTCAATGATCCACTTAGACGGAGGAGTCGTGGAAGCATTGGCACTGGGCATAGCTGCAGTAACAAAGAAGTAGAAGTACCGGAGGTCATGTCCGACTGGGAGTGAAGAAGACGGCGGAGAGCATCCAATTCATGTGCAGTAAAATGTCTCGGGGGCTGACAGTTGTCATAGATTTCTATGAAGTAGGCAGCATCATGAGAGCGAGAACCACTCTGCCGGAACCCCCCTAGTCCTGGTCCACGACCACGTCCAC
Organism: Dactylorhiza incarnata; assembly: GCA_033032865.1. Classification (NCBI taxonomy): domain Eukaryota; kingdom Viridiplantae; phylum Streptophyta; class Magnoliopsida; order Asparagales; family Orchidaceae; genus Dactylorhiza; species Dactylorhiza incarnata. The sequence goes on from JAWHQI010000086.1 coordinate 8,569,495, forward strand.
GACCACGGTTGAGTCCTGGTGGAGAAAGGTGAGGATGGAGTTTGAAGCAGACATCTGAGTATGGCCCCTGCGGCCACAGTAATCACAAGTAGGAACAGTGTGGGTGGGGTTAGCGCTACCCCGACCAACGCTAGTAAATTCAGAGCGATCAGGAGGAGCAATCATGCTGAGGGACCTACGACGGTCTTCATCGCTTAGAACCATACTGAATGCCTCCCGAAGAGATGGGAGAGGGGAGCAGTGAAAAATATTAGTCTGAACCGTATCCAATTCTATGTTCAAACTCATCATAAAAACATGTAGACGAAATCGTTCGTCCTTTTTCTGCAATAGGACTGCATCGGTATTACAGGCGGGGGTAAACTGTTCAAAGTAATCCAATTCCTAAGAGAGACGCTCGAACTCAGAGAAGTAAGTGGACACCATCATGGATCCCTGACGCAACTCCAGAATATGATGCGTAAGCTCGTAAATCTGGGTGGAATTTCCGATCTGAGAGTAAGTTTCGCGTGCCCGAGTCCAGATCTCATAGGCAGAGTCCATCAACATATAACTTTGGTATACCTTAGGAGACATGGAATGGAGGAGCCACGACCATCCCAACGCTTCCAAGTGGAATCATCCTTAGGAGGTGCCACGACCGCCCCATCTATATATCCAAACATCTGATGCGTCATGGATCCCTGACGCAACTCCAGAATATGATGCGTAAGCTCGTAAATCTGGGTGGAATTTCCGATCTGAGAGTATGTTTCGCGTGCCCGAGTCCAGATCTCATAGGCAGAGTCCATCAACATATAACTTTGGTATACCTTAGGAGACATGGAATGGAGGAGCCACGACCGTCCCGACGCTTCCAAGTGGAATCATCCTTAGGAGGTGCCACGACCGTCCCATCTATATATCCAAACATTTGATGACTGCGAATAACATGTTGAGCCGCATGGGACCATTCAAGGTAATTCGTCTCATCCAGAGGCACAGTGGTGATCTTCAAAGAGCCAGTGTGGCCATGAGTGCACTGAGGGTCACTCATCTGGGGTGTCACAACACTTGGCGATGAGGCAGAAGACTCAACCACGGTGGCAATAGCAAGAACGCCTGGAGTTAGAAGAAATCAGCAGGATCTGTATCGGCAAGAAACATCGGAGGACATAGTGGCAATGGCCATGGCTGGAACTGGAGTCGACAAGAGCGGGAATCAACAAGAAGAAGAAGTCGTCGAGAGTTGTAGAGGATGCCACTCATCGGCAAGAAGTCGAGAGCTAAAGTTGACAAGAGTTGGAGTCGACAAGAAGAAGAAGTCGTCGAGAGTTGTAGAGGTTGTCACTCGTCGGCGAGAAGAATCGACGAGAGCAGGAGTCGACGAATCAACGAGAGCTGGAGTCGACATCTGGATCGACGAAAGCTACGTCTATTTCCGGAAGCAAACGGAAAACAGGGAGCAGGAGGCGACGAATCGACGAGAGTTGCGTTTATTTTTCGGAAGCAGTCGGCGATCTCGCTGGAGACAGAAAAGCAAAGACGAAACGTCGAAGAAGACGACGAAGTGGGCGAGGGCTGCGTCGAGGAAGTTGGCGAAGACGAACGACGACAAGGAACACTCCCACGCAGGCAGCAAAAGGATGGAGCGTCGACAGCGAGACAACAGGCATCACAAGGAGGGGCGGTGGTCTCCATCAGCGTGAGCAACTGCCGACGTGAGAGCCGCCTGGATCAGCATCATGAGGACCTCAAACCGGCGGATGAGAGAGAGCGGTAGAAAGCAGCGACGAGAGAGCGAAGGAGAGGTTGCGGCGGCGAGAGATTAGGGTTATTCCTCTGATACCAAGTTGAAAGAGGAATTGATTATAAAGAAACAGGCTCTTTACTCATATATACTAGAGTAAGATGAGCCTAAAGACATAAATACCCCCGTCGGGTAATACAAAGAAAAAAGACTTGAAACGGTAAAACTATATTAATTACAACTGGTCATCTATCAAATTCAAAATAATTTAAAAAGTTATTTCCAATTTAGTATACTATGGTAATTAAATGTGCATATTTTAGTACACTTCGGTAGCCTCTTGACTTAATGCACATTTTTTAATATATATGTTAGGATTCTACAGCAAATCGTTTTTGCTTATCATAATAATCATAGAGCAGCAATTGATTTATCGCAAGGAATTTGTTGACCATGCACAACGTCGATCAATGATCATCGAGTCGGACTGAAGCTTTAATCGAGCAATCTGGAGGCCTTCGTTGACCAGGCAATGCTTCATTGATCATCTACCATATCGGTCGACGATCATCAAATGGCACTAAACTTTTAGTCGCGTAATCCTGAAGCCTTCGTCAACCAGCATTGAAGTTTTCGTTGACCAATCCTGAAGCTTCGTTGACCAGGAAATGCTTCTTCGACCACCTGCCATGCCAGCCGACAATCATCAGCAACACTGACATTTTCATCAAGCGATCTTGAAGACTTCACGACCAGACAATGCTCTAAGTGAATATAGGTAATTTGTTGCTTTCATATTACTCTAGACCCTCTTTAACTGTCACAAAAGAACGACAGTTAAAGGATTTAATGCAGATACATTTTAAATAAGGTCTGCTAATTACCGCAGCTTCTTTTTATCATGGAAGGCTTTAATGGAGGACCGAGTTCACTTAGGTTGGAAAATTGAGAGATCAAAATCATGCAAAAATGAACTGATTTCTAAAATATGATAGTTGAGTGGCTGATTTAGTAATAAAAGAACCTATTGATAATTTTGGATAACATTACAAGCTTAGATAATGTTGGGTAATTAGCATATTTAGCATTTAATGACGAAAATCACTCATCACATCACGCCCTACATGTCCAATCAAAATCACTGACACAGATCTTGGCGCACTGTCATAACAAGAACTGATCCACGTTCTTAACTTGCTAGCCCGCAACCTGCAACCGCTATATATGCCTCTACACACGAGAAAAGCTTCTGGAGCCGCACCTGTGACAAAACACCGAGACATACATCCCACTCGCGTAGACATCTAGCTACATTCTCTCGATGGGTGTCACGTGTTTGTTTCTCTCTCTCCCTCTCACTACTCCCTCTGACGCCACTCAACACCTACCAAGATGATTCTCACTCGCCAAGATGGTCTCCGTCTACTGAGATGAGCTATTTACCCTAAGTCGTCCCTAATCCAAGTGAGAAGCCACGGTTTCTCCTTTGAGAAGCCTACAGCTTAGTGGAAGTTGTCTAAGTCCAATACCTCTGCCCCTTCCACTATCCTTCGCCCCATTCCAATGCTTAAGCGTACTCACGCATTAAATTCAGAGGCAAATTGCCCATTTATCCAAGCATATATGTCCTTCCACCCCACTAATTGGATCCCTCCAGTCATAAATGTCCTTCCGCCCCACAAACCAGATCCCTGCAGTCATATATGTCCTTCCACCCCACTAATCAGATCCCTCCAATGGGCTAACCATCAAATCCAACTCTGACGGCGTACAGCTTGCATTGGTCAACGGCGATTGGAAGGACAGACCCTCCACTAAACACTCGCTAGTGAGAACTCCACTAGTAACTAATATGACGTAAGAATTTCACCATAATAGTCCTACCTGAAAACAATGAAGGGCAAGAACCTTTTTTCTTGGCTTTCTTTGAGATTTCTTCTTTTCAACTCCGGAAACGGGAATCCCAGGGCCAATTCGGAGAAGGAGCTCCATCAGCTAGTTCTCGGGTGTGAGATGAGATCTCCTGCGTTCGTCGGCCACTTTCGTTGTTCCCAGCAATCACATTAGTAGGGTCGGCCCCGGCCACGTACATTTCAAGGCCCAGCACTCAGTGCGGTGAGCGTGGACACGGATGTCTAATCTGAACGGCTTCTTTCCCATTCCAGCATGGCTGACTTAGGCGACCATCCTCCTACTTCCCCTCCAAAGTTCGCGACTCATCAAAAGTTGGCTTCCATGCGAAGTTCATTTGAGGTTCATTCCCAGTCTGTTCGCTCCATGGCCGAACTCCTTCGCTTTTTCACCCCATTCAATGTCTTATGTGTCAACATACATCCTTTCTTTCGCACAATATTCGCAACAGCTAGACCAACAACTAACAGCTGCCCCTGGAGCGTCGCTGCCCCTGGAGGGTCGCTCCCCTCGAATCTCCCTTCAATTTTCCCCAGTATTGCATCAACCGGCGCAGCACCGCCTTTTCCCGTGCAAATGATGACTTTGATGAAGAGGAAGATCATGAACTTTTTGGCCCCCTTCTCTGCAAAAATCCAGGTTGTCTTCTTTGCTATTGATTTCCGACATCCTAAGTTACCGGCCTACAATGGAAGTGAAGATCCAAATACGCACCTAAGACATTTTGAGTCTACCCTAGCCACCAAAAGTTCACGCTCGCTCCTCTCTTCGCAGAGACTACTATCACCTCACTCTCGTAAGCCTTGTGTCAAGTCGCAAGCTATGTTATTAAAGGCGCACTGAGGCGCAAAGGGGTCCTGGAGCCTAGGCGCAAGCGCGCGCCTGAGATACATGGGGCGCAAAATTGGAAAATCACTGAACTTGGTGTAAATTTCATATGATGTCGGAAGCCACATGGATGACGAGGATGACTATGTAGCACATGCATAAGCATTATATGTCAATGAAATAGATAAGCTTGTAATTATACATTGTTACACCAAAACAATATAAGCCCAGCATGCTCACCAAGTGGTGAGTTCTTCTCTATCATAAGTTTAGAAAATTGTGTCCTTTAAATCAATAAAATGCATGCCTAGGCACCTAGTTGAAAATCAGTGGAAGTGAAGATCCAAGTACGCAGCACCGCCTTTGCCCATGCAAATGATGACTTTGATGAAGAGGAAGATCATGAACTTTTTGGCCCCCTTCTCTGCAAAAATCCAGGTTGTCTTCTTTGCTATTGATTTCCGACATCCTAAGTTACCGGCCTACAATGGAAGTGAAGATCCAAATACGCACCTAAGACATTTTGAGTCTACCCTAGCCACCAAAAGTTCACGCCCGCTCCTCTCTTCGCAGAGACTACTATCACCTCACTCTCGTAAGCCTTGTGTCAAGTCGCAAGCTATGTTATTAAAGGCGCAAGGCGCACCGAGGCGCAAAGGGGTCCTGGAGCCTAGGCGCAAGCGCGCGCCTGAGATACATGGGGCGCAAAATTGGAAAATCACTGAACTTGGTGTAAATTTCATATGATGTCGGTAGCCACATGGATGACGAGGATGACTATGTAGCACATGCATAAGCATTATATGTCAATGAAATAGATAAGCTTGTCATTATACATTGTTACACCAAAACAATATAAGCCCAGCATGGTCACCAAGTGGTGAGTTCTTCTCTATCATAAGTTTAGAAAATTGTGTCCTTTAAATCAATAAAATGCATGTCTAGGCACCTAGTTGAAAATCAGTGAACTGAGCGCCCAAGTCGGCCCACATGAAATTTGTCCATCTACAAATTAGGTTGATCACGCTCAGGCCAGTAAAAGAGTTTCATGTTCAATCAAGAAAACATTTAAGAGATCAGTTTGATGGACCAAGTAAATATATGGTTGGAGAACAAAATTTTAATAACATATAAAGGTCAGTAAATTTTAATAACAACTAATTAGTTAATGCATGCACATGGAAGTTTCAAGAAAACTCTCAACTCAATTGACTCAACCACTTCATTTGTCGTGTCAATCAACACAAGTAAATTATAGCTATTTGAAACTAAGATCTCGTATGATGGGAATTGTTAAATTGCATTTGTTCATATGTATCACGCATTCATGCATGAGGCTGAAAAATCAGGCGAAGAGAAACATAATATTGTTTCTTTATTTTAAAAGTAGGATGTGCCGCTGTGTACATATTTGTATGTGTATTTTTAAATTTCCCATACCAATCATGCATGTGTTGTTGATTTCTAATGGTTGTTGTTGACTGTGTTTACTAATATCATATGTTGATTGTTGAAATGTGTATGTGGAAGAGAGGTAGGTAATGGGAATGGTTGTTTGTTGACTGTGTTTACTAATATCACTAATTTCAAATGAGAAACAACTTATCAAGCTTCCCGCAAGAGAGGTAGGCAATGGGTTATTGATTTATTGATAGTTATTGATTTATTATTAACCAACTCAACCACTTCATTTGCATGCACATGGAACATTGAAACTTCAAGAGAACTCCCAACTCATATGTTGATTTATTTGTATAGGCAATGTTATTGTTGAAATGCGTATCTGGTGAAGACCTCTCCTGATAGTTATTGATTTACTATTAAGTACCTGGCTTCCTTTAAGTGATAAATAAAAAAGAATCCAGAGGTGTTATCTGTTTTTCAACATTAGGGATCAAGCACTCCTCAACCCGAACTTCGCGGAAGATTCATCGATGCCTGGATCCACTCCATTTTTCGACCCTCCACTTGGGCTCGTGTGACTTTCTTCATCCGTGAGAAACCTCCAACTTGCTAGACGAAATCATAAACACTTCCTACGGGAACAGATGTAATTTATATAGTTTTACCATTTCAAGTCATTTTATTATGTATTACTTGACAGGGGTATTTATGTATTTAGGCTCCTCTTACTCTAATATATATATGAGTAAAAAGTCTCTTTCTTATCATTATTGTTATTTCTCTCCTCTACTTGGTATCAGAGGAGCCTTAATCCCTCGCCGCTCTTCCCGTGTCGCTCGCTCGCTGAGTCTGCCTCCATCCCGCTTCGCCCCGTTCCTAGCGTTCTTCTCTTCCTGCAGTTTTACGAGATCCTCATGCCAAGCCCATGCAGCTCCTAATTGCATCGGTCGGTGCGCTCGCTGAAGAAGGCTTCCGCTCCTCCTTGTGATGTCCGCTGCTTCGCCATCGATGCTCCCTTTTTCCCGCTGCTAGCTCTATTTCGATCGACTGTTCTGCTCCGTTCGATCAACAGCTCCATTCGTCGTCACAGCTGGTCGTCGTCTCAGCTTCGTTCGATAGCCAGCATATGCCTCTTCGTCGTCATCACCTACTGTTGTTCGACTCAAGGAGCGTTATTCTGCCTTGCGTTGTTCTTCGTCATCGCCTGCCCTGCGATGTTCTGCCCTGTTGTTTCAATCGACTGCCCTGCTTCATTCGATCGACTCAAAGAGCCATGATTGTACCAGATGCTCCATGTTTCTCCTGATACCTGCTGCTGCTTGTAGCTGCCCGATTATTTTCTAGCCCCTTCTCCGCTTCCACTGTCTTCCTAGAGTCCTTGCCAATGCGGATCTGTTTTTCCATAGTGTTTCATCCTTGGATTCTCTCTGTTTCTTGGAGCCATGGTTGATTCTTCTGCCTCCTCGTCAAGTGTTGTGACGCCCCAGATAAGTGACCCTCAGAGGACTCCTGGCCACACTGGCTCTTTGAAGATCACCATTGTGTCTTTGGATGGCACAAATTACCTCGAATGGTCTCGTACTGCTCAACATGTGATCTGCAGTCATCAGATGTTCGGATACATAGATGGGACGGTCATGGAACCACCTAAGAACGACTCTACTTGGAAGCGTTGGGACTCTGAAAATTCTCTTATCGTCTCATGGCTCCTGCATTCTATGTCTCGCAAGGTATACCGGAGTTATATGCTGATGGACTCTACTCATGAGATCTGGACTCGGACACGTGAAATATACTCTCAAATCAAAAAATTTACCCAGATTTACGAGCTTACGCGTCATATTTTCGAGTTGAGACAAGGATCTATGACTATGTGCATATACTTCTCTGAGTTCGAGCGTCTCACTCAGGAATTGGATTAATTTGAGCAATTTACTCCAGCGTGCACTGCCAATGCATTCCAGTTGCAAAAAAAGAAAGAACATTTTCATCTTCATGTCTTCCTGATGGGTTTGAACATGGAGTTGGAATGTTGAATACCGTTCGGACTAATATTCTTCACCGCACCCCTCTCCTATCTCTTCGGGAGGCATTCAGTGTGGTTCTTGGCGATGAAGACCGTCGTAGGTCCCTCAACACGACTGCTCCTCCTGATCGCTCTGCATTTACTAGTGTTGGTCGGGGTAGCCACAACCCCAACAACACTGTTCCTACTTGTGATTATTGCGGCCGCAGGGGCCACACTCGGGATGTGTGCTTAAAACTCCATCCTCGCCTCGCTCCACCAAGTCGTGGTCGTGGATATGGTCGTGGACCCGGTCGTGGGGGGTCACGACATGGTGGTTCTCGATCCCATGATACCGACTACTCTACGGAGGTCTATGAAGAGCCTATCTGTCAGCCACCGGGACACATGAATTGGATGCTCTCCGCCTTCTCCACTCCCAGTCTACCACTGCCTCCGGTGCTTCGACTTCCTTTGCTACTGTTGCTATGCCCAGTGCTCATGTTGCCACCACACCTTCTAATTGGATTATTGACTTGGGAGCCACTGATCATATGACTAGATCCTCCTCAGGTTTTATTTCCTACACACATTTGTCTGGTATGGACAAGATTATCTCGACTAATGGCACCTTGTCCCCCATTGTGGGAAAAGGAGACATTGCATGTTCTCCGTCTTTTTCTCTTTCCTCTAATCTGCATGTTCCCTCTTTTCCCCAAAATTTTGTTTTGATTAGCAACATCACTCGATCTCGTAACTGTTTTGTAGCCTTTTCTCCTGATTCGTGTATTTTTCAGGAACTGGGTACGAAGCGGACCATTGGCAGTGGTAGGAACCGCTGTGTCTTGTACTACCTAAATTCTCAGCTCTCACCTCAGGCTCTCTCCTCTTCTACTTTGTTGTTGCTGATGTTAGACGCTGGCATTTGCGTCTTGGACATCCCCCTTCTGTTTATCTCGAGGAACTGTTTCCTGTTTTGTTACTGTGCAACCCATATTCGTCGAGGGTGGACTCATTCAAGCCACGTAGGTATAAGTCAAAGTCAAAGAGAAGGTCAGCAGGAGCAGTAGTAGGCCTAGGCAACTATGGGTGAGCACCCTCCATACTCGCCAGGTGAGCGACTAGCGGTGTATCTCGCCAACGTAGGCGACATCACCCCATACTCGCCAAGTCGCCGAGTCCAGAAAGGTAATCTTGCCGGGTTGGGTCGGGTTATAAATAGATCACCTCCCCCCTCTAGGATTTGTCTATAATTAGGACCCCAGGGGTACCAGGAATTGCATTTTAACTGAGCTTTTCGAGCCCGTTTTCGAAGACTTGGACCGTGAGATCTTGACCATCACCCTTGGTCACCATTTTAGATACTCGTCGACGTCAAGTAGGTGACTTCCTCGTACCCTGCTCGGCCATCTTGGTTGTGGAGGGGAAGTTTCTTCTAAACTTCCGGGTACGTGGTGGGACCTCCCTACCGCATCACCTGGGGTCCTTTTTCCGTTCCCTTAGTCCTTTTGCTTTTGCCCCCTCGATCTGTGAAGTTGGATCGTCGGATCAGTAACCTTAGGCTGCCTAGATCCGAAAATTTGGAGCCGGGATTTTTCAGGCTTCAACACTTTGGTGTGGTGAGCGTGGATCGTAGCTAGATAAGGAAAATCTAGCGAGAAAGCGAGATGGAAGGAGGCGAGCAAGAAGGAATAGTCAGCAACTCGGCAGGTGGAGGTGAGTATGTGACAAGGGCAGCATTGCTTCCTCGTGTGGAGGTCACGACGACCTCGCCTCATCGCGTGACTCCGTCGGAGGAGGGTGGACCATCCATGCGACCAGGAAAGGAGGCGGTGATGAAAGAGCCGGAACGACTAGTGCAGTCGCAGTTCTACCCGGCGAGCTCTCAGGGAATCAGGTTCCGAGATGCGGAGAACCCGGCGAGATTCCAGGATACTCGCGCGGGTGGCAAGAATGGTGGCGCCTCTCGCCAACTCGAAGATCGTCACCAGCTAGGGGGAAGGAGCCCATTCTGCGATGAGGTCCTTTCTGCCCCAGTTCCGAAGGGGTTCACAGAACCCATTTTGAGCTATTACTCTTGAAGGGATGATCTCATCCATCACCTCCGATTGTTTGAGGATGTTGTTTTCATCTGAAACATGTCGGATGCGTATAAGTGCGGGCTCTTTGCAATCACCTTCCGGGGGAAGGCCAGAGATTGGTTCCACCAGCTGCCAGGAAGCTCCATCTACTGCTTTGAGGACCTGCGTCGAGGGGTGACGATGCGATTCGCAACGGCAAAGAAGAGGAAAGAGGCAGCAGCCCTCTTCTATCTAGTGCAAGGAGTGCCCGAGACGATGGCGATTTATATCGACCGCTTCCAGAAAGAGGTTCTGGACATCCAGGAGGTGGATGGCTTCACCCTGCAGCTAGTCCCGACGTTCGGTCTGAGAGACAGTTTCCTTTTCTTCCTCCTTATTAACCGTCTGGTCAATAAGCTCCTGACGATTCCCAGACTCAGGTCCTCGACCCGCGTCAAGGTCAGAACAGCACCTCCATGGGGATGCAATTGAGCGGCAAGATCTCTCCCCTCTGCCTCACCTTCGGGAACAACAGATGCCTTCAATGCCGCCTCAGTCACCTGTTTGATCGATGCGTCCGCAACCCTTTCCCCGTTCTGATGGACGCTTGAGTACTTGCTCGCTCACCCAGACATCTACTAGCACTTCTGGACAAAGGTCACGTTGAACATTCAACAGAGCCCTAAGTTTCCCTTCGTTTCCCTCTTCTAACCACTCTCTGAGTTGGAGCTCGACATCGCCTCTGCACTACTTAACACATTGAGCGAGTAACCAATAACAGCTTGGTGCAAACACCCCCCACTATTATTTATAACCCACCATCTGTGCTTCACTTCCCTCTCTTTTTTTGAGAATGTTTATTTCAAACATCCTCGAAAAGGAGGGATAACTGTTGGGTAATGAGTAGATTTAGAATTTAATGACTCAAATCTCTCATCACATCACGCCCTTACATGTCCAATCAAGATCACTAACACAGATCTTGGCGTACGACCATAACAAGACATGATCCACGTTCACAGACCGCTAACCCGAACCGTTAACTCGTGACCCGCAACCACTATGTATGCATCTACGCATGATAAAAGCTTTTCAGTCTGCCTCTACGATAAGACACCGAGACATACATCTCGCTCGCGTAGACATCTCACTACACTCTCTCGATAAGCGTCACATGGTCGTTTCTCTCTCCCTCTCGCTACTCTCCCTCGGACGCCACTAAGCACCTACCGAGATGATTCTCGCTCGTCAAGATGGTCTCCGCCTACCGAGATAAGCTCTTTACCCTAAGTCGTCCCTTATCCCAATGAGAAGACATGGTTCCGTCTCCGAGAAGCCACGATTTTGGATCCGAGAAGACACGGTTTCGACTCCGAGGAGCCACGGTTTCAGCTCCGAGAAACCACGGTTTCGGCTCCGAGAAGCCTACGGCTTAGTGGAAGTTGTTTAAATCCCCTATCTATGCCACTTCCACTATCTTTCACTCCATTCCAAAGCTTAAGCGTACTCACGCACCAAATTTGGAGGCAAATCTCCAATTTATCCAAGCATATATGTCAATACGCCCCATTAACCAGATCCCTCTAGTCATATTTGTCCTTCCTCCCCACTAACCAGACCCCTCCAGTGGGCTAACCATCAAATCCAACTGTGACGTCGTACGGCTTGCATTCATTAACTGTGATTGGAAGGACAGGCCCTCCACTAAAGACTCGCTAGTGTAAACTCCACTACTAACTGATATGACGCAAGAATTCACCTATAAATAGCCTTACCTGAAAACAATGAAGGGTTGGAACCTTTTTTTGCTTTCTTTGGGATTTCTTCTTTTCAGCTCCATAAACAGAAACCCCAGGGTCAATTCTGGAGAGGAAGCTCTGTCAATTAGATCTCGGGTTGAGGTGGGATCTCCGATGTTCACCGGCCACTTTCGTCGTTCACAGTCTTCACATTAGTAGGGTCAGCCCCGACTACGGACATTTCAGGGTCCAACAGATAAGATGATATTAAGCATTGCGATTGATAGATAACACTGTTATGAAAAGCATTCTTATCTAGATAGCTATGAAGCAAACAACGAAGCAGCTCATCATGACTTACTAAATTCTGCATTATGAGTTGACTTGAATCCTACTTGATACCAAACAACCCTAGCAAAGTAAAATACCAAATTAGGACCAAGCTACAGATAATGCACAATACAACCCTTGTGAACTAGTATATTGAGTTGAATACAGAGAACGATCTTCAGTGCATTGCTAGCTGAAAGGGTGCGGCATCATATTTCAACTGACAAGACACTAAAGCTAGAGCAAATCCAAAAAATCAAGTAAGTTTCAGGTATAATTCAAACCCTAGATTTCAGCGACTTGGACCCTCGAGCCCGGTAAATCGTGCAAAGGGTAGGATGAGGCTTACTCCTTGGAGAGAATAGGGAGGATCTCGAAGATGACGAGCTGGAAGAGGTTGCAGGAAAATGCGAAGACGAGGCTGAAGAGGATCTGAACGAGAGCCCGCTTCTCCTCGTACTCCTTGTACAGGCGGCGGTTGAGGAACCAGAGCCCGGCCCAGCCGAGGAGGAACAGTGAGCCGAGCACCACCGTGCCCTCGTAGATCTTCCATCCCCACCCCATGTCGGGACCGTTGGCCCCCTCTCGCTTGTTCGACCTCCTTTCGGGCTCCGACCACCTGATCCGAACTCGCCGGAATCTAGTTAACGGGATCGCCGGGGAAATTTTTGGATACAGTCTCGTTTCCAAATCAAACCGGCGTGCAAAGGGCTTAACAGGGGAGTGACGAGATTTTGATGCAGGCAATCATTATTTTATGTTTCTCTAGAGTAGTTTGCAAAAGAAAAAAATTTTGGGTGAGAAACTCCCACCTAATAATAGGTGCGTGTGTAAGTAGTTTCTTTTTACATGGAAGCGGGACCCACGCCATTTCGAAATATTTCGCGGCCAAACCCAAACCTCGCGGTCTTTCTGTCGTCGTTCTCGCGCTGCAATAGCAGTTTCCTCCTCCAAACGTCGTCGTCCTCGTCCGCCGCCCTAATACCAGTTTCCTGCTCCTCCAAACGTCGGCGACCTGTCGCATTGCAGTTCTCCGGCGTTCAAAGTCGAAAGCGTGACGACGGGAGGCGGTATTCGACGGGAGAAGTCGTTTAAAGTCGAAAGCGTGCCGACGGGAGGCGGTATTCGACGGCAGAAGTTGTTCGACTGGAGGAGGTTGCCTTATAGAAATTTCAGATCTGAAATCTAAGATTATGGATCATGTCTCTAACTTGGTATGTTAAAATGCTTTCCTTGAACAACCAATTTATACTACCGTATTTTATATAATAATTGTAGTTTTTTTGAATAAATATTGCTGCTTTCTTGAATGCTTTCCTTGAACAACCAATTTATACTATCCATTTTTTAAGTATTTCTATGTCTACTATTTCTGTAACTTAGTATGTCAGAATGCTTTCTTGAACAACCAATTCTTCAGTAAATTATAACAGTATTATTGGAGAAATACGTTTGCTTTTCCCTGTATAAAAGTACACAATATATAAAATACTGCCGTATTTTACATAATAATTGTAGTATTATTGAAGAAATAACGCTGCAATTGCAGTATTCTTGTAGAAATATTGTTTTATATGGTTTTCTATGCCTACTATATTGTAATAATTGTAGTATTCTTGGAGAAATACTGCTCTACCTCTGTAAATATCATTTGTCTTTGGACTGTAGTATTATTGCAGCAAATTTTTTTGGTTTAATGTAGCAAAGCTATGGAATCAACACTGCCTCATTTTATATACTTAATTCTGATGAAGAACCAACACATTTGCCACCTAACAAAGTAGATCAGTTTTTCAACGCGGTATGTTATCACACTTTTCTAATGAACTTTAGATAGGTTTTCTATTTATTACTGTAAGCCTAAAATATTTACATGTATTCTTCAATACAGGGAATAAATGTATGCGAGGATTCACCCATTTATAATATAATTCAGTCTGATGAAGAGGCAGGAAATGTACAGTCAGAGCAAGTTGATGATGCTTGTAACTCAGTATGTTCTGACCATATATTTATAAAAATATCTACGATCACCAGTATGTTAGTCTTGTTAAATTTTGTAATAATGGCTAACTGTAATAAATTTTATTGCTTCAATGCAGGGAACCAAGGAGGCAACAGTATTCCACACAGTTCATTCAGAAGAAGAGGCCTACACAATGTACGCCGAGTATGCTCGAAATTTGGGTTTTGGTATCCGAAAACAGCATATTTATTATTGGACTCATACAAAGATCATAAGGGGACGAGAATATTGTTGCTCGAGAGCAGGTCATAAGGTTATAAAACCGACAAGTGAGGTGCCAAGGAAGTTTCACCACCTTGATACTCGAACTGGATGTTTGTCGTGCATGTACTTCACTGTTGATAGAGAGGGCAAGAATTGGGAGATTTCGAAGTTTGTGGAAGAGCACAATCACCCACTTTCTCCACAAGTAGATTCACATTTCTTGCGTGCTCATCGACATATATCTAATCATCAAGCATCTGTTATTAAAAATATGACTAGAGCAGGAATTCGAACTATTGATGCATATAACTTCTTAGCAGAAGAAGTTGGCGGTGCATAGAATGTGGGTTTCTCTAAATTAGATGCATATAATTATGTACATCGAGAGAAAAGAGCACTAATAGACTCCGGCGATGCAAATCGGTTATTGGAAATATTTAAAGAGATACAGTGCAAGGACAACATGTTCTCTTTTGATGTGAAGCTAGATGAGTCCAACAGGCTCCGGAGTTTCTTTTGGATTGATGGACATGGGAAAATAGATTATGATTGTTATGGAGATGTTATTATTTTCGATACCACATATCGTATGAACAAGTATAATTTGGCATGTGCCCCATTTATTGCACTGAACCACCATTGGCAAAACGTTTTTGTTGGGGCGGCTTTTGTTGCAGAGGAGACGATTGAATCATTTTGCTGGGTTTTTGACTATTTCTTAAAATATGTTGGTGGTAAGCAACCAATCACGATTTTCACAGATCAAGATCAAGCAATGTCAGTAGCTATTCAGCGAGTATTTACTTCAACTCGACATCGTTTGTGTCAATGGCATATATCAAAAAAAGCTCCATCAAAGGTACCAACTTTCAATAAAGATAAGTATATTAGATCTTTATTTTACAATTGTTTGAGCAAATGTGAGAATGAAATGGAATTTGAAAGCCATTGGAGAGAGATGATAGTGCGTGGAAACTTGCAAGATAATCGATGCCTAAATGATCTTTTCAACATTAGGATGAAGTGGTCCACCGCATATAACAAGGAAGTATTAGATCTTGGTATTTTATCAACGCAACGAAGTGAGTCCGCAAATAATCGTTTGCATGGATGCTCTAAATCAACAAGTTCACTTGTTGAATGCTTTCTTGGAATGAAGAATTTAATTTCTGGTAGGCGCAGAAACGAACACGAGGAGGACTTCAAATGTAAACAAGGAAGTATTACTCTTAAATTCCCAAACTGTTTAATACTAAAGCAAATGTCCAGAGTGTACACCCGAAAGATATATTTACTTTTTGAGAATGCTTATTTGGAAGCAGCAGTTAATTTGATGGTTGCTAATGAAACTCATTACGGAACAGATCATGTAGTATACATTGTCCAAATTTGTCATGGTATTGAAGTTGGTAAGCAATGGTTTGT
Source organism: Dactylorhiza incarnata (assembly GCA_033032865.1). Taxonomy (NCBI): domain Eukaryota; kingdom Viridiplantae; phylum Streptophyta; class Magnoliopsida; order Asparagales; family Orchidaceae; genus Dactylorhiza; species Dactylorhiza incarnata. The sequence continues at coordinate 8,585,156 of JAWHQI010000086.1, forward strand.
GACATTTGATATAAAGAATAATAATGTCAAATGCTCGTGTCGAGGTTTTGAAACAACAGGCCGTCAATGCAAACATATACTTAGAGTTTATATATCATGAATGAGAAAGAAATTAAACAGCAATATATACTCAAGCGATTTACATTACATGCAAAGAAGGGAATGTATCTACGACCGGACACTACATTGAATGACTATGATTCTAATTTGATTTATACAAATCAAATTATACGATACACTTATGATTTGTGTAATCGTATTACAAATTGTCAAATTGCCAAAGAACATCTAATTAATGTGATAAATGGTGTGGGTAAAACTCTAGAGGAAATGGTGGATCATGATGAGATGATTAACAAGGGAATCCCTACCTCAAATTACCAAGGTGCATACTTTGTCAAGGATCCAGGTTCTAGGCGACCTAAAGGGAGGCCTAATACTCGCTTGAAGAATTTTTGCAAGACGACTTTGAAAAAAACAAGTATTTTTTCCTACATTTTTTTTCAAATTCAATGTTATGATTAGGTGTCTTACGTTTTAAATTTTCATACAGAGCGGAGTCGACATTCAAAGAATAAAGGACCCATGAGAGTTGAAGATCATGAATTACAGGGGGACCATTATTTCGCGGACTCTAATTCACTAGCAACACCAGCTTTGGTGGACGAAACTAATGATTTTTCGATTAATGATGATTTTAGTATTAATATTCCATTGCAATTTTAATTTATTACTATTTTGTTTAAGTACTTAAAGCAGTAGACAGTATTACTGAAGAATGTTATATTAATATCTCTATTATGTTGGCTACTTTTGGTAGTGATTCACAAATACTGTCAATATAATACTGTCTATAGAGCAATAATACGGTCTGACATAGATCAGTCACCCGAGTTATATTGTACACAAATACTGTCAGTAATACTGTCAATTATGGATTATAATGTAATTAAATAAGTGTAGAAGATACCAATATACTAACAGTATTTGTAATATACTTTAGTATATAAGTGTAGTTGATGCCAATATACTGACAGTATTTCTAATATACTGTCAGTATATTAGTGTCTCCTACTCTTATATACTGTCATAAATTATACTGTGAAGATTGTGATATAATTAATACTGTGAAGATTGTGAAAAACTGTCAGTACATCACAGTGTTAGTAATCACGTCCAATATATTGTCAGTATATTTCGTTTGTTCAGCTCTAATATACTCTCATTATTAATACTGTAAAGAATGTGATAAATTATATCTATTTTCACCGAATTTACGAAAAATTAACATTATTTATGGTAAACGTATCATATTAATTATGGATTATACTGTCAATATATTAGTGTAGAAGATACCAATATACTGACAGTATTTGTAATAAACAAATCTATTTGTCCATATACTGTGAAGAATGTGATAAATTTTATCTATTTTCACCGAATTTACATAAAAATGACAGTATTTTTGGTACACATATCATATTCATGTAGAAGATACATTTGTGTTGATAGTATCAACACAGTAGTTCAAAGCTAACTATATCAAAATTAATAAATATATAAAATCATAACATTAAAGACATTGTTCAAATATGTAGCAAAATTGTAATTGTTCGAGACAAACCACAAACCCAGATATAACAATAATATTTATGTCTCAATTCATTCTAAAATGAAGTAGTGATAAGTCAGATCTTCAACCTCCCTACAGATCTTCAAATTAACAGAATGACTCGATGATATCAGCCGCTATTTCTGCCCGATAGGCTGACATTTTTTTGTGCCAACTTTTGTTTCTTTTCCAGCAAATATTCCGCCTACTAACGATAGTTTTCATATACATCAAAACAAAAACTCCGCAGTCATTACCATTATCTTATGTTGGAACTCCAGAGATAGGCTAGATAGGCCAATGAATAACATTTTCCGGTAGGCATTCTCCAACATCATCATACAGTAATTGAAGCTTCAAAAAAAATTTATTCTGTTAAAAAAAAGTAGAGTTACAAATAACCAAATTGGTAATTATAGACAGTTCATTGTTACCACTATGTCCACGGTCCTCAAATGCCTTCTGTCAGGCAACGAGTCATAAAACTCCCAAATTCCTTCCTTCATGTTGCCAACAAGTAATGCCAAGTGGGAATCAACATGAATAGGTATAAGCAGCAGATCCGAGTATTTAACAGTATCAGGTGTAATGTGGCATGTTAACATTTGGGTATTCTTCACTGAAGCCTTTTTATATTGCTGCAAGTTTGGTATGAATACTGTCAGTTTAATCAGTATTAGTTCAAAAATTGTTTAATATTAGTGTTTCCGACAGTATTAATAACAAAATCATAGAAAGAAATAAGCAAAATAAAAATTTCATAATGAATCAAAAACCTTTCATTCCTATTGGAATAAATACTGTTAGATATAACAGTATTACTGAAAATACTGTTACATATTACAGTATTTATGACAAAAAACAATATTACACTACATTGTTGTAATAGAAATTTATATTACGGCGGCTTTTTAGTATTTAGCAAAGTAGAAAAATTTATATTAGACAGCAATTTTACAATTTCATATACATGCTAAAACATTACAATCCAATAGGTATAAATACTGACAGTTTAATCAGTACTAGTTCAAAAACTTTTTAATATTACAGTATTTTCGATAGGATATTAGTAACAATATCATATAAGGAAAAAAACCACATAACAATCTAATATAAATCCAAAACCTTCTAATCCAATAGGAAATAATACTGTAATTTGTAACAGTATTACTGAAAATACTGTTACAAATTACATATTTATGAGAAAATACTGTATTGCTTATTAACACAAATAAGGACATTACAAAATTTTATTGCACTATGGTTTAATTCATATGTACTTACGACATGATTTGGGGAAATGTAAAGAAATAACTTCACCAAATGTGGATGTAGTGCATTTTGCTTGCCCAACACGAAAATATATGCATCTAAATGTATATCACTGAGCCACCCACTACCAAGTAGTTCTTCTATATCGGATCGACGCATACTCACATTTCCTTGCTCGAACACAATGTCAGAACTACAAAAAAATATCGCAAAAATTTTTAGGTTGTCCATATATTATTGATTAGATTTACTAAAAAAAAATTTACTAGAAGAATACTTATCTTTGAATTTGACCAGAAATCGGTCTATTACTGTCCGAACCTTTGCTGAAATCATATGTCTACCTGGAAATAGATATCCATTTACAGATGGAGAAAATATAACTTTTTTTTGCCTTTTTGGACGCTGTTTAATTGCTTTAATCAAACTAGTTCTCTCAACAGTTTCTGGATTTTTCAAAGTATGCGGAGATGCTAAAAATTGAAGCGATGATAATGGGGTTGCAATTACTAATTGCCCATCAGGTGATGGTTCACGACCTGATGTTGGATTTAAAGGAGAGGTATGTTTTGAAGCCAACGCATCAATCCTTTCATCGCAGTAACGACGCAATTTCAACACTTCTTCATCCACATATTGACGGACTTCAAATATGCATTGTTGTATTCTAGAATCCATTTCTAAAATTGTTTTCTTGGACTCTCTATCAAAAGCCTTCTCCATTTCCTTCCTCTTTAATTCTTGACTTTCCTTCTTATTCATTTCCTTTCTTCTTACCTGACTTTTGGTTAATTTACTACCCCCTACATCCTTAATTTTCTGTAATCTACTACTAACAAACCTCATTATATGCTTCTCAATACTATCCTTCTTTTCCACCTCCTCCTCTTCCACCTCCTCTGCCCCATCTTCTTCTTTTGAAATACTCTCGAAATCTGATATTTCTTCTTCTTCAACTCCAAGAAGGTTCTCCTCAGATGACAGAATATTCTCAAATACGCTACAAACCTACCAAAAAATTGTCACAATTAAATGGAATTCTATTGAAAAAGGTTAATGTGAAATGTGAAAACACTAACCTTACGAGTACCACTTAGATTCAACTTTAATGATAAACAGTACTTAGTAGAAAAGCTCGTCTTAGAAGACCACCGGGAGAGTCGGGGTGTAGCTAAGGGATCAAAGCTTTCTGTAACCTTTGTTATCTCTAGGAACCATGCCTAACCAAAATAATTGTAAATAAGGATATTATTATTCATTTTTATAAAATTTGAATAATAATCAAGATTCAAATACATACCAAGAGCAACACAGAACATCCCTCCAAGTATCCTATACTATCTTCTGTAGCTTTTGTACATGCTTTTCTACTTAACAGTGAGAACTGGGCTTGCATAATTTTTTGCACTGTCTTCGGCCAGTTGTATCTTACAAATTGTTCAAGTCCACCAAAGTTTTGTATACAACTCGGTATTTTAAAAAAATTTAGCGGAAAAAAGAACTTGCAAATTACATACTTAACCAAAGTGTCAACTCTCCTCTTCTCTACATCTTCTGACCATTCCTCTGCAGCTAGCATATCAATCTCTTCAATTAAATCCTTCTGTTCGAAGGAAAAAAAAGGACGTCTTTGAAAATCAAACTCCACCCCCTGATTCGGCATTCCTAACAACAATGCTACATGATTTGGTTTGAACTTTACGTAAACCTTTCCAAGAAGGAAAGCTTGGTTCTTGGTTGAGTAGGATTTCATCAAGGTGGTGAGTAGTGGGATGTTCTGCTTTAGGTCTAGTATGGAAAACAATTGTAAAATGCCTGCCTGACGAAGTTCTGCCTTATATCTCTCAGTAATTACATCTAGTAGTGGCTTCGCACGTTCTTTGAACGAAGAGACACCACATCTACAATTAAGAGTTTGGGAACGACTCATCTGCAAATAAAATTTACACATCTTTCTATTAATGTTTTGCAATTCAGAGGTAAGTCCAAAGATTAATCAGCAAAAATAAGGCAATATTTATGAAGTTACCTTACGCAGTATTAACAGTATTAACAGTATTTTAATTGACAGTATTTTGCAAGTTACCAAATTTTAGTGTTAACAATTGTTATTTTGGAAGTTAATAACAATACGGTCTGACATAACTGCAAGTAGGCAACAATACGACAATATTTTATTGACAGTAGGTAACAATACAACAGTATTAACTGCAAGTACGCAACAATACGACAGTATTTTATTGACAGTAGGCAACAATACGACAGTATTTTGGAAGTTACCTTATCCCAAAACCAGTTGTTAGGTTGCAGTTTCAGTTATGCACCAGTTAAACCCCAGTATAACAATACGACAATATTAACTGCAAGTAGGCAATAATACGACAGTATTAACTGCAAGTACGCAACAATACGACAGTATTTTGGAACTTACCTTGTCGACGGAGTAAATGAAGCCGGAGTATTTTGTAATTTTCTGCATTATATACCTAATACAAAGTTAATTACGAGGGATTCAAATTTTCTGAATAGGAAGAAGTTGCAGAGCATCTAGGGCACATCATGGTAGGTAGGTTAATGTATAATGCCAAAGAAAACATACCAAGAGACCTTCGCCTAGTAATGTTCCTTCTTAATTCAGCGTCGCCGTTTAGGGAGGTGAGTTTTAATACTTTTCGCCGGAGTAAATGAAGCCGCTTATCCAGAAGGAAGAGGAAGCGTCGTCGATATCGCCGTCGTCGGGGAGGATTTTTGAGTCGTGCGCGAGAAGATTTCGAAATGGCGTGGGTCCTGCTCCGTGTAAAATGAAACTACTTATATCCGCACCTATTATTAGGTGGGAGTTTCTCACCAAAAAAATTTTCTTTGCAGAATCAGTACTTTGTCAAAAGAAATGATATCTCAGGGTTTCTTAGGAATTAGCTTCTTGGAATTGATTTTTTTTTTTTTGAGAAAATTAATATTCTGTCGGCAGAATTGAAATTTAGACATGAAAAATGTTCGGCTACAGGATGGAATTGATATTGGAATCTGCTAATGTAATCCTGATCTTGATTATGTTACATTTTAATATAAGATTTTAATTGTTGAAATTAAACCAAATACTAATAAAATTTGCTTGCAAATAAAAAAAACAAGTTCAAAATCAGAAATACAATCCAAAAATAACATAGAAGTATCAGAGTAGTCCACATATAACATACATCAAAAAGTAAAAGTAACGACCAAACTGTCTTTGCAGCCATGTGCCTTTCAAGTTATCAGGCAACGTTACGAATATGTTATGCTTGATAGGGTCGTAGCTAAGTATATGCATGGTCGTGAGTAACTCACTCTCGTCCAAATCAATCATCTGAATAAGTTTAGCATATATGTCATCAACATTACTCAATGAACGTAAAGACGAGACAGTACGTTTGGTGCCCATTGTATCTTGTACGGAATCAGCCAACCTATCTATGGTTGTTGCCACTGCGTCATCTCCCCCTTTAGCTTTCTTCTTTCTTGTTTAGTGTTACCTTTGTCATCCACTTTAGGTCGTTCATGTGTATTGTTGCTTTGTTTCGCAATTGACTCTGCATCGATCTCATTTATTTGTCTCGGTAGTGATTGTCGCATTACTACTGGTAGCCTTATCAGTACCGCATAGCTAGAGTTGTCATTTAAAACCATCGTAAACCGAACCAAACCGCAAATAACCGAACCGAACCATTCATGAATTATTCGTGTTCCGGTTTGAATTTTGGAATTGTGAACAACAATTGTCTGGGTGCGGTTCTTTCATTTTATTATCTGAACCGGAACCGCAACATATAAGTCTCAAGAAGTTTTAGACTTTTTAGAACCGATCCGAACCGGACCGAAGCAGAACCGAACCGCCGCCCATTTATTATTATTATTTTATAATATATTTTTATTATTAATACTATTATTTTTTTATAATCTATTTATAACATCTATATTTACTATATTATACAAAAAATTACTCTCCGTTGTTGTAACACTGTTGAACTGCACAAACAATTCTGGTCGTAAATTCATGCTCAACTTCCTTATTCTCTCCAGTCTATGCCCTCATTCACTCAGGTATACTTTTAAGAAAAATCACTGATTGTTATTGTCAAAGTAAAATTCTCATACATATTTTTTATAGAAAAGACAACTTGTCTTCATTTTCATTATCAGAAGGTTACTTGAAACTTTTGTACTTAGAAAACATGTGCATTTCTCATGTTTGCATTACAAAAGAAAACATATGACACAAATACAATTATTATGTAGTCTTGAGTCTTCAAGTGATTTGAGCATTATCAAATTTAATTAAGATCAAAGTCGAGATGACATCAGTAGATGCGTGGTAACGTGTGAACTTTCATTTCTATTGTGGATCACCTCGCATTTAGAATCATGATTCATAATCTTCAACCATTATTTAAGCTAAATCATAAAACAGCAAAACACGTGATATTTTACAATTTCAGAGGAAAGAAAAGAAAATCATTCAAGATTTACTTCTTAAATCAAAAGGACGTATCAGTTTAACTACCGATACATGGGAAAGTATTCAAATAATGTGTTATATGAGTATCACCGCACACTATATAAATGAAAATTGGAAACTTCAGAAGAAAAAAACTGGCAACTTTTTGCATTTTGATGAGCATCATACTTGCATCATATTAAGTTTGGCAATTGAGAAATGCTTAGCTGAATGGAGAATTGAAGTTAGATTATATGCACTTGTTTTAGATAACGTGTCTACAAATAATATTGTTGCATCTACACTGAAGGAGCATTATCGATTATCTCTTGCACTTGATAGAAAATTTTATCATATTAGATGTTCTGCACATATTTTAAATTTAATTGTCAAAGAAGGCTTCAAAGAGCTAGATGACAATATAGTTCGAAATGCACTTAAGTTTGTTCTTTCATCTTCGCGGCGTCTAAATGTATTTACTGAATTAAAGTTGGGTGATCGATGGTTAACTTTGGATTATGTGACGAGATGAAATTCCACATATTATATGTTAAAAAAGTAGTATAACATAAAGAAATGTTTTATATATTTAATTTATTTGAGAATTTTAAGCATTAACCTACAAAATATGATTAAAACTATAACACATAACTGATTGGAACTAAACCAAACTGCATAGAACCGGACAAAACTGTTACGGTCCGTTCGGCGCAGAGGTATTGACTTTCTGGAATTGGCTTTGGGTCCCATAAAGCCAATATTCTTATTCGGCGTGCTATTTGTATGCGGGTATTGGCTTTGAACCAGAATTCCATCAGTTTTATCTTAAACCTAAATTTTTCATTCTAAAAAAACAATCCTCCAGCCCCGGTTTTGTCTGATATTCCTGTTCGGCTCGCTCGATGCCTTTCTGCCCGTCAACGCGACAGCCGGTCTCGATCCCGATCGCCTCGCCACATCTCCAGGTTTGCTTCAGATCCATCTTCCTCCTCATTCTCCTCTGCTTCTTCTTCTTCATCTTCTTCCTCTTCTTCTTCTTCTTCTTCCATTTCTACTATTTTCCCTCCTAAATTAGCCACACAGATCACGCCTCTTCTTCTTCTTCCTCTTCTTCTTCTTTCGTTTGTACATATTTTTTCTGAAATAAGTCATAGATCTCTGTTTTTTCCAGATTTTTGTTTGCAGATCTCTGGTTTTTTCGGATTGCATGAAATGATCTTCTTCCTCTTCCATAAAATGATTCGAACATTAGAATTTATTTAGATCTGAACATTAAAATTTATTAGATTTGAAATGATCTTCTTGCTCTTCCTTTTTCAGATTTTTTTTTCAGATCGGTTTATTAGATTTGAATTTATTAGATTAGAATTTATTAGATCTGAGCATTAGTTTGTTAGATCTGTTTATAAGTATGAATGTGGTGGCAGACATGTCTGTGATATATTAGTTTGTTAAATCTGTTTCTTAGATTTAACATTAGTTTGTTAGATTTGAACATTAGTTTGTTAGAAATAATACGACTTGATAATATCAAGCTATGGATATACTTTGTCATGATAGTATCAAACATGACATATTCATAATGCAACCTGACAAGTTGAAGGGTGCATGACTGCAAATGCAGTTGAATTCTTTATTTATGGACAATGCATTTTTATCAAGATCGTTTGTTATTTCTGTTTTTTATTTATGGACAATGTTTATGAATTGGAACATATTTATGTTAGTGAACTTCAGGTATTATTAGTATTTTGATTAAATGGTTCGATTTTAAAAACTATGAATTTTAACAATTTCAATTCCAGAAAGTCAATTTCGTCGTGCGCCCGAACAACTTTTTGGTATCAATTCACATTCTGTTCACTGAATTCCTTCCTGCAGCCGAACAGAAGAATTGATTTTCTGCACAAAGTCAATTCCTGCAGATATTAATTTTCTGACCAAACACCATTCGAGAAAGTCAATACCTGCGCGCCGAACGGACCGTTAGTGGTCGGTTTGGTTTTGGTTTTTGTTGAACCGGAATCGTTGACACGACGGTTCCAAAAATTCTGCTGGAACCGGAACCAGTCAAACCAAATAAGGTTTTAATTCTAATTTGAAGAACTGTTACCTTAGCGGTTCGGTTCACAATCTTAGTAGAACCGAAACCGAACCGGAACCGTGACAGCTCTACGCACAGCACAGCCAAATCAGACCAATTCATGATAACTTTGTCCTTGTATTGCTTAATTCCAGGATGAGCCTACATTATTTAAAAATTTAATCATAAATATCGCAATGCTCGGTTAAAGTAAATAAATAAATGACAAAAATATGTACCTTCACGTAATTTGCCCAAACTTCCTCACTATCAACTTTGACTATGTTTCTTTTCCAATCCCATCCAAAACCGCTCGTGTCCAGCATAGTCGTCACTTCTACGTAGTACTTGTTCCATGTCTTGAGGCGAGCCATCACCTTCTCCTTACTAGTTTCTACTCCAAAAATATCTTTCAAGATAGTCATAACAGTTATAAATGCAACACTTTTCCTACTATTTGGAGTTTTATGTCCTAAACTGTGTTCCTTTAACAATGCATTTAAAAGAGTAACATTAATTTCGACAATCTAATGCATGTAAGACCGCTCTATTCTCCCTCCAACCTTATAAGTACGTGGTCTTATCCATGATATGCACTTTTTTTTTCAATTTTCAGCAATAAGAAAGTCAATATATATCTAATGATAAATTCTAACTCATGTATTATTAGAAGAATGAATATTTATAACCTGCAACTGCAACATGCATTTAAACAAATCCATTGGAGTATGAAAAATTTTCACAAAAAACTAATCAATTGAAACAAATAAAGAAACACAGATAGAACATAAATGGGGAACTTGCATAATAAGCACAAATGGGAGAATCGGGATCGGCTAGGTTAAAATAAGAAGAGGAAGAAGAAAAAGAAAAGGAAGAAGAAGAAGGAGGAGGAAACCAAAAAAAGAGGGGGAAGAAGAAGATGATGAGGAAAAAGAAGAAGAAGAAGAAGAAGAAGAAGAAGAAGACGAAGATGTAAAAGAGGAGGAGGTCGAAGTAATACCTGGAGATGTCAGGGGCAGTCGGGAGGGATGACGCCTGGATATGTTGCGTCTGTCGGGAGAGTTGCGTGCTAGAGCAATATCGCGCAAAAGCTAGGCATTGCAGTCGATTTTGGGGGATTTAGATTTTAGGTCAGACCAAATACCCATGGTATTTGGCCTAAAAGCCAATTCCGCCTAATTAGTAAAGCGCCAAACATCTACATTGGCTTTCCTGATACCCCAAAGTATGTTCTGTTTGCAGGTTTTAGAAAGAGTAAATTGGTATTGGGTATTTCAATTCCAATTCCTGCGTTACTTTCGGCTTTTTCAGAGATTAAATTGGCTTTTGATGAAAACTCATCGATTTTGGGAAATTTAGAAAATAAGCACATCCCAAAAATCACCCCAAAAATTCTCCCACTGCTAGCTCCGCACAAGGGCTCCACCGGCATCGACAGTGAAGGCCATCTTCTTCCTCCGGCGTTGACGGTGAAGTTGAGCTTCTTCTCCGACTTCGACGATGAAGGGGTTCTCCTGAGCTTCTTCTGCTGAGAAGCCACATGAGATCTTCCTCTCCGACACAGAGATCATTGCAAGCAATTTTTCCTCTCCCAAGCTTTCTTCCTCCTCGACTTTCGTCATTGATTTGTTCTCCTTCTGAGCATCTCCTTCCCATCGAAGGAGAGAGGGAGAGAGAGGGGGATTGAAGGAGAGTGAAAAGGCCAAAGGGTGGCTTCTTATACTTGACACTGTCTATTTTTTTTATTCTTTAGACCCGTGTTTATGAATGTATATAACATCTTCTTGTTCCATAATTCTTTTCCTTATAAATCATGCTGAATCCATATATTTAAGTCTATATTCTGCAGTCTAATTATGGTATTTATTTTTATCCTTTCTAAAATTGTATTTGTGATGCAATGCTCCATAATAATACTAAGTTTTACTTTTTCTTCTCAACTAGATTCCTTTCTAGTTTATAATAGATTCACGATACTTAAACTTATAGTTGCATGGCTATCACTTGTTCTTGTTATGGTATTGAACAGAGCATCCGTTTCACATACATTAATATTGTCAATCATGTACTCTATGAATCTTTTGGTTTACCATTAAGACTTTTTATCTTGTATAATTTTGTATCATTGTTCTATTTTTTTTTTCAAAAGGTCACACCCACCAAATTATTTTCTCAAATGCTTTATTTAACAATTATACAAGTTCTTAGCATTATACATGGTAGAGTATGCCATGTAGTAACTATGTGTTACCCGTAAATAACTTGATACGACAGTGTCATGTTATCTTCACTTCTTGAGCTTTTTGTTGTTACTTAATTCATTGCACCCGTGCAAGTAAATTGTACTAGTGATAGCTTGTTGTTTGGCAAATGACATATATTCTTCTTTTACTCCAAATACAAATGACCACTTTTTGGATTTCTGTTGTCTATTTTTTGTGATTTAAAATCATGATTTGTTGTTCATATGGTTTGTAATGGTGGGTGAACTGTTTCGCCTGAAATAGTACAACATGTTTTGCATAACCTTTCTAGATTAACTCATGCATCTAAAGTTGTAAGATTTTAAGATCTCCTTCAAAGTTCAGAGATCTCCTTCGCGACTCGAATATCTCTTTCGTCGCTTGAAGATCTCCTTCGGACCTCGAAGTCCCCATGTGACAGTAAAACACTTAGTTTTTCTGAGAGGTGGTCTGTCATACTCAGAGACTTCCCTTCAACTGTAACTGTAACTGTAACGAGAAGCAACATGTCTCTCTCGGTTCTCGCAACTTTACTTGTAACACTCCAACATCTAGTAAAATTTGGCTGACGCAGATCCAGCCACGTGATTTTTCCTATCGACACCTCAATTTTTTAGCATTTGTTTGTGCAACGGTGGTAAAAAGGCTTTTTAGAAAATAGAGTTTTGAAAGTTTTTCGAAGAGCCAAGAACTCCCTATTTTTCAAAAATAGCTTATTAAAAACTACTTTACATAAAAGTCTATTCGTTTAGATAATACTTTTTTGTCATGTTGCGCATTTTTGTTTAGACGCACATTTTTCTCATGTGCGCTTTTTCATCCCGAGCACGCATTTTTTGTCCGGGCGCATTTTCTGACGAGGGCCCATTTTCCACCCGTCGTGCATTTACCGCCAAGGCGCTCATTTTTTCCCCGGGCGCGTATTTTCTGCACGAGAGCGCATTTTTCATATGAGTGCGCATTTTTTCGCCCGGGCATGCATTTTTTCACACGAGTGCGACTTTTTCGTCTGAGAGCGCATTTACCGTCCGGGCGCTCATTTAACGCCCGGGCGCGCATTTTCCGCCCGGGGAGCATTTTTCGCCCGTGGGAGCATTTTTGCCTGAGTGTGCATTTTTTTCATAACAGCACGCATTTTTCGTCCGACTGCGCATTTACCGCCGGGAGCTCATTTAATGCCCGTGCGCGCATTTACCGCCCGGGCGCTCATTTAATGCTTGAGTGTGCATTTTCCGCCCAAGCGCGCATTTTTCGCCTGGGCACGCATTTTTCTGTGCGGGCGCACATTTTTTCCGCCCGGGCTCTCATTTTTCGCCTGGGCACACATTTTTTATCGTGCAGGCGCGCATTTTTCGCTCGAGCGCTCAATTTTCGGCCGGGCGCACATTTTTCGCCCTGATAAGCATTTTCCACCCGGGCGCGCATTTTCCGCTCAGGCAAACATTTTTCGCCCGGGCGCATATTTTTTCGCACGGGCGCACATTTTTCTGCCCGGGCGCGCATTTTCCGCATGAGCGCGCATTTTTTCCGCCCCGGTGTGCATTTTCTACCCGAACGCGCATTTTTTGCTCGGGCATGCTTTTTCCTCCTGGGCAAGTCTTTTTCGCCCGGACGAGCATTTTTCTTCCCAGGTGCGCATGTTTTTCCCGAACACACATTTCTTGCTCGGACATGTTTTTTTTTCCCGGGCACGCATTTTCCCCCGGTGTATATTTTTCACCACGAAGCACATTATAAAGAAGTCAAAAATCTATTATTAAAGGTTGCTATTCCAATGAAAAAAATTAAAGTACTTAAATGATGATTTTTCAGACAGTTCACAACTTTTTAAACATCTCTAATGTCAGCATTGATTTCCCACAATCATTTCTTCCACCGCCACTACCGCCACAAACGGACCCTTTAGAAGGTCCGTTTGCATAGAAATATTTAATGATTGTCAATTGCTTATTAAATTTAATGATTGCCGATAGTTGGGGTCGATTGCTTAGGCTAAGTTTGGCGGAGCGATTTCATTGTTATGTGTCGTTGCTTTTAAAATCGCCGCGCCAAACTGTAGAATCAAGAAGAGCAGTCGAAAAAGCCACCGCTATCGAATCGTGAAATAATAGTGATCTTTTCACGACTCCAGAATCTCAAACTGCTTGTCTCGCCTTTGCGGTTAGTTTGCGTGAGAGCCTGCACGATTTTTTTCTTCCCGTTCTCCGCTGACGCGAGAGCTTGTCGTCGACGCTATTTCTCCGCTCGAGTGTCATCTTCCCGTGGTCTTGACGATCTCTGGTTTCACGTCATCTTCCTCCTGGTTGCGCGAGATGGAAGCTCAAAATATTTAAATGATTAAACTACCTTAAGTGACTCAAAATATTAAACTATTTGTGATTAAGTGCTTTAAATAATTCAAAATACCGGTCAAAATGCTAATTGGAATTATTAAAATATTAAACTGATTTAGTACTCGAAATTAGGACATAAATTTATCGGAATTGCTGCAACTAATTTATCAGAACAACACTAAGACGAATGAGTCGGAGGTCGGTGAAAGAGATGTCGAAGGTCACGGGCGAAAATCTTAAAATAATGTAATCTGTTAATAAAAATGACGGTGAAATAAAATGAACGGGAGAAAAGTCGTACTCCCAGCCCACAAGCCCGCGACAATGCCGAGGAAGCTCTTGCCAAACCTCAGGCAATCCCCAAGGGTTCTTGATGAATCCAAAAGGGGTCCCCCTGTGACGGTAGTCAGTCTTGTCCTCAAAGGCAAGCCATCTCTTGTTGCTCTTAACCTCGATCCGATCATCAGAGCCGGGACAAACCTCACACCATTCCAAAAAAAAGCGGGACAATCAATTGGGAGCCATGCTCCCGAAAGAAGCAGACCGGGCTCATAATCCTCGTCATCCCCACCGAAGAAAACTGGGTGATCGGCACGCCGCAAAACTGGAAATTCTTCACCACCGGCCTCCTCCGCAGGGGGAACCAGGAACCCAGCTTTTAAACACAGCTCTAAAATGGTGACATAACCCTCGGGCGGATTCAGGGCGCTCCCTGAGAAGGCGGGATCTTCACCTCCAAGTCTGCCATAATGCCAAAGTGCTTTCGTCACACACTAATCCGATCCTTGCTCAAAGTTGAGGGGAGGCGCATAGACCTCGTTGGGACGTTACGCTTCGGTACCTGGAAAAAAGGAAGGAGTCAGCACAACAAACAAAAAAGAGCAAGAGGAGAGAAAAAATTCCAAGGCGTCGGGAGTCAACCCACGCCAGCGTTAGCCGCATGGGCGTAACAAGAGCGCCGCACCCAGCCATGCACATGCACACCAAAACCACGCAAGCCGGGCACAATAGCACGCCGCAGGGCAGTGTGCACGCGTGCACTGCGCAACCCAGCGTGCACGCCGCGACGCGCACCGTACGACAGTTTGCGGGCCGCGCGACACCGTGCGTGCCCGCGGAGTGCACAACGCCGCCGCGGGAGTATTCTTTAACATCATATTATTTTCCTCTTCCTTTTTATTTTACCTTGTGGTCTTATTTATGTTGTTTAATGCGCATGAAATCATCTTTGCGGAGGTATCTAGGTCGGTAGATATAATGAGTGAAATCATCTTTGTAGAGGTGTCTAAAAGTCTGCTAGATCTACTAGATCTAGTGAGTGAAATCATCTTGGCGAAGGCCTCTAGTTCAGTAGATTTAGTGAGTTCTCTGAGTAGGTGAAGGCGTATCATGCATCCCAGTGTGTAGTGACTTGGGTTAACTAGATCTGGATATATTATTTGTTATAAAAACTGACAATATTTGTATTATAACCTTGATCTCGGTGATCCAGAACAATTATCATTAATGAAATATGTTATTTTACCTTTTTCATTCATAGCTTATGTTCTCTTTAATTGTGATTATTATTTTACTTTTTTCATTCATAGCTTATGTTCTCTTTAATTGTGATTATTCATAGCTTATGTTCTCTGTATTTAATAGATTTTGAAAACAATATTCACAGCCTAAATATGTCATGCTATCCAATAAATGGTCTCAAAGTGGGTTCTCAGAATTTTGTCCAACAACCTAGAGTATACAATGACAACCTATGGTGACGATGTCCCAAAGTTTCCTAATTATCGACAACCACTATTTTACCGTGAAAATTACACCACCTTATGTATATAAGTATAAAAGTGTGGAACGCCACGATGGAAAAATATCTCGCATGGTGATAAGTCTTTGTGAGTGGACTGACCAAGAGAAAAATGGATATTTTGTGAATACTAAGGTCATGAGTGTTTTATAGTATATCTTAGATCTAACAATTGCTGTTTTTATATCATGTAACACCGCATATGAAATTTGAGTGTCTAGAAAAATCTTATGAGATTACTTTTGCAGGAATAGACTCATATGATGAGTGTGAATCGAACTTAAAAGTGAACCTATATAGGCATACATGAAAATCATAGAGGACTCAAAATCTAAGGGTACCAATACAAGCATAGAGGAGAAGGAAGGAGAAACCTAAGCATCAATATAATCAAACACGAAGAAAACAACATTGAGGTATGTTGGGAAAAATCCATGTTGATTTAATAAGATAAAGCTATTTGTTGATGATGTAGAAACTCCTCAAAATGTTTGGTTAGGAAGTACTCTTAATTAATTGAATAAGGTCTCATGAAGTGAAGCTAAGCTGAAGAAAATATATCTAAAAGAAGCTCAACAATCAATGTTTATTAAATGGTGACCAGAACGATCACATTTCATTGATCTAAAAGATTGCTCAATGATCACTGATCGTTGACATCTGATCGCTGACCGTCGTTCGTTTGCCAGCGACCAAAATGCTAAATAATAGAAGACTTGAAGATATGGCCTAATAATCATTGATCATTGATCGGTGTCCACTGACCTCGCTCACAATCGTCGATCATCGACTCAAGTTTAAAGAAAGTCTTTCTCAAAGACTAAGAAAGTCGATCACTTATTGTTGATCGAGAATCATCGATCGCTGACAGAACTTCCTTCCCAACGATGACCACCACTCAATAATTGTTGACCAAAGCACTCACCAATCGTTGATTCAGTTTAAAGTATTCATCAAATTAAAAACAATCGTTGCAGTTTATGAGAAAAGAAGGCGCCAATTTTTTGGCGCGCATGACATGCATGCTCTTTGGAACTTGGTCTAAAATGTAAAATAGGACCATATTTAAAGATCTCTCAATCTTTAGGAAATCCTAGTCTTGTACAATCATCAGAACACAGGAAAACATCAAGAGCTATTCTCTTTCTCTCCTCCCTCTCAAAAACTCTAATATAAATTGAATCATCTTCTTCTTGGATTCAACTAATCACCTTCTCTCTTGGTGATACATATGCTCGATCTAAAGAATTCTCAACAACACAAAATGTTGTAATGGGTTACAAGCTCTCTATTCAAAAAATCTGAGGAGAGTTTGAATATCTAAGGGAAAAGATTCATTAGGTGGGATTCTCCAGTGGAAAAGACTCGCCGCCTTGGGAAGAGGCAGTGCTAACCTACAAATTTGTGGAAAAGAGGAGTGCCCACTTTTTGGAAACCTATATTAAAATCCTTATGTCATCCGGATGCTTTGTTTTCTTGTGGTGTTTTATTTTATTTTTGATTATGTGTTTGCTCTAACAGTAACTACTAGATTATGTTAAGCACAACATTAAACCATATGAAGACATTATAAAAAAAGAAATTTAAAGAAGGTGTAACTTCTCTATTCACCACCCTTTAGAGAAGTATTCAGAGAGTCTAATCTACACTTTCAATTGGTATCAAAGCTAAGTTCACCTTTAAGGGTTAAAACCTCGGTGAATCAAAATTCTGAACTCTGAATAACTCATCTAGCATCTAAAATCTTTTATAATGTCTTCATAAAAAGGTCATGCCTTTACCCCAAGACCTCCCATCTGCAACCTTGATAGGTATGTCATATGGAAGTCTAGGATATGTCTCTATATGGATTTCATTGATGAAGAGATCTATGAGTCTATGCTTGCAGATCCCTTAATTACTAAGAAGGTGGATACAGTGAATAGAGCTAAGAACTCTAATGCCAAGATAACAATGGTCAGGGGACAAAAATATGAGTGCAATAAGAATGCCATGAACATCTTAGTCAGCACTTTATTTGTTGACCTATGTCATTTCATCATCAACTACACCTCAACAAAATAGATTTGAGATGCACTTACAGTAATGACTGAGGGAAGTGAAGATGTAAGGAAGGATAAGAAGGTTGATCTCATCAGCCAATATGAGAACTTTATGATAAAGGATGATGAACCTGTGGTGGAATCATACAAGAGGTACACCTATCATAAATGGATTGAAGACTTATGGAAGAGAGATAATTGATAAGGAGAAAAATGGTAAGCTTATCAAAAGCCTAATCAAATATTTTCTCCCATCTTCTTGGGCAATCAAAGAAAAAAAAAGCTTAGGGCAATCACCCCTGATGCCTTTATGGAAGACTACAGTCTTTTGACTTGTCTACCTCTCATGCTAAGGAAGAACAAGAGCCAACTACTCTAATAAAAAAGATAACAGAGAAAACAATTGCCTTGGCAGCCACTAAGACAAGATGAACTCCTCTAGAACACTCCTTCTAGTAAAATGAAAGGAGCAAAGATAAGAGCTCCAAAAATCTTAAGTATGAAAATAAGAAGCCTTTCTTATATATTACTCCACCAGCAAGGCATATAGGTGCAACAATAAGAGAACTTTGTGTGGAAGAATCTATATATGTAAATCTTCTGGATAGGAGTCAAATCCTATAGTGAGATTCACCTCGTTAAAGCGAGTATTAGGCATTTCGGTTATAGGACGATAGTCTGGCCGATCAACTTAATCTCAGGTGGGCGTATTCCTCGAGAGAGGTGCGCGCGTTCATAAGCTAGGAATCTCCACGGTCAAAGTTTAGAGTAGAATGATAAAATTTATCTTTTATTTCATTTCAAGGCAAGTTTGAATCAAATTTTATTTTCTCTATTTATTTAGTTCTCTTTTAACTAGTTTTACTTATTAGCTCTTTTTCGCTCTTTCTCCGATAAAATAATAGTTAGTTTTCTCGAAGTAGAAGTACTTGACAAACCCGTGTTTAATACGACCTTGATATTTTCTTTAGTATCCTATATTATAAACGATAAGGTATGATTGCCTTTATCGGATATAGAATTGGAGAACATCAACAACGAATCTCTTAAATTCATAAATCCTAAATCAAACAATTTTCATATAATAAGTAAGAACAGTCGATTTGGTCAGGGGCGACCCGATAATTTCGCTGTTGCAACCACCGTAACCATCTGACAGGCCGATCTCGACCGTTGATCGAGAGCGCACAAATAGTCATTTTCTGAATATGACGATTTCGCCCCTTGGTCAGTTCGGGCACTTCAGACAGCTTCGTTGGCGATTCTGATAGCAATGTGTGAATCCTGCAGTCTTAAAAAGGAAAGTGGAGTTAGCAACTGCGCGCACGATGAACTTTGCAATGTTCAAGTGCGCGGGGGTCAAAAGCACGTTACAAACTATGCGATACTAAGCGCGCGTCGAGCATCGAGCGGGAGCGGTGTAAAAGCACGATTGGAGCCCTGCGAGGACAACGCAAAGGGGCGGTGGGCGCGCCGCGCGGCAAGGGGGAGTGACTGGTACCACACATGCTGTGCGCAGCTGCGCGCGCGGCACCGCCGCGCGTGGTTGGGCGCGACGTGCAGCGCGGTTGGGCGCGGTACCGCGCGGGCCGCGCGCTGATGCGTGCGTGTGCCGCACGCGGGGCGGCGCGCGTCATTTTCGCGGGCAGCACCGCCAGGTGGTTGCGCACGGTACCGCCGTGCGAGGATGCGCTCACGGATGCGCGCGGCACCGCCGCGCGCGGTTGCTTGCGGCACCGCCGCGCGCGGTTGCTCGCGATCGTGTGCGCAGGATTGCGTGTTCATGGCAGTTATGTGCGCGGTTAGTTGCGGAGACAGTAGGTTTGACTTTCTCTTGGTTAAACTCATTTTCTCACCCATGACCCCATTATCTTAATGGAGAAGTGTGGTTTTTGTCTAATCGTAGCCCGAATTTCTCTACATAATAGATGAGAACCCATCAATCTCTATTATGATGATTTCTTACAAAAATTTGATAGAATTTGGTTTTTCATATATTTTTATAATTGGATCGATTTTTTAGGGTCTTTATATTGGCAGCCCGCGAATGACTATTTGCAGCCCATTTATAATGGCAGCCCGAGAAGTCGATATTGGCAGCCCGATGGATATTGGCAGCCCAAATTTTAAAAATAAAATTAGAGTCTAAGAAAACATATTTAATTAACGATAAAAGTCCATAGTTCATATTTAACAAATAACATGATAATCTTTGTAGGCCTTATATGTCTCCAACAAAATTTACAAATAAGACATGAAAGAGTGTCTCTCCACTAAATACACCCCCTGCAAATGTAAAGTCAACAAATTATTATAAATTATGATATGCGAACAGAAATTAGATGGCATTTGGCTTTTGATTTTTTCTGCAAAGTTCCCTCCTCTAGTTCTCCATATCTTTCTAGCCGCCTTCTTTATGTTTGTATTTTGTGACTTTTGTTCAAGCATTAAGACATGCTCGAAGTGAGATGGATCCCTCGTTGTGGATTTATAATCATCCGCAAATTTTTTCCAACTACCTTTCAGACGACCTTTTGATTTTGCTGGCATTTTTGGCTCCGAAGTTTGACTAGTTGGAGGATTCACAATTTCATGTAATTTGTTTTTCATTTCCTTCCGTTGTAAATCACTAATGTTATTATACCGTTGTAATAACTCATCAAGCTCTTTCTCTAGATCATTCGTGTCCGTCGTAGATGCATGATTCCTTGTAGTCTCGTTTAAACATAAAACTCTCCAATGTTTACGAATCATTTCTAATGGATACAGAGTACACTGATTTAAATATGGAACAAGTTCATGTGCACATGGAAGTCCTAGTGTAAATCTTGTTTTATGTCGACACAATTGTTGTTTCAAATATGCAGATTTTAGTGATAGCTCCTCTTTCTTAATGATTTCTACTCTTCAATGCAGATAATATCTTCCTTGGTTTCACCCCGGCATTACACATATCTTCAACTATTGCGGCTTCACTTTGATCTAGTCTCCCGGCATATGGATGCGCTTCGAGATGGACCAACCCGTGATTATGCACACCACACATAACATCAACCTTCCACTCATCAATGGTCTCTCTACGACCCCTAATTGCAAATTTGCAACCGCACCGTTTGGAGCTAGATTTTCTCAAAATTTTTTTAACAAAACCCTTATTTTGAGATTCTCTGACGAAGCCGGATCGATCACACCCAAGAATAACTCTAGGTTTTGCCCTTGACTCAATTTTATCGGCCTTTATGATGATTACGATAAAACCTACACTTTTGCCAATATTTCTAGCCCATTCTACCATTT
The DNA here is from genome assembly GCA_033032865.1 of Dactylorhiza incarnata. Lineage (NCBI taxonomy): Eukaryota > Viridiplantae > Streptophyta > Magnoliopsida > Asparagales > Orchidaceae > Dactylorhiza > Dactylorhiza incarnata. Next base: position 8,606,319 of record JAWHQI010000086.1, read on the forward strand.
CCTCTTTGCAACAAAATGTCCTATTAGTACTGAAATGTTCTCCAACATCGATTGAAAATTTTTCGGAGAAATTCCCATACGTCAATAATTTCATACTTTCATCGGAACACATTTCAAGCTATATCAAAGATGAAAAAAATTTGTTTAGAACAAGAAAAACCAATACTTCACCACAAAATTTGAAAAATACTTGAAAAGTAGAACCCTAACCTTTGCAAAAAAAGCTTGAAATCTTCACCACAAAATTTCTCTAACAAAGAGAATCCTACATGAGAATACAATACGAAAAATAAGCACAATAAGGAGAACCCTAACACAAGAGAATGAAAGCCTAGGTTATGAACACCATAATCCCTAAAAAAATTAACATGCATTTCTCTCTAAATGGTGCTATGAAACTCCAAAATACAAAATGCATTTCTCTCGGAGAGTTAAATTCCAAATATGAATCGATTTCTTGCAAAAAAATAGCAGATTAGAGGTATTTGGGAGGGCTGCTGGGAGAGGAAGTCGACCGGAAAGGGCTGCTGGGCGAGGTAGTCGATGGGACAGGTCGGCGGCAGCGGCGGCTAGGCAGGGTGGTCGGCGGCTGGGCGGCGGTGCGGCGAACCGAGTGGAAGATCGGCGAAGAGGAGCGGAAGTTAGGGCTTCGCGCGGCTTGGATCGGGAATCGTAAAGAAAGGAGGGGGCTGCCTTTAGTTGTTTTATTTTAGGTTTAAATTGATTTTTGGGTGTCTTTTTGGGCTGCAAATAGCCATTTGCGGGTTGCCAATAAAAACTCCCTTTTACAAAAATCATAGAATATGAATTGTTGCGGGTCGCTTAGGGCTCTTGGTAGACCGGTTTACTTGAACCACCTTAGCTCGGGAGCAAACCAAGCGCGCAAACAGTTAATTTGAGATTCGTTGATTACAATGTGACGTTTTAACGTGGAAAAACCCGAAAAGGCTAAAAAAATCACGCGGTCGGGGCTGTGCCGACCAAACTTCACTATCTTCTGAGAGGTTACAATCCGATGTTTAGAATTCGAGCGCGACAGGCCGCCACTCGTTACAATATTAGAGAGAGAGAGAGAGAGAGAGAGAGAACGTTTCGAGGGTGACAGGTCACCTCTCGGAAAAAACTAAGTCTTTTCCTTCTAAGAACGGTAGAGAACGAAAGTGAGAATGCCTTGTCCGCTTTCGTGAAGACGAAAGTGAGAGCGCTGTGTCCGCTTTCTTGAGAACGAAAGTGAGACTGCCGAGTCGCCTTTCGGGACGAAGGAAAACTTCAAGTCCACGAAGGAGATTTTCAAGCGCCGAAGGAGAAATCCGTGGAAATCTTCAAGGAGCTCTCTCTGGTCATTAAGGCGAGCTCCTTTCAAATGAAGCCTAGGGGGTCCTTTTATAGCTTTGGCCGGGGGTAGCCCGGTAATTTTGCTGTTGTAACCACCATAACCACCTGGGAGGACGAATAATATTTTCCGGTTCAGAGCCCACAGATCACCATTTTTCGTAAATGACCATCCTGCCCTTCGAGGAAAGGCGGCAAGCTGTTCCTGAAGAGTGAGAAACTGAAAAGACAAAAAGTGAGCGAGCCGAGTCAGAAAAGTGAGCGAGTCGGAAATGTGAGCGAGTCGGAAATGTGAGAATGCTCCGAGCGCAAGCGCGCTCAGAAGCGTTCTGAGCGCGCTAGCGCGCTTAGAAGCGTTCTGAGCGCGCTAGCGCGCTTAGAAGCGTTCTGAGCGCGTAACGATCATGGAAGTGTTCTGGGCGCGTAAGCGCGCTCAGAAGCGTTCTGAGCGTGCAACGAGCACGGAAGCGTTCCGGACGCGCTTAGAGGCGTTCTGAGCGAACGGTGAATGTGGAGGCGTTTAGCGTGCGGCTGTGAGAAGACCGTGAGGCCGAGGCGGCCGGGAGCACTCCCCAATTAGGGAGTTACTGATATTCGTGTAACTCCCCTTTGGGGAGTTAGTACTGTTCACGTAACTCCCCAAGGGGAGTTACGTGAATCCCCAATTGGGGAGTTATGCACTCCCCAATTGGGGAATGCCACATGGGCGTTGACCAAGTGGTCAACGCCCATTTGTGGCAATTGGGGGGTGCGGTAATGCCGCACCCCCCAATGTAGCTGGGGGTGCGGCAATGCCGCACCCTCCAAAACAAATGGGGGTGCGGTAATGCCGCACCCCCTTTTATCGGGGGTGCGACAGTGCCGCACCCCCATTTCGGCGCGGCGAGTGTCGCGGCGAGTGCCGGGCCATTTCGGCTTTCGACGCGGCGAGTGCCGCGCCATTCCGGCGCGGCGAGTGTCGCGCCCTCTTGGCGCCATAATTGGCGCGCCTTTTGGCACGACGATTGATATGTGTTGCTTGCCGCGCAACACCTTTTTATTTTCACGCCACGCGTGGCGCTTGCGCGCTCGACGGTACCCATCCGGATACGTTTCGCGAGACCGCATCCCGTATTATTTTTACGGGTGCACATCATAAGCCCCCCAAACCTTCGGAGTCCGAATTACTGCGCGGAGGAGTTCGGAGGTTTTAATTTTCCTTCGCGGCAATTTGGATCACTGTCATCTTCGTGTGACGTGTCGGAAGTCGTCGCTCGGCTCTAGTTGTGGGAGAATCTTCTATCTCGTCTTTATCGGTTGTGTGCTTGCTGCCTAGCAATTGCATCGGAGATCGCGGTGAGCTTGTCGCCCCATGATTGTGTCGGATATCGTGACGAGCTTGTCGTTTAGCGTTAAGGTCTGGGTAGCTTGGCGGCGAGGTACTGCATTAGCGTTGAGGCGAGGTGCGCTAAGGCAAGGCGCCCAAGCAGCGCTGAGGCAATATGCCCAAGCAGCGCCGAGGCAATGTGCCCAAGCAGCGCCGAGGCAATGTGCCCAAGCAGCGCCGAGGCAAGGTGCCCAAGCAGCGCCGAGGCAAGGTGCCCAAGCAGCGCCGAGGCAAGGTGCCCAAGCAGCGCCGAGGCAATGTCCCAAGCAGCGCCGAGGCAATGTGCCCAAGCAGCGCCGAGGCAATGTGGTCTTTTGGGCAGACCTAGTTAAAATTGTCGTACTTGACGCTTATCCTCCAGTTGCGAGAGTTCTCTTCTCTTCACCACGTTGGCGAATTTGCTGCTATGTGTTAGTATCGAAGATCGTGGGCTTAACTTTCGTAGCCTTATTTTAGATGATTCACATTGCTCATAGAGCCTGAGAATAGCTGTAGTAATTTTAAATACACAACGGATACATGTGCACAAGTACAATCTTGTTGCTTACTGTTTAAAAGTAAAAACTGGAAGAAACAAAAACAGAAATGGATGATAGATGAGACGCGAGCTGTGCGCATTTTACTAGGGGGAAAGTTCCCCTGCCCAGTTCCGCTCGCTTATTCGCGTCGGGGTACGACATTGTCCTCTACTGGATTGTCAGCCTGCGGTCCATGCTGGTTCGGGACCTGGTTTAGTAAAAACCTTCCGAGGAGGCCTTGTTGGACAAGACGCTCGATTTCCTCCTTCAACCGCTTGCAGCTTTCAGTACTGTGACCATGCCCGCGATGGAAGTCGCAATATTGCGACTGGTTTCTTCCGCTCGACGTAAGCGGTTCGGGCCTGCGGAGCGCGTTGCTATCGCGGATGGCGAGGAGAACATTAGTCCTTGCTGTGTTCAAGGGAGTGTAGTCCTGATGCTGGCGAGATCTTCGGTCTCGGCTGGGCTTGTCGTGGTGCTTGTTGTTCTTGTTGGGAACTGTCTGCGGCGGCGATTCCTCATTCTTCCTCTTCGAGCTCCCCTCGAACTGCCGGCGGTGTGCTTCGATGGCCTCGTCGGCGGCTATCTGAGCTTCAACTCGGTGAACGAGGTCGGGGTAACTTGGTACGGTTTCTCTCATGAGAGCTGAGTAAAAGCCACTTGGGCGGAGTCCTCCAAGGAAGACTCCCCGCAAGAGCTTGGGATCGACTCCTGGGATCTGTCGAGCCTCCGTAGTGAAGCGTCGGAAAAATCTTTGAGTGTCTCTCCGTCGTTTTGGCGGACCCCTGAGAGATGGGAGGGATCTCGGACGATCCTGCGATTGGCGATAAATTGGTCCAAGAACTGCTTGTAAGACCCCCCCTCCAGAATCAACGGTCCGACCGGGGGATCTTATCGCACACCACCCTTTAGCACGACGCCGAAGCGACCCCGAAGGGTGAAGGCACTAGCTTCTCCAACCCTTTTCCTGGAACACTCCGAAGTCACACCTAGGGGTGGTGTTAAGCGAAAGTCACTACACACCAACAGAGTAAGGAAGCAGTATTTTAGCGGAAGACATTATTAAAGAGTGCGCTTTGTTACCCTTAGCGGAAGACATTATTAAAGAGTGCGCTTTGTTACCCTTAGCGGAAGACATTATTTATAGCGGAAGATTAAATATCACAGAAACCGTAATTTCAAAACCTGTATGAGTAATATTGATTTCGCCGCCGCAATGAATCCTATCCGTCAAGGCTTCATTGCATCATATATGTATACCCTGAGATAGGGCGCAACAAAAGGAGATGCGGCTTAATAAAACTTTATACCTGACGTAGCCTGATCCGTGGCTTCATCCACACATAGGTGCTGTCACTCATCCGCACCTGTCACCTGTGCTAAAGACAAGTTATTAGAAATACAAACAGAATCCAACTCCTACTAACACACAAACATAATATAACAATTATAAGTAAGGGGATATCTGGACTCTTATTGGGCCGAGGCGGTCTTCCCACGACCACCGCCTACGTACTCCGTATTATCCTGCATACGGCCTCAGACCCACGTAGTTCTATTAGTTTCGCACGGGTTGCCCTCCCAGACCGTCCATCGCGCGGGTTGCCTTAGAGTAAAACTCATAGGCCATCCGATTTTATCCCAAGGCACGATATATTCCCGTAGGAATATTTCCCGAAGGCACCACTTATTCCCCGTAGGAATTACTTTCTCGAAGGCAACATTTCATTCCCGTAGGAATTACTTTCTCGAAGGCAACATTTCATTCCCGTAGGAATTACTTTCTCGAAGGCAACATTTCATTCCCGTAGGAATTACTTTCTCGAAGGCAACCTTTCATTCCCGTAGGAATTACTTTCTCGAAGGCAACATTTCATTCCCGTAGGAATTACTTTCTCGAAGGCAACCTTTCATTCCCGTAGGAATTACTTTCTCGAAGGCAACATTTCATTCCCGTAGGAATTACTTTCTCGAAGGCAACCTTTCATTCCCGTAGGAATTACTTTCTCGAAGGCAACCTTTCATTCCCGTAGGAATTACTTTCTCGAAGGCAACATTTCATTCCCGTAGGAATTACTTTCTCGAAGGCAACCTTTCATTCCCGTAGGAATTAAGAAAACTCTCTTAAAGCTTAACAAAATATCCACCCGTAGTTTTGTAGAAGGAGAGAAGACGAACTCTTTATAAGCTTAGCATATCTCTATCCGAGAAGGTACCACTAATTTAACTCGGCTGGCAATCAAATCCAACCTGCCCACATAGGGCACAATTGCATTCATGTAGACCGTCGTCGATCATTTCGGTGCTTGGCGATCAATCCCAAGTCATCCACATAAGACCCGCTTGTATTTATGTAAACTTCCGTCAATCACTTGAATGCTTGGTAATCAAGCCCAAGACACCCATAAGCTTTATAGGCACAAGAAGTAGCACAGTAGTGTGGAAGAGAGAAATAAGATGAAGAGTAGACGAAAATAGATAAGGTTTAGAGTCTACCATTTGTCGGAGGAGGAAGAGATGAAGCTCCCTCAATCGGATACCAAACCAGATGAAGATAGGCTCAAGTAAGAGGCGGAGAAGGGGTTCCTCTTGGGTGATGCTTATGGTGTGAGAGTCCCCCATAAATTTCATGCCTAGGCATATGATCGCATTCCTAATCTCCTACCAATTCGGAGTAGCACGACTCCATTCCTCACCAAATCGAAACGACAAGGAAAACTAATAAGTGGCAGATTCCTGCCATGGGAGGGAGAATTGAGGTAGGAGGAGGAGGAAGAGAGAGTGAAGCTATCATACCTTGTCGTGAGCTATGAAGGGCAACCCCCTTATTAAAAATACAGCAGCAGCCCCCATTAGACCAAGAGGGGACAAGAGCAGCCCCAAATCAATAAGGTAAAGGGGCAGCTCAAAGCAAACAGCCCCAAATCATCAAGGTAAAGAGCAGTTCAAAGCAAACAGCCCCAAATCAACAAGGTAAGAGCAGCTCAAAGCAAACAGCCCCAAATCAACAAGGTAAAGAGCAGCTCAACTTAAACCTGCAGTCCAAGTTAACAAGAAGCAGCCCCCAAACCAACAAGGAAAGGAGCAGCCCCAACAATTAAACCTGCAGTCCAAGTTAACAAGAAGCAGCCCCCAAACCAACAAGGAAAGGAGCAGCCCCATTTCAACAAACCTGCAGTCCAAGTTAACAAGAAGCAGCCCCCAAACCAACAAGGAAAGGAGCAGCCCCAACAATTAAACCTGCAGTCCAAGTTAACAAGAAGCAGCCCCCAAACCAACAAGGAAAGGAGCAGCCCCAACAATTAAACCTGCAGTCCAAGTTAACAAGAAGCAGCCCCCAAACCAACAAGGAAAGGAGCAGCCCCAACAATTAAACCTGCAGTCCAAGTTAACAAGAAGCAGCCCCCAAACCAACAAGGAAAGGAGCAGCCCCATTTCAACAAACCTGCAGTCCAAGTTAACAAGAAGCAGTCCCCAAACCAACAAGGAAAGGAGCAGCCCCAACAATTAAACCTGCAGTCCAAGTTAACAAGAAGCAGCCCCCAAACCAACAAGGAAAGGAGCAGCCCCAACAATTAAACCTGCAGTCCAAGTTAACAAGAAGCAGCCCCCAAACCAACAAGGAAAAGAGCAGCCCCATAATTAAACCTGCAGTCCAAGTTAACAAGAAGCAGCCCCCAAACCAACAAGGAAAGGAGCAGCCCCATTTCATCAAACCTGCAGTCCAAGTTAGCAAGGAGCAGCCCCCAAACCAACAAGGAAAGGAGCAGCCCCAACAATTAAACCTGCAGTCCAAGTTAACAAGAAGCAGCCCCCAAACCAACAAGGAAAGGAGCAGCCCCAACAATTAAACCTGCAGTCCAAGTTAACAAGAAGCAGCCCCCAAACCAACAAGGAAAAGAGCAGCCCCATAATTAAACCTGCAGTCCAAGTTAACAAGAAGCAGCCCCCAAACCAACAAGGAAAGGAGCAGCCCCAACAATTAAACCTGCAGTCCAAGTTAACAAGAAGCAGCCCCCAAACCAACAAGGAAAGGAGCAGCCCCAACAATTAAACCTGCAGTCCAAGTTAACAAGAAGCAGCCCCCAAACCAACAAGGAAAGGAGCAGCCCCATTTCATCAAACCTGCAGTCCAAGTTAGCAAGGAGCAGCCCCCAAACCAACAAGGAAAGGAGCAGCCCCATTTCATCAAACCTGCAGTCCAAGTTAGCAAGGAGCAGCCCCCAAACCAACAAGGAAAGGAGCAGCCCCATTTCATCAAACCTGCAGTCCAAGTTAGCAAGGAGCAGCCCCCAAACCAGGTATTGCAAAGGCAGCCCCCAACAATAAGGTATGAAAACAACCCCCAATTAACAGGTATTATAAGAGCAGCCCCCCCAACATGATAGCATGAATAGGAAGCATAATTTATCCATCCGAATTTCTAGGGGAAAGGCACAGAGTATGCAAAAATGTATATATATATCATCCAACCAGATTTTTATAATTGAAATGCAGAATTACCCCAACTGATTAGGATTAGGGACTAGCCTAATATACCGAGCAGGTATACCCAATGAGCCAAGCATGTATATTCACGAAATTCATCTAGGTTTTCTAATGAATTGAAGGGTTAACCAGCTGGCAGGTATCACCAAGAGAAAAACCACCCCGATGTTAAATAAAATGCGACCCTAACCACAGATTGAGATTAGGAATTTCAAGATTTAACCAGCTAGCAGGTATCACCAAGAAACAAATCCAGGAAATCCCAGCATAGCAACCAAGTAATAGCTAGCATAAATCCAGGTAAGAACCGAGCATCAAGAGGGGCTTGCCGTGAAACCCTCTGCCAGGACCGAGCTTCGGGGAGGGGAAGAGGAGGGGGAGAGAAGTTCTTACCGTCCACCACTGCCCTCGAAGAGGAGAAGAAGCCTCCCTATGTAGCCGACGAGGCCCAATCCCGTGCCCCCACGAGCTCGCCTTTCGCCCACGGTTTCTCCGCCCTGGTTTCATCGCTGAAGCTGGTTTTGGAACAGGGCATCTCACTCCTTTGTTTATATATATAAGCTTATATATGTATATACATATACCCATTACACACACACATATTTATACACATTTATATATATCAAAGTATGCAAAGTGCTCACGAAATAAATGCGCAGAGGGTGTCGCTGTGTTCGTAATAATCACATGAAGTTAACGAAATTATTTGAAGTTGATTCCGAGTCCGTTATTCATAATTACTCGCTCAAACCAGTACGCAACTCAAAATAGATTATTTTGGCTACCTTTCGCAAATCTCATCGAATTTGAACGAAACGAATTGCATTGTGCTAGAATTGATCACGCGAGTCTGTTGCAACTGACTAGGGTGAAATTGGGGCTTGTTTTACCCAATATTCTAAAATGGCGTTGTTGCGGCGCTCGGTATTACTCAAAATAGTCATTTTCTCCAAACGACCTCGGATCGGGACGAAACGAATTCCGTTGCACTCATATTGACCATACGAGTCTAACGTAACTGACGGAAGTCGATTCGGAGCACGTATGCTCCATATTCTAAAATTGCATCGTCGTGACGCGCTACTATACTCAAAATGGTCATATACACCAAATGACCTTGGATCGAAACGAAACGAGTTCCGTTGCACTCGTATCAACTATACGAGTCTAATGCAACTGACGGAAGTCGATTCGGAGCACGTACGCTCCATATTCTAAAACTGCATCGTCGTGACGCGCTGCGATACTCAAAACGGTCACTTTTACCAAATGACCTCTGATCGAAACGAAACGAGTTCCGTTGCACTCGTGTTAACTATACGAGTCTAACGTAACTGACGGAAGTCGATTCAGAGCACGTATGCTCAATATACCACTTCAGTGTTATGGCGAGGCACAATGCTACCTAAAACAGTCATTTCTCTAAATGACCACCTCTATGTGGTGAAGGTCGGGTCGTGATTGCCTTATGACCCGGCCTAGTTTCCTCCAAGGGTTCAACTGAACCGGCTAGACCCCTTTTCAGAGTCGGGATGTTACACTGCTGCGCCATTTCTGTGAAGTTGTTGATGACCCCATTCCGCAGGGAGTGGAACCAAGTGCACGCTTGTCCCTTTAAAGTTGTTGGGAACACCTGACAGAGGAGCTGATCAGGGGCGCTGTAAATCCTCATGACGGTGGTGAAGTGATTGACATGCTCTGATGGATCGTCCGTCCCATCGAATGTCTCGATGTTGGGAAGCTTGAAACCATTCGGAATTGGATGGGCCAAGACTTGAGGCGACAATGGGGAGCCGTGGTGCGCGGGACGGTGGGCGAGAGCTGCACGTCGCCCTGCTTGGGCGTACTCTTCTTCTATCATGTCGCGTATTTCCTCTCGCGTGGTTCTTTCCACTGCTCGGACGGGAGCATCTCTTCCTTGGCGGGGGTGATAGGGGTCCTCTGACCGGCGGAGCAGGATGAGTGATAGAAATTTATCTGATTTTATAAAAGAATTAATTTTTCTCCGATTCTATGCTCGATAAAGGCAAGTGTACCTTATCGATTATAGTATAGGATATGAAATATCAAGGTCGTATTAGAACCAGGGCACGTCGAATACTTCTACTTTAAAGAACTCGCTATTATCCTATCAAATCGATTTTGAGTTTGTTTTGCAAAAAGAGAGATTATGATTAAAAAGAGGTGGTTTAGACTATATAAAAAGACTAGCACTTGATCTCGACTCACCTCGGAATGAAACGATCAAAATAAAAATAAATAAATTTCTAAATCACTTTAACGGAAATACTTGAACCGTGGAGATTCCCGAAACATGAACGCACCTCTTTCAAGGCTACGCCCAACTGAGTTTAGGTTGATCGACCGAACTTTTGTTCTACAATCGAAACCCCCAAAGCTCGCTTTACGTGGTGAACCCCGCTATTGGATTTGACTCCAATCCAGGAGATTTACGTCGTCCTCTTTCAAGGATTGCATTCAACTCCCTTTACTCGTGAGTGATCATTCCGTACACACGATCCTTTCGGCTACTAGAATACGGGAACAAAAGTGAAAATCATATATCGATAATATGATCTCACTAAATATTAATCAAGGGTAAATCCTAAGCATTCGTTAAAAGAGAAAAAGAAATTAAATTAAGAAGAGAAGATCATTTCATTCCTTGGATCATCTTGATCAAGCACTAAACAAGGTTTAGTTACTCATAATAAAGTAGGAAATGAAAATCATGTTAAGAATATGCATAATAAGACACACAGAAAGAGAAAGGGAATAACAAACTATTTTATTTCTTATTGAAAAGGAATTATCAAAAGGGCATAAAGATATTACAAAGTGAGTTTGCAAAAAGATTACAAGTACGATAAAAAAGATTGCAAGAACATTAAAGCATGAAAACATTAAGCTAAAATACTCTAAGCATAAACTCTCAACAACTCTCTAAAAGGCTCAAATAAAGGAGGAAGGATGATCCCCTCTCCCTCTTCCTTCATGCCTATTTATAGTGCCAAAATCAAAGAGGTAGAGATGATAGATGACATGAGGATGAAGCTTCCATGAAGCTTCCCTTGGTCAAAAACACATGTTGGTTTTAAAGGTCAATGACGACTACTCCTTTTCACACTTGTCATGCCTTGAAAAGTATGATCAAAGTTAGCTAGCTTTCTCTCTTTCCAAGAAGCTTCCTTCATGAACACATGCTGAATTTATAGTCAAAGGTGGCTAACCTCTTTCATACTTAGGAGAAAATATCTCATCGGACCATTTGAGCTTCATTCTCTTCTTGAATATGGTTCAGTAACACGGTAACATTGCTGCGCTCGATATTTAGTTTGGCACACCCTAAATAAAGGCGTGCTCTTTAGAAATGATAATGCAACTGTCCCGGGATCCTGCAAAAATAGTAAAATAGGCGTGGTTAGGATAAATTATAAAAAGATACGATTTAACGAATAAAATTAACAATATATATAGTTATATTATAATATTTAAATATCCATATTAATAACTTAGGTCAAATTATGCATCATCAATGAGCGGAGCTTGCAGCGTCGGAAAAATCTTCTGAGGCTTCATCTTCCCGATCGGCTCCCTCGACCGGAGCATGATTCGGAGCTGGAGGAGGCGGAAAGTTTGATGCTGGAGGCTGAACGGTAACTCGAGGAGCCCCCAGGTTTCTTACGAGAGTCAACATCTCGGCTTGTTGCTCTTCCACTTGCCGCATGCGTCCTTCCAGCACTATCGCAGGCGCAAGTACCGCCTCTTCTGCGAGAGGCGCGTTGATAAGCGAGTGGGAGGGAGCTGGGTCGACGCGTCCCTCCGGGATTGATCCTTCAGTAGTGCGAGCACTTTTTCTTGCCATTGCAATCGGTGGCTAAGTGCTTCCTTTAGCGAGTCTTTGCAGAGTTTTGGGAATCTTTCCCACAGACGGCGTCAAATTGTTGCGGTCCGCTTAGGGCTCTTGGTAGACCGGTTTACTTGAACCACCTTAGCTCGAGAGCGAACCAAGCGCGCAAACAGTCAATTTGAGATTCGTTGATTACACTGGGATGTTTTAACGTGGAAAAACCCGGAAAGGGTAAAAAAACCACGCGGCCTGGCTGTGCCGACCAAACTTCACTATCTTCTGAGAGGTTACAATCCCGTGTTTAGAATTCGAGCGCGACAGGCCGCCGCTCGTTACAATATTAGAGAGAGAGAGAGAACGTTCCGAGGGTGACAGGCCACCTCTCGGAAAAAACTAAGTCTTTTCCTTCTGAGAACGGTAGAGAACGAAAGTGAGAATGCCTTGTCCGCTTTCGTGAAGACAAAAGTGAGAGCGCTGTGTCCGCTTTCGTGAGAACGAAAGTGAGACTGCCGAGTCGCCTTTCGGGACGAAGGAAAACTTCAAGTCCACGAAGGAGATCTTCAAGCGCCGAAGGAGAAATCCGTGGAAATCTTCAAGGAGCTCTCTCTGGTCATCAAGGCGGGCTCCTCTCAAATGAAGCCTAGGGGGTCCTTTTATAGCTTTGGCCGGGGGTAGCCCGGTAATTTTGCCGTTGTAACCACCATATAACCACCTGGGAGGACGAATCATATTTTCCGGTTCAGAGCCCACGGATCACCATTTTTCGTAAATGATCATCCTGCCCTTCGAGGAAAGGCGACAAGCTGTTCCTGAAAAGTGAGAAACTGAAAAGACAAAAAGTGAGCGAGCCGAGTCGGAAAAGTGAGCGAGTCGGAAATGTGAGAATGCTCCGAGCGCAAGCGCGCTCAGAAGCGTTCTGAGCGCGCTTAGAGGCGTTTTGAGCGCGTAACGATCATGGAAGTGTTCCGGGCGCGCAAGCGCGCTCAGAAGCGTTCTGAGCGCGCAACGAGCACGGAAGCATTCCGGACGCGCTTAGAGGCGTTCTGAGCGAACGGTGAATGTGGATGCGTTTAGCGTGTGGCTGTGAGAAGACCGTGAGGCCGAGGCGGCCGGGAGCACTCCCCAATTGGGGAGTTACTCATATTCGTGTAACTCCCCTTTGGGGAGTTACCGTTCACGTAACTCCCCAAGGGGAGTTACGTGAATCCCCAATTGAGGAGTTATGCACTCCCCAATTGGGGAATGCCACATGGGCGTTGACCAAGTGATCAATGCCCATTTGTGGCAATTGGGGTGTGCGGTAATGCCGCACCCCCCAATGTAGTGCCGCACCCCCCAAACAAATGGGGGTGCGGTAATGCCGCACCCCCTTTAATTGGGGGTGCGGCAGTGCCGCGCCATTCCGGCGCGGCGAGTGCCACGCCATTTCGACGCGGCGAGTGCCGCGCCATTCCGGCTCGGCGAGTGTCGCGCCCTCTTGGCGCCGTAATTGGCGCGCCTATTGGCACGATGATTGATGTGTTGCTTGCCGCGCAACACCTTTTAATTTTCATGCCACGCGTGGCGCTTGCGCGCTCGACGGTACCCATCCGGATACGTTTCGCGAGACCGCATCCCGTATTATTTTTCATGAATAAAGAGGTACTTGGTTTAAATTTTTTTTTATTGTGCGTACAAAATTTTTTAGAACTGCATTCTGCGGACACGATAACTACTTTAGTACTTGGCATCTAACTTTAAAGTACTAAGTTTATTTCATTATCATGTAATAACTTATAACAATAATTTTACATCACTATCACTGAATTATTTAATATTTTTTTATTGTGTTGTCAATTTATCATTAGTAACATCACGAAGATCATATCAATTTTATTTATTTTCTGTAAATAATAATTTATTAAAATTCAGTGCCACTTTATCCTGAGCTTAGATACTACATCATTTCAAATGTTTAATGGTATATGTAACCTATTATTGTCTTGTTAGACTATTTCTATTCGATTTTTTTGTATTAATTTAAATAGAGTTGTAAACCTTATTTAATTATCTAATAATGCTAGAAGGGTGATTTTATTAATGTAAAAAGAAAAAAAAATATAAAGGTGAAAGTCAATTGTCATCTGAAAAAGAACACAAAACACAAGTTATGATGTATCTCAAATGAGCTAAGAAAAAAGCTTTAAAATTCATTTGATTCTGAACTCAACGGTAATCGTACCTCTCATGCTCTAACTTTCTTTCTAGATGCATGAGAAGAAGAAATTTTCACCTATTTTTTTATTATTTGTGCGTGATTTTTATAACTATGGAGAACAGAAGCGGGTAGGAATGATCATTCTTTGTCAATATCAATATCATCTCTACATAAAGAGTCGTCATGTCGGTAGCAATATCTTTATTAAGTTGCTCATCTTCAATATCACTAACATGCGATGCTATAGTCTCAACTAAAATTTCATTCATCCGTCTTTCATATTTTCTATTTTCTGTTTGTTCTATTTTTTGCTCCATTTTTTCTTAAATTTTTGTCATAGTAGTTGTGATATGTTCATTCTCGGCATAATTTTTTAGTTCAAGTTTTGCTCTTGAACCTTTGAACTCTCTTAATCAAATATATTTTTCTACTTTTCAAAGTTATGTGCACAATGACTTGTTTTTAGTAAACTAAATTTGAAAGTGAAGGAAGTGACTCTAATTATATGTTAATATCTCAAGAAATTATTGAATCTGTGCTTTTTCTCCTAATTTTCTTTCAATAAAAACATCATCATTTGATAAATTTGACATAAACTCATTTGAATTGAGAAGATTATGCACATTTGTCTCCTTACCAACAACATATTCTCATTATCATGATCGACATCAACATTATTCTAAGGACTATTTAAAAGTCCGTCGATTGAACATGTGTTTTCTCTCCTAATTTTCTTTCAATAAAAACATCATCATTTGAAAATTTGACACAAACTCATTTGAATTGAGAAGATTATGCACATTTGTCTCCTTATCATATTCTCATTATCACGATCAACATCAACATTGCTCTAAGGACTATTTAAAGGTCCATCGAATTGAAACTAGATAAAGATAAACATGACCACCTTCTGGAATTATCTAATATGGCTTTGGCCTCAGAGTAAAATAATATTCTTAAACAAATTTTTGTTATTATAACACTATAAGAAAAATGTTATTTAGCAATGGAAATTAGGAAAACTAGAAAATTTGTTGCTAATTAGCATCAAATTTAACTACATATATAAATTTTGTTCTTACCTACAAATATAGCAACAAAAGTTTTTGTTATAAAATAATGACTAGTTGTTTTGTAGCTAAATAGAAACAAAATATTTCCTTTCAAATTTTCATTGCTAATTATTTAAGATCAAAATATTTATGGAGAGAAATATTCATTTCCCTCCAAAAAATTTCATTTCACTTTTAATAAAAAGCAGTATGTTTAATTCTTTAACAAAAATTAAATAAGCCATAACTATCCTCATCTCGATATCTACTAGCTCCTTGTAGCCCTGCTATCCCCTCTCTACGCGATCTCCCTGGCGTGCTCCAGTAGGGCATCCCTCCACTCCGACGATCCACTTCGGCAATCCACTACTCCATTTCGGCGGGTCAAATTGTTCTGATTTCTCCCATTTTCCTCCACTCCTCGACGGGCGACGACGTGTAATATCCCTCAAACAACTAAACCATAAGTTGGTTTTGTCATTACTAGGTCATGACAAAACCCTAGGAAGTAGAAAAGACCATGTGAACTTAGGCAAGAAAGAGGAAAACCACAGTGGCCTGCAAATAATAATTTCTAGTTACCAAGCATAGGGTTGGACTTTAGGGCCTCACCTTGACCCTTTGACCCCACCATGACATCCCTAACCTATTAAGGGGTCCCTTAGAACACCAAGGACCCCTTGGGGTCAACCAAAGTGGCCAAGTTGACCAAAGTCAATCCTAGCCCTAAATTGGTCAAAGTAGTCTAATTAGGGTCAATTGGCCTCCACCATGCCAAATTGACTTTGCCCCTACCCTTATAAGGATATTAGGGACCCAATGGACCTGACGGTAGTGAAGAAAAATTGAATTCAGTCTTCTTTAAAATGGAATCGTCAATATAATTTTATCTAAGATATTAAAATATATTTTCTTATAAAATATTATGAAACTTCGGTCGCAAACTATGATAAATTTTAATAATATTTAAATTATATAAAACCATTATTCAACCCCCCCCCCCCCCCCCGTCTAAGGGCGCCTAAAGATCCAACATAGTCTCTCCCTTAGTTTGTGCAAGGATTGAGCTGCCAATGTGTTCCTCTTCCTCTGAACAGTTTTCTCAGTTATAGCAGCTCTCTTTTTTTCACTGCACTAACCTCCTTTGATTTCTTAGGAACCTTGGAGAACACTTTCTCCCGTCGTTCTAGGGTTCTTATATCCATTTTCTTCATGCAAGGGATGGGATCCCCAACTTCTTATTCAGCCTGTTTAGTAGGCTGGACAGCAGATACATGGATAATATTATAGCAAAATTTGGGGCACTAAAGCTTTCCCCAATTTTGTCAAATAGAATCTAAGCCCAATTTGTCCTTTTTTTCATAATTATCATTGTCATTATTTCAAACATCTCTCTTGAGATTCTGCCGTGTGATCAAGGCTTGTAGATTAAGACTTTTCCAATGATATCTGCTAGGAAATTTCCTTTGGAATTGAAATTTTCCCATTTTTATGAGTCATAACAGTCTGCTTCATGCCCACACCATTTTAAACCTTCAGAGTAATCTTTGTTAGAAATTTCATCATCTTCATCTTCTTCTTCAAAGATTGGTAGGCAGAGTGCTCTCATCAGCCCTTGAACTGTAACTCTTAACAAGGTATCACTTACCCATGTCTTGATAGCTTTGTCGGATGTGCTTATCTGAGGCTTGTAATAAAACTATACTAGTTCTATATGCGTGATCACAGTGGATTCAGAAAGGACATACTCCAGGACGGCCGCTGTCAACAGTCCAATATCAGATTTTATCTCTTCTTCGGCCCTGTTGAATCCACCTCTGACGAGCTCGCATTTGACAATACACTAGTCTTCCCCTTTCTTTGGTGCCATTGCGAGAAAAGTAGGAGATTTGAAGGTTGTCGATGTCACAAGGTGCAAGCGAGAAGAGCTTTTTGTTTTGACAGCTTAGGGCAAATGAAAGTATAATCTATTTCTAAGCATTTACCCTATATATATGATCTGTTTTAGGAATGTCAAAAGGCCCGTACCTGAGTGCGTTTGCTAAAGAATTGATGTTTAATTGAATGATTGTGCTTTAAGATCCAATATTAGCTAATTTTTGAGCGTCGAAGATGCACTACGACGATACGCCTGTTATGTCGGCTTAACAACCCTTCGACATGACCTCTATGTCGTCTTGTATCCTCGAGGACACATATTTAACTTGTGATTTTCTTCCATTTTCTGGTTAATTATCTGCAAGAATCTTGTTAGCATGTATATGCACAATAGTTATATATATGAGAGCATTTATATGCTTACACTAAATTCAATATTCCAAGCTCAAACTTAAATAAGTTGAAATAAGCTTCATCAAAGGGCTTTGTACAGATATTTGGTACTTGACTGTCAGTGCGGATGTAAGAACCCATTTTTTTTTTGCAAAAATCACCGGGTCTTAGGCCCAGAATCGCCGTTTTGCGGTGACACCCTCGCTCGGGAAGGTCGCCACTACAAAACGCCGATCCTGCCGGCCAATTCGATCACAAAGAAAAGTAAGGTTTAATTGAATAAACAAACTAAGTCCACATCACATATAAATAAATCAACAAGAGAGATGTCCACATACATAGCTGAAACAGAAGTTAAGATAATAAGGGCTCCTGCCCGATACAAAATAGCCTCACTACAAAGTCACTCGCGGAAGCAAATCAACTAATACAAACACTCACGGATCCTGTCATCTGTGCTCCTGAGCTAGACTGCCCCGCCTCCATTTGCACCGGCCTCTGGTGCTGCCCCGTCGCCGCGGTCTCCTAAAATGATAAGGTCCACCGACCGTCAGTCAAAATGACTCAGCCAATTCCCCACCCCTCCCCCCAAGGCTCCTAGGCACCGTATGGGGAGGAGGAAGCGGAGGACAAACAAGGGGTAATACAAAAGCAGATGACAAGGTGAATTCTACACTACACAGGAGTATATATATAAATGATGCAGGAAATAGAAAGCAGCATGGTAAAAGGATATAATGAACGGTAAGCAGTAAGTGTAATGGCAAGTAAATATTATAAAAATAACCATTGATTTATAGTAATGCCCATACAAATCTATAGACCAAGGGGTCGTTTAGCAGGGCCTATCGTATAAAAAGTCCCATACCAATTTATACGATAGGTGACAGGGGTTGAATGCTATGTTTATGTCATGACATGCAGAGTATGTTATTATGCTATGATCATACAAGTGCAACTCACTCACTACGACTCTATGCGCATAGACCTTTAGTTCCCCCTTTTTGGAGCTAGCAAGACTCCCAGGATACTCCCGTAGTGGCAAACGGAAGCGGTGGGTTGGGCCTCGCCCACCTCTAGGTTGGTATATGCACTACCTAACCTAGACCTATCGTACGCCTCCGCAAAACCCGCGGAGCGTCTGCGTACTCTTACTGACTGGACCGCCAGACTTTTATGGCTAAGTGTAAATACCACACTTGCCGAGCCCGAGTATCAACGTCGGTGCAACGATCGCCAACACAAAGGACCCACCACCTTATGCACATGCAACACATCATCCAACTACTCTGAGCTACAAGCTCCCCGGGCTAACCCGCCCGTCACCAATAAACATCTCAGAATCACAGGTTCACCGGACTGAACCGGCTAGACTCCTATAAGAAAACCCTCATAATACCATACCTATATTAAGCCTAGGTGCTTTAAGACGCTAACGGGAAAGACGATCTTTCGGCAATCCCAGGACGACCTACCCCAAGGGTGGCACCCCACCACCCTAGGACTCACCAACCCTAATTACTCCAGGGATCCTCACATAATTATATGATTACCACTCAACCCTCACATCTCCAAATCAATGACCACCAGATTGACCCTTAACCCCAAAGTTGCCAAATTGCTAAACGCAGACCACCCTTAACGTTTTGATGCTCTTGAAGGGAGGTGCCTTAAATAATCGCTTCTATGACCCAATGGATTTATTGGGGGTCCATGCTACATATTTAAGATCAAATCCAGAGTTTCATAATTTTTCCAACGATATTAATATTTAAAACAATTTTTCCCAAGGGCAACTTCCTAGGGTTTGAACTACAAGTGTACTTTTCTGACTTCCAATGCCTACCCCAATTTTTACATAAATCAAGAGTAGCTAATAATCAGTAGGTATGAAATTTTAGGAAAATCCAGCAAGATTGACTATTATTAAAAATTCCAAAACCCATTTATTTCTAATAAATTCCAAAGGAGGTACCCTCATATGATCTCTAAACCTTATGCAAATTTATACAGAGGTGTTTCATAATAAAATATTCAGTCCTACAAAATTTGACCATGTTCCACAGGGGGTACATTTGTAATTTCCACAGAGGATATATTTGCAATTAATTCCAAATTGAACTAGAGGTACCAAACATATTAATCCATAAATTATGAGGAAAATACTGTGGGTTCATGATGGTATGAAATGTCATCCAGCAAAGTTTCATGCAATTACAGAAAAGTAACACCCTAAACTTAATCATCCCAAAAATTGCCAACAATATGAATAATTACAATTTGAGCCTCCAAAAGTTTTCTAATGGTTCAAATAGAGTCTCCAGAGATTTATAACATCAAAACTAAGTTGGTGACAGAAAATGGTTAACCACTAAGTGTTATTTCTTCCTAAATCTCAAAAACTTAAATATTTGCAAATCTACCCAAGGATTTTTTTTACCTAGGATTGGCAACTCCAAATCCCTTCAATTTCTCACAGTAGCATTCTATGGTCACCATGACCATCTACCCAAAATTTCAAGTCAAACCATTAAGGTTTGACCCCTCTTCCTTCATTGGCCTCTAATTGCACCCCTTTAGGGTTTAACCTAGGGTTAAGGTCCAAACTTCTCCAAATCCACCCAAACTTCTTGTGAGGGTATTATAACACTCTTAGAACTCAGAGAAGGCTATTATACTTCTCTCCATGGGCAAACACTCCTATGTCCTTCACAAGTCCTAAAGGGCACCCTAAGGTTAACCACTAGGGTTTAAGGGCACACTAAGCCTTAACTCATCCAAAATTGCTCCTTGGGGTGTCCCATACATCCCAAGTCAGTGACCAAGGTCACCCATTCCAATCAGTGGGAGGAAGCCCCTCCACACTCCAAAATTTACTTAAGTTCACTTTTGCCCTAAACTTAACCCTTAAGCAAATAAATGTCCAAGGGAAACTCCCTACTTTGCCTAAGTCCAAGCTACTCACTACACTGGTCAGGGGTCAGTGAATGACCACCCATGATCCTACCAACATTTGGTGAGGAGTGGGGTTCTATTGGGTACCTAATTGGGGTGCTAATAGCATTTAGCCCCTTTACAATTTACTAGGGTAAACCTCCTTCAATGGCCACCAAATTTGGACCAAAGGTTGGCATGGGGGAGGGTGATGTGCACCCTAAATATGAAGCCAATTGGCTTTGTGGAAGAGTGGGGGCACTCACCCAAAGTTTTGCCTAAACCTAGGGAGCCTAAGGTTGTCTTGGTGAATTACCCCACCAAATCAACTCCATAAATTATGAGATTTTAACCAGGAACCCTACTTACTCTCTAGGACCACCCATCCAAGTTTGGAAGGGTTTTGAGGTGTTTAGGGCACCTAATTAGGTCCCACAAGAATTATTGAACTTTTCCAAAAATTATGGGGAAAAATTCTCCAATCAATCTGATTTTTGGACATGTCCTACATATGTATAAGACTAGCCTACACCCCAAATTTCAAGCCATTTGGAGTTCTAGATTGTTGTGGGCATCAAAAATAACTCTGGTTAGCCTTATGGACAGACCTCACCAAAATGAGTGCTGTGCCCTAACCAGGGCTCCAAATCGAGTGATCTTAATTTTGGATTAAACTAGACATCAGGGGCTCCAACGTTGATGTTGGACAAATTTTCCCTAGAGGCTTCTAAGTATTTTTAACAGAATTAATTAAGTGCTGCATATTTAATCACAGAAATAAGGAATTAGAACTAAGGGGCGCACGAATCTTAACGCAGATCTAACAGCGCCTGTTCATCGTCCCCGATAAACCAGCGGCTGAGATCTACCGTTACTGGGCCGAAAGATCTTGGATTTCCCGACCACCTGAGCGCCGCCCCGGCCGACCAACGCCACCACCACCTCTGTTGAGGTGGTGGCCGGCGATGAGCGGTGTTTGCTCGGCCGGAGGTGGCCGGAATCGCGATCTGGAAGAAGAAGCCCAACCCGATCGACGGGAGGCTTGGCTGGCTTGATTCCCGGCCAATTGGCCACGAAATGAGCCGCCGACGATTGGGATCTAATCCTCAGGAGTCAGGGAAGGGAATCGGACCTGTTGGTGGGCTTGCCGTCGCGTTATCCTCGTGTACACCATGGGAGCTCGGGGTGGTTGCGATGCCATGCCGATTCAAGCCTACAGCACATGAGTTCTTCTGAAAGATTGGGGGTTTCTCTCCTCTCTGGCCTCTGAAGAAGATGGGGGGGGGGTCGAATGAAGGTGATGGTGGCTTTAACCACCAATGCCATTAATGGCCTCTTCGAATTCCTCCAAGGCCAGCCCCCATACATTCCCCCTGCCTTAATCACCCTTGGAAACTGCTGGAAACTCCTTGTAATCGGCAGAGGAGATTAAAGGGAGTGTTAATGGGGGAGGCCAAGGGGTGAATCTCCTTAATGGCCATGAATGACCTCTTTCTCTCACCTCAAAAATGGGGAAACCTCCATTTTCTCTCTCCTAATCACCATGGCCGGTTTCTCTACTCTCTCCTGAGTTTAATGCTAGTCTACTTGGGCTGGTTGACCAACCAAATGAGTTAGCCCAAAGGGATTCGGTTAGGTTTGAGAGATTTGACCTAAATTGGGCAATTTTGACTTTTGGTCAAATTGGCCAATTGGGGGACCCTAGGATGGGGCTTTTGGGTCCATTGGGTTCCAAATTAAGTTTAGAAACTATTGGTGGGTCAATTTGGTCATATGAGTCTTAGTTGACCCAATCTAAGCTGATTTGACCAAAACATGCTAAATTGACTTTGGTCAAATTGAGCCCTAGGGTTGACTTGGTCATGAGGCTTTTTGGTCCACTGGGTCCCCTATGATATGATAACACTATGGTTAGGGTCAATTTAATATGGTGATGGTCAATTAGGGTACTTTGTGGAGAATTGCCATTTTGACCTAAAGAGGGCATTTTGGTCAATTTGCACCCCCTGGGGGTCCCATGATGGGGCTTTTAGGTCTACTAGGCCTCTTGTAGTATTCTAGACCTAGATGTGTGATCAATTTGTCAAGGTGAAGGTTAATTGGTTCTAAATAGGCTACTTTGACCAATTTGGGGTTTAGGTTGACTTTGGTCAATTTGGCCTCTTAGGTTGGCCCCAATGGGCCCTTGGTGCCCTAAGGGGACCCCTAAAGGGTTAGGGATACTATGGTGGGGTCAGAAGGTCAAGTTGAGGCCCTAAAGTCCAACCCTAAGCTTGGTAAAAGAAAATTGCTATTTGCAGACCAAGGTGGTTTCCTCCTTCTTTCCTAATCTTTCAAGGTCAAATGGCTCTTCCTATGGTTTTGTCATGACCTAGTCATGACAAAACTAACTTAAGGGTCTAGCAGTTTGGGGGATGTTACAAATTCCAATACATAAAAATAAAAATTTCGTCCTCGAAATTCAGACGAGCCTGTGGGGTTTCTACTGGAAGAAAAAGTAACATCCCTGAAAAAGTTAATTGCACCTATCGTAAAAAGCTGCGGATATTTTTGCTGCATCAAGTCCAGTGGCTCCCAAGTGTGCTCTTCCTGTCCATGATTCCTCCACAGGACCTTGACCAGCGGAACCTTCTTGCACCGCAAGACTCGTAGCTCTGTGTCGTCTATCCGAACCGGCTCTAGGTGAATCGATCGATCTATAGCTACTGGCCCCTCTGAAGTAGACACCTGCTGCTCAGGCCGAAGTAAAGCCTTCCTAAGTGAGGAGACGTGGAATACGTCATGCAGTCCCTCCAAATCCGGTGGTAGCTCCAGTCTGTAAGCCAAGGGGCCGATCCGCTCCAGGATCCTATAGGGCCCCATAAACCTCGGACTGAGCTTCTTCCGCCCGCGAACCCTCGAGACTCCGTGCATCGGACGTATCTTCAAGAAAACCTGGTCTCCCACCTAGAACTCCACCATACGATGACGCGCATCGTAATACTTGGCCTGCCTGCTCTGGGCCTCCAGCATCCTATCTCGAATCAACCTCACCTGGGCCTCCGTGTCCTCCACGAACTCTGAGCCAAGAACCTTGGGATCCTCATCCTGAATCCAAGACAATGGTGTCCTGCACCTCCGTCCATATAATGCCTCGTATGGTGCTCTGCCTATACTAGCCTGGTGACTGTTGTTGTACGAGAACTCGACTAACGGCAACAGTCTCTCCCATGGCTCCCCGCGGTCTAGAATGCAAAGGCGCAAAAGATCCTCCAGGGTCCGATTGGTGCGCTCCGTTTGCCCATCTGTCTGGGGGTGAAAAGTTGTACTGAAGGTCAACCGGGTGCCTAGGTAGGCCTGCACCGCTCTCCACTCCCTCGACGTAAAACGTCCATCTCGGTCAGACACGATCGTCCTCGGCACACCATGATATCGGACAAACTGTTCCACAAACTTCCGTACCAGAACCCTAACCGAATCATCCTTCCTGATCGGAATGAACCTGGCCACCTTCGTCAATCTATCGACGATCACCCAAATCGAGTCATTTCCCGCACGAGATCGGGGAAGACCGTGAATAAAATCCATCGCTATATCGTCGAACTTCCATTCCGGCACCGGAAGTGGTTGCAACAATCCTGCTGGGTTCCGGCACTCCGCCTTCACAAGTTGGCAAGTCTCGCAGTGGGTCACAAAGTAAACGATGTCTCTCTTCATACCCGGCCAGTACATGGTCTTCTTCAAGTCCGCCGTCATCTTGGTAATGCCCGGGTGCACTGAATACCTACTGCAGTGAGCCTCTGCCATAATATCCTCCCGAATCTGATCTCCTGCCGGTATATACACTTGACCCCTAAAACTCAACAGGTCGTCCTTCAGCGAATAATCTCCGGCTGAGCCTGCCTCCAAGGCTCTGAATATCGGCTCCAGCTTGGCATCCTGCCTCTGCCCTTCCCTGATGCGGTCTCGAATGTCGTAAGTAGCACCAGTCGCCGCTAAGTATTCCTCGTACAGCTCCGGATCATCCTCAGATACTAGGGAGATCTGCATATCTTCGAACATCTGCACTAACTCCATGGCCATCAACGTAGGCTCCGCTCCTGACGTAGTAGCTCTCCTGCTCAACGCGTCTGCTACTACGTTCGCCTTCCCTGGGTGGTAATGCATCGTGTACTGGTAGTCTGATAAGAATTCCACCCATCGCCTCTGCCGGATATTCAGCTCTTTCTGCGTATCTACATACTTCAGATTTTTGTGATCTGAGAATATGTCGCAGTGGATACCATAAAGGTAGTGCCGCCAGATTTTGAGAGCGAATATGACCGCTCCCATCTCCAAGTCATGCACTGGGTAATTCCGCTCGTGATCCTTCAACTGGCGGGAGGCGTAAGCTATCACATGCCCGTTCTGCATCAGAACGACACCCATCCCCTGATATGACGCATCCGTATACACTTGAAATCCTTCCTTCCCAGACGGAAGGGCAAGGATGGGAGCCGAAGTAAGCCGACCCTTCAGCTCCTGGAAAGCTAACTCACACTGCGGCGTCCAGGTAAAAACAGCATCCTTCCTTTCAGGGAAGTAAGCGGGAGGGCTAGCTGAGAAAACCCCTGAACGAACTTCCGGTAGTAGCCGGCAAGTCCCAAGAAACTCCTCACGTCGGTGGCCGTCTTCAGCGGCGGCCAATCCCATACTGCCTGAATCTTTGCTGGATCCACTGCTAAGCCTGCTCCACTGATGATATGACCCAGGAAGGCCACCTCCTTCAACCAGAACTGGCATTTGCTGAACTTCGCATACAACTGATGCTCCCGAAGCTTCTCCAAGGTTAGTGCCAAATGCCGTGCATGCTCCTCCTCCGTCCTCGAGTAGATGAGGATGTCGTCGATGAACACAATGACAAAGATGTCGAGGTAAGGCTCAAACACCCGGTTCATCAGGCTCATAAATGCTGATGGTGCATTTGTGAGCCCGAACGGCATCACAGTGAACTCGTACAATCCGTATCGGCTGCTGAAAGCCGTCTTCGGGATGTCCTCCTCCTGGATCCTCAGCTGATAATAACCTGACCTCAAGTCCAGCTTCGAGAAGCAGTGGGCTCCCTCTAGCTGGTCGAAGAGCCCGTCTATCCTTGGCAGAGGGTACGTGTTCCGCACCGTCAGCCTATTCAGTGCTCTATAGTCGATGCACAATCTGAGCGTCCCATCCTTCTTCTTCACGAATAACACCGGAGCTCCCCAAGGTGAGGAACTCGGCCTAACGAACCCAGCTTCCACCAGCTCCTGCAGCTGGCTCCGAAACTCTACCAACTCCTTCGGGGCCATCCGATAAGGAGCTTTGGACACCGGCTTTGCCCCTGGCACCAGCTGAATCTGAAAATCCTTCTCGCGGTGCGGTGGCAGCCCAGGAAGTATCTCCGGAAATACATCAGCGAAATCTCGTACCACCGGGATACTTGACACTGAGTCCTTGACTTCAGTTGCCTCCAAGAGTACCTGATAAACCTCGTCTCCCTGCAGGTGGGCCTTGACGGCCTGAATAGACGATAAGAAGAGACGAGGGGTGGGTTGAGTACCTTCGAATGTCACATCACCGTCTCTATGCTCTAGCACGATCTGCCTTGACGGGCAGTCAATCCTTGCCTGGTTCTCATACAACCAACTCATGCCCAGGATCAGGTCGTAGTCTC
This sequence comes from Dactylorhiza incarnata, assembly GCA_033032865.1. Classification (NCBI taxonomy): domain Eukaryota; kingdom Viridiplantae; phylum Streptophyta; class Magnoliopsida; order Asparagales; family Orchidaceae; genus Dactylorhiza; species Dactylorhiza incarnata. The sequence goes on from JAWHQI010000086.1 coordinate 8,631,995, forward strand.
TCATCTTCAGCACAGTTGCCGGGGCCTCGAACAGTCTTCCTCCAATTTCCAGACTCATAATGCACGTTGCGTTTGTTAGAACCTCCGATCCGTCCGGAAATCGCACCCTCCTATAATCGCTCTTGAAGTGCTGGACTTGGTCCAGGTCCTCGATAAACTTAGCCGAGACGAACGAGTGCGAGGCACCCGTATCGAACAAGGTAAAAGCAGGTTTACCAAAGACGGATACTAAACCTGAAGGTTTTGATGTTTGATTCAATGCTAAGGTAAGGCTAAAACTTAAAAAGGCATTAACATTTAAATGGAAATACATCAAAGTACCTGCGATGACCTTTGCTGGGTCCCGGGGCCTGGCCAAGTCTAGGGCATAAGCCTGCTCCCTGTACTGTCTCCGATCGTCGCCCTGAAATCTACGACCTCGACCACGTCCTCGGCCCCCGAGATGCTAACCCCGTGGTGCTGCCTGAAGTGCTGGAGGAGCATTCCTCTGGGGGCAGTTCCTCTTGATGTGGCCGACCTGGTGGCAGTGAAAGCACTCCGGAGGTGGCCCACCTCCTCCAATCCTTGGCATCTCCCTCATCTGCAGAGGCTGAGGAGCCAGCACTACCGGCTCCCTTTGCACCTGCCTCTCTTCCTGACGGGGTCGGACCTCCGTCCTTCCTTCTCCAGCGTCTCGGCCTCTCGGCTGATCCCTTCTGCCACTTCTTCCCTGATCCTCCATTGGTCTCTTTCTCCTACGAACAACTTGCTGGTCTCCCTCCAGCTTCTTGGCCATCTCCAGGATCTTCGTCATGCTGCCGTCGGAGACGAAGAGGAGGGCCTGCCTCATCTCATCACGAAGGCCCTTATAGAACCTCTTTGCATATCCCGCATCATCCAGCTGGTATGATACCGCAAATTGGGATAGGTGGGTAAACTCCTGGTGGTACTCCAACACTGACCTACTCTCCTGCCGCAACTGCAGAAACCTATCCTCCAGATCATCTCTTGCCAACTGCGGCACAAAATGCTCTAGCAGCGCCGCCTTGAAATCATCCCATGCAACATCTGCTGCCTCCAGTCCCGGATAAGCTGTAGCCAGGAACCTCTTCCACCACCTCTTGGCATGGGATTCCAAGCATGAAACCACCAGTGGCACCTCCATATCTACCGGGCACTGGATTCCCGTCAGCATCTCTTGCATAATATCCACCCACTCCTCAGTTCTTACAGCAGTCTCCGTCCCGATGTATGCTGGTGGGGAGAGACCCCGAAAGATGCTCAACCAGTTGGCCCCGGGGTTTTGCTGGGGAGCAGGTGCCTGCTGTGCCCTGAACGTCTCCAAAATGGCAGTCAGTGTCTGTCCCAACTCCGTCTGCTGAAAAGGGGTAGAAGCCGTGGTGGGACGACGTTCAGAGTCGGTGGATCTCCATGCTGCGGTGTAGGTTCTGCCGCCGGCTACATAAGAAAGATTGCACTCATAAGGGACTTAGCTAAGGAAAATTCAGTTATAAGTGGACCTTTTCACGTGATTTCCCTTATGGGCACACCATTGCTTCCGCTGCTAGTTTGTCCGCAAACTAAGCTCGCGCGGGGTGGCCCAGGGTTTGTGGACTTCTTTTTTTTGGATCGAGGTCTCCCTCTGATACCACTTGTAAGATCCCATTTTTTTTGCAAAAATCACCGGGTCTTAGGCCCAGAACCGCCGTTTTGCGGTGACACCCTCACTCGGGAAGGTCACCACTACAAAACGCCGATCCTGCCGGCCAATTCGATCACAAAGAAAAGTAAGGTTTAATTAAATAAACAAACTAAGTCCACATCACATATAAATAAACCAACAAGAGAGATGTCCACATACATAGCTAAAACAGAAGTTAAGATAACAAGGGCTCCTGCCCGATACAAAATAGCCTCACTACAAAGATCACTCGCGGAAGCAAATCAACTAATACAAACACTCACGGATCCTGTCATCTGTGCTCCTGAGCTAGACTGCTCCGCCTCCATTTGCACCGGCCTCTGGTGCTGCCCCGTCGCCGCGGTCTCCTAAAATGATAAGGTCCACCGACCGTCAGTCAAAATGACTCAGCCAATTCCCCACCCCTCCCCCCAAGGCTCCTAGGCACCGTATGGGGAGGAGGAAGCGGAGGACAAACAAGGGGTAATACAAAAGCAGATGACAAGATGAATTCTACACTACATAGGAGTATATATATAAATGATGCAGGAAATAGAAAGCAGCATGGTAAAAGGATATAATGAACGGTAAGCAGTAAGTGTAGTGGCAAGTAAATATTATAAAAATAACCATTGATTTATAGGAATGCCCATACAAACCTATAGACCAAGGGGTCGTTTAGCAGTGCCTATCATATAAAAAGTCTCATCCCAATTTATACGATAGGTGACAGGGGTTGAATGCTATGTTTATGCCATGACATGCTGAGTATGTTATTATGCTATGATCATACAAGTGCAACTCACTCACTATGACTCTATGCGCATAGACCTTTAGTTCCCCCTTTTTGGAGCTAGCAAGACTCCCAGGATACTCCCGTAGTGGCAAACAGAAGCGGTGGGTTGGGCCTCGCCCACCTCTAGGTTGGTATATGCACTACCTAACCTAGACCTATCGTACGCCTCCGCAAAACCCGCGGAACGTCTGCGTACTCTTACTGACTGGACCGCCAGACTTTTATGGCTAAGTGTAAATACCACACTTGCCGAGCCCGAGTATCAACGTCGGTGCAACGATCGCCAACACAAAGGACCTACCACCTTATGCACATGCAACACATCTTCCAACGACTCCGAGCTACAAGCTCCCCGGGCTAACCCGCCCGTCACCAATAAACATCTCAGAATCACAGGTTCACCGGACTGAACCGGCTAGACTCCTATAAGAAAACCCTCATAATACCATACCTATATTAAGCCTAGGTGCTTTATGACGCTAACGGGAAAGACGATCTACCCCAAGGGTGGCACCCCACCACCCTAGGACTCACCAACCCTAATTACTCCAGGGATCCTCACATAATTATATGATTACCACTCAACCCTCACATCTCCAAATCAATGACCACCAGATTGACCCTTAACCCCAAAGTTGCCAAATTGCTAAACGCAGACTACCCTTAACGTTTTGATGCTCTTGAAGGGAGGTGCCTTAAATAATCGCTTCTATGACCCAATGGATTTATTGGGGGTCCATGCTACATATTTAAGATCAAATTCAGAGTTTCATAATTTTTCCAACGATATTAATATTTAAAACAATTTTTCCCAAGGGCAACTTCCTAGGGTTTGAACTACAAGTGTACTTTTCTGACTTCAAATGCCTACCCCAATTTTACATAAATCAAGAGTACCTAATAATCAGTAGATATGAAATTTTAGGAAAATCCAGCAAGATTTACTATTATTAAAAATTCCAAAACCCATTTATTTCCAATAAATTCCAAAGGAGGTACCCTCATATGATCTCCAAACCTTATGCAAATTTATACAGAGGTGTTTCATAATAACATATTCAGTCCTACAAAATTTGACCATGTTCCACAGGGGGTACATTTGTAATTTCCACAGAGGATATATTTGCAATTAATTCCAAATTGAACTAGAGGTACCAAAAATATTAATCCATAAATTATGAGGAAAATACTGTGGGTTCATGATGGTATGAAATGTCATCCAGCAAAGTTTCATGCAATTACAGAAAACTAACACCCTAAAATTAATCATCCCAAAAATTGCCAACAATATGAATAATTACAATTTGAGCCTCCAAAACTTTTCTAATGGTTCAAATAGAGTTTCCAGAGATTTATAACATCAAAACTAAGTTGGTGACAGAAAGTAGTTAACCACTAAGTATTATTTCTTCCTAAATCTCAAAAACCTAAATATTTGCAAATCTACCCAAGGATTTATTACCTAGGATTGGCAACTCCAAATCCCTTCAATTTCTCACAGTAGCATTCTCTGGTCACCATGACCATCTACCCAAAATTTCAAGTCAAACCATTAAGGTTTGACCCCTCTTCCTTCATTGGCCTCTAATTGCACCCCTTTAGGGTTTAACCTAGGGTTAAGGTCCAAACTTCTCCAAATACACCCAAACTTCTTGTGAGGATATTATAACACTCTTAGAACTCAGAGAAGGCTATTACACTTCTCTCCATGGGCAAACACTCCTATGTCCTTCACAAGTCCTAAAGGGCACCCTAAGGTTAACCACTAGGGTTTAAGGGCACACTAAGCCTTAACTCATCCAAAATTGCTCCTTGGGGTGTCCCATACATCCCAAGTTAGTGACCAAAGTCACCCCTTCCAATCAGTGGGAGGAAGCCCCTCCACACTCCAAAATTTACTTAAGTTCACTTTTGCCCTAAACTTAACCCTTAAGCAAATAAATGTCCAAGGGAAACTCCCTACTTTGCCTAAGTCCAAGCTACTCACTACACTGGTCAGGGGTCAGTGAATGACCACCCATGATCCTACCAACATTTGGTGAGGAGTGGGGTTCTATTGGGTACCTAATTTGGGTGCTAATAGCATTTAGCCCCTTTGCAATTTACTAGGGTAAACCTCCTCCAATAGCCACCAAATTTGGACCAAAGGTTGGCATGGGGGAGGGTGATGTGCACCCTAAATATGAAGCCAATTGTCTTTGTGGAAGAGTGGGGGCACTCACCCAAAGTTTTGCCTAAACCTAGGGAGCCTAAGGTTGTCTTGGTGAATTACCCCACCAAATCAACTCCATAAATTATGAGATTTTAACCAGGGACCCTACTTACTCTCTAGGACCACCCATCCAAGTTTGGAAGGGTTTTGAGGTGTTTAGGGCACCTAATTAGGTCCCACAAGGATTATTGAACTTTTCCGAAAATTATGGGAAAAAGTTCTCCAATCAATCTGATTTTTGGACATGTCCTACATATGTATAAGACTAGCCTACACCCCAAATTTCAAGCCATTTGGAGTTCTAGATTGGCATGGGCATCAAAAATAAACTCTGGTTAGCCTTATGGACAGACCTCACTAAAATGAGTGTTGTGCCCTAACCAGGGCTCCAAATCGAGTGATCTCAATTTTGGATTAGACTAGACATCAGGGGATCCAACTTTGATGTTGGACAAATTTTCCCCAGAGGCCTCTAAGTATTTTTAACAGAATTAATTAAGTGCTGCATATTTAATCACTGAAATAAGGAATTAGAACTAAGGGGCGCACGAATCTTGACGCAGATCTAACAGCGCCTGTTCATCGTCCCCGATAAACCAGCGGCTGAGATCTACCATTCCTGGGCCGAAAGATCTTGGATTTCCCGGCCACCTGAGCGCCGCCCCGGCCGACCAACGCCACCACCACCTCCGTTGAGGTGGTGGCCGGCGATGAGCGGTGTTTGCTCGGCCGGAGGTGGCCGGAATCGCGATCTGGAAGAAGAAGCCCAACCCGATCGACGGGAGGCTTGGCTGGCTTGATTCCCGGCCAATTGGACACGAAATGAGCCGCCGGCGATTGGGATCTAATCCTCGGGAGTCAGGGAAGGGAATCAGACCTGTTGGTGGGCTTGCCGTCGCGTTATCCTCGTGTAAACCATGGGAGCTCAGGGTGGTTGCGATGCCATGCCGATTCAAGCCTACAACACACAAATTCTTCTGAAAGATTGAGGGTTTCTCTCCTCTCTGGCCTCTGAAGAAGATGGGGGGGGGGGGGTCGAATGAAGGTGATGGTGGCTTTAACCACCAATGCCATTAATGGCCTCTTCGAATTCCTCCAAGGCCGCCCCCCATACATTCCCCCTGCTTTAATCACCCTTGGAAACTGCTGGAAACTCCTTGTAATCGGCAGAGGAGATGAAAGGGAGTGTTAATGGGGGAGGCCAAAGGGTGAATCTGCTTAATGGCCATGAATGACCTCTTTCTCTCACCTCAAAAATGGGGAAACCTCCATTTTCTCTCTCCTAATCACCATGGCCGGTTTCTCTACTCTCTCCTGAGTTTAATGCTAGTCTACTTGGGCTGGTTGACCAACCAAATGAGTTAGCCCAAAGGGATTGGGTTAGGTTTGAGAGATTTGACCTAAATTGGGCAATTTTGACTTTTGGTCAAATTGGCCAATTGGGGGATCCTAGGATGTGGCTTTTGGGTCCATTGGGTTCCAAATTAAGTTTAGAAACTATTGGTGGGGTCAATTTGGTCATATGAGTCTTAGTTGACCCAATCTAAGCTGATTTGACCAAAACAGGCTAAATTGACTTTGGTCAAATTGAACCCTAGGGTTGACTTGGTCATGGGGCTTTTTGGTCCACTGGGTCCCCTATGATATGATAACACTATGGGTAGGGTCAATTTAATATGGTGATGGTCAATTAGGGTACTTTGTGGAGAATTGCCATTTTGACCTAAAGAGGGCATTTTGGTCAATTTGCACCCCCTGGGGGTCCCATGATGGGGCTTTTAGGTCTACTAGGTCTCTTGTAGTATTCTAGACCTAGATGTTTGATCAATTTGACAAGGTGAAGGTTAATTGGTTCTAAATAGGCTACTTTGACCAATTTGGGGTTTAAGTTGACTTTGGTCAATTTGGCCTCTTAGGTTGGCCCCAATGGGCCCTTGGTGCCCTAAGGGGACCCCTAAAGGGACCCCTAAAGGGTTAGGGATACTATGGTGGGGTCAGAAGGTCAATTTGAGGCCCTAAAGTCCAACCCTAAGCTTGGTAAAAGGAAATTGCTATTTACAGACCAAGGTGGTTTCCTCCTTCTTTCCTAAGCTTTCAAGGTCAAATGGCTCTTCCTATGGTTTTGTCATGACCTAGTCATGACAAAACCAACTTAGGGGTCTAGCAGTTTGTGGGATGTTACAGCGGACATACTCAAGACAAATATTCTCTTGTTCAACATGCTCCTTGATGAAGTGGTACCTAATTTCAATGTACTTAGTCCTACTGTGTGATACGGGGTTCTTAGCAATTGAGATTGCATTGAAGAATCACAACGCATGGCTATTTTGTTGGTCTTGATATTATAGTCTTCCCGCTGATGTTGTATCCATAGCAATTGAGCACAACAACTCCCAGCTGAGATGTATTCTGATTCAGCTGTTGAGATTGCCACACTTGTTTGCTTCTTTCTGCACCATGAGATCAACCTCTTCCCTATAAATTGATAGGTTCCAGATGTGTTTTTCCTATCTTCTTTGCAACCTGCAAAATCTGCATCTGAATACCATGTTAGCTCAAAATCATTACTTCTAGGGTACCACGTGTCAAGATTAGGAGTTCCCTTGAGGTATCTCAAGATTCTCTTAGCTGAGGTATATTGAGATTCCTTAGGGGAATCTTGATATCTAGCACATACACATGTAACAAACATAATGTCTGGTCTAATAGCAGTCAGGTAGAGCAGAGATCCAATGATGCATCTGTACAAGGTCTCATCAAAAGGTTTCCCTTTCTCATCCTTCTCTAGAGACACATTGAAGCTAATTGGAGTCCTCATCGAGGTTGTACTCTCCATTCCAAACTTATTTATAAGCTCTTTAGTGAACTTGGTCTGAGAGTTGAATATTATATCCTCAGATTGCTTCACATGGAGAAGTATTTCAGCTCCCCCATGCTGCTCATTTCAAACTTCCCTTAGAAATAATGTCTTATCTATCTTCCCTCTTAATAACTTGTTTTCAATGAGGAAGCTTTGTAACACCTCATTTCCCATTGGGAAGAAATCTCTCAAAAATCTGTAGTAGGTTTTTAACGCCAGACAGTATGGCTACCGCTGGCGGTATTGTATCGACTAAAAGCTCCAGGATGACGGCCTGAAGCTCATATGTGTCGTCTAGATAGCTTGTCGACGAGACAGCTAACACAATGCGGTAGCGATACCACTAGCGGTAGCTTTATCGATGGTAAGCATCCCTGTATCTACGAGAAGGTGTCGTCGAGACACTAGCATTGGGAGGTAGTGATACCGCCGTCGGTAGCTCTTCAAGTCAATATGAGTATAGTATCGTTAAGAGAGCGAGATGTAACGCTGAAGGTTAAGATCAAACGCTAGCGCGACGCGGTTACAATACTGTCGGGAGGTAGTTGACGGACCAAGATATCCATGAAACAATGATCGTGGTAGTCAAATCTTTAAGACTTTTGATCAAACGACTGGGAAATGTTCCAGAAACTCTTAGGGAGTGAGCAGAGGAAGTTTATCCTCATTTTCTTAAGTCTTTTCTCTCTCCAGGCTTGAGAAAGAGGAAAGCTAAGGAGGAAGAAAAAGACTCTTTCCTCCATTAACGGAGCTCTGAATCACGAGCCATTTCTAGATCTACAGAGAGTAGTTCGGTGCAGTTTTTTCCATCTGACTGAAATCTCAGATTCATGGCACCAAAGAGAGCGACAAGGCTAACGATCCTTCCTCCCAGTCATAAGGCGTGTTTTGGTCCTTTCATCCCTTTTTCTGTGCTTGTATATGGCTGTCTTTTTCACTAATTAGTGTTGTGTAGGACTCCCGTTAGTTCTTTGGAACTCCGGCTCGATATGTTAGTCCCCAACTTTATTGCATGTAGAAATCTGGTAGTCGTACGGATTTAGGAATTTTGTGTGAAGCCTACCCGTGGTTGTTAGCCCAGATCGGTGAAGCTTAATTTATGACATCCATTTAGGTTAAGCCTATAATGTGTGCCGCAGAACGACTCAGTGAAATATTTTATTTTAAATACGGGACTTGAGTTTTAGGTGTCTTTTAGAGAGCCTAATGAAAGCCTCATACTTGGGTTGTGGTTGAACGCAAACCTTCACCATGGATTTTGAAGTGGAGTCTTGGACCTCCTTCGTTGGTTGTATTTGCGAAGCCTATGTCCTCTTGTAAGGATTATGTGCGTAGTTTGACTTTTATGTAGCACTTGTATGTGTTAATCATTTATAGGGCGAGGGGAATTCGCACCCGCAGAGTGATGTTTGATCATGACAATGCTCACCGACCCTTCGACCCCTCCGGGTCCCCTCGGCTCATCGGCGCAAGGGCCTGAAAGGTGTGAGCCTATAGAGATAGGCGAATGGTCTCAACTACGTGACTCATCCGAAAGGCGCACCCTTGCACCTTTCATATTGTTTGTAACGGCAGGGTGGTACATGCTAGATAAGGTTTCATGCCAAGCTCTAGGAGCTTGTTTCAAACCATACAAAGCTTTTCTTAAAAAGTAAACATTATCAGAAAGGTTAGGAACAACAAAACCTGGAGGCTGCTCTACATACACTTCTTCCTTGAGATCTCCATTGAGGAAAGCAAACTTCATATCCATTTGGTACACTTTGAATCCTTTGTGAGTTGCATAGGCTAAGATTAGCCAGATTGCCTCAAGTCTTGCTACTGGTGCATAGGTTTGATCAAAGTCAATCTATTCTTCTTGTCTATATTCCTTTGCAACTATCCTTGCATTGTTCTTAATGATGATGTCATTCGCATCTAGCTTATTCATATAAACCCACTTTGTTCCAATGACATTCTGATGTTGGGGTCTAGGAATCAGCTTCCATATTCTACAACTTTTGAATTGACTAAGTTCTTCTTACATAGCCATGATCTAAGAAGGATCTAAGTTGGATTCTTCAAATCTCTTTGGTTCAATCTGAGATAGAAAGCTCAGATATATTGCTTCATTCTGAACACTTCTTCTTGTTCTAACTCCTTGGCTTAAGTATGCAATGAATTGACTACTTGGATGATCTTTATGGTGTCTCCAAGCTGGTGGCAGTGTTCCTTGAGTGTCAGCAGTTGCTGTACCAGCTGGCTGTTGTCCAAGCATTGGTTTTTTATGTTTCTTCTTAGAATTGTTCTCCATCTTCAATGATCAAGTCTGGAGATGTAGACTCCTCTAGGCTAAGCCCAATCAGCTTCAAATTTATTCCTACACCATTAGAAGAGCTAGACAAGCCTTAATGAATCATGCTTGTCTCATCAAATGCAACATGAATTGATTCTTCTACCACATGAGTCTTCTTGTTGAATATTATATAAGCCTTGTTGTGACTATTATATCCAACAAGAATTCCCTCAAAGAATTTTTCAGCAAACTTAGTTAGATATGATTTACCATAATTTAGAACAAAACACTTACATCTAAAGATTATAAAGTAAGCTAGATTTGGTTTTGCCCTTCATTAGTTCATAATGAGTTTTCTTGTGACATTTGATGATAGATGTTCTATTCTGCACATGACATGTAGTGTTGATACCTTCAACCCAGAAGTATTCTGGTAGTGAAGAGTCACTTAGCACGGTTCTCTCAGCTTCTATGAGAGTTCTATTTTTTCTCTCAGCAACTTCATTCTGTTGTGGTATTCTTGGTGAAGAAAATTCTTGAAGGAAACCTTCTTCTTTGTAGAAATCTATCATGAGTTCATACTGAAATTTTGTGCCAAGGTCACTTCTGATTTTGACCACGGTACAACTCTTTTCATTCTGAATTTGATTGACAAAGGATGCAAATATGTCCAAGGTATCAGACTTTTTCTTAAGGAAGAACACCCAAGCATACCTAGAGAAGTCATCAACTATCACAAAGGTATACAACTTCCTTCCTAAAATATGAATTGGCATAGACCAAATAAGTCCATATGCAATAAATAAAGGCATATTTCTGAATATTTGGACCCTATTCTTTTAAAAGAGGTCTTAGTCTCCTTGCCCATCTGACAAGCATGACAAATACCCTCTTTAATGCATTTAAGGTTAGGCCTATTTCTAACTAGCTTTTCTGAAAAGAGTTTACTGATGGTCTTGTAGTTTATGTGAGAAAGTCTCTTGTGTCATTGCACACAAATAAATTCTCTCTCATTAACTACAAGACAAACAAGTGTAGTAGAATCTAAACATAAGAAATTCAAATAATAAACATTACCACTCCTGGTGCCTGATAAAAGTTTCTCAAGGTCAACAGAATTCTTAATCAGACACTTATCCTTGTGAAAAAAGCTATTTTTGTGATGGTGACTATGCCATTGGTAATCATACCATAGCCCTTGATGATGCATCTACCAGATCTACCAAATATGACTTTGGCTCCATCTTCCACGAAAGTAAAGTTTTTCAAAAGGCTTCTTGTTCCAGTCGTGTGCCTGAAACATCCACTGCCCAAATACCAGATATGTATTTTGTTGGTCTTTGGACATACCTGCAAGAACAAACTATTTTATCTTAGGAACCCAAATAGATTTGGATCCATGGTTCTTTTTAGCTTTGACTGCAGGATGCTTGAGTACAACATTACTTGCAAGCTTCAAATTCCTTGCTCTATATATTATTAGGTTGAACCAACAGTCTACAGCAAAGTGCTCAATATTGCCACAACACCAGGAATCAAATCTATTATACCTCCTCTTTTGAGTCACCTTTCCAATGGAGTGATGGTGCTGATGATCTGAAGAGCAGTTTGTTTCCCAACAAGCATTTCTTGAGCTATTCCTGTGGATGTGCACATAATTGGAAATTAGTTGCACAATCACATACTTCACTTTAGGGACATGCTTTTGAGGAATAGCTTCCCTTCACTTTGGCTGATGGTACTATAGAGCCAAGTACAAATGGCCCATGATCCTTCATCTGGATCTCCTCATAGTGTGCTTTTAGAGAACTCAGTTTAATGTTTGCTTGATTCTTTGGATTTTCTGGCTTAGTACCACTAGTTGAGCAACCATTAGTGAGGTATCCATATGTTAGATCTTGTTCATAGGTATTGGAGGGTAGGACAACTTTTTGGAAGATAGTTTTAGCTTGAGAGGTATCTTCCATTTTCCTTAATATAGTCAAGCCCTACTCTATATGGAGAGGAGAAGATGTCTATAATAGGGAGAACAATTTTAGGTTTATAGAAGCTTGTCATAAGCTTTCTTTCTAAAAGAAGCTTATCATCCACAACCTTGATAGCTTTTTTTCCATTTGAGCTAACAACTTGCCACGAGCTTCATACTTCTTTTGAAGTACCATAAGCTCATAAGTCAAGCTTATTATTTCACGGATTTTCTCAACCACCTGGGATTTGAATGACTGAAGAATTCTTATTTCTTTAGCCTGAGACTTCGCCAAGGCCATGCTTTTCTCTAGTGTTTTTAAAAGATCACCATACTTGCTAATAAGATTATTATATTGATCAGCTAATTCAGAATCACTCGCATCATCAGATGATGAGTTTGCTTATGTTTCAGCATCAGACTCAGTATCAGATCCTGAAATAGAAAGAGGGGCTTTGATATGTACCTTATCAGGACAAGAGTTGTCCTGCTCTTCTTCATCAGTCAAAGCCACCAGTCCATGACTGATCTTATCTTCTTTTGAATTAATGTCACTACTGACAGTGATAGAGGTTCCCTTTTGCACATCCTGGCTGCAGGATAGTTACTCTCCCATTCTTCTTCTAAGACTGCAGTGAGCCCAATGTAGGCCTCTTCCTCAGATTCTAATGAACTTGAGTCACTATCACTCAAGGTTTTGGGCTTCTGTGCTATGAATCTCTTTCCAGATTTCTTGCTTTTGTGAGATCTTCTCTCATACTCATTTTTTTCATCTTTCCCTTTCTCAGGACAGTCAGCTACGACATGTCCTGACCCGTTGCAGCAGTAGCACATAATATTAGTAGAAAATTGTTTATTCTATTTAGAGGCATACCTGTCCCTTTTGGGAATGTGCTTTGCCCTGTCAGAATTATTGTGATATTTATTTGAGTTGGAGGAGGATGATGATCTATTCTTCCACTGCCTCCTCTTGCTCAACAGCTTCTTAAATTGCTTGGAGAACAAGAATAGTTCTCCATCTGAAAGTTCTGAGTCTATAGTGTTGGTCTCAGATTCTTCTTCTTCAACATTTCTCTCATTGAGGGCTGGGGTGTACTCTCTACTTCTCCTGGAGCTTTCAGCCTTCAAAGCCACAAACTTCTCCCTATAGTGAGATCTGGAAGACTCTTCTTCTGCCTTCTTGGTGTTCAGCTGCAGCTCATGGGATATAAGCTTCCCATATAGATTTTGGGGCTGGATGTTGGCTAGATTCCCCATCTCCCTATAACACAAATCTTGATGTCCCACCCTTTGTTGAGCGACCTCAAGAACTTGTCGTTTAGATCATAATTGGAGAATTCTCTCCCATTGTTCTTTAGTCCATTGACTATCTTAAAGAACTTTTCATAACATTCAACAATAAATTCCTTCTTTTCCTGCCTGAAGGCCTCATATTCTTGGTTGATAAGACAATTTATGTCATCTCTTACCTCCTCAGTGCCTTCCATTTAAACAATTAGTGAATCCCACATTTCCTTAGCAGTTCTGTAGTGAATTAGGTTCTGGAAAGTGGAGTCATCTATGACACTTACTAATATGTTATTGGCCCTTTTATTTATAGTGGCCAGAATAACTCCATCTTTGGTCATCTCAGAGTATTTCTTATGTACTTGTAGATTTGCATCTATAGTGGAAACTTTCATGGGGATGAAAGGTCCTTCCTCCACAGTTAATAAAGATTATAGGGTCAGATGCTTCCATGAATAATCTGACTCTTTCCTTCCAAATTCCAATGTTTTCTTTTCTGCAAATCGGCAGCTTTATAGAACTGTTCTCTTTATAGTTCTCTCTAGAAGTCATGATGAGTGGACTTATTTCCCTTGTTGAAGATATTGTTCAAGCTATTAAGCTCTTTGTGAACAACCACTCTCTGATACCACTTGTAAGTTCAGAGATGTCTAATCACCTAGAGGGGGGGGGGGGGGGTGAATAGGTGTTTGAGTAATTTTTAGATATTAAAAATCAAGGCAGATAAATCACAAAAAATTTAACACATCACAGATTGCACAGTTATTTATAGTGGTTTCCCGAGTTGGGTACGTCCACTTTCCCCCTCCACCTATCTAGCAGTGTGCTAGACTCAGGCTAACTCCTCTAAATTCTCAGATCTTACAACTCAGAGTCCATGACTCATACAGCTCAGGAATAGCAGCCAATTCCCTACCTCAGATGCAACTCTGGATCCTACAACTCAGATTCACTCTTGAATCCTACCTTAGGAACTATGCAAAGTCCCCTACCTCAGATCCTTAACAAGGATCCTACAACTCAGGTCTGAGAGACCTTACACTCAGATTTCCTCAAAATCCTACATAAGAATATGTAAAACAATATTTTACAAAGAAGTCTTAGACTCAGAAAATTTATCTTGTATAGCTTGAGTCTTCTTGAAGCCTGTAGTGGAAATTACTTCTTCATAAATCTTTCTTGCAATAGATGTTGAATCTTTGAATCGGCAAGATCATTGAATCTTTTTCAGAAGATTATAGTGGTTGGCTTCAATGATTTTCTTCTTTTTACTTGAGCTCTGTAAGAAAAATACGCGTTGTCAGCTGCGAGCTCTTTCTTCAGAAATAATTAAGGAAATGATTGTGAATCTTAAGATTAGGGTTTGCTTAAATCTGTCTCTTCCCTTTTATATGGACATTTGATAACGGTCTCTTCCTAGGATGTCTTATATGTCAGATATCATCTTTCCATAAAGCTCGGCTTTGATTGACTATCTGCGGCTGTAATAAATAATGTGTTGCCAAAATCATGCTTTAATTTGAATTATGTCCTTTCCGCTATTCGACTAGATGTATGGTCGAATGTAGTTTTTCTGGTCGAATTTGAACTCTGTATAGCTTTAGTTCAAAACATCTGCACGAATCATCTTGGTGACTTTGGTGGTCTTTAAGATGATATTTCATAGTTAAATCTTCTAGCCGAATCGTTTACACGAAGGTCTTGATGGCCTCTTTGTGGTTCACAAGATGATATTTTACTATTTCAGCCTGCTAGTCGAATTGTCTGCACGAATCATCTAGATGACCCTTTGTAGTTCACAAGACAGCATTTCATTGCTTCAAACTTCTTGTCGAATCTTCTACACTAACCGATTTGATATCTCCTTATAGTCTTCAAGATGACATTTAATCTCTTCTATCTTCTAACCAAGTGACAAGCCTTTCTGGTCGAATTTGAACTGATACTTATGAAATGTCGTGCTGGTTCCTCGACGACATTTCAAGTGACCTCAACGATATTTGATATCATCTAAACGGTAAATGCCTTAGGCAATTCTTCTTTCATATAAGTGCTTCCAGATACCTATTGTATACTTCCAAGACGATATGAAAGCAAATGAAATTTGTTAAGACAATATCGTCTTGAAAAGTATATTACCAAGACAATATTTGGAGATATATCTTCTTTTACTCGACAAGACGATATGAGTGTAGTTGTGAGTTCACAAGACAATATCGTCTTGGAGCTTAAGGTCTTCAAGACGATATTGATACCTACACTCGATGATATTTAGGCTTTCTAAGATGATATTTGGCTTAGAGAATTTATAATCTTCTCAACTCAAATTCTTTTCTTTAGCTCACTTGATAGACCTTTATTCTTGATGATAATTAGTTAATGACAAGTCTAACATAGTCTAGATCATAGGTTGACATGGTGTTTTGCACAATGAGGGATTACATTTGCAAAACTGTCTGATGACACTAAGTCTAGCCCTATGTTAGACTTGCACTGTCTAGTACCTGAATGCAATCTTCTAAAGCAAATGTGTCAAATACAAAGTGTATTTATATTTGACTTGAGGACTTCTTCAAATCAGGAATATTGTAGGTAAGGTTCTCAACACCTAGGATTACAGAAGAGTATTTATGATTATGGTCCTAATGATACCGAGAATGTTAGAAGTTGGTATCTACAAAAAAAAATACTTTCCAACCGAAAAATCATAATTACCAAACAAGTTTTTTTTTTGGAAATGATCTTTGTAGATTTATTCATTCGTGGTTTGAGAAATATTATTACTGGTTGGAGTATAACATAGTAAAAGATATTGCATTTTCCTTATGTTGTTATCTATTCAAGTCCGAGCATGGTGACTAAGGCGGTAGAGATGCTTTTATTAGTGAGAGGTTCACAAATTGGAAGCATAAAGACAAATTGGATTTTCATGTTGGAAACCATACTAGCATCAATAACAAATGCTTGAAGGCATGTCTTGACTTAATGAACCAAAAGCAACACATTGAAGTTGCTTTGTGCACTCAATCTGACCCAAGTTTGAAATGAATATCACACTTGCCATGAAGCTTCAGTTGATTGTATTAGATTTGTATTAAAATAAGGATTATCATTTCGTGGTCATGATGAATCTAACGAATAAGAAAATTGAGGAAATTTTCTTGAACTCCTTCAATTTTTTGTGGACCATAATGACAACATCAAAAAAGTTATATTAATAAATGCTCCTGAAAATCTTAAATTAGTAGCACCAAGTATCCAGAGAGATATTGTCCAAGTTGTAGCAACAAAAATTATAAATATCATAATTAAAAATATTGTCCAAACTGAATTGTTCTCTATTTAGTTGATGAAGCTCATGATTTATCTGCAAAAGAGCAAATGACAATTGTTTTACACTATATTGATCAGAAAGAAAGGATAATTGAGCGCTTTCTAGGCATTGTTTATGTTGAAAATACTAATGCTTCATCACTTAAGATAGAGGTTGAGCATTTTTTTTGCTAAATATGGGTTGAGTATATCAAGGATGCAAGGACAAGGGTGCAATGGAGCTAGTAATATGCAAGATGAATTCAATGTTTAAAAACATTGAATATGGCAGAAAATCATTCCTCTTATTATGTCCATTGCTTTGTTCATCAACTTCAATTGGCACATGTCGTGGTCGCAAAGAAACACAATAATATTTGTTCTTTTTTTTTTAACTTGGTAACAATTATAACAAACATTATTAGGTCATCATTCAAATGTAGAGACATTCTCTGGGAGAAGCAATTTATAAAAGTTATTGAAGAAATCTCAAGTGTTGAAGTTGTAACATAATGAGGTTTAAATCAAGGAATAATTTTGAAAAGAGCAGGAGAAACAAGATGGAACTCTCATTATAAAACTCTTCAGAGTTTAATTTGCGTGTTCCCATCAGTTATTGATGTGCTTGAGTTCATTGAAGAAGCTGACACACTTTCTGAGCAAAAAGCCGAAGCGAGTGAATTATTGAATGTTATACAATGTTTTGAATGTGTATTCGTGACCCACTTAATGAAGTCTGTCATATGGATCACTGATGCATAAAAATACGTCGCAGTTATAAAAATACTTGACGTGCAAAATTATAACTACAAACGATAACGGCAAGTGTACCGTATCGAGTGAAGTATAGGATCTCGCAAGATCAAGGTCGTATTAGACTCGGGTCATGTTAAGTACTTCTACTTCGAGTGAATGTTTATTATTCTATCAACAATACTTTGGGTTGGTTTGCGAATAGTAAAAACTAGAAATACTAATAGAATTAATTTGATGGTTTAAAAGATAGCACCCGATCTTGAATCATCTCGGAAAAAGAAAATATTGAAATGAGAATAAAATGCAATTCTCTTGTTGAAGAGGCTTTGACCGTGGAGGTTCCCAAAGTATGAACACTCCTCTTTCGAGGTTTAGGTTCAACTAAGCTTAGGTGTATCGACCGAACTTTCGTTCTCAAATCGCATCGCCTAAGGCTTGCCTTAGGTTGTGAACCTCACTATTGGATTTTATTCCAATCCGGAAGTGTTACGTCGTCCTTTCTCGAGGGTTGCGTTCTACTCCTTTTACCAATGAGCGATCAATTCGTCTTACGAGCCTCTCGGCTAACTAAAAAACGAAAACAATATGAAGACTATATATTAATGATATAGCCTCATAATAATTTGTTAAATCAAAGGTAAATCGTAAGCGTTCAATAATTTGAGAAAAGCAATTACGCAAGTTATAACAATATTAACTCATCCTCGGATCAACGCGACCGAGTACTATAAAGATTAGCCGCTCATGGAGGTGGTGAAATTATTATTATAAAAATACGACATGACGAAAAAGAACGAACAAAGAAGACAAACAATAAAATTTTAAACTAGAATATTATTATTAGTAAAAAATAGAGATGAACTTTTATTCCTAGTAGAGAATGAAGTTACAAGAAATAAAAATACAAGCTTCCGTGATTAAGACAATTCTAATATGAAAGAAGAAAGACGTACAAGATTAAAAGAGACCGACTAAAGCGTCGTCCGAAACACAACTTTCTGGAACGAAAGTAAACTGGAATGAAATTCTCTCGGCCGAATAATAATATATGGCCCAATAATAATATAAAAAAAACAATAAACTCCACTTCTAAATAAAATAATCCTCTCCCTCTAATCATGCCCCCGGATCCTTCCCGATGATAATATTATAGGCAGCATTGAAACGGCAGCAAGTGGGAGGTGCAGGTTCAAGGCATTAATTGGAGGCTGCATCCATGGAAGGCGTTACAATGGAGGGGCTCTTGCGGATCGCTGACGTGGAGGAGGCGCAAATAGAGGAGCTTGGGCGGATCGCTGACGTGGAGAATCTGCTTGGGCGGAGGAAGCGCTGAGCGGTTGCATGGAGGACGTGGCCGGCGATGCTGCTGCGTGGAGATGGAGGTCGCCGGCGCTGTTTCTACGTGGAGGAGCTGCTGCCATTTCCTAATATATATATATATGAACGTATATATATATAAAATATAAATATATATATATAAACATATATATATATATATATAATTAAACGTATATATATATAATCATATATATATATATAAATAAACATATATACATATATATAAACATATACATATATATAAACATATACATATGTAAATATATGTTTATATGTATGACAACTTGCGCGAGTTGGCGAAGATGGCGCGGCGAAGCGGACGTTACGACGACATAAAATTATTTGGATGAGTGCGGCTCGAACGTGCGCGGCCAACGTGGCAACTTCAGTGAATATTTCATTTTTCAACGCCATGAGCGCGGTCGCGACATTAATCCTACAAAAATATATAAAACATAAATTAGTGAGATAAAATTAAAATATATGAGTTATTAACTAAAATAGAAATAATATTTATAAATTTATATTAAAATTATACAAAATTATATAATTAAAATAAGTATAAATCATACTCATCAAATACCCTCATACTTAAGCTTTTGCTCGTCCTGAGCAAAACCATAAGAGGTATTCATAAGGCATTAATATCATTTAGAATTCAACTAAAAATTTATTTACATCAAAAGAGAGTTAAGAGTTAGAATTCGAGGATTTTCGGCTTAAGTCCTAAATTATGAGATTAAATAAAAAGAGAAGAAATGATTAGCTAAGAATTCTCAAATAAATTTACTACCACACAAAATTGAGTAATTTTGCAAACAATACTTTAGATAAAAATTATTAAAACCTACACTTGAAGAAACTTGAAGAAAAGTAAGAACTACTACTTATGCTCTCCAAATATTTTAATTTAAAACTAAAATGCAATTATATTGGCTAGGTTTTTTTGGGGGGGTTTTATGAAGAGAGCTTTGATTGAAGGTGATGAATTTTATCCTCTCACCTCCTTCTCTTTTATTTTCTTTTTGGATTTGAATATATTTAGGAAATCATGAATTTTATCCTCTAATTTCCATGACATATAATCTTTTCATAATTTTTTTTCATAATAAGGGTGCATACGTTTAGGGAATAATGAATTTTATCCACTTATTCCCATGCCGTATGATCTTTTCTTGGGTTAGGGGAAGGCTAAAGGATTTGGGCTAAAGGGTTAAAGGCTATTTTAATTTTATTTTAGATTAAACAAAAATACAAGAGAGCAACATTTAGTAGATTTCAAATTTTCTAAGGATCTAAAAGTATGAGATTGAAATAATTAGAATCTAAACATGTTACACATTATCACTACAAAATTGAGACTAATTAAAAATAAGCGAGAATAAATGCTAACTAAACCACTCTAATTAGATTAACATCATAAAATGATTCTTAAGTTAAAATCGCCTAAAAACTAAATCTAACTAACTATGATTAAAATAAAAGATTTAGCAAATTAAAATGATAAAAAAATGCTTATAAATATTCTCAAAATAGTTTTGTGAGCGAGAAAAGGGTAAGATGGGGTTTATTATTATTTTTTGTTTATTTTTTCTATTTTTTCAATTTTTTTGTGTTTTTATTTAAGTGAAAAGTAAAAGAGACACTCTCCCATACTTAAAGATAAACATTGTCCCCAATGTTTATAAAGCACGGGGAAGGGGGAAAACAAAAGAAAAAAGTTCACTAAAAAAATTTAAAGCAAAAAGAAAGATAAGCATGGGGTGCCTCCCAAGAGCGCTTTGTTTTTCCCGTCTTTAAGCTAGACGGTTAGTGTTAGCTAAAAGGAAAATAAAATTTAAGGTGCACGGGCAACTCCCTGAATATGCGTTGCGGGAACTTGGATGTGATCCGTTGCCCGGCGACTCCTCCACTTGCTATTTGATTCTCCTTGTTGCTTTTAGGTTGAGAGTGTAAATTCGAATCACCTATCCATACCTGAGGTGATTTGAATTTTTGTAGATGAGCGGCAAATGGTTCCACGACGACGTTTAGTTGCGACGGCTCATCCTCTACATGAAAATCATTAGGAATTGAAGAATCAAAAGCAAAGGGGTCAGAAACAATTTCACAAGGAGGAGTCACTTGTGAAAGAAAAAGATTAAAATCCGATTGTTCGTTTAAAATAAAGGTTTTCTCCCCTAAAATAATCGTTATGTCAAAACGCGTAGAATCATCATTTTCATTTATTTCATTTTCAAAAATAGGTGGCGTTAGCGAATTATCATGAAAATGCGAAAAATTTTGACTTAATGAAATTTCTAAAATCTGGGAGGGAGGAAAAATTAGGGAATCAAAATTTTTAGGAGATGAAATTTCTTCATCGTTGCGAAGACTATCCGGGTGGCCTGCCCACCATGAATAATCCACGTCGGTGAGTGAAAAAGAATCACCAGCGTTATCTGGATTATAAAAAGTATTTTTCTTATAATAATTATTTTCCTCATGAAAATTATTAGAATAAAAATCATGAAGATTATTTTCATAAGATTCATGAGAATTACCTTTATTAAAATTAAAAATATTTTCATAAGAAAAATTTTGAGAATTTAAATTATAGCTAGAATTCTCATAAGAGTTAGAAAAATTATTTTCATAAGAATCATATAAATTATTTTGAGAAAAATTATTTCCATAATTAGAATAAAAATTATTTTTACTATTAAAATTTTGAGAATTTTGAAAATTAGAATTATTAGCGTTAGGAAAATTATTCTCGTAGAAATTTGAAAAATTGTTTTCACAAAAATTACTTTCATAGGAAAAATTATTTTGATAATTGTTATGAAAACTATTTTCTTTATTAAAATTTTGAGAATTTTGCGAAGAATGTTCCCTAATAACATTATTTATCCTAACCGCGGCTTCTAAATCATTGATTTTATCTTGAAGCGTGTTAATAGAAGCAGAAAGTTCTAAGACATTATTAGCATTCTCAAGCGCGGCGGATAGCCAAAACATATTTTTTTTGAAAAACAAATGGATTTTAAATGAATGGAATTGAAATAAAAATAAGAAAATATTTTTTTTTCTTTCTTTTCTTTTAAAAGCGGATTAATATTAGTCTTGGACTTCCCGAGGACTACCCGGTGAAGGGTTCGCAGCGGTACTAGGAGATGTGATGGGATGAAAGCCCAAATCTCCCTTTCCAAGAATTTAGGTTGCGATTTTAACTGAAAATAAATTTTTTTTATATATTTTAATAAATAAAAAAATGATAAAATTAATAAAATTCACTCTTTTCAAAATATCAACAAATGTCCCCGGCAACGGCGCCAAAAACTTGATGCATAAAAATGCGTCGCAGTTATAAAAATACTTGACGTGCAAAATTATAACTACAAACGATAACGGCAAGTGTACCGTATCGAGTGAAGTATAGGATCTCGCAAGATCAAGGTCGTATTAGACTCGGGTCATGTTAAGTACTTCTACTTCGAGTGAATGTTTATTATTCTATCAACAATACTTTGGGTTGGTTTGCGAATAGTAAAAACTAGAAATACTAATAGAATTAATTTGATGGTTTAAAAGATAGCACCCGATCTTGAATCATCTCGGAAAAAGAAAATATTGAAATGAGAATAAAATGCAATTCTCTTGTTGAAGAGGCTTTGACCGTGGAGGTTCCCAAAGTATGAACACTCCTCTTTCGAGGTTTAGGTTCAACTAAGCTTAGGTGTATCGACCGAACTTTCGTTCTCAAATCGCATCGCCTAAGGCTTGCCTTAGGTTGTGAACCTCACTATTGGATTTTACTCCAATCCGGAAGTGTTACGTCGTCCTTTCTCGAGGGTTGCGTTCTACTCCTTTTACCAATGAGCGATCAATTCGTCTTACGAGCCTCTCGGCTAACTAAAAAACGAAAACAATATGAAGACTATATATTAATGATATAGCCTCATAATAATTTGTTAAATCAAAGGTAAATCGTAAGCGTTCAATAATTTGAGAAAAGCAATTACGCAAGTTATAACAATATTAACTCATCCTCGGATCAACGCGACCGAGTACTATAAAGATTAGCCGCTCATGGAGGTGGTGAAATTATTATTATAAAAATACGACATGACGAAAAAGAACGAACAAAGAAGACAAACAATAAAATTTTAAACTAGAATATTATTATTAGTAAAAAATAGAGATGAACTTTTATTCCTAGTAGAGAATGAAGTTACAAGAAATAAAAATACAAGCTTCCGTGATTAAGACAATTCTAATATGAAAGAAGAAAGACGTACAAGATTAAAAGAGACCGACTAAAGCGTCGTCCGAAACACAACTTTCTGGAACGAAAGTAAACTGGAATGAAATTCTCTCGGCCGAATAATAATATATGGCCCAATAATAATATAAAAAAAACAATAAACTCCACTTCTAAATAAAATAATCCTCTCCCTCTAATCATGCCCCCGGATCCTTCCCGATGATAATATTATAGGCAGCATTGAAACGGCAGCAAGTGGGAGGTGCAGGTTCAAGGCATTAATTGGAGGCTGCATCCATGGAAGGCGTTACAATGGAGGGGCTCTTGCGGATCGCTGACGTGGAGGAGGCGCAAATAGAGGAGCTTGGGCGGATCGCTGACGTGGAGAATCTGCTTGGGCGGAGGAAGCGCTGAGCGGTTGCATGGAGGACGTGGCCGGCGATGCTGCTGCGTGGAGATGGAGGTCGCCGGCGCTGTTTCTGTTGGAAGCGTTAATAAGGCTCGCGACTCCTCTTCTCGGCGAACACTTCCCTGTCCCGAGAACACACCACTCGCTAAACTCCGACGAGAATCACCACCGCCGAGCACTTTCTCCTCTACCCCTTGCGAGCTCTCCACTTAACCTGCGAGCACTATCCACGGCGAGCTCCACGCTCAAACTTCACGGCGAGAACTTTCACTCCACGTCAACGAGCACTCTCACACGAGCACTCTCCGACTTCTTCTCCGGCGAGATCTCACACTAGACTACCCGGCGAGATGCACCCCCACACCTTCCAGGCGAGACCACTTCAACCTCTCTAACCAACGGCGAGTACACCACCTACTCCGGCGAGCTCCACCCCACTACTTTATGCGAGACCCTCCTGCTCCTCACCTCCACGCCCTGGGCAAGCTTCTCAGGCGAGAACGCTGCTCCACTCTCTCACGGCACGCGAGCTGGCGGCGAACTACCGTGGGCGAGAACACCACCTCAACCACTCCGGCGAGGTAAGCTTCCTGCGGGAAGGGTTTACTTCTGGCGAGACCACCTGGCGAGGTGTGCTGGCGAGTGCTTCTGCGAAAGGTGGGGTGGCGTGTGCACAGTTCCTGCGGGAACTTAATAAAGCGAGAGGAAATGATTTCCCTCTCTCTCTGCACTCTCTCTCTCTCTCTAAGCTGCCAACAAAAACAAAATGCCAAAGTTTTTTCTTCAACTTTTCACCACCTCTTTTCTATTCACAAACAAAGTATATATAGGATTACAAAACCAATGGGAACCCGACACGTGGCCACCCATTAAAAGCTCCATGACAAAACATCACCTCTTTGCCTCTCTCCTCCACTACACATAATATATTTAAACAAAACATTTTTGTTGACTTCGGTCAACGCCTCAAACTCCAACAAACTCCCCCTCAAGCTTGGCAGCACATGCCGAGCTTGCCTTTGAGCTTCACGAACGTCTCCACCTTCAACGCCTTAGTGAAAATATCCGCGACCTGCTCTCCGGTAGGGCAATACACGACCTCCACGGTCTTCTGCTCCACTTGCTCCCGAAGAAAATGATATCGAGTCTCGATATGCTTGCTCCTCCCATGCAGCACCGGGTTCTTCGCGAGCTGGATGGCCGACATGTTATCCACTAACACTGTCGTTGGCCAGTCCTGCACATGATGTAGCTCCTCCAATAGCTTCCTGAGCCAGATGGCTTGGCAAGTACATGCTGCAGCTGCGATGTACTCCGCCTCACATGAAGATAAGGCTATCGTAGCCTGCTTCTTCGAACTCCATGAGAACACCGCGGTTCCCATATTGAACGCATACCCGGAAGTGCTCTTCCGATCGTTCACGTCCCCTCCGTAGTCGCTATCCGAGTAGCCGACTAACTTCAACTCCTCTCCAGTGGAGTACATCAGACCATGATCTCTCGTCCCGTTCACATACCTCAGGATCCTCTTCGCAGCCGTGAAGTGATCCTGCTTTGGCTCCTCCATGTACCTGCTCACTACTCCAACAGCGTACATAATATCTGGTCGGGTGAAGGTCAGATACCTTAGACTCCCAACCAGGCTCTTGAACATGGTTGGGTCAACTCCTTCCTCCTTCGAGTCCTTCCTCAACTTTGCTCCGGGATCAGCGGGAGTGGAGATAGCCTTGCTATTCTCCATCCTGAACTTCTTCAAGATCTCCTCCGCGTACTTCTTCTGCGAGATGAAGATCCCATCTTTATCCTGCTTGACCTCGACACCCAAGAAGTAGGTCAGCTCTCCCAGGTCGGTCATCTCGAACTCTTTCTTCATCATCTTCTTGAACTCTTCAAACATGGCCGGATTGTTCCCGGTGAATATCATGTCGTCCACGTATAGACACAAGACCATGATATCCCCGTTCTCCTCTACCTTCACATACAGGGCATACTCGTACGGGCACTTCACATACCCATGCTTCTGGAGGAAGACATCTATCCTTCCATTCCACGCCCTTGCTCCTTGCTTCAAGCCGTACAGCGCCTTGTTCAACTTGCACACCTTCCTCTCCTGGCCCCTCACTTCATATCCAGGAGGCTGCTCGATGTACACATCTTCTTCCAAGTAGCCATTGAGGTACGCCGACACCACGTCCATCTGCGAGACCTTCCACCCATGGTGAGCTGCCAGTGCGATGATCAACCTGATGGTGTCAATCCTCGCCACTGGGGCATAGACCTCGTCGTAGTCCACTCCTTGGACTTGCCTGTAGCCCTTCACGACGAGTCTCGCCTTGTGCTTCTCCACAGCTCCTTCTTTGTTCTTCTTCACCTTATAGACCCACTTCACCCCGAGGGGTTTGTGGCCTGCGGGTGGATCAACCAGCTTCCAAGTATCATTCTTCTTTATGGAGGCTATCTCAGCATCCATCGCCGTCCTCCAAGTTTTCTCCTGGGCAGCTTCTTCATAGGACCTTGGCTCACAATCTGCCAACAAACAATATAAAGAAAAATTGTTAAGTGTCGGCGCCGTCTCCTCATAGATCTCCTCCATCCTCCTCATCCTAGGTTGAGGTCGATCATCCTTGCTTCCACTCGTGCTTGCTCCACTAGTACTTCCTCCACTTGAGGTGGGAGTGCGAGCTCCCCCTGAACCTCCACTTGGTGGTGATGGTGGCTCCACTCCACCATCCTCGGCTTCAGCCTCATGACCACCTTCATCTTCATCCTCAAAGAACATCCCCTTCTTGCTCCTTGTCTCCTCATCCCAGCTCCAGCTGCTGCCTTCTTCAAACACCACATCTCTCGAGATGATGGCCTTCTCTGTCACCGGGTTGTAAAGCTTGTAAGCCTTGCTCTCCAGAGCGTAGCCAACAAAAATACACTTCTCGCTCCTGTCGTCGAGCTTCTTCCTTCTCTGTTCCGGGATGTGAGCATGAGCTACACACCCGAAGACCCTTAGGTGCTTCACGCTTGGCTTCCAACCACTCCATGCTTCAAACGGCGTCACGTTCTTCACACTCTTTGTGGGGCATCTGTTCAGTAGATACACCGCACATTGCACTCCTTCCGCCCAGAAACTCTTCGGTAGCCCCTTCTCCTTCACCATGCTTCTCGCCATGTTCATGATGGTGAGGTTCTTCCTCTCTGCTACTCCGTTCTGCTGCGGTGAGTATGCCGCCGTCAGCTGGTGTGAGATCCCATTCTCCTTGCAGAAAGTATCAAACAGCCTCGAGGTGTACTCCCCACCTCGATCTGTCCTCAGCACCTTCAGTGGCTGACCACTCTCCTTCTCTGCCATCGCCTTGAACTCCTTGAACTTCTCAAGTGCCTCAGCCTTCTCCTTCAAGAAGTACACCCAACACTTCCGACTGAAGTCATCAGTGAAGGTGATATAGTATCTGCTTCCGCCTACTGAGGTGGTCTCAAACGGACCCGCAATGTCCGAGTGAACCAGTTCAAGCTGCCTCCTCGCTCTCCAGGACTTCCCTCCTTCAAAGCTCTGCCTCTTCTGCTTCCCCTTCGCGCAAGCTTCACACACCTTCTGGGGTGGTGAGATCCTTGGCAGATCTGTCACCATCCTCGAGTTAGATAGCAGCTTCAACCCCGTGAACCCCAAATGGCCCATCCTATGGTGCCATAGCCATGCTTCTTCCTCTTCCTCCGTTCTCGCGAGACAAGCTGTCTCTCGAGAATCCATCTTCAGCGTGAAGAGACGGTTCGCCGTCATCTCCACCTTCACTACTTCCTTCCCTTGACCATTCTTCATTGCCAGAGACCCATCCTTCATCTGGACGCAGTAGCCTCTCTCCACTAACTGCCCAATGCTCAAGATGTTGGTCTTCAACCCTGGCACATAGTACACGTCGTTCAGGTGCACTCTCTCCCCATTCAGCTTCGTCTCCACCAAACCCTTTCCTTCCAAGGAGATCTTTGACGCATCCCCGAAGCTAACCTCACCCCCAATGGGTTCAAGGTTTGTGAACATCTCTCTATTTCCACACATGTGGTTGCTCGCCCCTGTGTCCAGGTACCACACTTCACTTCTACCTTCTTCCCCACCTCGGTAGGTTAGGAACATCATCGGGTTTCCGCCTCCAGCATTGTTCTCATTATTCCTAGCCTCCGCGTAGTGGTTTGCTTCTTCTCTCTTCCTCGGGCTCCAGCAGTCATAGCTCATATGCCCATACTTGTTACAGTTGTAACATTGTATCTGGGACATATCTCCTCGGCCTCTTCCACGGCCTCTTCCTCTTCCTCTTCCATCATGCCAACCTCCTTGAGGTCGCTCCGCCTCCTTCTGGAAATTTTGGTTTCTACCTTGATCTCTTCCTCCTCTTCTTCCTCTACCACTTCCTTGATGACCTCGGCCACGCTGGCCGCCTCCTCTTCCTGAACTTTCCCCAAAGTTCAACTGGTTCTGGAGTGCTTTTCCCAAGCCACTCGCTTCCTCGTCATCCTGCAGCATCCTGTACTCATGAGCTTGCAATGAGCCTACAAGCTCGTCAACGGCCATCACGCTGAGGTCCTTCGATTCTTCGATCGCCACCACTATATGACGGAACTTCTTCGCCATAGATCTCAGCAGCTTCTCCATGAAGCTCACATCATCCATCGTCTCCCCGTTTCTCTTCATCTCATTAGTGAGCGTCCGCAGACGGGTCACATAGTCACTCACCCTCTCGGTGCTCTGCATCTTGGTTACTTCATACTCTGCACGGAGAGATTGGAGCTTCACCTTCTTTGCCTTCTCAACCCCTTGCATGGAGCGTTGCAACACCTCCCATGCTTCCTTAGAGGTTCTCGCATCTGAGATCTTCTCAAAGGTCGCCTCGTCAACCCCTTGGTATAACAAGAACAAAGCCTTCTTGTCCGCCTTCCTTGCTTCTCTCAATGCCGTCTTCTGGGCATTAGTCAACGTCGCCTCTACCGCAGCAGTGCGCTCCTCATACCCATTCTCCACTACATCCCATAACTCCTTGGATGCAAGTAGCACTTTCATCTGGATGCTCCAGTTCCCGTAGTTGGTCTTCGTCAACTTGGGGACTTGCCCCGGCATGGCTCCGCTCGTCTCCATCACTTCTACTCCTCAAACCTCCCGAGTCACCGGCAAAGGTTTGGAACCTGCCTCTGATACCACTTGTTGGAAGCGTTAATAAGGCTCGCGACTCCTCTTCTCGGCGAACACTTCCCTGTCCCGAGAACACACCACTCGCTAAACTCCGACGAGAATCACCACCGCCGAGCACTTTCTCCTCTACCCCTTGCGAGCTCTCCACTTAACCTGCGAGCACTATCCACGGCGAGCTCCACGCTCAAACTTCACGGCGAGAACTTTCACTCCACGTCAACGAGCACTCTCACACGAGCACTCTCCGACTTCTTCTCCGGCGAGATCTCACACTAGACTACCCGGCGAGATGCACCCCCACACCTTCCAGGCGAGACCACTTCAACCTCTCTAACCAACGGCGAGTACACCACCTACTCCGGCGAGCTCCACCCCACTACTTTATGCGAGACCCTCCTGCTCCTCACCTCCACGCCCTGGGCAAGCTTCTCAGGCGAGAACGCTGCTCCACTCTCTCACGGCACGCGAGCTGGCGGCGAACTACCGTGGGCGAGAACACCACCTCAACCACTCCGGCGAGGTAAGCTTCCTGCGGGAAGGGTTTACTTCTGGCGAGACCACCTGGCGAGGTGTGCTGGCGAGTGCTTCTGCGAAAGGTGGGGTGGCGTGTGCACAGTTCCTGCGGGAACTTAATAAAGCGAGAGGAAATGATTTCCCTCTCTCTCTGCACTCTCTCTCTCTCTCTAAGCTGCCAACAAAAACAAAATGCCAAAGTTTTTTCTTCAACTTTTCACCACCTCTTTTCTATTCACAAACAAAGTATATATAGGATTACAAAACCAATGGGAACCCGACACGTGGCCACCCATTAAAAGCTCCATGACAAAACATCACCTCTTTGCCTCTCTCCTCCACTACACATAATATATTTAAACAAAACATTTTTGTTGACTTCGGTCAACGCCTCAAACTCCAACAGTTTCTACGTGGAGGAGCTGCTGCCATTTCCTAATATATATATATATGAACGTATATATATATAAAATATAAATATATATATATAAACATATATATATATATAATTAAACGTATATATATATAATCATATATATATATATAAATAAACATATATACATATATATAAACATATACATATATATAAACATATACATATGTAAATATATGTTTATATGTATGACAACTTGCGCGAGTTGGCGAAGATGGCGCGGCGAAGCGGACGTTACGACGACATAAAATTATTTGGATGAGTGCGGCTCGAACGTGCGCGGCCAACGTGGCAACTTCAGTGAATATTTCATTTTTCAACGCCATGAGCGCGGTCGCGACATTAATCCTACAAAAATATATAAAACATAAATTAGTGAGATAAAATTAAAATATATGAGTTATTAACTAAAATAGAAATAATATTTATAAATTTATATTAAAATTATACAAAATTATATAATTAAAATAAGTATAAATCATACTCATCAATCACCAATGAGTTGTCACAAGCATTATAAAGGAATGATCGAGATCTTGTAAATGTCATGACTCTTGTCAAATTTCCAAGTTACGGTTTCAAACAATGAGGGACAATGAATGTGAATCTCCATTTAATGAGGTAACTCTCTTCTGTAACAAATTTGAAATTGTTATTTCGAAAATGGAAGACAAATTTGTTGTTCACGAGAGATCAAGACATAAATCTGAAGAAACTTCAAACCTTCATTTTTTTCATGTGGAATTATTTTATGTGGTGATACATCTTCAACTTGTCGAGCTAAATAATCGATTTGATGAGGTGAACACAAAATTGCTTTTATTTATGACAAGTTTAGATCCAAGTAATGGATTTCTTGTATTTGATAAACACAAATTGATTTGATTTGTTGAGCATTATCCTATGGACTTTTCTCTAATTAAATTAATGGAGTTCGATAATTAACTTGAATCTTATATTTTAGACGTTCGCTCAAATGATGAATTCGCAGAGTGATTGAGCTTGGAGGATTAGTTATAAGATTAGTTGAATTGAACAATGATGTTTTTCATCCATTGGTATATTTGCTTGTGAAGTTCGTGCTACTGTTACCTGCTGCAGCTACAATTGTAGAAAGAGCTTTTTCGGCAATGAAGATTATCAAGTTATCATTACATAATTAGATGAGGGATGAATGAATGAATGCTTGTTTAGTGACATATATTGAAAAAGATATATTTTCTACCATCAACAATGAGGTCATAATGAGATCCTTTCAAAACATGAAAGCTCGAAGAGGAGTCTAGTAAGCAGGGTTATTTACTTATTTCTAAGCGCAACTTTTCTATAAGTTTTGCGATATTAATATATAATTGTCATATTTCTCGATTAAAATTTTTTTTTTTGCAATATATAGGCCCGCCCACACAGGAAAATTTTTTGTAGCTGCCACTGCGGACCCACATAAGGCCCAATGTCAGCGGCCGCACACACTAAATTTTAAAATTGTTATTTTTCAAGAGTAGAAAATAGGTTTTTTATTTGTTATAGACCGAATATATTAATATATAATTAAAATAACACAAAGAATTATCATATGTAAGTTGGTAAGGTTTGTGGCATTTAACAAAGTGGTCTTGGGTTCAATTCTCATGCATTACACATTTGTTTTCCATTTTTAGATATCATTCAAATTATTAATAATTTCAAATTTTATTATTTTAAGTTTGCTAAAGTGTGTGGCCTGTAACCATTTAGTTTTGGGTTCAATTCCCATGCCTTGCTCATTTGTTTACCTTTTTTAGATATAATTCAAATGAATAATATTTTTTAATTTAATTACAACACTGAAGCCTTTATCCCACTATAGTGGGGTCGACAATATGGATCCTCTGTCATCATTGTGCAATATCTTTAGCCATAATCTCACTAATGCATAAGTACATCATGTATTTCCTTGTAGTTTCATTCCAGGTCTTTATTGGTCTACCCCTCCCCCGTTTAAAATGCTTAGTAACTAAACTCTCACAATGCCTAACATGTGCCTCTAATGGTCTCCTTTGTATGTGTCCAAACCATCTCAGTCGAGCTTCTCGCATCTTCTCTGAAATTGGTGCCACTCCTATCTTATCCCTCATACATTCATTCCTAATTTTATCCAGTCCCGTGTGCCCACGCATCCACCTAAGCATTCTCATATCCGCAACTCCTTTTTTTCATGTACATAATTCACTGCCCAACACTTAGAACCATAGAGCATCGTTGGTCTAATTGCATGCAGTACTGAAAAACTTGCCTTTAAATTTTAATGGTACTTTACGATCACATAAGATCCCTGACGCGCCTCTCCACTTCATCCAACCTGCTTGGATTCTATGTATCACATCTTTATGAACACCTCAATCTTTTTGAACCATCTATCCAAGATGTTTAAAGAACTCACTGCGGGAAATATCTTGATCACCAAACTTCATAACGAATTCATTTGTCCTTCTTGCACAGCTAAACTTAAGATCCATGTACTCCGTCTTTGCCCTGCTCAACCTAAATTTTTTCTTTTCAAAAGTGTCTCGCCAAGATAAATTTTTTCTTTTCTAAAGTGTCTCGCCAAGATAAATTTTTTCTTTTCTAAAGTGTCTCGCCAAGATTCAAGTTTCACGTTAATTTATAAAAAAAATTAACTTCTGTTAATTTTGTATATTTTTAATTTGTATTAAATAAGAAAAATTGAATAATTGATTATTATTAAGCAATAATTATTTAAAGTATTATAGTGAATAATAATGAAAATCTATTCTCAAAATTCATTATTTTAATTATTCCCTAATTATATATACCTTAGAAGCTCGGTATTTTTATTAATTCATAAAATAGAGAAAATTGAATAGCTAGCTAGTGCCAATCAATAATCATCTAAAATTATTGAGGGTTGCTTAGCGCTCTCCCGGACTGAATCAATCGACACGTCTTAGCTCGAGAGTGAGCTAAGTGTGCAAATATAACAAGACGTTTTCGTGGAAAAACCCTAAAATCGAAAAAACCGCAGGCCGGATCGATGCCGACCAAATCCACTAGTTGCATGTGGTTACAAGTGTTAGAATTTATATGAGGGTGACATACCACCGCTCCATTTACAAGTTCTTGAAAAAAAATCAAAGTCTTCAATAGCGCTCGCAACAGCGATTCCTGGATCTGTCTCTGGAACGGGCGCTATAGTGAGCAGAGTGAACAAGAGCGGGAGAGTGAGCAGAGTGTCAAGTTTTCGCAGGAAAACTTCAGAGTCATATCTTCTCTTTTTAGTCGCGTCTCTTCAAATGAAACAATGTGTCTTTTTATATCTTTTCTAGACAACGCGCCGGTAATTGCGCCCTCTTGAAATTTCAACTGACGAATGACGATGTATGATTTTGGTCACAAGAATCACTAATTTTTGAAAAATGACGACCATGCCCCCGGGTGGTCCGGGCAATTCGGGCGGCCTAGGCAGGTTCGCCTGCGAGGATGAAGTTGGCAGCGACTATGGGAGCCTACGATGAGTCGTCGGCGTGCGCGTGTGATGCGCGCGCCCACCTACAACAACATGCATTTGTGTCGTGCGCACGCGCAATCCTCAAGCGTGCTTGTTATGTTTGGTTCGGGTTCATCGTGCGTCCAGCTTGCAAGCATTCTCACTTGGTTGAGGCAGCCCACTTCGGGGATCCGGTTGGTGCCATGATTTTGACAAAGTCGGCTTGACACAGATGAATTTTAGGGGAACCCCATGAAATGCATGACTTTTTATGGAAAATTTTAAATACTTTAGCACGTGCTCAGCGCAAATTATGGCATCGCAGATTTTGCTTGCTCGATTTATGCGCTGAAATTATTCTTTCATGTAGGTTGCTTCATGAGTTTGTTTAGGCGAATTACTACATCCCGCGTTGTTAGGGGCATGCCACTTTACGTAGATGCTAGAAGTCGACGCTTGGCCCGATATTATGACTACCGAAGTGGATCAACTCCCAGAGGATGAGTGTGAGACCGCATTCCGATGAGGCTTCAGCAAGGGCCTTCGCTTGGCATGGAGGACGCCGGAGCTAGCGCAGCGTGGAGGAACTCGGCATGGAGGACGCCTCAGATGATGATGGTCCTGAAGTGTATATCAAGTGGTGACCATTGTGACTGATTGTCCTTGCGCCACCTTATGTATATTTTATTGTTTTTGCTTATTATTTTGTTTTTGTCATTATAGGTGCAGTGTAGCATCGTAGTACACTTTTGTTTGTTACGTAGTCTTGTCGGCTTTTTCTGAGTTCATGAAGACGCTCTTTTATTTAATTCTCTAGCATTTTAGTTGTTTTTGATGTGTTCTGAGATCCTATCTCTTTGTTGGGATGGTTCTGTGGGCCTGCTGCCCAACATCGACATTTGAGGTTGTCATTTGTTTTTGAGCTTGTCGCTCAAATTTGGAACCAGAGTTCACTGCTTGGCATTGATGCCAGGGATCAACGCTCTGTTCTAGTGTAGGGGGACCTTTGCCCTCCCTTACCTGCGTCGTTGAGCTTGTTGCTTGGAGTTTGCACCGGAGGTTTTCGCTTGGCGCTGATGCCAGAGTTTGACTCCCAATTCTGTCGTAGGGGGCCTTTGTCCGCCCTTTTCAATTTTGAGTTATCTACTCAGTGTTGGCACCGGTAGGTAGCTGCTCGAATGGAGCTCGTTGCTCGGCGCGTGGGAGCTCCATAGGTCGTCACTCAATAAAGGCGTAGAGGAACCTTTGTCCCCCTTATCAGTTTTTAGGTGTCAAATCGATGTTCACACTAGTAGGTTGCTACCCGAATGGAGCTCGTTGCTCAACTCGAGGGGGCACTGAAGGTCGTCAATCAATTATGGTGTAGAGGAATCTTTTCCTCTTTACCAGTTTTGAGATATCTACTCAGTGTCAGCAGCGGTAGGTCACTACCCAAATAGAACTCGCTGCTCTCCGCGATGAGGCATTGGAGGTCATCACTCAATTATGGCGTAGATGAACCTTTGTCCCCCTTACCAGTTTTGAGCTATCTACTTTGTGTACGCACCTATAGGTCGCTGCCCAAACGAAGCTCGTTGCTCAGTGCGAGGGGGCTTCAGATGTCATCACTCAGTTATGGTGTAGAGGAACCTTTACCCCCTTGCTAGTTTTTAGCTATCTACTCGGTGTACACACTAGTAGTTCACTGCCCGAATGGAGCTCGCTGCTCGACGTGAGGGGCACATGAGGTCGTCACTCAGTTATGGCATAGAGGAGCCTTTGTCTTCCTTACAAATTTTGAGATATCTATTCGGTGTCTGCACCGATAGGTCGCTACCTGAATGGAGCTCGCTGCTCGGAGCGAGGGAGTGCAGGAGGTCGTCACCAGTTATGATGTAGTGTAACCTTTGTCCCCATTACTGGTTTTGAGCTATCTAATTAGTGCCCGCACTGGTAGGTCACTTCCCTAATGGAGATCACTACTTGGCGTGAGGGGGCACTAGAGCTCATCACTCAGTTATGGTGTTGAGGAACATTTGTCCTCCTTACCAGTTTTAAGTTATCTACTTAGTGTCTGCACCGGTAGGTTGTTGGATCTTACGGCGCCCTTAGAGGGGGGGGGGGTGAATAAGGGAATAAAATTCTTTCTATAATTTTCAAGATAATTACTAAATTGTTTTATAATGAAGGAGATTGAAATAAACAATTTAGATTTAGAATTGAAAACTTAGAACACAATATAATAGAGATTACGCCAAATGATAGAAATCAAGTAAACACAAAAGAGACATGATTATATTATATGAAAAAGTGTTTACATAAATTTGATTTCTATATCGCTAGAAATCGGAGGCGTACAAATGTAAATTTCTTTTTGTTTACCAATCCTTCTCCCAAGGATCGGAAGGCTATCACTTGTCTCTCCCTAGACCAAGCCCAAGCCTATCCTCTAGATCTTCCCAAGATCTAGACGTAGCACACAAGGCCACGATTTCCCACCAAGCCACGCAAGGACTTGGACGCTCCGCACAATGAAGCGATTTTCCCCTAAGCCACACAAGGACTTAGACGCTCCGCACAAGGAATCGATTTTCCCTACCAATACAAAGTTAAATGTATATAAATGAAAATACAAGATAAAATAAGAACTCCCTAGAAATTCAGATCTCTGAAAGGAAGGTTGAAGCCTCGAGATGATCCTTGATGTAGAAGCGCGTCCGATCTCGTCTTCAATTTCAAACCTTCTCAGCATAAATGGGAGTTCATGAGGTTCTGGAGCTCTCTGGATGGAATGCACTCAGGAAGGGACTTGAAATTCTTAATTGGTTGTAATGCACGAACACAAGGTGTCAATTTATAGAAAATCGCTGTCGGAAATTCCGACAGTGACTGTCGGAAATTTCCGACAGCGTTAAACTGCCGCTGGAGTGGCGTCGTGTGGGCAGTTGCTGTAACCGTCGAGCTGTCGCCTGGGCGACATCGCTGTCGGAATTCCAACAGCTCAAAACTGTCTTTCGTCGTGCTGCCGTGGAGGGAAGTAGTTGTAACTTCTCTGATGTCGCCTAGGCGACAGCGGCTGTCAGAATTTTCCGACAGTGAAATTTCCCATATTCAAATTTAGCTCCAGCCTATCGATTGAGTCGTTCTCATCTCCGAAATGGGGTGGCACGTTCTGTAACTCTTCCTGGATTGAAAGTTATGGCCATTTTAAGATCAGCATACAAAACTCATCCAACCTGAGACTTGTCGTTCTCAGATCATGCCCATGAACGAGGACTTGTCTCCTCATTGAACCTGTACAACCTGGCCACTATAAACACACAAAAGACTAGATCAAATACATCATGGTATTTGTTATTCTCAAACCAAGAGATGCGGAAAGCAAGCTCCAACAATCTCCCCCTTTTGATAATAACAAATACCCATATGAGAAATTAGTGAGTTTATAGATAAGTGCGATAAAAGATATGCATGAATAAAAGGTTTACTGCGTGATAGATTTTACTCCCCTAAATATCTATGTCACTAGATTTCTCATTTTATTCTCCCCCTTTTGTTATTACCAAAAGTGGGTTGTCATGATCGAGCAATATCACTCCCTCTACATAGACGCTTTCCATGAAAACTTTTTAATATACTCCCCCTAAATTGTATTCTCCCCCTATATGTATGCTCCCCATAAATTTTATAATTAATTGCAATGGTGCATTCTCAAAAATTGAGATTAGTAAGAGATTTCTTGAATTTATATTTCTCTCCCTTTTTTGATATTATCAAAAGTTATTTTGAAATAAAGAATGAATAATTATGAAGAAATAATAAATATGGGAGTATATAAGAGTAATAGATTTTATGTCGAGAAGAAAAATAGGATGCAATCAAAAGCTTGTTAAATACTACTTGTTGAGAAAAATATAGGCATGATGTAACATAAAGTAGTAAGCAACATAGCTAACATGATAAAGTAAGCATTCTATTTTAAGATACCGCTTGCTTAAAGGAAAACACAGTGTTAAAAATAATAAGCACTCTTAAACATAAACATCATTTTAGAAGATAAAACCATATAAAGGATAATGAGTTTTAAATTTGAAAAGTTGATGTTTGAGTTAAAGATTGAAGAGATGCTATTCCATTAAGAAAAAAAAAATTCCAAGCATGATTTCATAATATCAAGAAAAGATACACAAACTACAATGTAATAAAATTTTCATTTCAAGTAAACATAAACATTGTAGCGGTCATGCTTTGTTATCTAGTGCATTTACTTAAGTTTGAAGAGATTTGAGTAGATGAGCATTATGATCCAATTCTCATGAGTAGAAGTTTTATGAAAGATAATGATGTGTACAAAGCAGTGTTTTGATAAAGTATACAAGTGAATCAATCAAAAACA
Source organism: Dactylorhiza incarnata (assembly GCA_033032865.1). Classification (NCBI taxonomy): domain Eukaryota; kingdom Viridiplantae; phylum Streptophyta; class Magnoliopsida; order Asparagales; family Orchidaceae; genus Dactylorhiza; species Dactylorhiza incarnata. The sequence continues at coordinate 8,669,090 of JAWHQI010000086.1, forward strand.
CATGACATATATAATGAAATAACACAAAATTAAAATACACAAATAATATTACTTCCACACTATTTCAATGCACATGAATAAATAGTACAACTACCAAGGTGCTCTGCACACACAATGCTTATTAAGACTTATCAGGGTGCAAAGTAGTGTTTGGGGGATCACTTTTATACTTTTTAGCTTTATTTTAAAAAAAAAAATTTGTGATCCGGTGTACTAAAGAGAAGTGGTGTATAAATTGTTTGCTACAAGACACTTTACAATTCTTAGCCAAGGTGCTCAACCTCACAATGCTCATTAAGACTTATCAGGAGGGTGAGTAGTGCTTGGTGGAGTTTTCCTTGTCATTTATTATTTGCTTTTTAGTTTAGTGACTAAGGACTCCGAATTCACTTGTTTTGCAAACATAGCATTGTAAACCACATTTCTCTAAAGAATAAGTGCATGAAAGACAAAGAATTGTAATAACCAATTCAATGTTGTGTAGGTAATCTATTTAGGCATTTTAATTATTTATGTTATTACACTACACAATCATGTAGGAATAAGATTGTAAACACATGTAGGTTATCAAAAATAAGTGAGTGAATGAATCATTATCAAACATAATACATTACTCATACTTATAGGCATGCTAAACATTTCTACACATGTTTATCTACAATCAATTTCATTGCACATAACAAGATAATTCTCAAGGCATGACAAATACAAAACAATGTTTTTAAGAAACTTGAAAGTTAAATTAAACATTGTATTTAATCTTTAATTGATATAATTAATCATCCATCCTTGACAATGGCAATGAATAACAATCAGTTCTTTTTTATATAAATTTTTGAATTTTTTTTATATATGCACAAAACAATAAACACACATAAAGAAAACATATTTTTGTTCTTTGAAATTGTTTTGTAATTTTGTATTTGTTTTTTTTATATATATTCTCTGGAACTCATAGAAGTCTTTAATAGCCCTTTCAGTAAATGATATTCTATGCCAGAGAAATAAATAAAAATAATGTATGAGAAAATACACATATATTTTTTTTTAAAAGAAATAAAATTTTGTTTTAAAAGGAATAAAAAGATAAACTTTTTACAAACACACAAAATATTAAAATAATACCAGAAATAATTCAAAAAAAAATATTTTGGAGCAAAGGAGCTAACGCCAGGCATTAACTTCTTAACGCCAAAACAGAACTACATTTCTTGATGTTTTGAAAAATACTTTTCTCAATTCATTTGTATTATAAAGAGACCTTCCTTCAGTTGAAATTTCAGAGTATATTGATTAGATTTGAAGGCTCTTTTAGCATGTATTTGCTGATTTTTCAAATACTTGTGTTTGGTAAAATCATTAAAGCTCGAACTATTAAAATATGCAAACACATGATGCAATGTCAGAATAAAAAAAAATGCATGATTTATGTATAAAGAGTGAGATAATGTTCATGCAATGAATATAATATAAGTATATCTAAGATCAAGATACCTTAACTACATGACTACACTCTAGCCCCGTACTAAGTGACGGATAGGCATGAGGAGCTGCACACATGCCGTAGGTTGGGGTGTTAATCCCATATGCATACAAAAGACGACACTCAACCTAGCACTCTTTCCCCCCAGTGCCTCTCAAGGCCCCACTGGAACCCTTCCCGGTTAAGGACAAGACATGACTTAGAGGTTAGGTCTCTAATGCACACAATCCTACGCCCTCGCTATTGTGAGACACATGTCATAGGTTAATGATTATGGATATACTAAGCGTTTTAGTCTAAGGATTGATTCATAAAACATGAGTTTGTTTATTTTTAGAACATATAGTAGATTTTGAAATCACAATGTACTCATGAATTTTAAAATTCAAATTTCTCTACCTTTAGCATGTCACTATATTGATAATCCTAACATAAACACTAAATTGAGCATATACAAAGAGGTGCAGCTAGGATAATGAATTTGGATGTTATGCAAAATATGCTAAATTTATATAATTGGTTTGCATGTAATCAATTTTAGAGTTTTGAAAATTTATAGACCTAGAATGAAGTGACAATTCTATTTGATTTCATCTTGTTGATACCAAGTTAATTCATAGGTCTAAAGATAATGATATACATGCAAACAATAAAGATGCACATCACACACACAAAACAAGATATGAAACTATAATACCAATTGCAATCATATATTTCATAATTCCTAAGGTTGATAGAATTAGTTGATTTAAGATGGGTCTTGATGGATCATGAATTATGATATATGATTATAGTGAATTTTAGCATAGGATATTAATAGATCATGGTGGTGATTGTGAAATCATATTTATCATTTTTGAAAATTTTCTTTTGATTTTAATTTTTAGAAATTAGACTAAACAAATACAAGGTATTTGACAATAATGATAGTAAAAATAAATTTTCAGAGAAATCAGAATTTTTTTTTTTTTTTTTTTTTGGAAAATATGTTACCGCCAGCGTTAGTGATAACGCCTGGCGTTAGCAACAAAGTTACTATATTTGATTTAAAACACATTGTTTTTGATATTATTTGATTCTGATTTTTCTCGATTATGATTTTCAATATAGGGGCTATTATATGCAGCAACGAAAAATAGACAAATATGCAATTAGTTGCGCATTTAATATTTTAGCCTAAGACCCCTAAAAATCCATTTAAATCCAATTTTGAAAGTAATTTCATTAGTCTTGATAATATCATTTAGAAAATTTAGCATTCAATTTATAATGATAATATAAGACATTTATAGGCAAATGATTTAAAAAGGATAAAACAAAAAGAAAAGATAGATCACTTAAAAATTATGACTTTATGTTTAATTTAATTCAATTTTGATTTGATAAACATTAGGCTTAAAATGTAAAATTCATATTTCATAATATATCTAAGTGACCTTAGCGTGTTGGCTCAAAAATAAGAAAACAAACAAAAGAAAAAACAATTAAGCATATCATGAAGTAGAGAATTGATATTTCATTTTTAATTGTTTCTACTTCATGCAAATGATAGGATACTAATGAATAAGAGATTTAGGTATCCAAAGGGAACCATGAGGGATGGTTCCTTTGGGTACCCAAATACGACATGATGATTTTTTAGGAGACAAGGATAAATGAGCCCTTTCTATTAAAGTTGATGTGTCATTTTTCTTTAAGGGTCTCCATTCATACCTTGGTTGTTTATCTTTAAAATTCATATTATGATTATGTGACATCTTTATATGATTGTATTTGTTTGAAAAATAATTCATTTGAGATTTATGCTTATTCAAATTATTTTTCAAAATAGATTGATGTTGATAATCATAATGAATTTTATTATATGGATTCTTTGAAAATTTATAAGAGTGATTGTCTTTCTTTAGAATTGAATGTTTAAAGAGTGAGTTACAAAATGTTTTAAATGATTGGTCCTTATTTAGATGATTTTCATTTCCACTCTTTCTTATAGACCTACTCTTATAATATGAAGTTAAGCTTTTAGACTTTTGAAAATTTGATAAACTAGAAAAAAGAGATTTTTCATTATATGAAAATTTTTGAATAAACATTTTTAATGATTCTAGTTTATCCTTTAAATTATCATTTTTTTATCAAATTTTCATTATGTTCTTTTGAAATTAAAAGTCCTTTTTCTAAAACCTTGAGTTCTTCTTTAAAAGAATTATAAGCAAAACAAGGTTTAGCATTTTCAATTAAAGAGCATGAACAAGAATTTGAAACATCAATATAAAATTCTACTTTAGTGTTTGCTTTTAAAGTTTTATTTTCTAAACGTAATTTGGAATTAACATGTTTCAACTTTGAAATTTTACGTTTAGCAAATTTAAGCACACGAAATGTAGAAATTGAATTAGTTACTAAAAGAGAAGATTTAGATTTTCTTACCTTGCTATAGTTTCCGTCTTCTCTTTTGCTTGATGTTTTGCCATCAACTGAGTCCAATATTGTGACGTTGTCTTCTTCATCTTCCTCTTCCAAACAAGAGTGTCCATCATCCTTTCCGCTTGATGAGCATTCTATGGATCCATCCTTTGTGTAGCTTTCTTGAATATTTGCATAGGCTTGCATATTCTCCGGTTCTTGTGAATGTTCCGTACCTGTAGAAGGAGAATCATAAGTTCTTTCAAGAAAACTCCAAATTTCATATGCGGTAGGTAAAGTATAAATATGTTTGAAAATATTTTGGTCTAACGCACAAAATATACTATTCATAGATTTTGCATTTAAAATAATTTCGTTTCTAGTTAGTACGCTAGATGGATTTTTAATAGTAATATTCCAAACTTTTTCATCTAAGGCCTTAAGAAAATTTTTCATTAATATTTTCCACCCTTTAAAATTTTTGCCCATAAATAAAGGTGGTGATAATATTTTTTCATTTATATTAAAATTTTCCCCAATAGTAGAAGCGAGATCTTGATCAAGAGACGCCATTATTCCCGGTTGTTAAGCCGATTTGGAATAACCTCGCTCTGATACCAATTGTTGGATCTTACGGCGCCCTTAGAGGGGGGGGGGTGAATAAGGGAATAAAATTCTTTCTATAATTTTCAAGATAATTACTAAATTGTTTTATAATGAAGGAGATTGAAATAAACAATTTAGATTTAGAATTGAAAACTTAGAACACAATATAATAGAGATTACGCCAAATGATAGAAATCAAGTAAACACAAAAGAGACATGATTATATTATATGAAAAAGTGTTTACATAAATTTGATTTCTATATCGCTAGAAATCGGAGGCGTACAAATGTAAATTTCTTTTTGTTTACCAATCCTTCTCCCAAGGATCGGAAGGCTATCACTTGTCTCTCCCTAGACCAAGCCCAAGCCTATCCTCTAGATCTTCCCAAGATCTAGACGTAGCACACAAGGCCACGATTTCCCACCAAGCCACGCAAGGACTTGGACGCTCCGCACAAGGAAGCGATTTTCCCCTAAGCCACACAAGGACTTAGACGCTCCGCACAAGGAAGCGATTTTCCCTACCAATACAAAGTTAAATGTATATAAATGAAAATACAAGATAAAATAAGAACTCCCTAGAAATTCAGATCTCTGAAAGGAAGGTTGAAGCCTCGAGATGATCCTTGATGTAGAAGCGCGTCCGATCTCGTCTTTAATTTCAAACCTTCTCAGCATAAATGGGAGTTCATGAGGTTCTGGAGCTCTCTGGATGGAATGCACTCAGGAAGGGACTTGAAATTCTTAATTGGTTGTAATGCACGAACACAAGGTGTCAATTTATAGAAAATCGCTGTCGGAAATTCCGACAGTGACTGTCGGAAATTTTCGACAGCGTTAAATGCCGCTGGAGTGGCGTCGTGTGGGCAGTTGCTGTAACCGTCAAGCTGTCGCCTGGGCAACATCGCTGTCGGAATTCCGACAGCTCAAAACTGTCTTTCGTCGTGCTGCCGTGGAGGGAAGTAGTTGTAACTTCTCTACTGTCGCCTGGGCGACAGCGGCTGTCGGAATTTTCCGACAGTGAAATTTCCCATATTCAAATTTAGCTCCAGCCTATCGATTGAGTCGTTCTCATCTCCGAAATGGGGTGGCACGTTCTGTAACTCTTCCTGGATTGAAAGTTATGGCCATTTTAAGATCAACATACAAAACTCATCCAACCTGAGACTTGTCGTTCTCGGATCATGCCCATGAACGAGGACTTGTCTCCTCATTGAACCTGTACAACCTGGCCACTATAAACACACAAAAGACTAGATCAAATATATCATGGTATTTGTTATTCTCAAACCAAGAGATGCGGAAAGCAAGCTCCAACATAGGTCACTGCCCGAATGGAGCTCGTTGCTCAGCGCGAGGGGTGCCTGAGGTCATCACTCAGTTATGGCGTAAGGGAACCTTTGTCCCCCGTACCTCTTTTGATCTATCTACTTGGTCCACGCATCGGTAGGTTGCTTCCCGAAAGGAGCTCGCTGCTCGGTGCGAGGGGACGCCGAAGGTTGGCACTCAGTTATGGTGTAGAGTAATATTTGTCCCCCTTACTGGTTTTGAGATATCTACTTGACGTCCGCACCGGTAGGTCATTGCTCGAATGGAGCTTGCTACTCGATGGGAGGGGACAATGGTGTTTGTCACTCAGTTATGACATAGAGGAACCTTTGTCCCCTTTACCAGTTTTGAGCTATCTACCCTGTGACTTCACTCGTAGGTCGTTGTCTGAATGGAGCTCACTACTCAGTGCAAGGGGGTGCTGGAGGTCGCCACTCAATTATGGCATAGAGGAAACTTTGTTGCCCTTACCAGTTGTCTGTCTCCAGAGACCTGTATTGTAAGTGAAATCAGCAAGCAGTTACAATATTATTTAAAATAAAGTTGATACATGCGCGCAAGTTTAGTCTTGCAGCTTATTGTTCTGAATGAAGAGAAACAAAAATGTTGATCACTGATTGAAACGACATAGATTTTATGTGTTCCAAGTTCGGGGGAGTGTCTTCCCATCTAGGGCCCTCGACTTATACGTTCTGAGCTTTACAACCGCTGTGATAACGAATGGTCATTCTCAGGTAGAGGAGAGCTTGTCTTTTTGTTGGTCTTTGCTCATTACTTCGATATTCCGAAAAACCAGGTCCCTGATGTTGATAGGTCTTGGCCTTACCCTCCAGTTATCGAATCAGATCATACAGTTTTGGTATTTAGTGATACATTGCGCATCCCTGTATCTAACCTCCAAGATTAAGTCCAGGTTCCCCCAGATTAGTGCCTCATTTTCTACTGAGTCAAAAGCATGTTGTCGAGTGCTTGGGACACCAATATCTACTGGTATGAAGGCCTATGATCCATAATATAGATTGAAGGGTGTTTCCCCCGTTGGGGTCCTCTCTATAGTGCAGTATGTCCACATTACATTTGGGAGGGTGTCTACCCACTGCCCCTGCCTCTTGGAGGAGTGTCTTCAGGACTTGGAGGATAGTGTGATTGGTGACCTTTGTTTGCTCATTGGCCTGTGGATGGGTCATGGCCATGTGTCGGAGATCTATTTTCAAATCATCACACATCTTAGTGAACGCCTTCTATGTGAACTACGTCTCATTGCCCGCGACGATCGCTAATGATATGTTGAAGTGACAGATGATGTTTTTCCAGATGAACTACTTCGCATTCTCTTCCGTGATCTTAGTAAGTGGCTCCGCCTTGACCATTTGGTAAGGTAGTCTACTATTAGAATGATGACCTTTTTTCCCATAAGCGTGTGGGAAGGTACCGAGGAGATTGATCCCCCACAGCAAAAAAGACCACGCACTTTGGAGCGACGTTAAGCCAACGGGGGGTATGTGGGACGTTGGCATGGAGCTAACAATTTTTGCACTTTCGAATGAATTCGAGGGCATCCTTCTTTAGAGTGGGAAAGTCGAGTCCCTAGCATAAGACTTTTAGTGTCAGAGTTTTACCGCCTAGATATTCCCAGCATATTCCTTCATGAATTTCCCTCAGGGTGTAATATGCTGCAATGGCTCGTAAACACTTTAGGTAGGGCCCTGAAAAAGAGCGTTTGTAAAGCTCGTTATCGATGATAGAGAATGAGACAACACGTATCCTCAATCGTCGTGCCTCTAGTAGATCCTCTGGCAGCCACCCTATCTCGAGGTAAGTGATGATGGGATCCAACCAATAGACACCCCCCTTAGCTATAGAGGCCACCTCCCACAGACCGCTGATGTTGGGGAAAACCAGATCTTCAACTCGACGATGCCTTGACTAGTATCCAGTGGAAGAGGTTGCAAGCTTGGAGAGTGAGTCAACTCTGGCGTTCTGCTCCCTAGAAATTTGGAGAATCCGATGAGATTGGAACCTTTTGAGAATTGACCTGGCGAGCTACAGGTACATCGCAAGCTGCTCATTTTTGGTCTCGTAGTCTCTCTCGATATGCGAGACCACAAATTGAGAATATGCATTCATGATCAAGCTTTCCATTCCACATTCAATGGCCAAGTGAAGGAAAGCGATCAAGGCCTCATACTTGACGATGTTGTTGGATGTCGAAAACTTTAACCTGAGCCCGTACACGAGTGTGTCTCCTTTAGGACTTATTAGAAGCAATCCAGCGCCCGTCCCCTCGGCCCCGGATGCCCCGTCGACATACAAGATTCAGTATGCTGGAGCATAGATGTCGAGTCTAGGTGTGGCTTCTTGAGAGATAGTGCATTATACCACGAAGTCGGATAATACTTGTGACTAGGGGTTTTCACGAACCAAATTGAATCAAATAACTCTTCAAATAATTTCAAATTTTACATATAATGCAGAGATTTAGATTCGGATTTGTTCGAATATTCGGAGTCAGATTCAGATTCGTTATGAAATGTTGGATTCAAATTTATGTTCGAATTTAGATTCGAATTCGGATTCGAACATGGATTCGAATTTGAATTCGAATTTTATAATATTTAATTATATATAATTTTCAAATATAATTAGATTTAATATTTAATTACATATATTAAATTTATTTAACTATATATTTTACTATTCATGAACTATTCATGAATCCTTCGAATAGGAATAAAATTATTCGGATTCGGAAACTATTCGAATTCGAAAAATACGAATTTTAATCGAATCTTCACAAATCGAATCCTGAATTATTCACGGAATATACTATTTGTGAACAGTCCTACTTGCGATTTGATGTCAGGCCTGGGCAGAAATTGGATATCAAATTCGCATTGCTCCACAACCCACTTTCGGATACTTCCAGCTTTTGAAGGATCGTGCAGAGCGGCGGTTGGGTAACCACCTTGATAGTGTAGGTTATAAAATATGGCCTGAGTTTTCCAGCGAAAAACACCAGGGACAAGGCTGTCTAAGCCATGGGGTATCTAGTTTTGGTGTCAGATATGACCTTACCGAGATAGTACACCGTACGCTGGACCCGTCCTTCCCCTTTAACCAAAATTGAATTGAGAGCGTGTGGCGATACAACTAGGTACTAACACATGCCTTCCTCGACGACATGTGTTAATTTGGGTGAGAGACCAAATATTAATTTGGATGCTCGAAGGCAGCTTGACACTCATTCGTCCACTGAAACCCAATGTTACGAGCCCCATGGAGAGCTTTGAAGAATGAGAGGTACTTGTCCCCTGTCTGGGCTAGAAAGAGGGAGAGTGTGGATATTCTTTCATTGAGACGCTAAACTTTCTTGATGGTACGTGGGAGTGACATTCCCTCCAATGCCTTGATATTCTTGGGGTTGGCCTCATTTACCCACTACGTTACCATGAAACCCAAGAATTACCCTGATGTTACAGCAACACGCATTTGGAGGGATTTAGCCACATCTGGAAATGACGGAAGAGATGAAAGCACTCATCCAAGTTTACCACCATGTCATCGACATACACTTTCCATGGTCTATTTGATGAGATCCTTGAACACCTTATTCATCAGCCGCTAGTATGTAGCACAGACATTCTTAAGTCCAAACGACATCACTTTGTAAGAGCATATCCCCCTGGCTGTTCTGAAAGCGGTGTGCTCTTCGTTGGCGAGGTTCATCTGAATCTGGTTGTATCCTGAGTAGACATCCATGAAACTAAGGAGCTTGTGGCTGGCAATAGCATCCACATGCTGATCAATGTGAGAATGTGGGAATTTGTCTTTCAGACAAGTTTGATTAATTTTGTTGTAGTCGACACAAATTCACCACCTTCCTGAGGTTTTGTCCTCGGGGCTCCATGCAAACATGTCTTATTTTTTGCGGAGGAAGTCTATGTACTCCTCCCACTCTTTGAGGGATAGGAGTGAACTGATTTGCGCCGTAGAGACTGAATATCTTGCAATAAGTGAAACTTCAATGTGACCTTCAACCGACGCACCTTGTTGTAACGTGGTCTCGCCCCGAAGGTCAAATTTGTCGATGTGAAGGGTCATGCCCGCTCTTGGACGAGCTTGCCTTAGATAGTAAGTCTGTGCCACCTCTTGATCTCCCCAGACAGTGCCCATGATGATGGGGGTTATGAACTTCATTGCCAGGTGTGGAATCGAGGGGACCGATCTGAACGCGGCCTGGAGAGGTCTGCCAAAGATGTCGTTGTAAACGTTGTTGAAGTCTACGACCACAAACTAAAATAATGTGAGTTGCTTGTCTCGGAAACTCCCCCAGTTGTAACATGGAAAGTGATCATACCCCCACACAGGAACATGATGGTTTTCAAATCTGTATATCAGCCTACCCGCCGGTTGAGGCTTTTAACGGTGATTTTCATGTTCTTGAGTGTGGATATGAATAGAATGTCAACTGAGCTTCCATTGTCCACAAGAACTCTTTTGACGTGGAAGCAGGGATCTATGATCCCTGTGCTAATGATGAGAAGTTCTTGGTGGGGAAGCCATATCCCCCTTAAGCCTTCGTCCTCAAAGTGGATTGTGATCTCTATATGTGCCTTCTTATCTACATTGCCCTCCTCGTGTCAAGCGATAGAGAGGACTTGAGTAGAGAGGACACCGGGGAGGGGGGGCGATGGTCTCCACCTCTCCTTTTATGGTTCTGCCCCCCCCCCCCCCCCAATATATCCTAACGTGTAAGATACCCCTCCTCCTTACCAGAGAGTTCCCAGATCTTATGCTCATAACCGCAGTCTTACGGTGACCCCAACTCATGGGTTAGCTGTCACCGCTCAACGCCGATCCTGCTGGCTAAATCGATCATACCACATGCCAACTTGCAAGAAGTAATGAGTACAAATAAGACAAGTCGACAATCACAACACATATATATATAAATAAGAGGAGTGCAAATAGTCCACAATGAGTACAAACTAAGAGAGTGCAAGGGCTTAAGCCCGGTACAGATCCAAAAGTAAATAATAAGAGTAAATCACACTCTCACTCTACACTATGCGGAAGCAACACAAAATACTCTGCAACCTATCACCATGTGGAAGTAGTGATGCGTGGCATCTGCTCCTCAATGTCAACCGTCTCGTTCCGCCTGACGAACTGCAGCTCCTGCTCCTCGATCTCCGGGTGTTACGGATATATCCGACCGTTAGTTAAAAAGACTAAGCCATTTTATCCTCGCCTCCCCCCACGACTCCTAGGTACTGAGCGGGAGGATGAAGCGGAGGACTATAAGGGGTAAAAGAAGGTATAAGTGATATGTAGTATACTAACAGTATAATGAATGAGCGAGCAGCAAGAATATTAGTAAATAGAACAACAGTAGTAGGTAAATAACGAGCAGTAAGTAAGTAAAAACATCGCAAGTGAAGTAATAAGGAAGACTATCACACTATCATCTAGAGTACCTTAACTTATATGAATGCCCGTAGAAACTTATAAGTTAAGATTTCCGGAATTATAACTTATCATATAAAAGATCCCATACTAATTTATATGATAAGGGTCCGCAATCGAATATGTCATTATGATGTTATGAATGTTATGATATGCTATGTTATGTTCATACAGTGCAACTCACTCACACGACTCTGCGCGCACAGACCTTTAGTTCCCGCTTTTCAGAGGTAGCAAACCTCTCAGGTACTTCCGTCGTGGCAACGGAATCAGTGGATCGGGCACTCCACTTCTAGGTGGGTATACACACTACCATACCTAGACCTTACGTACGCTGTTGTACACGTCCTAGGTGCACTTCTGTGAGCCTTTGCGTACTCTTGTTGGCATCCCGCCAGACTTTTATGGTCGGGGGTGGGTTATTAGGGATTGTCTGCTAGACCGCAATAAAGTAACCTACTGACCCTCTAACTCACCACACCTCGCCAAGGTCAACATACCGCCATTGGTGTGGCAAATGGGCACGTACCGAAGACCTGCCACTAATTTATGCACATGCAAGATTTATCACCTCACCTGAGCCTTCAGCTCGCAGGACTAACTACTCTTGAACCGGTCCGTCCTCTCTAATAGGATGAGGTTTACTTTTCTCAACTCATCTCATTTATGGTTACTCTTGTTTGTTATTTAGGCGATCATACAATTTAAGGTGAATTCTGGACTTCCGGAGGTCTACCCGATGAAGGGCTCACAACGGTACTAGATGATATTCTGGGGTGACATCCCAGACCTTCCTTTCTCAGAATATTTACTTTTGTTGGTAACTACCCTTCTTAAGGCTACCCTCATGGTTGCTCTAGATTACTTAAGTATGACTTAGACTTCTTTTAGGTAACTTGACGACCTCTCGATGATGAGTGGTGCAAATTCTTTGACGCTCACCGATATGTTCATCACTAACCTTGAGTGCATCATGATCACCTTAACACTCTAAGTGTCACTATATGTAACTCCCAAGGACACATCAATTGCTCACCGAGGCGTGCTTCTCGTTTACTATTCCATATAGGGTAGAAGTTCTCCAATTAGACTATAACTTGTGTGGACTGTTGTTATGTATACCCTAGTATTGTGTTCCAAATTTCATTTCATTCTTACATGTTCTGGCTAGCCTAAACACTACCCAAAGTTTCTGTTATCCGCAGACCAACTCAACATTGAACTAGATTGATCTCTATGATATGTATTTCACTAAAACTTGTCCAAATGCCCTAAACTTTTTACCATAGATTAATCATGACCTAATTATAAGATGGTCAGAAATTCATAATTTTCCAATTTATTTTAGCTATTTATAAAAATACTTTAATGTCAATGTACCCCTCACTTTACACATGATGTACAACTTTCTGAAGTGAAAATGCTCCAAATAAATTATCAGCGACATTTAATGTATAATCATGATGGCTAACTGGATTTCAAAATTTTACATAATGATTATGACCACCATTTAAATATTTAAACATTTATGGCAATTGGAGATATTACACAATAAGTACCAAAATAATTGATTTCAAAATTCTACAAAAAATACCATAGACTTATAATGATCAAAATACAATCTAGCCAAATTTTTTCAGATAATATTGACCATACAAATTCCATTAATACATAAGTGTGACAAATGACATTTTTGATAATTTTTAGTGTGAATGACTTCCAAAAATTCTACCAAAAATTCCAAAGGTTTATAACTAGATCTCAAATGTTTTTCCAGAGTTTCAAAAAATTTCAACTCTTTTTCCTGAATAAAATTTCAATTATTTTAAAATGTGACAAATGATGATATTGATAATATTTAAGGAATAAATCTCTAAAATTTCTACAAAAATTTTCAGGGGTTCCCATTGATATTACAAATGATTCCTCAGATTTTCACTATTTTTCAAAATGTTTTTACCACAAACATTTCATTAATACTTGAAGGTGATATATTTCAAATAAATCAATTAATTAGGATTGTCCCAAAAATCCGAATTTCCACTAAGGTGATGCATTATGCCATAACAAAGATGTGGCCAAAATACCATAGGCTACTATCAAGCTATATGTGTGAAATACACAAATCTCCCTTTTTGGCTATTTGCACCCCATGACACATATCATGCAAAGACATGAAGTGGAATACCCCAACCTGCAATGGTCCAATTGCTCCCATATTTTAGCTAGGGTTAGTTAGTGACCTAATAAACATGTTACCCAAATTTGGGATTATTTGGAGTTATATAACTCCTTAAATGTCATTAATTTGATAAATCAAATAATGGACAAAACCATAGAGAAATATTTTCCTAAAAATCTGATTTTTGGACATAAGCTAGTACTATGGGACATGCATGCATGACCCATGTTTTAGCTCCATTGGACTTACCATTTAGAAGATATACACAATCTAATTTCTGATTTACACTACGACTAGTCTCACTGAAAATGATGCTAAGGGTGCTACATTGCTCCAAATGAGCTAATTCAAGTTCCTAATTAAAGTAGACACATGCATCTACAATAGTTATCTCGGGTTACTTTTCATGAAATGGCCTCCAAATAGCCTAAATATTTATTCTAAAATCTGAGTATAGTGTGATAAATAATTTCATTTAAATTAATCATGACCTGCATATAACCATCATCCCTGAAATAAGTGGCCCTGATTTCGTCTCCTACCTCCAGGCAACGGTCAGAATTCATCACAGTTGGGCCAAATTCCAACTCCATTTCCCGGCCACCTGAGGGCCACCACTGCCGGCCACCACCACCACCTTCATTAAGGTGGTGGCTATCGATTGACGGCGACACGGCCACCGGAGAAGGAGTCTCCGGCGAACCCGAGCGGGGTGTAAAGCTCAGAGAAATATCACTCATCTCACATGGATCGTGGCTCAATTGAGCCCGATTTCTCGACCTAATGAGCTAGAAAGCTAGCACAAAGGGAGGGGAGGAGAAACAAACCTCAATAGTGGCTCGGCGGCGGGTGCTCCGACGGTTGGCCATGGATCTCTCCGTCTTTGGCGAGCTCGCTCGATCTGTGAATTCTCCACCGTTTCCTCTGCTCCAATAGGCTGGCTCGACTGCTAAGGGCCTTCTGAAGCTAATGGGATGATCAATTTGAGGTGGTGATGGCTGTAAAGAAGAGATGGAGTGTGTGTGTGGGGGGAGGGGTGTCTCGACCATGGCTTGTACAGTTTTCCCTCAGTAGCTGGGCGGCTGCCATGCCCTAAAAATACTGTTCATGGGCTAGGGAATTCGTCTATAGGCTTGGGTAGAGGTGGCAAGGGCCATGTATCTCCATTACACCCAAAAGTGCTTTTCTCCTTAAGGGAAAATGCCAATTTTGCCCCCAAGCACCTTCTCTCTCTCTAATTTCAGATGTGGGGTGCCAATAGGCTGGTTTCATGTTGTTTAGGCATTGGGGTGGGGCCTTGGTTCATTTGAATTTCATTTGGTCTTTGATTTCTCCCTTTAAGGCCTTATGTTGACCATGGTTGACTTTTGAGTTGACTTGGTCAAAATGATGAGTGGGTTAGCCCCATATGATGGTCATCGGTCATATGACCTTACCCAAAGTGTATGGGACCATGATGTGGCTCCAATTATGTTAATTGATTCATATGGTGTGAGTTTGACCTAATTTAGCCTAAGGTTGGCATTGGTCAAATTGAAGGGATTGGTTGACCACAAGATGCGGCTTTTGGGTCCATTAGATTTCTAATGTGGTTATAGGGTTAGGGGTTGTGTCAATTTGCTAAATTGAAGGCCAATTGGTCCTTGATTGGGTTGATTTGGGCTATGTTAACTAAAAGTTGACTTTGGTCAAATTTAAGGGATTGGTTGACCATATGATGAGGCTTTTGGGTCCATTAGATTCCTAATGTGGTTATAGGGTTAGGGGTTAAGTCAATTTGCTAAATTGAAGGCCAATTGGTCCTTGATTGGGTTGATTTGGGCTATGTTGACTAAAAGTTGACTTTAGTCAAATTGAAGGGATTGGTTGACCAAATGATGGGGATTTTGGGTCCATTAGATTCCTAATGTGGTTATATGGTTAGAGGTTAAGTCAATTTACTAAATTGAAGGCCAATTGGTCCTTGATTGGGTTGATTTAGGCTATGCTGACTAAAAGTTGACTTTGGTTAATACCTTGAAATTGGGTGAGATCAATTAGTTATTATTGACCTAATAACCTTCCTTAGTGGTTAGGGTAACCTAGGTAAGGTCAATTTGAGGTATTGAAGGTCGATTGAATTTAATTGTGTTGAATAGGGTTATGTTGACCTAGGTTTGACTTTGGTCAATTTGGCCTATTTGTTTGACCAATTGTTGGCGTTCTTGGTCAAATGAGCCTCCCTTAGGGTTAGGAACATAGTGGTGAGGTCCATTAAGGTTTGTGAGTTCAATTTGGTTAATTTGACCTATGTTGACTTTTGCCCAATGGTGAGCACTAGGTGAGCTCACCCCCCACTTAGTGAACCCCAAGGTCATCCCCTTACCTCTACTCACCCTTCTTCCTTCATGTTATGTCCTAACATCTTTATGGAGTCTAGTAGAATTAGGGATGTTACATAACGCACTGGAGGCTGGTCGGTGTGCTGCTGATAGGACTCGCCCTGCCAACGATACGAAACTTTCTTCTTGCCATTGTTGTTAGTCGGGAGCACTTGCGTAGAATAAACACTATTTTCCGGATCACTTTGAAGGATTGGGAACACCTCTTCACATAAACAGTACCAAACTATTGAGGGTCTCTTAGCGCTCTCCCGGATCAGATGAATTAGACTGTCTTAGCTCAAGAGTGAGTCAAACACGCAAGCAGTCAAAAGGAAAACCAACAGCAGTAACATCAAGACGTTTTATGTGGAAAAACATGAAAAGAGAAAAAACCACGGGGTTGGATCGATGCCGACCAAATCCACTAGTTGCAGATAGTTACAAGTTGAAAGGTAGTGTATGATGCTAAAAATTACTCTAGGGGGGTGAATAAAGCATTTAAATTTTCTTCTTAGATTTTAATCATTCATATCACATGCACATATTATATTGTTTATTAATTATAATACTGCAGAAAAGTAATCAAGAGAAACTAACAAAATAATTAAGAGATATGTAATCCATAAGACATAATATTTTTATAGAGGTTCCCGAAGTTTGGGTATGTCCCCTCTTCTACCCCTTGGTAGGATATCCACTATAGACAGTGATGAGTTTTTTGATAAGGAGACTCTTAGAACCAATTGTAATTGAATCTTTTGATAAAGAGATTCAAAGACCCACAAGAGATTTTGATAAAGTCTCTCAAAACGATAGCTTGTTGATAAGGTGGCTAAACCAAACAAGAATCATTTTAATAAGGTGGATTAAAACCAAACAAAGAATCCTTTTGATAAGGTAGATTAAAACCAAACGAAGAGCCTTTTGATAAGGTCGACTCAAAACTACCCTTAGATCCTTTTGATAAGGTAGATTAAAAAATCATTGAATCTGTTGAAGAGTGATTCTTAGAACTATGTCAGAATTAAAGTTGGAGTTGAAAGAGAATGGATGTAGAAATCTATCTTCCACTATTGTTGTACTCTTCAACAATCTCCGAGGACTTGGTTCTTTAAGCACTGTGTGGATAGATAAAAGTAGTTGTAGACTTTTCTTGATTGATCAGATTCAATAGGCAAAAAGTTGAATCTGAATCCTCTTGCAATTTCTTCTATATGAACAGTGTTTTGATTGAGAGAAGATGATACTTGATGACTGTTGTTCGTCTCCTTCAAACTTGCAGAGAGGAGGGAAGAAGAAAGAGTTACATTAGAAAGAGAGAGCAAGAGAGAGAGAGAGAGAGAGAGAGAGAGAGAGAGAGAGTGATCTCATCTTTTCTTTTGCACAATCACTTTGCTATATTCTATCTCTATTATCTCAGAATATGAATGTTCATATATAGATACAGATCGTCGACAATGATCGCTTGCTAGATTTGCTTTAAAGAGAATAATAGTTTTCCATACTCAGATATCAACAACTATAATCATACTTAATTTATTGGCTTGATCTGTTTGTACTCAATTCGAATTTGCTCTGTATGGATGTCGACTCAAGACTTCTTGAGCTCTGACTTGAAAGTAAAAGTATATTGAGATGAAGTAAACAAGAGGACATCTCAATATATATTTGCGCTCTGACTTCTGTAGAACTCAAGCTCTGAGTATTAGTCAAGACATAATTCTGAACTTCTCAACGTCCGTTGACATTTGTTTTTATTACTTGTAGACGTACACCAACATCTTAAAGTAAAATTTTTTAGTTAGCCATACTCTAGATCTCCCAAGGCTTAAGTTCATATCTTTGCCATTCTGAATGACTTTGAAGTCCATGTTATATACAATATGTCATTTATACAAAAAAGAGAACTTCTTATATCACTTTGATAATCCTATGTAGCAAATCATGAAGAGATATTTCCCAACACAAGTGTTCAAATTTTTAGGAGGGTAACAGACCATTGCTCTGTTTATAAGTTCTCGAAAGAAAATAAGTACTATTTTCACCTGGGCTCGCAGTAGCGGCTTCTGGATCAGTCTCTGGAGTGGGAGCTGCAACGAGCAGAGTGAACATTGAGCGGGAGAGCAAGCAGAGTGCCAAATCTTCGTTGAAAAACTTCAGAGCTCTCTCTTCTCTCTTTGATTGCGTCTCTTCAAATGAAAGTTTGGGGTTTCTCGAGGGTGCGTCAATAATTGTGTCTTCTTAGAATTTGAACTGAAGAATGAGGATGCGCGATTTTCAAAAAATGACGATCATGCCCCCCAGGCGGTTCGGGCAAGTTTGTCGACGAGGACGAAGGTGGCGACGGAGGTCAATGACGACAAGAGGCGGCGGGAGGCTGAGGCAAGTTGTCGGCGTGCGCAGGGCGGGGGGAGGGGGGTGTGCGCGCGAGGAGAGCACGCTCCCACCCGCAAATGGCGTGCGTACTGGTCGTGTGCGACCCCCGAGCGTGCTCATTATGCTTGGTTCGGTTTCGTCGTGCGTCCGGCTTGCAAGCGTTCTCACTTGGTCGTGTAGCCCACCGCGATCCGATTGGGGCCATAATTTTGACAATGTCGGCTTGACCCGGATGAATTTTAGGAGAACCACGTCAAAAATATTATGAAGACTAATTAAAAAAATTCAAGTATAAAAAATTATCAATTATTAGAAATAATTATATGACATTGATTTAATGTGCACATATTTTTGTTATATTTGTCGTTTCATTTTTTTGAATTTTTTGTACAAAATAATTCCTGCACCGCCACGAAGCACATCCACAATACAGGGCCTGTTTGGGAAGACTTGTTAGTTCCTTTTCGTTTTCTGAAAAACGCCACCGCACCTACAAAACCGTTTGATTGTCTACCGGTGGGAAAAGCTACCGCGAAAAACTCATTTTCTCCTCTTTTTGAAAAGTCACTTGGCCCCTACTTTTCAACCTTTTCGAAAAGCACTTCCTCAACCCGATACAAGGTTAGCGAATTTTCCGCCCGAGCGCAAATTTTTCTCCAGTGCGAACATTTTTCTGCCCAGCGCGAGCATATCTTCGCCGATGGGCGCATTTTAGGTCCGGACGCGAATTTTTCGTCCGGTCGCGTATTTTTTTCCCGGTCGCACATTCTTCGCCCGGGCGCGCATTGTTTCGCACGGGCGCACATTTTTTGCCCGGGCGCATTTTTCGCTCGGGCGCGCATTTTTCATGTGAGCGCACAATTTTTGCGCGGGCACGCATTTTTCGCCCGGGCGCACATTTTTCGCCCTGCGCGCATTTTTCGCCCGGACTCACATTTTTTTGCTGGGGTGCGCATTTTTCGCGTGGGCGCATATTTTTCGCGCGGACGTAGATTTTTTGCCCGACGCGCATTTTTTCGCCCCGAACGCGTATTTTTTGCCCCGGGCGCGTATTTTTTGCTCGTGTTCTCATTTTTCGTCGGTGCACGCATTTTTCTTCCGTACGCATTTTTTTCGTCGGGAGCGCATTTTTCGCCCGGGCTTGCGTTTTTTTGCCCGGGCGCGTATTTTCGTCCGGACGCGCATTTTTGTCCGGACGCGCATTTTTCGCACGGGCGCGCATTTTTTCCCCCGGGCGCTCTTTTTCTCCTGGGCGCAAAAAGCGCGTTCGGCTGAAAATGCGCGCCCGGACAAAAAATGCGCGCCGGGGCGAAAAATGAGCACCCGGACGAAAAAATACGTGCCCGGGCGAAAAATGCGCGTCCAGGCAAATAAATACGAGCCCGAGTGAAAAATGGACGTTCGGGTGAAAAATGCGCGCTCATGCGAAAAATACCCGCCCGAGCGAAAAATGCGCGCACCGGTGAAAAATGAGAGATAGGGCGAAAAATGCGTGCCCGGGGTGAAAAATGCGCGCCCTGGACAAAAATGCGTACCCCGGAGAAAAATGCGTGCCCGGGAGAAAAATGCTCGCCCGAGTGAAATACGCGCGCCCGGGCGTAATATGCTCGCCCGTGCGAAAATTGCACGTCCGGGTACAAAATTTGCGCTCGCGCGCTCATTTTCCCCCGGGGGCGCAATTTTCTGCCCGGGCTTGCATTTTTATAAAAAAGTCACCGCAAGGGAGGTTTGTCAAATAGTTTATCAAATGCTTCTCATTTTTTAAAATCTCTGCAAAAGGAGTTCACCCCAAAAGATCTCTTTTTGCAATAGACATTTTCAAAAATCACCTTTTTTCTACCATCATTTTGCCACCACTCGTTCTTTCTGAAAAGCCCTCCCAAACAGGCCCATATTTAGGCTATGTTTGGTACGGTGGTGACGGTCATGATCGTGGTGGTAAAACCCTCATTCATGAACGCCCACCTAAAAAACTTTATTCATTCGAACATAAAAGTGGATGAAGTTCATTAGGTGTCCGTTCACGAATGACGATTTTGTCACCGTTCACGACCCCCACCGTCGTGCCAAACTGCGCCACATTATTCTCTATCCCTCTTTATATTTTACATTATATTTATATTTGTTTTTCCCTTTGTTCAACATTATCTTATTATATTATTCCATTTTACTATGCAATTAAATCAAGTTTATTTGATGATTTTAATTAAGTAAATCGTATAATAAGCATCTCATTTATTAATTATAATTTATAATATTTACCTACGCAATCGTATACAATATTACTATAAGTATTCTTCTCAAAAACAAAATATAAATACCCAAAAATAATAATAATAATATATATTTTTTTAAATCAAAAAGTAATAACTAATAAGGCGAATAGTTTCTCCCTCCTCGCCCGTACTTGAGCTGGTGGGTCATCGTGAAAACACAGCCGTCCGTACAGCTAAGCAGCAATGGCGGAATTCTGGGCTCCTTTCGAACTAATGGGCATTCTGATGAACGCCACTGGAATTATAATATAAAGTTAATGCTTCGAATCTCTGCGGCGGTCGTCGGGATTGGAAATCGAGACCACCATCTCATCAAAATACGTTAATTCAGAGAATATAAAATAATAATAAAATAAATACTTTTTTTTTCCATCTTTTTTCTTGTACGGACGCCACAAAGGCCTGTTGTTCAGCTCCTCGGCGAGATTATTAAAAGTAAAGCTTGACTGTAAATGAGACCGTTATTTAACATTTTTTTATTGTCACCTTAATTAACTGAATTTATTGCTAGCAGCTCAAGCTAAGAACGATGGAAGAGCTAGTTGCAGCAAGCAAAATAAAAACACCGAAACCTAGAAATAAGTGTTGGGCATCATAGGGGGCGGCGGGAGGTGGGGTAGCCGCGCTTTTCGCCGGTGAGTTGGGGGTTTCTCGTTGGTGCGTCAAAGTTGCCTACACTTTGGCCGCAATAGGCTGGGACACAAATTCGATCGCGTGCATCTTCATTTTGTATATGTGCTAGAAGCATGAGTCACTTGTGGGACGGCGACGTCCTTTTTCGATGTATTGTTCCAACCAGCGGTGGAACTGTGATTTAAACTCAGCCAGGGTACCGAGCAAAAAGCAGTAGCGTGATTAAGTTTTTCACAAGCAAGTAGAGTTGATCGTTGAAGCTCAAGAGAATCAGAAGTGCACATAGTTAAAAAAGAGTTGATAACAATATTTTTAAGGTGAAAAACTTCAAATAGGGACCCCAGAGGTTCAATTAGCACCAAATGAGTGCACCAATTCACCTTGGGGACAAGGTAGAACCCTTAAGTGGGTAAAATGTGCACTTTGCCATTTTTGATCAAATCAAACCCAATTGATCCAGTTCTTGATGAATTGAGCTAATCATCTCATTCCTCGTGACCTAACTTAACCAACCAACCCATTGACACCCAATGAGTGCACCAACTCATGTTGGAGACAAGGTAAAACCCTTGAAGGGGTAAAATGCGCACTTAGCAATTTTTAACCAAATCAAACCCAATTGACCTCACTCTTGACCAATTGAGCTAGCCACACCATGCCTCATGACCTAAGCTAGCTAACCTTCAAAAGGTTGACTTTGGCCAATATTAGTCAACCAAAAATAATCATGGTCAAACCATAGTTTACTTAAGGCCAAAACCTTCTTTTAAAACACATTAACCATATACTAACTCAAAGCCCCTTAAATCAAGTCCTAACCTCACCTTGACTCAAATCCTATGACCAATTTCAAATGAGCCTTGATTAGGCTAAGTGAACCAAGACAAATGGTCAAATTGTTGAAACCGTCAACCGGCCCAACGAGGAGTTCGGACCCCCAGGAGGGGGGGGGTGAACTATCACCTACTGATCCCGCGGAGGAACTTGACCGAAGAGTTAGAATTAGACACCGACCCTTGGCTACAACGTGGAGGTCCCACCATACACCCGAAAGATCTTAGAGTGCTTCCCCTCCCAAGACAAAGCTGAAGTCGGGCACCTTGGAGAGCCTGAGAAGCTAACCAAAGATGTCCTAAGGAGGAAGAAGCAAAAAATTGGGATCCCTCCAAAGGTGCTCTTCATGGTCTATATATAATTTTTCTCTTCTGGTCTGCTAATAGCGTAACTCCGTTTTTTGGTTTTGCTAAACGCACCCAAACTGGTCTACTAACAGTCAAACTCCGCTGTTCTGAAGGGCTATTGCCAGTCCACAAAGGATATCTCGGTAAATTCACCTCTAGACCCACTGGGCGAGTGGTCCGTGAAGACACCACTCACCACACTTCCCGTGAGTCGGGTTCGTGAGATCTTACTAGGCAAGTGGTCCGTGAAGACTCCACTCGCCAGATCCTTGGCCTCCCAGGCGAGTGGGGTTCCGCCCCTCATTCGCCTGGCGGCCCGCACATTCGCACTCCTGGGAGGGTGAGTGCTTGATGAGCGAAGATTACGCTCCCCCCATCTACTAGCCTGAGTCACTTACGCAGACCGGTGAGCCCCGCTCGCCTATCCATTGCTAAGCGCACCCCAAAGCGGTGAGCTCCCACTAGCATCGCCCTCGCACTCTGCTCCTCGCAAGGAGGTGAGTCTGGCTCACCCCGCCCCCGCGACCCGCTCGTCGCGAGGCGGCGAGCCCTCGCTCGCTTCGCCTATACCCGACTCTCAAATTACCCCTCCACGAATACGGGCTTGTACACAATCCTCACTCTTTGCAAGATTATCCTAAGCTCGTAAAGAAACGTCCAACCCTTGGTGTTTGTCGGCGTTTGCTGATCTGGCAGGAATCTTTTGGTGGGCCCCATCCCCAACGCTATAAATACCACCAATCATGGGCGATGTGTAACCCCTCGACCCCTTCGCCTTCTTTCGCCATCTACCACTGTAGCTACCAAAATGCCTCTTTCAGAAGAAACCCAAGCTCGCCTGAACGCGTCGCAGGTGACCAAAAGGTCACATTGTTGAGCTCGCGCCTTGGATCGACCGACGGGCCCCTGCGGCTCTCCCAAAGCTCATAAGAGCGAAGACGGTCATGCGACATCCAGGGGAAGATGGGTCCTCACCCCCGGATCCGTCACCCGACACTGGGCTCGCCTAATAGGTATTCAAACTAATTGATCATGACCTCCCATGAAAATAGGCTAACATCATTCTCTTGCTCGCATGACCCGCTTCTCGAGGGAGTTTCCACGGGCGAGGTACTGATGGGTGATCGCCCTCCATCCCGTGGGAGGGCCGGTTCGGCGGCCATTGATGCGGACCCCGCCACCCTCACGCCTCCTCTCCATGACCTGGTGAGCTGCCTTCCTTCATCCCTGCTAACTGGATTCCTTCATCCATTGACTTTCCTGCGATGTCGCCTCTTCCAGAGACCCTCCTCGCGACCCCCTGGAAGCGCACCACTCCAATGGGCTCGCCGGCTCCACTGGGCGAGATCATCCTCACCCTAGGATTTGGTCTCCGAGGCCAAAAGAGCCCTGGCAGATCGCTACCTGCCACCTTCCGGATCGCTAGCATCACGTCGTACCCCATGGCTTGGGGAAATCTGTCACACATACCTACACTGAGGCCTTCCAGGGATAGCCGAGCTCCTCTCGCCAGCATCCCGGCAAAGCGACCACAAGCTCGCCAATTTGGTTAACACTAGCGATCATTTGTATCTTGCTTTTGCTGTCTGATTTCTATTTTACAGGTGTCCGCTGCAAGACCCCCCACCCCACCCGGAACACAAGACACGGTCGGGGGGAGTTCTATGCCTAGAACAGCCGCCTTGTGGTAACGTCAGCACATGGGCTAACATGTATCCCCAAGACGTCTATTCTGCCGGCTAAACCAATATCATCATGCCAACCCATCAATAGTAGAAAACAATAGAAGCCATAGATCCACAATAAGTAAAAGTGTCCCAACAATATATACAAAAAAGACAGGTAACTATAAAAGCTCCTGCAAAATATCAGAGTATAGAATTGCCTCAAGGGATACATCTCAAGCTCTCACTCACATCGGTCACTGACGGAAGGGAAGGTATTGTAGTCTCAGGCCCTGTTGCCCTGACCTGGCTGTCCTCCTGCGTCGTGTGTTGCTGCTCCACTTACCGCTGGATGTCCTCCTATGAATATAGTGACATAGCAACCGTTAGTCATAAAGACTAAGTGACTTCACATCCTCTCCCCCGACGACTCTTAGGCACCGGGCGGATAGAAAGAGGGATAACGCTGCAATATAATCAGTATATACTATACAATATGTGGCAAGGTAGACCGTAATCATAGCAGATATATCAAGAGTTTAAGAGCACATTTATTCTAGAAGTATAGTCAGCAACAAAGTATAAAAAGAGTAGCGTAGGTAAAGAACTGAATTAAACTTAACTTATAAAGATGCCCATATAAGTTAATAAGTTAAGGGTCTTCCACAATATTAAGTAACTCATCATATAAAGGTGCACATATAAGTTTATATGATAAGGATCTTTATGTGGTGCAATGTAATGCAATGCAATGTATGTATGAAGACTCACCCATGATGTACTCACGCACTCTAATTTGCTATTACGACATAGACTTGTACTTCCACTTTTTGAGGGTAGCTAACCTCTTAGGCATCACCCGTCGTGGCCAGACAGTGACAGTGGATCAGGCTATCCATTACTAGGTGGGTATGCACACTACCAGACCTATGCCTTACGTACGCATCAACGCTAAAAACACAACAATGGAGCACCTGCATACTGGACATGGAACGGGTCTTGGGAAGTAGACACCAAGAGCCCAGCCCAACCGGTCAATGACACGGAAGGGGTCTTTGGAAGAAAACACAAAGAGCCCAGACAACCGGCCAAGATCTATCTGCCAGCTCCCATCGGTGTGACGACTGGCGAGCTCGTAGATCTGCCACATGCAATCCTCAACACAAGATCATAACTATCATGTGCCAGCACCCACATTAGCCGTATAACCCAAGTACCCAAGGGATCCAACGGAGTCTCTTTCTTTTCCAACATACCCGTGCTTTTAAGCACGCAAGGGCTTCCACCGAGTCCCTTTCCGTCGTACCCTAGGATGTCAACGCATCCAAATTATTAGGCTGAGGCCTTATTATTATCTGGAAGGGGTTATCGTAACTCTAAGCAGTGGTTATACGAATCATGGGTTTTTCACCCCCACGATCATATGGATTACATGTGTATCCAATAATCACGAAGAGTTCGCCAACATCATAAAAATTATTCGAATGTATTACCTGGACCATCCAATTGATATTTCCATCATAGCCCATGCTGGTTTACAATTTGGAACTTTTCCGCCTATTTCCACCTCAACTGATTTCGATTTACAATTTAAGCGATAAGATAATTCTCCACAAATATATATCCAAATCTCATAAAATATAACATGGCATATATGACAACATTAAGATCAAGTCTACCCATTTTCGTAGGTGTCAGATGATTAATCTAAGAGAAATCCAAGAACAACAAAATATGTACATTTTGCACAGCTTACGAAAAAAGAATTTCCCGGAGCTACAGACCACCAAAAATTAAGTGCCACCCCATTTAGAAAAGGCATTTCCAAGGGATACAACTTTCGTGTTGAGCCCAAGGTCCAGATCTGATCCTAAACTCTCTAAAATCATGTTTGAACCCAGCAGAGTAAATCTGGACAGCAAGCTGTCCTGTACATAAACCGAATCATATTCTGCCCATCCATTTTCGATTTCACTTTTCCAAAGCTACATAGCTCCCATGAAAGCCCCACAACCACTTGTTAGAAAGGTCTTTCCAAGGGATGCAACTTTCGTGTTGAGCGCAAGACCATAGCATGGCCGGATCATGACTAAAAATAGGTTTGAAGTTTGTTGCGTGCAGAAAACAGATTTCAATCCATGTTATAAAATCTGCACGGATCTCAAGACAGATGAACGACATCTGTTTATCTTCTTCCTCCAGCACACACATATAAAATCTCACCTCCTCTCCTCCAATACTCCCTCAATAGACCACCATTCTTCACGAAATCAGTTCCTACAACTTCGTGTTGAAGAGAGTACTTGATTGAAGATATTTTTTCGGCAAACGACGCCCTAGAACAGAAGTTCTAGCGTGTTATTTTCCTAGAAAACTCCATTAAACTCACCAAGTTCAAACTCTTTTGAGCCGACATCTCTCCTAAATCAGATCTAAGGATCAACCACCAAGGGAGAGGAGGCAGAAGTCACCTGATTTTCGACCATAGATCTCGTTTGTCTTCTTGGCGACATGGTGGCGGACGGTCAAGCTCCAAATCCTCATCTCATTCTTCCAAGGAGAAAGGGGCAGCTGGTTAGCTTCTTGTGGTGTGAGGAAGAGGAAGAAGAAGTTCAGAAATTTCTTTAGCTTACTTTTAACGGTGGCTTCCTGTCCAAGTCTAAGAAAGAATCTGATTTGACTTAAAATTAATGGGAAAGATAGTTCCTATGCTTTGGATTAGATAACACCGCCACATGTCGCTATACTATAGGACCATCTTCATTATAAGACATAAAATAACCTTTAAACAACCCAAAAGTCTCTTATCTGGATGACACAAATCCCAACACAACGAAACCATCGGAAAAACTCTGTATATGACCGATACTCAATGAATTCGTTGAGTGGACGAGTCCCACTCGACGAATCGTCGAGTCCCACTCGATAGGGTGCCCCGTCGAGTGGGACTCGACTCGACGGGGCTTCGAGTTCCACTCGACGGGGCGTCGAGTTCCACTCGACGGGGCGTCGAGTCCCACTCGACGGGGCGTCGAGTCCCACTCGACGGGGCGTCGAGTCCCACTCGACGGGGCGTCGAGTCCCACTCGACGGGGCGTCGAGTCCCACTCGACGGGGCGTCGAGTCCCACTCGACGGGGCGTCGAGTCCCACTCGACGGGGCGTCGAGTCCCACTCGACGGGGCGTCGAGTCCCACTCGACGGGGCGTCGAGTCCCACTCGACGGGGCGTCGAGTCCCACTCGACGGGGCGTCGAGTCCCACTCGACGGGGCGTCGAGTCCCACTCGACGGGGCGTCGAGTCCCACTCGACGGGGCGTCGAGTCCCACTCGACGGGGCGTCGAGTCCCACTCGACGGGGGCGTCGAGTCCCACTCGACGGGGCATCGAGATACAATAGATGGGGCTTCGAGTTCCACTCGACGGGGCGTCGAGTTCCACTCGACGGGGCGTCGAGTTCCACTCGACGGGGCGTCGAGTTCCACTCGACGGGGCGTCGAGTTCCACTCGACGGGGCTTCGAGTTCCACTCGACGGGGCTTCGAGTTCCACTCGACGGGGCTTCGAGTTCCACTCGACGGGGCGTCGAGTTCCAATCGACGGGGCGTCGAGTTCCACTCGACGGGAAGTCGAGTTCCACTCGACGGGGCGTCGAGTTCCACTCGACGGGGCGTCGAGTTCCACTCGACGGGGCGTCGAGTTCCACTCGACGGGGCGTCGAGTTCCACTCGACGGGGCGTCGAGTTCCACTCGACGGGGCGTCGAGTTCCACTCGACGGGGCGTCGAGTTCCACTCGACGGGGCGTCGAGTTCCACTCGACGGGGCGTCGAGTTCCACTCGACGGGGCGTCGAGTTCCACTCGACGGGGCGTCGAGTTCCACTCGACGGGGCGTCGAGTTCCACACGACGGGGCGTCGAGTTCCACTCGACGGGGGTCGAGTTCCACTCGACGGGGCGTCGAGTTCCACTCGACGGGGCGTCGAGTTCCACTCGACGGGGCGTCGAGTTCCACTCGACGGGGCGTCGAGTTCCACTCGACGGGGCGTCGAGTTCCACTCGACGGGGCGTCGAGTTCCACTCGACGGGGCGTCGAGTTCCACTCGACGGGGCGTCGAGTTCCACTCGACGGGGCGTCGAGTTCCACTCGACGGGGCGTCGAGTTCCACTCGACGAATCGTCGAGTCCACTCGACGAATCGTCGAGTCCACTCGACGAATCGTCGAGTCCACTCGACGAATCGTCGAGTTGGAGTCTGCTTGACAACTTCATCGAGCCTTTTGTCGCATCAGCATTTCCCGCTCAAGTGCATCCTGGCCGTCAGTGCACCCCGATCCTGAGTCAACTCACCAAGCATGTGTTCAAGTGGCCTAGCACGAATCAGGATGTTATATCCGCGAGATCGCCCCCACCGATCCTGACTACGGGGAAGAAGAGATGTCGCCCCCGCCTTCGCCGGACAAGATTGCTGATTTCCTGGGCGATCCCCGAGACACCAAGGTGATGAAGAGGCGGACCACCGAGGTGCTCCAGAAGTACGACCACATGATGCGGGACCTGTACAACCATGCGCGGGAGGACATGGCTCTGAGGAACGATGGCGCCGCCCTCGAGGATGAATATGCGCGGTTCCTTGTCGAGCTGCGGATGGATACTCGTGGCGAGGTCACCTCTCTGGGAGTGCATATCTCGAGAGCGGATGACCAGGTGCGCCTGCTGCAGCAGGAACTCCATGCCATCCACGCTTACCATTATCCTCGCGTGCCGCCGAGCTCGGGGGTGCGAGACCGAGGCCGATGGAGGTGGATCCAGTACTGATCCCGCTCGCGCTCGCGCCCACTTGTCGACCCTTGCAATGTATTTTCTATTATTATACTGAACAATCTGCGAACACTATTATAATCATTAACTTGGTACTTCTCGCCTGCCCTTGGGATTTTGCACTTATTTACTCGCGCTGTGATAATAGTGCTTGTGTCGCATTTGCTTGCTATTTCATTTTTTCTCTACGTTCCCGCACATAATTTAGATTAGGCTCGCCTTGCTTATAGCGTGCTTGCTTCGCTTGTTAGCATGTTCGCGCTGCCTTATTGTTGCGTGCGGGTGAGGAAGAGGGGTCGACTCGAGGATCGAGGCGTATCGCAATGAGATTCTGCTAACTGAACCTTTCGACACTTTGATTCCTTCCAGCCACTTCTGTTTTTCTATAAATAGATCTCATCATCATGCCCAACCACCGCATTTATCACTCTAGCCCTCTGCTTCCTTCATTTTCGAGACCTTGTGCCTCCCGTCTCTCATTCGCGCTCGTTTATTCAGCTCTTGCCGACTTTCAAATGGGTGCTGATGGTGGTGATGCTGAGGGCTGAGCCAAATGTGCTTGGACCATTTCAGATCACTCTTTCTTCAACTGCTCGCTCACTGACAGTGAGTTCCACGCTGTGGTCGCCAACTACATCTCGCCCAGGTTCTCTGCTCGCCAGCCAGCAAAGACCGAGGCTATCAATGACATTTTGCCAGGCGAGCTCGCCATTACCGCAACTCACTTTGATGCGGCAAGCAGATGCCCCTATGGCCGGAAGTTCATCAGGTACTTATTCGTTTTATGATATTTATTCTCGCGTTCGCGTAAGGCTTCTAACCTTGTGGTTGTGAGCTCGCCAGGTTCTCAAATACTTTGGTGTGATACCGGGCCAGATACCCCCCAACTCAATCGCCGTCGTGGTAGCCTTCGCCCTCTACCTGAGGGAGGAGCTGATCGAGTTCAGCTTGCTGGTCTTTCGCAAGCTCTTCTCCTTCCGGGCTTACAAGGATAAGACCGCCTATTTCGCGAGTCAGTATGCCAAGGTTTGCGAGATGGTAAATAAGAGCCGCTACTGGCTCCAGACGTTCATTTTTGTGAAGCGTCCCTTCGGTAACATCCCCTTCTTGCCTATCCAACATGACGAGGCGATCTACCGTCCTCCTACGCTCGGCGATCACGAAGTCGAGCTCTTCAAGTTCTTGGAGACGAAGAACTTCGAGGTCATCTACCTTCGACAAAATGTCGACTCGCTACTCCCCGTGCTGCCCGGAGCAGGATCGACTCCCGTTCGCTCCCTATTTTGTATTCTGCTTTTCTTCCGCTGGCTAATCTCTGGTTGTTATATCATTCGCATGGGAGAGGGACCTTCCACTCTACCCCCTTACGCGAGGGCCGATATTATCCTCTCTGGCCTCGCAATTGCTACCTCGACCGCCCCCGCTTGCTGGGATGCTCCCAGCACTTCCGCGCCCTTCGGCAAGAAGCGACCCACACCCGCAAGCTGCGGGGCGCCTACCTTGCCTCCGCCGCCCAAAAAGAAGAAAGCCTCCGCTCCGGCTAAGGAAAAAGAGGTCCTCGGGGACCTGCTAGGAGAGGACCCTTCGGCGAGCCTGCCTGCTGATAAAGAGACAAGCGAGGTTGCTGCAGAAGTCGCTGGTACGTTGTGCTTGCCGGCACTGGCGAGCCATCAAAACTTTGATCTCAGTGCAAAGCAGTGGGATGAGGCCGGCGAGCCCCTACTGCGCTAGGATCCGGAGGCCAACAGGGCTTCTGTGCCAACCCTCCTCCCCTTCTGGGTGGAGCAGGAGACCATTGGGGGTTAGGCC
Organism: Dactylorhiza incarnata; assembly: GCA_033032865.1. NCBI lineage: Eukaryota > Viridiplantae > Streptophyta > Magnoliopsida > Asparagales > Orchidaceae > Dactylorhiza > Dactylorhiza incarnata. The sequence continues at coordinate 8,699,681 of JAWHQI010000086.1, forward strand.
TTTGCCCTCTTCCTCGGGCTTTATGGCTGGGAGGCTGCTGCTGATTTTGATGAGCTGACAACCCGAGCGCTCGCTATTGAGAGCGCGCGAGCCCAACTTCGCACCCTGTAGCTCGCACATATGATGGGTTAGCGATGCTTCCGGCTAGAACGACACTCTAAAGAGCTTGAGCGCGAGCGAAATGATGTTATGGATGAGATCGCGAGCTTCAAGGAGAAGTAGAACATCTCAAATGGCCTCTTCGCCAGCCTCTAGGGCAGGATGGTAAGTTGTTGAAGAATTCATACCCCTAGCCTTGTTCTTCGCAACTTCTTTTGACTAACTCACCTTTTCTCTAGCAGGATGCCGAGACCGCTAGTCAACTTCTCGCCCGCACCTTCGAATTGGAGAAGGAGAACCTCGGACTGAAGGCCCAAAACAGCGAGCTGACCTGAGCCGTTCTTGTAAGACCCCCCTCCCCCACCTCCTCGCAGTGGCATGAATCAGACATACTCAGAGCGCGAGATGGAGGAAATGATGCAAAAGAACGAGATCACTGTGGCGAAGCATATCTTGCAAAACTTGTAGGGGGCAGACCTTCTGTCCGGCGAGGCGGCGCGACTGACAGCCGAGGAGGTGGTCCCGGAGCTGTTCTTACCGCTGTTAGAGTCTGACGACAGCAAGAGCGAGCGATCCGAGGACCAACCTTAGATTCTAATGTATTTTGATATTCTAATTTTTGGTTGGCGAGATCACTGCGACATTTGTAATAGAACCTTTTGATGGAATGAAATGAAATTTTACTTAGTTCTTTTTCTTTTGTCATACTTTTATTTTCGCCCAAGGACCGGTTGGCTATAACCTATCTTACCCTAGGTAAGGCCTCTAGCCACCCCATAGATCTAACCTAGACCTAGTCGCCACACACACCGCGGTGAATTCCCCCTAAGCTTCGCAAGGCCTAGTCGCCACACATAAGGCGGCGAAAAAACTCACAGAATCCTTCCCAGAATCCGATGTTCTCCCCAAAGATTTCTTCACACCAGTTACAAAAAGATAAAATAAAAGAGATTATAAAATAGAAATAATGTAAGAGAAACTCTCCAAGAAATTTTGAAGGTGAAGACGAAGGTGATGTGAAAGTCGGCGTTCTTGATGCGTCCGCCCTTAGTGTTGAATATGCGTTGTAAACCTTTGCCTACAAAATCTTCTTTTGATCTTCATGTTAGCCCAAAGGGAGTTCTCTCAATTTCTGGAGATGAGTCTCTCTCAAAAGAATCAGAGTTGTAGCTTTGATGGATGTGATAGCTCTCTCAAAAAAGGAGAGATTCAACCTTTAAATAGACTCCGGAAGTTACCGCCAGCGGTAGCATTACCACGTCGCGCTAGCGTATCGTGTCGTAACGCGCTCGACATTATGGAGAACGTGCTAACAACAACGGATCGTGCACTTACCACGTAGCAGTAAGATTTAATGCTCTGCGTTAGCTCCCGTCACTTCTTCACTGAGGAACCGCCTGCCGTCAGTCTTCTGTCGTCATCCCATATACCGCCAACGGTAGTTGTTACTGCTCTGCGGTAGCTCTAAATTCAGAGCTCCAACATGTCTCCCGTCATTTATTCGCGTTCAATGTATGCTTGTACCTCTATGACCTGCACACTATAAACACACAAAATTCAAGAACAAATACAATACGATTTTTGTTATTCTCAAACCAAGAGATGCAGAATATAGACTCCAACAATCTCCCCCATTTTGATAATAACAAATACCTAGATGAGAAATTAATGAGTTTAAGACTATTTGTGTTTATAGATACGTGTGGTAATAAGATATGCATGAATAATGGGTTTATAGCGTGATAGATTTGAAAGCAATAATGCATACTCTTCATATATGAGGTCCTCCCCCTATATAAGTGTTCTCTTATAGTTTACTCCCCTTAAATATCTATTTTACTAGATTTCTCAGTTTATTCTCCCCCTTTTGTTATTAACAAAAGTGGGTAGGGATGAGTGTATGTCTATTAAGATTGATTATGGATAACTTATTGGAAGTAGAGTCATGATCGACCAAAGAATAAAGTCTGCACCTCCAATATAATTACTCCCCATACATAGATGTTTCCTATGAAAGTTTTAATGTACTCCCCATAAATATTAGATTTATGCAATTTATGCTCCCCTTTTGGTAGTATCAAAAGAAGGTTTAGGTGAGTTTATGCAATAAGAATTTATATGTTCTATGTATAGAATAAAAATAGGATGCAATATAAAGCTTGATAAATACTACTTGTTGAAAAGAAAATTAGCATGATAGAGCATAAAGTAGTAAGTAACTCAACAAAAACTTATAAAGTAAGCATTCTTATTTTAAGATGCCACTTGTATTTTTTTAAAAATTGTCATGAATGAGCTCAAGTAGTAATTATAGCGGAAGAATATAATACACACTCTTTAAAATAGACATGATTTTAGAAGGTAAAAACATATAAAAGATAATGAGTTTTAAATTTTAAAAGTAGATATTTGAATTAAAGTTTCAAGAGATGTTATTTTGAAATAAAATTGCAAGCATAATTTGAAAGTATCAAGAAAAGATAGAAACTACAATGTAAGTTAATTTGCATTTTAAGTAAAAATAAACATTGTAGCGGTCATGCTTTGCTAGCTAGTGCATTTACTTAAGTTTATAGAGAATTGAGTAGATGTGCATTAGGATCCAATTCTCCGGAGTAGAAGTTTTTTGAGGGATAATGATGTGTACAAAATAGTGTTTTGATAAAGCATAGAAGTGAATCAATCAAAACACATGACATATATAATGAACTAACATAACATTAAAATACACAAATAATATTGCTTCCACAACATTTCAATGCACATAAATAAAGTGTACAACTACCAAGGTGCTCTGTACACACAAAGCTTATTACGACTTATCAGAGTGCAAAGTAGTGCTTGTGGGATCACTTTTATACTTTTTAACATTATTTTCATTTTTTGTGATTTGGTGTACTAATAGAAGTGGTGTATAAATTATTTGCTACAAGACACTTTACAATTCTTTCCAGGGTGCTCATCCTCACAATGCTCATTAAGATTTATTAGGAGGGTGAGTACTAGTGCTTGGTGGAGTTTTCCTTGTCATTTATTATTTATTTTTTAGTTTAGTGACTAACGACTGCGAATTCACTTATTTTGCAAACATAGCATTTTAATTTTAAACCACATTTCTCTAAAGAGTAAGTGCATGAATGACAAAGAATTGTAATAATCAATTCAATGTTGTGTAGGTAATCTATTTATGCATTTTAATTATTTATGTTATTACACTACACAATCATGCAACTATAAGATTGTAAACACTTGTAGATTATCAAAAATAAGTGAGTGAATAAATCATTATCAAACATAATACATTACTCATACTTAGAGGCATGCTAAGAGTTTCTACACAGATTTTCTACAATCAATTCATTGCACATAACAAGATGATGTTCAATGCATGACAAGTACAAAACAGTGTTTTTAAGAAACTTGAAAATTAAATTAAACATTGTATTTAATTTTTAATTGATATAATTGATCATCCTTGACAATGTCAATGAAAAACAATCAGTTTTTATAAATTTTTGAAGTTTTATACAAAACAATAAACACACAAAGGAAAAACACATTTTTATTCTTTGAAATTATTTTGTAATTTTGTATTTGATTTGTTTAAATATTCAAATTTAAATATTTTTCTGGAAAACAAAGAAGTATATTAAGATCACATTAGTATAATGATTTTCTATGCCAGAGAAAAATGCAAAAAGAACAGAATTATCGATTTTATGTTACCGCTGACGCTATTATTATCGCTCGGCGCTAGCAATAGAGAATTTTTCTTTTGCTTAGAAAACACGTGTTTTGATACTTTTTCATTTTGATTTTTCGTGATTCATATTTTCTAAGATAAGTGACATCAAGTACCGCAAAGGGTTTTGAATACTAATGAAAAATTGCAGATCAAGATTTTTGGCTTAAGGTGTCAAAATATTCCTTCAAAAATAAATACTTATGTTTTTCAAAATCACGAAGACCCAAATAGTATATAGTATGAAAAACACAAGATAGCATGTTTGCATAAAAATATGCATGATTGAAATGATCATAAAGAGTGAAATAATATTCATGCAATGCATATAATATAAGTATGTCTAAGATCAAGATACCCTAACTACATGTCTACACTCTAGTACCATACTAAGTGATGGATGAGCATGAGGAGCTGCACACATGCCATAGGTTGGGGTGTTAATCTCATATGCATACAAAAGACGACGCTCAACCTAGCACTCTTTCCCCTAGTGCCTCGCAAGGCTCTACTGGAACCCTTCCCGGTTAAGGATAAGATGTGACTTAAAAATTAGGTCTCTAATGCACGCAATCCTATGCCCTCGCTATTGTGAGACACACAATGCGGGTGAGTGATCATGAACATATGTACTAAGCATTTTAGCCTAAGGATTGATTCATACAACATGAGTTTGTTTGAGATTTAGAATAATTGTAAATCTAAAAACCGAACAATTATTATGAATATTAACTTTTAATTTTCTACTTTTAATTTAGCATGTTATTATATTGATAAACCTGACATATACACTAAATTGAGCATATTCTAAGAGACGATGCTAGGATAATGAATTTGGATGCAATGTTATGCTAAATATAATAAATATATATAATTGGTTTGCATGTATTCAATCATAGAGTTTTGAATTTTCATAGACCTAGAATGAAGTGACAATTTTATTTGATTTCATCTTGTTGATATCAAGTTAATTCTAAGGTCAAAATATAATGTGATACACACAAACAATAGTGATGATTAAAGTAGCAAAATAATTTTTCAAAAAATAATAATTAGAGAAATCAGAATTTTCAGGAAAATAGGCTACCGCCGGCATTAGTGATAATGCCTGGCGTTAGTAACGGAGTTACAATTTTTGATTTAAAACACAGGGTTTTTGAGGATTTTTTTTTATTCCGATTTTTCTTGATTATGATTTTTTATTATAAGGGCTATCATATACAGCAAAGAAAATAGACAAATAAACAATAAGTTGCACATTTTAACATTTTAGCCTAAGACCCCTAATAGGCCATTTAAATCCATCTTTGAAAGTAATTTCATTAGTCTTGATAATATCACTTAATAAATTTAGCATTCAATCAATAATGATATTATAAGACATTTATATGCAATGAATTTTACAAGGATATATAAAACCTAAAAAGAGAATAGATGTGTCGCTTGAAAATTATATGACTTTTTATTCAATTTCATTCAATTTGATTTGTTAAACATTAGGCTTAATTTATGTAAGTCATATCTCATGATATATAAAGTGACCATAGCGTGTTGCCTCAAAAATAAAAATAAACAAAAGATAAGAAAAAGAAATTAAACATATCATGAAGTAGAGTATTGATATTTCATTTTTAATTGTTTCTACTTCATGCAAATGACTGGATACTAATGAATGAGAGATTTAGGTATCCAAAGCGGACCAAGTGGGATGGTTCCTTTGGGTATCCAAATACATCGTGTTGGCTTTTGGGGAGATAACGATGAATGAGCTCTTACAAGTGGAGTTACTGTTTCATTTTTAATTTTGGCCTCCATTCATACTTTGATTGTTTGTCTTTCAAATTCATATTATGATTATATGACATCTTTTTGTGGTGATAGATGATTGAAAAATAATTCGTTTGGGAATTATGTTTATTGATATTGTTTTTCAAAATAGATTGATGTTGATAATCATAAAGAGTTTTAGAATCATCATTCTTAGAAAGTTTATAAACGTGATGGTCTTTCTTAATAATTGAATGTTGAAAAAGCGAGTGATTATGGGCATTAAATAAAAAGTTCTTATTTACTTGTTGATTTTCATTTCCACTCTTTCTTATAGACCTACTCTTATAATGTTGAGTTAAGCTTTTGGGCTTTTGATGATTTGATAAACTAGAAATATGAGAATTTTTTATTATATGAACACTTTTGAATAAACATTTTTAAAGATTCTAGTTTATTCTTTAAATCAACATTTTCTTTTATCAAATTTTTATTATGCTCTTTCGAAGTTAAAAGACCTTTTTCTAAAACCTTAAGTTCTTCTTTAAAAGTATTATAATCAAAACAAGGTTTAACATTTTTAATTAAAGAACATGAAAGAGAATTTAACACATCAATACTTGATTCTACTTTAGCATTTTCTTTATAGAAATAGAATTTGTTACAAAAAGAGAAAATTTTGAATTTCTTACATTTCTCTGGGATGAGGTACGATTTGAACCAAAGGTTCCTTTGACATCTTCTTGGCATTTCTTTTCCATAGTTGAGTTTCCATCTTCTCTTTTGCTTGATGTGTTGCCATTATTTGAGTCCAATTTTGTGACGTTGCATTCTTCTCTCTTAGATATATCTTCCTCCAAGCATGAGTCCTCATCGATTTCATTGCTTGGATCCATAAGAAATTGCTCTTGTTCATCATCTGTGGTAGGAAGACTATAAGAATTCTCAAGAAATTTTCAAACTTCATAAGCAATAGGAAGTGTATAAATAAGTTTGAAAATATTTTGATTTAGTTCATAATATAGACTATTCATTGATTTGACATTTAAAAATATTTCATTTTTATTTAGAATACTTGGGGCATTTTAATTGTAATATTCCAAACTTCAATATCCAAAGATTTAAGAAATTTTTCCACAAGACTTTCCCACCCATTATAATTTTCAACCATAAATAAAGGCGGTGATAATGATTTTTCATTTTTATAAAACATTCTTCCTCTAGAAGATACGAGATCATGAAGAGCCATTATTCTCGGTTGTGAAGGCATATTAGAATAACCTACGCTATGATACCACGTGTTGGATCTTTAGGCGCCCTTAGAGGGGGTGTGGTGAATAAGGGCTTTATGAAATTTAAATCTTATTTAAAAATATCAGCGTTTGTGACCGAAGTTTTGGAATATTTTTATAGGAAAATATATTTTAATATCACAGATAAAATTATATTGAAGATTACTTTTTAAAGAAAATGGAATTCAATTTTTCTCCACTACCGCCTGCGCTAGTTCACAGAAGTTGAATTCCTAAGTTAATGATCAAAACGAATTTTGCAATAGATTTTGCTTGAATGCATTGATGAAAACATAATTTAAAACATTTCATAACTTGGAAATAAGATAAAGATAATAAGACAAAGAGAGACGTGATTTTATTTTTATGAAAATTGAATACAAAATGTTTGATTTCTAAAGCGCTAGAAATCAAGACGAATATAAAAATCCTTTTTGTTGATTCATCGGTTCTTCTCCCAAGGACCGGTTCGCTATAACCTATCTTACCCCATATAAGGCCTCTAGCCACCCCCTAGATCTAACCTAGACCTAATCGCCACACACACCGAGGTGAATTCCCGCTAAGCCTCGCAAGGCCTAGTCGTCACACACAAGGCGACAAAAATAACCGACGGAATCCTTCTCGGAATCCGACGTTCTCCCCAATGATTTCTTCACACCAATTACACAAAGATAAAACAAAAGTGATTACAAAACATAAATAATGTAATAGAAACTCCCCAAGAAATTCTGAAGGTGAAGACGAATGCGATGTGGAAGTCAGCGTTCTTGATGCGTTCGCCCATCGTGTTGAATATGCATTGTAAATCTTTTCCCTTAAAATCTTCTTTTGATATTCATGTTAGACCAAAGGGAGTTTTCTCAATGTCTGGAGATGAGTCTCTCTCAAAAAAATCAGAGTTGTAGCTTTGATGGATGTGAGAGCTCTCTCAAAAGAAGGAGAGATCCAACCTTTAAATAGACTCAGAAAGTTACCGCCAACGGTAGAATTATCGCTCCGCACTAGCGTTTCGTGTCGTAATGTGCTAACCGCAATGGATCGTGCACCTACCACATCACGGTAAGATTTAAAGCTTTGTGTTAGCTCCCGTCACTTCTTCGCTGAGGAACCGTCTGCCGTCAGTCTTCTGTCGTCATCCCATCTACCGCCAGTGGTAGTGGTTACCGCTCCGCGGTAGCTCTAAATTCAGTGCTCCAGCTTGTCTCCCATCATTTATTCGCGTTCAATGTATGCTTGTACCTATATGACATGCACACTATAAACACACAAAATACAAGATCAAATACTTTTAGGAACAGTGCCCAACAGTGTTCCTGATTTGAAGAAGTGCTCAGCTCAATGATAAGTGCAAGTTGTATTTAATGTCATATCTACTTCATGCTTGCAGAGATAAGACAATATGTCCAGTACTTCAATAACCTGCCTAAGTATAATATCGTCGAAAAAGGCTGGACATATCGTCGACAAGTATAGGCACATCGTTGAAATGATGGGCAAAGCAAAGAAGAATGATTGTGTCTGATGTCGTCGAAAGGGATCAAGCGTATCATCGACAACAACAAACATATCGTCAACAACATGCAGAGCAAGGCAAAATGGTGATATCATTGTGATATCTACACGACGATATCAGAAAGTCGAGATGAAGAAGAAGACTCAAAGATGTCGTCGACAAGAAGTCTTGTCATCAGAAAGGCTAAGTAAGACTGATGCTGATGACATCGTCGTAAAGAAGGCGTGACGTTGAGAAGATTAAAGAAGGTCATATGAAGACAGACAGTTGCTGAAGTATAGTTTGTCGACATGATATCAATTATGTCGTCGACAAGATAATGTGGTTTCAGCAATATCTAGTAGACAAGGAGTTCTCGCCGATATCAGTTTGATGACTTCGTGTCGTCTTAAGCTCGAGTACAGAAGTGATGTCCAGTATCGTCGAGATATCACTATCTGATGAAGAATTGAAGAAGAAACCAGTTCAAGACATTGACAAGCCCTATCTTCGAGATATTGTCCATATCTTCGTAACAATGAAAATATCGTCGAGACAGATTCAAAAATAGTCGGACGCGCTGTCAGCATTTAATGTCGTCGCCTGATTGTCCAATCAGCGTATGCTCTTGAGGGATGGGCGTCTGTCAGTAAAGGACATCACATGTGACCGTTAAGCATCTCATCCGTCCTATAAAAGGGAACAGTGATGCCCTAGAGAAAAAGAGAGAAAAAGGTGGAACGAAAAAGAATCCCGCCTAACAATACAACAGTACAAGCGGCGGTGAAGAGATAAAGAAGGGAAGAACAAAATGATCATTCTGTGTTCTTCAAGTTGCAGTCAAGTCTCATCGACTGTTAAGAATTGTTCAAGGAAGATAGCCAGTCAACATCCGGCAGTGCAAGAAGCTTGAAGAAGATTTGCACAATCAAGGTTCACATCAAAAGCATCTTCGTCAAGTAAAGAAGCCGATCTCCATCAGGCAGAAGTTCAATATTGTAAATCAATCTTTGTAAGGCTTGCGGGACAAAGTTGTGGGATCTATTTTCAGATCTGAGTGTCAAGCTTGAGGGCTTGAGATCTGCGAGGCTTGAGGGCTAGGGCAGAGGGACTTGTGGGTCCAAACATGTCGATCTTGCGGGCTCGGGTGCAGTGAAGGGGCTTGCGGGCCTAGGCTGAAGGCAAGACTTGCGGGTCTGTGCTGTGTAGGTCTTGAGAGCCTGAGTGTCGAGCTTGCGGGCTCAGGTGCAGTGAAGGGGCTTGAGGGCCTAGGCTGCAGGGACTTGCGGGTCCGAGTTGTAGGTCTTGAGGGCCTGAGTGTCGAGCTTGCAGACTCGGGTGCAGTGAAGGGGCTTGAGGGCCTAGGCTGCAGGGACTTGAGGGTCCGAGTTGTAAGACTTGCGGTCCTGAGACATTGGAGGAGTTTGTCGAGCCTAGCACACTGCTAGGTAGGCGCAGAGGGAAAGATGACTACTCAAGACACCCTGTCTTGAGGAACCTCTATAAGTCTTTGTGTGCTTTCTGTGTTATGCTCTACCAAACGCTAAATCTATTATCCAAAAAATAAGAACACCTAAAGAGGGAAGTAAAATAATTTGAAAAACCTATTCACCCTACCTCTATGTGATAAGTAGACACCCAATAACTAATAAGTGGTATCAGAGGTAGGTTGTTCAAAGAAAAGCTTAACAACTTGAACAGATCTGCCCGTGGGTGTCCATTCATCATAGCTATGGAATCAAGAATAACTACTTGTTCGAGGGAGAAGTTTGGCCTTTGGAAAGTAAGAGCTAGAATATTCATGGAGGTAGTGGACCCTAGAATGTTCCAAATTGTTCAAGAAGGGCCATATGTCCTCAAGACGGTGCCCAAGAAAATGACTGAAGATGAGATCATCTTAGTCAGCTTGGACAAGGAAGCCAAAGATATTATAGCTGGTGCAGTTGACATCTCAACACTTCAGAAACTGGCTCACTGTATAACAGCAAAAGAGATGTGAAACTCTCTAACAGTTCTTATGGAAGGATCAAAAGAAGGAAGAGCAGAATCATTATTGCTTTTCAAGAATCAGAAAGAAGAAAGAAGCAGGGTAGCTAAGAAGAAAGTCAGAGCATTGAGTGACAGTGACTCAAGCTGTTCAGACTCAGAAGAGAATGCTGATTTTGGACTGACTGCCTTATCTGAGTCAGAGGAGGAAACTCAGGATGATGTCTCTCCTGAACAGGTATGCATAAGTACTCCTCTATCTACCTCAGACTCAGAATCTGAGACAAGCTCATCAGGAAATGATGACTTGTCCAAGCCATATGATGTCCTTCTAGAAGTTCTCAAAAGGGTCAAGATGCTTTGCAAGGAGCAAGCTGAAAATATCTCGATCCTTCATGCCAGAAATTCCGATCTCTCTGAAAAGGCTGAAAATCTAACTCTACAGAATGCAGAGTTTTGCCAACTCAAAAAGGACTTCAAGGCAAGCTCCAACCTTGATCTAATAAGCAAATTTGGGAAAACTCCGAAGGCACTGATTGACAGTAGGGAGCTTATGTTGTTCTCTAACCAAAGAGATTGTGCTTCTAAAGAAGGATAGTGATCAACCAAGTATCCTAAAATCTAAGAATAATAATGTCAGAAGGGTGGAGGATAAATCCTTCATTACAAGGAAGGTTGTGGCAAGCTCCTTCAAACCCCAGAACATGCCTAAAACCCCAAGGGTACCTCATGAAGAGATGATCACAAGAAGGCATGAAGTTACTGGGTCTAGAAAAGAGAAGAAATCACTAAAGAAGACTGACTCCAGACGGAAAGTCGTGGATGGTAATGGTCAACATCACACTCACAATCAGTACATATCAGTCTCCTTCAAATATCCTTCTGTTCACAGACAAAGGACATGCTCATACAGTCAGCCTGAAAGGAAGATACAACAGGTTTGAATGTTGGTGTTGTTGAAAGACTGGGCACTTTGCAATAGATTGTTGGTACAATCCAACTGCTCCAAGGGGAACATATGCTAAGCCTGCTAGTAATCTTGTTCATCATCACTGTGCATATTCTGGAGCAGTTAGATCCAGTATGCCTTTTAAAACTAACAAAATCGTAGGACCCAAGGCTACTTGGGTACCTAAGGGCCTATAATCTCATGTTGCAGGTAGTCCAAGTTCCCATCAGAAGCAAATCTGGGCCTTGGACAAGATGGCTGTTCTGGACCATAGGCAGAACAACAAAGTCAGTTTACTAACAAACTTAGTGCAGGTCATCCTACTAAAAGGGGACTAAAGCTGTCGTAGGCTGATAAGTTTTGGAATCTATATCGTCGATACAAAAAGTTATTACAATGACACAATAGATGTTACGACGACGATGGATCAAGTTGGAAGGATGCGCATCCAAGAATCATTTCGGCGACAATAAGCAATATCATCAAAATAAAAACGAGCTATTTATCACGACACTGGATCGGTCCATCGGAGCCGTCTGATCGTTTTTCATCAACGCAGTCGAAGGTACGCGCCTCTTCACCTACTTGCACTATAAATAGAGTGAATGCTCGAGAATAAAAATTACGCTATCATTTGCCCCAAACTACTCCGTTGACAAACCACTGCTTCATCTCCGACGTGCTGCCTTCTCTCTCGCTCTAGATCAATGGCTCCCAAGAAAGGAGAAGTAATTTTTTGTTGCGAACTCCAGCGTGGAGGGTTCAACTCGTGCTCGGAAGAAGTGAGGTCAGTGATAGGGCATCTAGAATCCACCGGCCTAGAATATCTGTTGTGTGAACCCTCAATTCTTCTTCACCGAGAATTGACGGAGTTCTTCATTGAAGCTCGACTCAACCATTCCGAAACTCAGATAAAATTCATCGTAGCCGGGAAGAAGGTCAAAGTATCAGTCAAGAACCTCAGAAAGGCACTCCATCTGCCAAGCATTAAAGGGGAAGAGCAAGAAGAGTTGACAACGGAGGATATCTCGACCAGCTACTCCTAATGCGGCCATACCGGGAAGACCTACGGGTTAATTAAGAGGAATAATTTTAATCAAAAAGGAAAATTGCTAGTAGATATCGTGGGAAAGGTACTGTTATGCAAACCTGGGTCGCATGACCGAATCTCCAAGGAGATGTTTGTCGTCATGGCCCGAATAATTCTAACCAAGAAGACCGACTGGAGCGGTTTTCTCTTCCAAAGAATGAAGAGCACCCTGACAACCCCCTCCTATGGAAGAATATTGTCCCTCTTCCTTCTAAACACCCTGGATGAAGTACTGCATAAAAGAATGGGAGTACCCCTGCACTACTCCAAGAGACTGGATGCAAATATGCTCAATCGATGGGATAGGTCTATCCCTAAACCATCATCTGATGTCCTGCCTGCTCCAAAGAAACAAGCAGTCCCAATAGATCCCTCTGAAAAAGAAGATTCATCAAGCAGTTCTGATGACAGACCCTCACCCCCACACAATCCTGCTCCATCTGAAGGTAAGACATCTACTCAAGGAGTTGCTCCTGTATCAACTCCTGAACCTGCTCCCAAAGAGGTTGTTGAAGAAGAAAGAGACCCCAACTTAGGGAGTGACCCTGTTGAGGGGGGAGTTCCAATTCGGGGGCTCAGTCCAAGATGATGAAATGATCCATGGGGAGCTCCCAGCTGGAGGCTCAGCCCCAGAGGATGCTCAAGTTGAGGTGGAGGCCCAACTAGGGTACTCTGCCCTAGAAGATCAAGGGAATGTGCCCTCTACTCCAGAAGATCAAGGGAATGTGCCCTCTACTCCAGAAGATTGAGGCAATGTGCCTGAGCCCATGGAAGACCTCACTCTTTCAGACGGCAGAGAATTAATCATAACAAGTAAGATTGTGCTCACATCTCCAAGTGAGTCACTGCCAGAGGTTTCCAAGGGGAAGGCTAAAGTTACACTCCATATAAGTGAAAAATCATCTGAATACATCTCTGAATAAGCTCAACAAGAAAAAGAAGGTGAAGAAGAACAAGCTGCTGAGCCATCTTCGGCTCAGTCAGGTTCTCTCTTTCACATGATATCAGCCCTTCTAACTGCTTAGCGGAAACAACTGGAAACTTTTGTTGTAAAGACTGGGGATGGTCTAAGGAAGGAGCTGAAGGCTGAAATAAAGGCAATTAAGAGGGACATTCTTCATCTCAACACCCAGTGTACCCACTTCTACACCCTGGCAGCTCCAGCAATAGAAAAGATGGGTGAGGAAGTCAACAAGGTGAGACATCAAACCCACAAGATCCTGACAAATCAAATAACATTTTCAGAAAATGTGGACTATGCTTTTGAGCAGATAGAAATAGGTGCTTCCAATAACAGGAATCAAATTTTGAATAGGGTAATGAGAATGCTCATACATTAGATACCCATCTACTCGAAGTAAGGAACAATCTGGATGTGACTGAACAACACCTACTCGAACAGCTAACTCTGGCCAGAGAAGGTCTTGTGGAACGGGTAATTGAACAAGTCCTAAAGGGGGAGAATGAGATAATAAATGCCGGATCCCATCAAGCGATGTGGATAAAAAATCAAGTAAAGCAGACAATGCAAAAACCCCCATCAGTATGTGAGGTTGTCAACCCTTCTGAAAGCACTGAGACTCAGCAGAGTACGACATAGAATTCGGAGAATCAACATCCTCCAAGAAGAGAAAGTGAATTCAAAGTAACAAGTATAAGCAAAAGAGAATGAGGGAAGTTGAGCTGGATCCACAATCAGGAAGGTGGAGTCCAGTCTCAAGAGAAATCATAACAGAATCATGGAAACAGTTTGGATACCCTCAGGAGAACTATCACAGGGTATATCAATCAGTTGAATGGGAAAAGCATATGAAACTGCTGGAAAGGAGGAAGAATCACAAATGAGCATTCCCACGGGGTCCTCCTCCCTCTCCTAAGAAGATTCCAATGCCCATCAACTATTATCAGAGGCAAAGGAAGAAAGACAAAGGGGCAAGCAGCAGCAGACACTGAGGAGCACTAAATTGAAATCTTAATTAGAATGGGGCAAATGAATGCCAACTTTCATTCGTGAACATTTAATCTATCTATGTGCTTGGTGTCTAGTGTCAAGAACATTTAATCTATTTTTGTGATTGCTGCTTAATGTGATGCTATTATCTGAAATGTTAAATCTGTATATTTGTGGCATTTATCATTGAGGTAAGTTAGGACTTCTTTAAATAGGGGGGATTGTTGGGAACAGTGCCCAACAGTGTTCCTGATTTGAAGAAGTGCTCAGCTCAATGATAAGTGCAAGTTGTATTTAATGTCATATCTAGTTCATGCTCGCAGAGATAAGACAATATGTCCAGTACTTCAATAACCTGCCTAAGTATAATATCGTCGAAAAAGGCTGGACATATCGTCGACAAGTATAGGCACATCGTTGAAATGATGGGCGAAGCAAAGAAGAATGATTGTGTCTGATGTCGTTGAAAGGGATCAAGCGTATCGTCGACAACAATAGGCATATCGTCAACAATATGCAGAGCAAGGCAAAATGGTGATATCGTTGTGACATCTACACGACGATATCAGAAAGTCGAGATGAAGAAGAAGACTCAAAGATGTCGACGATGTCGTCGACAAGAAGCCTTGTCGTCGGAAAGGCTAAGTAAGACTGATGCTGATGACATCATCGTAAAGAAGGCGTGACGTCGAGAAGACTAAAGAAGGTCATATGAAGACAGGCAGTTGTTGAAGTATAGTTTGTCGACATGATATCAATTATGTCGTCGACAAGATAATGTGGTTTCAGCGATATCTAGCAGACAAGGAGTTCTCGCCGATATCAGTTCGATGACTTCGTGTCGTCTTAAGCTCGAGTGTAGAAGTGATGTCCTATATCGTTGAGATATCACTATCTGATGAAGAATTGAAGAAGAAACCAGTTCAAGACATCGACAAGCCCCGTCGTCGAGATATTGTCCATATCGTCGTAACAATGAAAATATCGTCGAGACAGAATTAAAAGTAGTCGGACGCGCAGTCAGCATTTAATGCTGCCGCCTGATTGTCCAATCAGTGCATGCTCTTGAGGGATGGGCGTCTGTCAGTAAAGGACATCACATGTGACCGTTAAGCGGCTCATCCATCCTATAAAATGGAACAGTGATGCCCTAGAGAAAAATAGAGAAAAAGGTGGAACGAAAAAGAATCCCGCCTAGCAATACAACAGTACAAGCGGCAGTGAAGAGATAAAGAAGGGAAGAACAAAACGATCATTATGTGTTCTTCAAGTTGCAGTCAAGTCTCATTGACTGTTAGGAATTGTTCAAGGAAGATAGCCAGTCAACATCCGGCAGAGCAAGAAGCTTGAAGAAGATTTGCACAGTCAAGGTTCACAACAAAAGCATCTTCGTCAAGTAAAGAAGCCGATCTCCATCAGGCAGAAGTTCAATATTGTAAATCAATCTTTGTAAGGCTTGCGGGCCAAAGTTGTGGGATCTATTTTCAGATCTGAGTGTCAAGCTTGAGGGCTTGAGATCTGCGAGGCTTGAGGGCTAGGGCAGAGGGACTTGCGGGTCCAAACGTGTCGAGCTTGCGGGCTCGGGTGCAGTGAAGGGGCTTGCGGGCCTAGGCTGTAGGCAAGACTTGCGGGTCTGTGCTGTGTAGGACTTGAGGGCCTGAGTGTCGAGCTTGCGGGCTCGGGTGCAGTGAAGGGGCTTGAGGGCCTAGGTTGCAGGGACTTGCGGGTCCGAGTTGTAGGGCTTGAGGGACTGAGTGTCGAGCTTGCGGGCTCAGGTGCAGTGAAGGGGATTGAGGGCCTAGGCTGCAGGGACTTGAGGGTCCGAGTTGTAAGACTTGTGGGCCGGAGACATTGGAGGAGTTTGCCGAGCCTAGCACACTGCTAGGTAGGTGCAGAGGGAAAGAGGACTACTCAAGATACCCTGTCTTGAGGAACCTCTATAAGTCTTTGTGTGCTTTCTGTGTTATGATCTACCAAACGCTAAATCTATTATCCAGAAAATAAGAACACCTAAAGAGGGAAGTAAAATACTTTGAAAAACCTATTCACCCCCCTCTAGGTGATAAGTAGACACCCAATAACTAACAAATACAATGCGGTATTTGTTATTCTCAAACCAATAGATGCAGAACATTGACTCTAACACTGTTGTGGTTAGAGAAGAGGGTGTGGTAATACGACGAGTAACCACCCATACTGTTGGAGGATGTGGCTACATATGTCGTAATCGCACGCACTTATGGAGATTGTTGATTGGCTTTGGCTGCAACGCAGGATTTCGGGTTAACAATAGGAGCGAACAAAAGCAAGATCCCCATGAAGGGTGCATTGTCTAGCATCAAAAGGTCACGCAACCAAAAGGTAGAACTATCAAAAACATTATTGGTAGTTGTCAGATGTGCACTATTTGTCACACGACTGTGCATGAAGGGCGCACGATCACCTATAATAGCTAGAGGAGCGCACAGTCATGCCCTATGATGTGCATGGTCATGTGTGAGTAGAAATTCGTATATTTTTGATAAGTTCATAATGATGAACTTCATATGCACTATGTTCATTCGTATTATTATTCATAATATTTCTAAGCGGTAGAAATGGGGCATTACCACAACACACTAAAATCATGTTCATAGAATATTGAACTCACTAAAATTTAAACATAGAAGTAGATTATAAAAAACACATTAAACATTAACATTGAACACACATGTTGAGAACACGTACATAGTTGCATAAAATGCACATATTCACAAAATACACACACATTAAACACAAACTAAACACACACATAAAACAATGAGTGCATATTGAGCAGGAAACATAACCCAATCACACTCAGAGCACATAAAAATACACACTATACACATAGCACACTAAGAACTTAAACGAGCACACATGACATAACAAACTCAAAATAGACTAACATAACACATGTTTTTCAGATAATATGTTTAGAATACACTCAAAATACAAAGATTTAATGCAATGTACAAGAACACACTAAAAACACACACATGACACACATAATAAAATCCAG
Source organism: Dactylorhiza incarnata (assembly GCA_033032865.1). Taxonomy (NCBI): domain Eukaryota; kingdom Viridiplantae; phylum Streptophyta; class Magnoliopsida; order Asparagales; family Orchidaceae; genus Dactylorhiza; species Dactylorhiza incarnata. The sequence goes on from JAWHQI010000086.1 coordinate 8,717,092, forward strand.
AATAGTGAAGTGTTGAACACACACACACACTAAACACACATTAAACACACTAAACCCAGGAAAAACTCATAACGCATAGAGAACACACATCGAACATACAAACCAACTCATATTCTTAATAACTTTCCCTCACTTTTAGGAACATAATGTGATTGATTTCATGGAGTAAAATAAAGTGAAATATATTTTAGTGTTCCAATTTATACAACTCAGCTCTACCATCATTGTTTCACGTCCTTTGGTCATCAAATCACCTCATGTCAGTTTGAGATTGAATATGAGTAACTCCTCTATTCTTTCATGCTTTGAGAAGTCTTCATTCCCCATTAAACTGCAAAAGGTATGTAAATTATACATGAGCATGGTCTGGTTAGACCATTCCAGCTGTGTTTGACCTCTAAACTGAGGTGGCAGCCATATGGAGGTGAGAAATATGGTTTGCAGTCAACCTTTGGCGGGCTAGGTAAATGTGAAGGATTATCATGACTTGAATAGGCTTGGTCAAGTTTAACAACTTTGGTTTGACCAATTCATAAGTTTTAATTGTCCATGTTGTAAAGGTGTGGTGGGTCCCTATGTGATGACCACTTTATGCCAGATATGTTGATATGAATCACAGTCAAAGTGTAAAGCTAACGCAGAGTCAATATGATCAATTCATAACATACACCAATAATTCAGTAGGTCACTAGAGCACCCTAACTTGATCCCATAAGAGTGGAGGGCCACCTACAGGGGTCTTAGGCTCAGCTAATTCGGCCACTTGAAACCCAAAAGGCCCAATTAGAAAATGAGATGTTAAAAATCTAATAAAAGGAAAGCCTGGTGCCCAAAGCATACCTGCGTAGCGAGGGCCCGTGGAAGGATCTCACCACATGGGTGAAATGTAAGCAAACATTTCCCTGCATTTTTGCAAGAAGCTACTTCCAGGACTCTAACTCGGGGCCTCAAGGTCACACGACAACACCTCAACGGTGCACCAAGGCTCCCCTTCATGTTAAAAGTCCAATAAAAAAAATTCATTCTTAAAATTTAGGGTTAACCTCGGGGTGAAAATAAGGTGAGGTGTTGGGGTTATACCTTCGAAGAAAAATCTCGAATAATCCTGATGCATCAAGTCTTTAGATTCCCAGTTGAACACCTCTTACCCCAAGACTACAACACTTTACTTAGGGAACTTTCTTCCTCCGCAACATCCTAATCACTATATCCACATTCCATAAAAGCTCAAATTATACCGATCTACCTAATAAAATTGAATGTCATGTTACCACAGGCGGACCCAGTAAGAGACACGCTCGGGCAAGTGCCCGAGCGGTTTTTTCGCGAAATCGCGCTAGGGTAAGAGCGGGGAGAGGCGGTGCTGCTCGCGGTGCTCGCGATTTCTCGCGATTTGTGGGCGGCTAAGGGAAGGCGGTGCTCGAAATCGCGATTTGGGGGCGGCTGAGGGATCACGATCTAGGGTATGCAAGCGGTGCTCCAGGCGGTGCTCGAAGGGTACGCAGACGCCTCTTCTTCCTCTTCCTCTTCTTCTTCTTCTTCTTCCTCTTCTTCCTCTTACTCTTCTTCTTCTTCTTCTTCCTCTTCTTCCTCTTCTTCTCTCTTCTTCCTCTTCAATCTTGCTGATTGTGTTACCTACTTCAATGGAATGAGTAAGCCGATTTCTATAATGATCTCCTTCAAAGCTTTGGAATGGATTATTCTGTCACGATCCCGTTCAAATTCATTCCTATAATCAGTAGATTGTTCTTTATATAATCTTCCTTTAGTATTAATTGGATCGCAAGCATATGAAGCTAGCATTAGATCAACTACAAAATTAAATTAATTTACAGTTATATTACCTTAAGTTAACTAACTATTATTTTTATAGTCAATCGAAGTATAGAAGTACCTATAAACTGATTGTGTAGATTGCTGATTGTGTTTCCTGCAATTCTTAATATCTTGTGATTGCTGTGAGTTGTGAACTTGTGATTGCTGATGTTCATCTAAAATTTGTTAGTGCAATTTGAACACCTCCCATCTAATTTCATGAATTAAACTCATTAGTCTCATTCGGACATCTCCCAGTCCTTTGTAGTTTGTAACTGATTTACTAAGTTCTGTTTTCTGCATTTGGATCACTAAAAGCCTAAATCAGTTCATTTTTTCTGCATTTGAATATTTTTCTTACATAAATATCTCTGCAAAAAAATTTTTCGGGAACGTTGCCCCCGAACCCCCGCTCATGGGGCCCTGCCCCCCGAACCCCCCGATCGACAATACTTACATTGTGCCCGTGCAACTTCAAAATTCTAGTTCCGCCACTACATGTTACTAAGAATATGCTGCACAGGGCGCAGTAGAGTTCGTCACAAGTAAGATATGTGGAAAACATCATCAAACTTAATTCATGTGGCAATTCTAGCCAGTAAGCTACATTTCGACAGGACACACATTGTTTCGTCCGTGCGCGCGCATTTTCGACCGGACGCACACTTTTTGACCGGGCGCACGCTTTCCTCCCGTCTGCACGCCTTTTCTCCTGCGCGCCCGAGCAAGCTATTTTCGTCCGGGTGTGCATTTTTCGTTCTGACGCACGTAATTCAAGATTAAATTTTATCTAACAAACGAACAACAAAATTGATCAGTTCCAATTATAGTGTTCACCAAATAAACAAAATTGGAGAATATTGTGGAACTGATAAAAAAAATTGATCAGTTCCACAATATTCTCCAACTTTGTTTATTTGGTGAACACTATAATTGGAATTAGACCAATTCCAATTCTTCAATTCCAATATCAAATTTAAATTCCATGCAAACGAACGGACCCTTAGGGTTTTTGATATCGATTTTACTTTTTTTAATCTTTTCGATCAGAATTTGAGACGTATGACTTAGTTTTTTTAATGTAAGAGATTGATTATGCATCCGATAGGTACAAGAGGCGTGCTTTCATCTCTATATTTACATGGAGAACATGTAAGTGTTTTCTCTTGCTCTTACTTCTGATTTCTTCAATTTCGATGCACGAGATGAAGTCGTCAGCCTGGGTTCAGAAGATCGTCAGAGCAGTGTCGCCGTCGTCGGGCTCAGCTCAGGATGGAATCGTCGACCTGGGCTCTGAAGGTCGCAGATAAGAAGAAAGAAGACATCGACTGCTTAAATTTAAAATTGATTTGCGGATAGACATTTATAAATTCAAATAAAGTGAAAAAAGTTGATTTGTAATTAGACATTTATAATCCGCCAATAACAATTGCCAAAAAATTTGGAACTTATTTTTATTTGTACCTAAAATTATAGGTATTAAAATGTTTTTTTAATAGTAAATGGCAATTAAGCTCACAGCTCCTTTTATCAGGGATTCAGGTTTACTTGTACACCATTCAAACTGTGCATTAATTATTTCTTTTAATTGTTTGTTCAAATGTTTTGATGACGCCGTTTGTTCAGCAAAGAGACGGCAAAAGATGTTGCCGTTAGGTTGAGCTATAAATAAGCGCCGGAGGAGAGAGCAGCAGGGATTAGTTAGGCACTCTGCTTCAATTTGCTCTTCTTCGACTTCAGAACATTTTCTGACACTGCCGGAATCCAGCGGCCGTAACCCCTACCGGCAATCCATTTCCGGCGTTGGAGAAAATACTCCTACCAGAACACTCCGCAAATTTTCTTCTCCTTCCTCTATCATTTCGCTTCAATCGATTCACCTGAACTTGAGGAAGGAGAACTGGACTACTCGTTGCCTTCTTCTTCGATCAAAATCCAGTAGAAAGTGAAAAAGGTACGATGAATATAACCGAATTCCATCTTCTCTCTATCGGATTTCCATTTTAAAACTTGTTTTCTTTTCCCGATTACTCTACCTAGGGCTTTTCCGATTTCGCCTTAAAAAACCTAACCATCTCGCATTTTCTAAATCCAATCCTGAGCTATTACTATCCATTGATACAGGCCGATCTGAAACAAGCGGCGGTGGCTGCCAACCGAAGAGACGAGGCGCCATTTGCACGTGGTTGCTCTGCTTCTGATCGATTCAATTCGACCCCTTCTATTTGGTAACATATCTCTCTTAATTTATTCTCTGCGATTTCGAGCACGAAGAAGGTAGTACTGCGTACTAAGCGCTACTTACCTGTTTTTTCTTCATCATCTTCCTTGCTTCTCCCCCTCGTCTCATCCCCTCGTCTGCAACTCTATTCTCTGCCATTTCACCACTGTGGTTCTGCCCAGATGCGATAGTCGTTGCCTTCCCGGCGATCGAAGCGTTGCCGTTTATAGGCCGATGAACGCGAGAGATTCCCTCTCTGGGCCCTCATTGTCTCCCTTCTTCTCCTATTCTCCTCTCCTCTCTCTCTCTCTCTTTCTCTGGTGTAAGGAGCGCCCACTACTTGCTCCCATCAGTTATCAGAACATTCATCCCGACGCACCAAACCCACTAGTTTTTTTATTTTCCAGTACGATTACAGTGAGTTGGAGCCAATTGTCCGGTCTCTATCAAGAAAAAAAAAACTAAATTAACTTTTTTTTTACATTTCTTTTTAATTTCACAAATATACCCACCATATTAGACATTTCTATAGTACTAAATACTAATATAACATATCTTATAAATATTTATATTCATAAAATCTGCACACCTGCAATATTTTATGTGCTCACTAAATTCGCTCCACATTCACTTATTCAAAACTAAGGCTTGTTTGGCATCACAGAAAAAATGTTGGTGCGTGTACCTCACTTTAGATGATCGTGCGTGATCCCGATTCTGTCGTATATTTTTGTCAGCACGAATTTTTGCGCATGATTGATCTAAAATATAATCATTTTTCAATACGAACGTATTACACAAATAATAAATCATACAACTGAATTTGATCACCGTGCGTTACACGTACTAAATATTTCTCGGCACCAAGAAAAAAAATAGTTCGCCACCAAGAAAAAAAATAGTTTTGAACATAAACTTAGATGAATTTCCTTAAACGACGGTTCATGAGCATCGCTTCCACGACCGCCACCACAGCGCTAAATTGCAACTGCACCACTAAGGCTTATTTTGAACCCCGAGACAAAGGATCCGTTTGAGGGGACTTATTTTTACCGGTCAATCGGTTACGACCGCATAAATCGGGCCTTAATTAAGGTTCAGTTAATGCGATCGTAACCGCTTGACCGGTGAAAATAAGTCCCCCCAAACGGAGCCAAAGCCTCCATGAAACTGCAGAATGCTACTTGAGCACAGTGCGGTTTTTAATTGGCTTTCTCATTCCTCAAACCGAACTGCTGCCAAATCATTTGCAAGAAAGAATTAATAATGTATTTCATCATATATTGAAATTTATTAATTGAATTCGGCTTTATTTTAAATTTAAATAACAACTGTTTAAATATATTAAAGTTTGTAAATCATATAATAATCACTAAAAGATTTCATGTCTGCCTGTCTTGTGGATTCACGGTTTATTGTTGGAATATTATTGCGCTATTGGTATGTTCGTGTAATTCTTAAATCATATAATAATCACTAAAAAAAAAGATTTCACCAGACTTTAGAAGTTTGCGTCTTCGTGCGTCTTATTTATATCTTTGGAGCATAAAAAGTGTTTCTGAATGAGATTTCTATTGCAATTTTTTTTCTTTCAAAAACAAATGTAACGTAAGAATTCAATAAATTTTGAATCATTGCGTTGGGCTTAGATATGATGCAAGTGATCACATTGATTCTATTTTTAAGAGAAATAAATGATAGTAATGAAATGAACTGATATTTGTTGATGATTATTTAAAATGAATCTGATTGAGTTTTGCCCTCGTCAGGCGTGCACGCGCCTGTGCCTTGAGCTTAGGCTCTAAGACCCCTTTGAACTTTAATGCGCTTTAAGCATTTAACGACTAAGTGCATGTCCGATACCTACTACGAAGAGGAACACACCTATCATCAAGTAACGAATATTATCATATGTGCTTTACAAAACCTTCACTCTTTCCATTTTTGTTTTGATTGGATGCCATGAGTTCCCAAAGGTCATTAATCATTACAATCGAATTATTCATATATATTTGAATTTTGTATGCATTTATTTATTCATTTCATAAATTAAATCATTTCATGTGTTTAGCACCTCCAAAATTAATCTTTTTATAATTTTTTTTAATCGAGCAAATGTACATGGCAATATTTATAGTCCCGGCATAGCATATTTAAATGTAGTTTTTTTTTTATGTTTTATTCTCCGTTTGGCACATTGGTGGCTCTCGTGAATATGAGAGTTAAACTGTCATTCATTAACGCTCACCTAAAAAACTTCATCTACTTTTATGTTCAAACGAATGAAGTTTTTAGGTGATTATTAACGAATGACGGTTTAACCCATGCGCTTACGGCCGCCAGCTCCGTGCCTAACGAAGCCTTAATAAGAAATGATTTCAAATTTTATAATAGTTTATCTTATTTTATGAATGGGCAAAAATCATTTCAATCCCTGAGATTACAAGGTAATGTCAATTTGGTCCTTTGACCAATATTCAACTTCATTTTGAGAGTAATTTAAGGGGTAAAAAAACTTCATAGATGAGAAATTCAAAGAATATTTTGACACAATTAAAATTGTAGGGACTAATTTGATCTCTCTTCTAAGAATGAATTTCTTCTGGATTTTTAATGTTTGTGGGGTTTAAAAAAAAAAAAAAAAAAAAGATCAGATTATAAGGGATATTTTATTATAAAATGAATAGTAACAAAAGTATATATATTAAATATAAATATATATATGTAAGCAAGCCCCGAATCCAGGAACGGACTCGAGTGGGGCTCTCCGGTCGCTTGTCCGCTTTGAACCCGCCTCTCTCCTAGTCTTAGCTCAAGCCTTTGTTGTCCTGCATCCTGTCTTCTGCGTGTCGGTATTTACTATTTTCTATTAATATTCTTTTTTGGAAATCGGCGTGTTTCTCTGTTTCTTAATAGTTACCTCGTGCCGCTTTGCCAGCTATATATTCAAGCTATCCTGCTTACTTATAATAATAATAACAATAATAATTGTTTATCGTAATTTTCGGAATGACTGAACTGCCCTTGAAAATGTTGGCATTTTACGGTCTCGGCTTGGTGGCCGCAACGGCCAAGACTGCGCTTTTTGTGGGGACCGCCTTTTTTTTTTTTTTTCTGAGAAGTTGGCTGAAGGTAAATCGGCTCTTTGGCAGGGGTACTTTCGGAAGGAGGACGCTCGCGGTGTGATTACCGGCGTGCGAAAATGCTGGCTTGCATCGCATGCGTGAAGCCGGAGCTAGAGGAGGGAGGTGAGGATACGGCGCGTGCGGGGACACAAAGCACCAAAGACGCCGTCAAAAGCCTGAGCTCCCAGGTTAGACCAGCCCCCCCTCCTCTTCCCCACCACGCTTCTCTGAAAAATCTCCTGCATCTTTATTTCTCTTTTATCGTCGATAGATATATAGCTGCTACATGTATAGAGCCATTCTTCAGCTACAATGCAGGAATAAAGAGAAGAGAGAGAGAGAGAGAATATAGAGAGAGAGAGGAAGGGGGAGAGAGAAGTGGGCCACCATGGGCCCACGGAATGGCCGAGTTTGAGAATTATAAAGAATGGAACACAAAGGATCGAAAACGACTGACCCCTGGCCGGGTCCATTCCGCTGGCTAATCCCACCCACAGACAAACAAGTCTTTCCTTTCTTGGACCCAGGGCCATGCTTCCTTTGATTGGAATTGCTTTAAATGTAATAAAAGATTAAACTTTGGGTTGCGTTTACTGGTCTATTATTAGAGAATAATGATTGGTTTAACAAAATCTTTTTTAACTAACTGCCAATTAATTCCCACCCAACCATATTTAAGTTAGAAGTAGTTTAGCATGATAAAAGTGCCCGAACATATGCACATGATTATATACTCATGACTACCCTTACTCATAGACTGGGATTGTATATACTAAATGAATGCAACACAATGGATAATTGATAGTCAAGTAACCATGGCTAGAGTGATAAAATAAGAGAGTTGATATTAGCAGTCCGAAATTGGCTATTTGTAGTAGTCCATACATTTTATTTGTAGTCCAAAATTATATTTGCACCCCACTCCCATCCCAAATAAGCGGAAACACGTTGCTGATTTATTAAGCACTAGAAGCCTAGAGAAACATTTTAAGGCTCTAAAACAATTTAAAAACTTAGCAGGAAAACAAGTTAAATGCATGCATAGAAGAATAACTCTAAAACAAGTTAAATGGCATGCAAACTTTCCTCTAATTTGAAAAATGACTACTTTTTGGGGATTTTCGCTGGATAATTTCCTTCGTTTTTGAAGAAGGTGAACCTAAGAGGAGGAAAGACACGTGACCGATAGAACAACGGCTAGGGTTTAGGCAACGGGAGGAGAGAGATGGAGAGGAGGATGTTATTTGATGAGATGCGATTAGCGAGAATTGGACTGCGAATATAATTAGGATTATTACAGTTTTTTGGGTGCTAATAGCAAGAATTGGACTGCTAATATCAACTCTCTAAAATAACTTGAGCATTGCCTCTCCAAGAGTGGAGAAAAGTGCAGGTATAACAGAGTGTGTGTTTGCTCTAAAAAGTAAACCATGATACATGAACAAACAGTAGTGCAAGAAATTACCTGAGAATGCATCCTTGACGGCAAGGATTGATGGGAGAGAAAACCACCGTTAATGGAATTCTCCTACCATGACGACCAGTTCAATATTAGTATGTCTCTGCATAGTGAACTCCTTGCCCTGGAAATGTAAGGATAATAGTTGCTTTAACTAATTTTTTGATTGATTCTTGGCAAATTAAGTTGAGTAACTTTCTTCAAAATCAACTTATTTTTAATTAGATGATAGAAGCATGATTTTACTAGTGAATTTTGGCATCATTTAGGACCATTTGGGTGGGGATGTGGTGGTTGGGGTGGTCCGGTTGGAAATGGAAATAAAACGGCATTTTTAAACGTGGCTCCCTCTATGCAGTAGAAATTAGGCGCGCATTAAATGGTGTATTGGAAGATCCTGACGGAGAAAAAGACAATCAAACAAAGGGAGCCTTAGTAAACATGTCATATGAACTGACATAGTCAATACTTAGCTGTGAATGGAACGTGCATGGATTAATCACTACCCTGCACTTATGGTGAAAAATAAAAATTCCACCCACATTTACTTTAATTCAGAATAATTACTGTGGTTTCCATTAGTCTAACTGAAGCAAAGTTGGTCTAAGTGAGGGAGAGGACATGGGTGGGTGCCTTTTTGACATACTTTGCTTGCTCGTCCAAAAAGGGATCTGGCAATTATCCCTTGTGACCTTTGATGCTTTCACTCATTTCCACAACTTTATTAGTAGTCTATTTTCAGCTAAAGAAGACAAAAATATAAGTTGATTGCACACCAACCCAAGTCTCCTTTAAAAAGAGCAATGTGCAAAAGAGATTCCTGGGAAGGAACAAGGTTTTCCTCCAAGGGAAGAATAAAGTCACATGATCACCAAGATATTCGGCACTAAGCCACATCTGGGTATATTTCTGGTAACGGTACGTACCCAATACTCAACAGATATGTTTTTTTTTATATAAAAGAAATTGGCTCTAAGTTTTTTAGAAAATTTTTTTTTGATCCTCCAATAAACACTAACAGTGTTTGCTTATTTAAAAAAATAAAATCAGTTATGTTTGTGCTTGTTCAGTATAAAGTGGTCTGTTGCATGTCACTATCTCTTTTTGAAAAAATTGTCGTTTATTTTGCATACACTCACTATGCTTCATAGACACCAGTACAACATATTTATCTTCAAGTACTGCTGTGATTTAGCTCAATGATCATTTGTGACTTGTCTAGGCTTCCTATCTCATTTTTTTGTAGTTTCAACTTCCTATCTCTTTAGTTTATTCACATTAAGTTGGGTCAAATGAAGATGTGAAGATGCTAGATTTTTAGCTAACCAATTAACACGTTAGCTTGTGTAGCCTTGGTTCAAATATGCTGTCCAAACCCAGTTAGCTTGTCTCATGAAAATCCATGTTGTAATAAAATATATTGGATTACTTCTAGTTCTTCTGGATGTTTGTAAGTTATTATATAATCACAAATCTTAAAATGCAATTAAATCATCATTTTAGAAAGAAGACTACTTCTCAAACTTCTTTATATATGCTTGATTCTCGAAGAGGGATGCGAATGTGAAAGAGAGCTAGGAGAGATGTGCCTCAATGGAGAAGGTGAATTAAAAGAGGAAGCATATATAGGTGGGAAGGAGAGGAGAAATAATCGCAAAGATTTTCTTGCCTTCCTCATAATAAAGTATGCAAAAAAAATATTTGAACCATTTATATATACGTAGGACCAATAATATACGCTTCATGAAATATACTTAAAGTTATGCAGACATAATAAAGATGTGTGAGTAGATGTACACTTTCATAATTCTCCTTGAACTATGGCATAAGTCCCTCTATGTACTGTTTTTATAATTTGTAGTGAGATTAGATGCAGTTTCTTAAAGTATATACATGATCTTATCATGGACTGGTCTTATGTCTCAATTAGCCGGTTCTTGTTCCATAAGTCACACATCTTCCTTCGTCAACTTGCTTAGCTAGCTATAGTAGTATGTCTACTAATTACCTTTTCTATCATATTATTTCTTGGCTGTGGCCCATATGGTTCAATTAGATTATCCAAATGCCATTAGTTACAATTAGTGAAGAAAAAGGAAAGAGCGAAAGAAGTTATTGTTAGTCATGGCTGTTGGGTTTGAGAGCGTGCAAATCCGATCTGAGCACCTACAAATTAATTCGGCGAGAGCACATGCGCGATCGTTTTAGCGGATATGCAAATACACAAGCAAATACAAATAAAAAAATAGTGCACGAGAAATTTTAACGTGGAAACCCGATTGGGTGAAAACCATCGGATGATCGGAGTCCAACCCGTAAAGCCACCACTAAAACGTGTATAAAACACGCAAAAAATACAGTCTTTCCCTCCTCGATCCACAAAGGACCTCCTCCACTTCGCTATGCAATAATTTACACAAATAAATACAAGTTACCTCAGTAATTATCGAGACGGATCAACACAGTCCTCTCCGATGTATTTTGCACGTAACTTGCGCTTCTCCAAAATGTCTGTAGCGAAGCTGCCCCTTGACCTGAACAGAGTCTCCGTTCACGGTCCTCCTCCTCGCGGACGACAGCACCAACTTCAACGTCGGCAATACTTCTCCACGGATGCCGCAACCTTGACGCTCCTCCTTCACGTAAGCCATAACTTCGGCGCTACTCGCACGCCGCAACCTCAGCGTAAAATGAACGAGAACTTCACGTCTGAGCTCTCTGTAATATCTGTTTGCTCTTGTTGTGTCTTGTGCATGCGGAGATGATTTCATTTATAACTAAAGCTTGCGTGCCAACCTCCCCCCCCCCCCCCCCCCCCCCCCCCCGTTTTTTTCATGGGTATAGAGAAGAAAAACTTTTCCTTCTCTTTTTTGTCTTTTTTTTTACTTAGGTGGGTAGACTCAGGATTATATTAATTATTTTCTCCATTTTTCTTCGCAAGTGTCAGGACGAAATCTGGATACCAAGAAGAATTTCATCAAACATAATTGACTCGCCAATAGCCGTGTGAGTCACGAGGAGAATACAAAATTACTCACGCGCCATGCGACTTTTTCTTCTGCCTTGTCTTATCAAACACGTGTCAATGAATCACGAATTTGTTACGCACGAGCCCAGTGGTTTTCTCCACATCGGATGGGAACCACCCCCAAAAATTCGCCCCCTTCACAACGATGAGGAGGAACCGCCATCTCGATGATCCTCACACAGTGTTCAAACTTTCCCCTTGGCACTGGCTTTGTGAGCATATCTGCATCGTTGTCATCAATGTGTACTTTCTGTAGGTCCAACTCCTTCTGCTCTAGAATGTCGCGTATCCAATGATACCGCGTATCGATATGCTTGGATCTCGAGTGAAAGATGGGGTTTTCCCCAAATGAATTGCGCTTTGACTGTCGCATAGGAGTGCGTAGCGCTCCCGAGTGAAACCCAGCTCCTTGATGAAACGCTTCATCCAAAGAAGCTTTTTTCCTGTCTCAGTGACTGCAATAAATTCTGCCTCCGTAGTCGATAATGCAACTCACTTCTGCAGTCTAAACTGCCACGACAGGCTCATGCGTAACGAGTTCGTGATTCGTTGACGCGTACTGTAGTTTTATTCTCCTGGTGGCCCACACAATTGCCCGTGAGTCAATTTTGCCGGCTAAAATTTTTCTTTGTATCAAGATTGCGGTCTGACACCGTGAAGGAAAAATGTGTTCCGACACTTGTGAAAGAAAGAAGAAAAGAGATAAATATAACCCTAAAGCCTAGCCTACCGACCACTAAATTCAAAAGCTATAGAAAAGAAATAATATTAAACTAATCCTAATCTTGTAAGAAGCCCACGTGAAAGGTTTTAAGAAAGAAAAAAAGAAGAAGGAAAAAGGTGTCGGGGGAAGAAAAGGTCGGCACGCAAGCTGCTTTATAAATGAAGCCATCAGCTATCTGCAGATGGGGTAACAAGCAGAAATCCAAAGGCAAGTTTAGAAATTTGAGAGCTCAGTCGTGAAGCATCTCACCTTTGTTTTTCGTCGAGGTTGCGGCGTACGTGAAGGAGGAGCATCGTGATTGCGGCATCCGTGGAGAAGTGCCGCCGATGCTGAAGTTGGTGTTGTCGGCCTTTGTCGGCTGCGAGGAGGGCCGTGAACGACAACTCTGTTTAGGTCAAAGAGTAGCTTCGCTGAATATGCAATTTTGGTGAAATGTAAGTTAAGCGTAAACTACATCGGAGAGGATTGTATCGATCTGTCTCGATAGTCACTGTGGTAACTTGTATTTATTTGTATAGATTATTGCGTAGCGAAGTGGGGGAGATCCTTTGTGGATCGAGAAGGGAAAGCCTGTATTTTTTGCGTGTTTTATACACGTTCTAGTGGTGGCTTTCCAGGTTGGACTCCGATCGTCCCGCGGTTTTCAACAAATCGGGTTTCCACGTTAAAAATTTCTCGTGTATTATTTTTATTTTATTTTATTTTGCTTGGTTTGCTTTCATCCGCTAAAACGTTCGCGTAGGTGCTCTCACCAAATTATTTTGCAGGTGCTCAGGTCGGGTTTGCGCGCTCTCAAACCCAACACAAATTAGGTTTTCTAGTTTGCCAAGGATAGTCTTGACAAAGAAGAATGCGTTTTTGGAAAGATTTCCAATGAAGAAGTTCGACGGTAGTGAAAATTTTAGCATATGACAAATTCGAGTTAAGAATATGCTTGTTTAGCAGTGCCTGATTTGAGTCTTGCAAAAGCGCGATAAATTACCCGCAGGGGTAAAAGATGAGGATTGGAAGGATTTGGATGAGAGAACCACGAGAACGATCGGGATGCACGTCGCAGATCAAGTGTTGTTCAACATCGGGTCAAAGGATACTGCAATTGGGCTTTGAGAAAAGCTGGAGCGGTTGTACCTGGCAAAATCTGTGACGACATGATTGTTGCTGAAACAACGCCTCTATTCGTTGAAGATGCGGGAAGGTGGCAACCTGTAAGAACACTTCAATGTGTTCAACGATCTTCTGAGTCAATTGCATGTGGTTGACTCGAAGGTAGATGAAGAAGACAAATCCCTCTTGTTTCTTACCTCGCTCCCGACGTCCTACAAGCACATGGTGACTATGCTCCTGTATAGGAAGGATACGGTGTGCCTGTATGAAGTCACGTTAGCGTTGTTATCCAGTCAGATGCTGAAGGACCCCACTCCTAGGGGTGACCAGATCTTGGTAGCGCATGAACACAGGAGGAGTTTCAACAGAGGATCGAGTGGTGCACGAGCTTGGTCGGGGTTGAAGAAGGCAGTGACGTGTTTCCACTGCAGACAGGCGGGTCACATTAGGAAAAACTGTCTGCAACGTGCCAGAAGTTCTGGAGCTTCAAAGGACGTCTAGGATGCAGGCATAATGACATTGGACCTAGAAGGTGATGACTGGTTTTACTCCGTCACAGAGAGTCGGGCTGACTCTAAAAGCTGGATTTTGGATTTTGGTGCTTCGCAATATGCTTGCTCCGATCATCATTGCTCAATACCTTGGATGTGATGGTCGGGCGGTCTATTTTGTTGACGACTCAAGATGCGAGGTCACGGGAGTAGGGGCAGTGGACATGAAGATGCATGACGGGGTGGTGTGCAGGCTTGAGAAGGTAAATTTGGTGCCTAAGTTGCGCAGGAATCTAATCTCGTTAAGCAGATTGGACTCAGAAGGCTACAGTTGGGCAGCTACCAGAGGAGTCTTGACGGTGAAGCAATGGTGCATCGTGCTTATTCGAGTTGAGCAGCGTGGTAGTCTCTATTAGCTGATGGGGACCACAATGCGAGGTGGTGTGGCCATGATTTCCGCGACTGGCAGATTGGATGGTCGTGGTGGTGCAGGGGATCGCACTTTTAGGACTCAGGATAGGCGAATCAGGTTCACTGATCCGATTGCGATGACGTTCATGGGTTGAGCCCGAGCAAGGTGAGTCGACTGGAACATGTTGATTGACGCCTCAAATTTGAGGTGGTGCTACGCACAGTTTTTGGTTCTTCATGAAGGGGGAGATTGTTGGGTTAGGGTTCCCAAATAGGTGGACAAAACTCGTGGAGACGGCCGTCATGAGATCCGTAATGGAGTGGATTGAGCTATGACAAATTTCGGGCGCGATCGGGTCAGATCGGCGAGATAATTAAGTTTTTATCCTTTATTTTTATATATTATTATATAATGTATTATAATAATTATATATAAAGTATTATAATAATTATATACATGTAGCCATGCGATGACAAAATAAAATAAAAAGGTTCTAACCTATCACCTACCCACCCATGCTCGTGAAAACGGTTGGTCAAAGAAAGAAAAAAAGGAATAAAATAGCATTCTTGTGCAACACGCGTGAGAGGAAAATTATAAGTTGAGCTCCCCGGAAGAAGAGCTTAGATTGGAGCAAAACTGCGGAAGTATCACAAGAGCTAGAGGAGAAGAGGTGCGAGCTTGGTATCGAAGCCGTGCGCAATTGTAGTTGGCCTTGACAGTGTTCCTCTTGGGGTGGCGCGGTTGGACGTTGTGGATCGACGTCGAAGGTTCCCGGGAAACCTTCTGGGTCCGCTGTGATAGTGGATTGCAGTCAAAGTTTTACATTCTCCGCAGATTGTGTTGTTGTCCGCCTTCATTTGCGGTATTTACCGGACGCGTTGTACTTTCTTCTTATTTGAGTTGTCAATATTGTTGTTATAAAATATTGCCGAGTTTTTCGCATTTTCTTTTCTTGTAGTTTCGACTGTCCAGGAGAATTATACCGCTTAATTCCCAACACCAATGGTTATTGTTACGCGTATTGAGG